>CM054062.1:309823130-310423130 GCA_028641055.1 Alopecurus myosuroides | reverse complement strand
GATCACGGAGGCACTGCCGGATGTGGTGCACATCTTCTCGCTATCGGGATCGGTGTGAGTACGACTACGCCAACAACGAGATTTGATGTCATAACGCTTTGTGTCTTCGAGGGTATGTGTTCTCCTTAACCCTCTCTTTGCCCGCTGCACTTCGTCTCCTAGATTAGATCTTGGCCTTTCGGGTGTCTCTCGCGTAGGAATTTTTTTATTTTCTATGCAACGACCCCTTCAGTGGTATCAGAGCCGGATCTATGCGTAGATGTTTTGTACGGGTAGAACACATAGGTGTATGTGGGCGTTGATGATCATGTTATTACCTCCTTGATTATTTTATGATCTTAGGGGCATAGTGGGATGAAGCGGCCCGGACTAACCTTACATGTCCATGTACATGAGACTTGTTCCACAACTGACATGCAACTTGTATTGCATAAGTGGCTTGCGTGTGTCTGTTTCTCCTACTATAGTTAAGATCTAATCTACGAAGGGTTGTTAAAAATGTGTTTATCAATGTTGTGGTTGATGTTCGTAGGTATGAACGGTTCTATCCTCGAAAGCCCTAAGTCACGTAAAATATGCAAAAATAAATTAGAAGCGTCTAACTAGTTTTTGCTGGGCATGTGATGTGATATGGTCAATATTACAAATTTGATTATGAGATGATATCTTTTGTAAATTATTGATATACCGGAAGGTATCCATATGATTGTCTTATTATTGATGGACAATCAAGATTGGGGTGCCAAGGTACTTGGTACCACGCCGGTGGAATGATGGAGATCATACCATAATGCACATGATGAGATCAAGTGCAAGAAGGACCATATCATATCACGTTATCCTTACATGTGATGTCTGTGATGTTAATCCTTTTATGCATCTTGTTTTGCTTAGATAGCGACGGTAGCATTATAAGATGATCCCTCTCACTTAATATCAAGATAATAATGTGTTCTTCCTTAAATATGCACCGTTAAGAAAGTTTGTCGTTTCGAGACACCACGTGATGATCGGGTGTGACAGACTCAACGTTCGCATACAACTGGTGTTTTCAAGCCTAGCATGTACAGACATGGCCTTCAAACACACGCAATACTACGGTTCTACCTGGCGAGCCTAGCATGTACAGACATGGCCTCGGAACACGTAACCGAAAGGTAAAGCATGAGTCATATGGATGATATGATGAACATGTCGATGTTCGCCTTTGAAGCTACATCATCTCACGTGATGATCGATTTTGGTGTAGTGAATTTGGTCCGTGTAATCACTAAAGATGACTAAAAGGGATGTTGTTTTTGAGTGGGAGTTCATGGCATAATTTTGAATTAACTTGAACTTATTTATCATGAACAACCAATCAAAGTGAATTTTCACAAATTGTAGTATTCATTGGAATCCACATAACTACCTTACACTTAGATTGTTAATTGAGATATAACTGTTATGATCTGGTAAAAATCATTTAAGATTGGTACCGTATTAGTGAAATTTAAAATTGAGTCCTATTGTAGATTTTTGGTATTTCCTACCTAGCTCCATATGGTTAATGATTGATTGATCTAAAGAGCAACCAATTCCTACTTAGAATCCAGAGTCATGGTTGCTTCTGTATTACTTTATCTTCAAAGGAATGTTTTGTTGATCAAGGTGATTTTGGAACTGAAAAGAGTTGTTTTCAGAAACAATCAAGTGAAAGATATATTGATATCTAGAAACTTAATTGTAGCAACATGACTGAGTATAATTTAGCGTGACAATGTTTGCTTATATTATCTGAATATATGCAATGATTGAAGACGCGAGGCGTTTGAATATTCAAAAAAGTTGGGTGCTAAAAATTATCCTCCAAATTCCTTCCTTCGAGCTATAGTAGCCTAATCATAAAATTGTTGTGATGGGATGGAATAAGAGTATAGGTAAAGTCGTTTACCTTACTTGGAGATTGCTAAGAGTGGAATCTAGAAGAATACTATTAATATGGTGATATTAGTAGAACAATCAAACTCAAAGTATGACTCAATGGGTGATAGTATATGACTAACACGCCAAAGAAAATGAGCTAGTACGACTAGCATTGTTTGATGTTGAATGATTATTCTATTAAGGAAAGGGAATATTGAAAATAGAATTACAAAAAGATATATGTCAGAAAAAGAAGATAACTGGAAAAGTCTAGCTCAGGAGTATATGCTTGTTATGCAAGTTATAGATGTATTACTAGTTAACAAAGTATTTTTGGGTATTTTCACACCACATTGGTTGGTATGAGTTGTCATACAAAGCAACGCAATGCAAGAAATACAAGTGCCTAAAATTAACTAGTAATAGATGTGGAATCGATTATGACAAGAACAGTAATAAAGTGTTATTGTGTTCATTGTCGTATCAAACCAAACATTCAAGATTTATTTTAAGAACTTAATAAGTTGTTATTTTGTTCTGGTCTTTTGTGAGAACAAATGAGATTGTTCAAACTATTACCATATTCTATAATTGATGGATATGTTAATATAAATCATGTTCGTAAAGTAAACATCTATAAGAATAAATGCTAAACATTGCAAGGCGTAAAAGAGTTTCACTTAAATTGTGAAACCACCATTTTAGTTCATATCGGAAAGGAAAACATGAAGGAACTCCATATTGACGGACTTCCGGAGTCATTTTGTTTTGAATAAATTGACGCTTGTGAGACCTCTTCCAAAAGATGACTAAGAATTCCATTCTTAGGCCAAAGTAGAATGGACGGCTGATTTAGTGGACATTATACATATTGATGTATATAGTCCATTATGTGTAGTCATGTATGGTGGATTAATTTTTCCTTCAGAAAATTCTGTCGATGATTTGAGTAGATATGTGAGTATATCTATTTGAAGAGAATGGATTTTGACTTTTGAATTAGTTCAAATAGTTGTTAATATGAAGTATAAATCAATGTAACAAGATAATAAAGTATTTATGATTGGATCATAAAGGATAAAGTTTGATTTACAAGTTTAGCAAAACATCTGAGGAGTTGTAGAATTGTTGTACAACTTATACTTCTCGAATACCCCACCTTAGTTTGGAGTATTCAAAATACAAAATCAAACCTTGTTTGACATGGTAAGATTAATAAAATTGCCATTATAATTTTGTAGTTTATACATTAAGGACAGCCGCTTTTACACTCAAAAGAGCACCATCATGATCCGTTGAAATTGACAACATATAAGATATGGTTTGGGTAGTGACCCGAATTGTCATTTTCTTAAGTTTTGGTATGCATAGCATGTGTAAAATGTTTACAACCAAAATAGGATAAATATATGTTTATAAGGTTATCCCAAATAAAACATTGGGTATTTCTCCTATCACCGAACCAAAAGACAAATGTTGTTTGTCAGAAATGGTTGATTTCTCGAGAAAGTTCTTGTGAAACAAGTGAGTGGGAGCACAGTACAAACTCAACGAGATTAGAGAATCTTCGTTACCATGTCAAGAGTAGCGCAGCACTGGAAGTTGTTCTGGGGTTTGCTATTTTGACAAAGTAGAATACACTACATGTGTTGTAGATACTTCGGATGAGTTTGCGTACTAAACCACAAAAGTCCTAAAACTTTGTACTTAGACCAACTTGTGGTTTAAGAGTAAAGTGTTGTTTTGACAACAGAAGGACCTGAACCTTATAAAGGAAGCAAATGATGGGCCCTGACTTCGTAAAATTTACTATGAGTCATTATATCTGCCATAGTATCCTTGTATGTATATCAAGTATGTGACTTGGTAGTCCTTTCGATAGTCATGATGCCTAACGATAGCAAAAGGGTCTATATAGCGACAAAGACATTGATTTTTACATCCTTTGAAAGTTGTACTTATCGAAAAGGTTGTTTGTGACGAAGTTCAAAGAGTTGACTACTACAAGATTTTGATC
The DNA here is from genome assembly GCA_028641055.1 of Alopecurus myosuroides. NCBI lineage: Eukaryota > Viridiplantae > Streptophyta > Magnoliopsida > Poales > Poaceae > Alopecurus > Alopecurus myosuroides. The sequence continues at coordinate 310,419,208 of CM054062.1, read as the reverse complement.
TTCCGTAGTGATGCTTAGTCTTTGCGGATAGTTCTAGCAAAGTTACATATTATGATATGGATGTTGAATAACAAAACCAACTCTCCTCTCGAGGAAGTTTGATCAAGGATGTGTACTTGACATAGTCTGAGAGTTTTGTAAAATTCAAAAGGTTGCTAGAAAGGTATGCACACTTCAATGGTTGAAGTGAGCATAACGAAGTTGAAATCTTTACCTTAATGAAGTTATCAAAAGAGTTTGATTCCATCATGAACGATAAAGATGCTTGTAGAGTTACAAGAAATTAAGTGGGAGCGCTATGACATATTCCAATACTTTATGTAGATGACATATGGTTGATTGGAAAATATGTATTTTAAATTAACATGGTTAAGAAATTCATATTGATGAAAGGCTTAAAAGATATTGGGCATCGATATCTATAAGAGATGGATTAGATCGCCTGATATGATTGAAGCCAAATTACATAGATGAAATATTGAAGTAAGTCAATATCAAAATCACAAGAAGGAGTTCTTGTCACATGGAAAATAATTGAGCAAGATTCAAGTGTTTTGACACATGATTAGCATCATTGAAATTGAGATTTCTAAGTCATGTTTCCATGCTATGTACACAACCAGATGAGTCTTATGCTATAAAATGTTATATCAGGATAATTCATATGATGATTAGACAATAGTGGGAGAGATCCTTGTGTCATTTTAGAAATGCTAAGGATATGTTTTCCTATGTAGTAATGACAAAATATTAGTTGTAATATGTTACACTAATAGTCTTGTCATTTATTCAAGTAATTTTATCTCAATTAAAATACGTGATGAATGGTAGCACAATAGGCTGGAAGAAAGTTCCATGCTGGATTTGAAAGAGTTTCAAAATTAAAATATTGTGACAGATACTACAACAAAGGCTAAAGGATATCGTTGTGTTGACAACTGATAATAAGCGTATTTTGTGTCAAGGAGTTCTTTATTGAACTTGGTGAATTTCCAAGAATGTTGATACTATGAAGCTACATTTTCAAAATGTTAGTAACACTAGTTTAAGCTGAGGAATTAAGGTATCACCGGAACTTAGTGAATTTCCAAGAATGCTAACACTATGAAGCTACATTTTCACAATGTTAGTGACATTGGTTTAAGCTGAGGAATTAAGGTTTCACCAATTGACCATATATATACGAAGCCATCTCATTAGAGAATGAGTGATGCGTGTAGACGCAAAGAACATGCAAATGCAATAGGACCTGAACAGTTCAAATCTTTTTGACGACATTTACCACATGCGAAGCATGGTAATAACACTGGAATGCCATATGTGTTAAGTGCTTACAGACTAGATTATTGACTCTGGTGCAAGTGGGAGACTGAAGGGAATATGCCCGAGAGGCAATAATAAAGTGGTTATTATCTTATTCCTTGTTTATGATAAATGTTTATTTCTCATGCTAGAATTATATTAACCGGAAACGTTGATACATGTGTGTTTAATAAACAAACAATGGTTCCTAGTAAAGCCTGTCTTTTAACTAGCTCGTTGATTAATAGATGATCAAGGTTTCCTGATATTGAACATTAGATGTTGTTAATTACGAGGTCATGTCATTAGAAGAATGATGTGATGAACACATACCCAATATCAAGCTAACAATACGATCAAGTCATTTAGTTTATATTATTATATCTTGCGTACGAAGTAACTTATTCCTTAGACCATGAGAACATGTCAATCACTGATACCGGAAGGGTGCTTTGATGTCATCAAACGTCACACCGTAACAGGGTGACTATAAAGGTGCCGTTACGTATTCGAAAATTATTAGTTGAGGATCATGGATCAAGAGTGGGATTTGTCCATCCAAAATGACGGAGAGATATACTCTGGGCCCTCTCGGTGATATCACATCGAAACCACTTGCAAGCACGTGATATGGTCACAAGGATGTTGTATCACGGGAACGAGAAAAGAGTACTTGTCGGTAACGAGATTGAAAAAGGTATGGTTGATACCAATGGTCGAATCTCGGACAAGTAAAATATCGCGAGACAAAGGGAATAGTTCACGACGTTGTTGGTTCACACGATCACGAGAGTCATCGTTGAATAAATAGGAGACATCACGGATTTCCAGATCCCGCTGTTGATTATTGATCGGAGAGGAGTATCGATCATGTCTATCTTATTCGCGAACCGTAGGGTGACACACTTAAGATTGGATGACGTGTTTGAGAGGATACGGAATATCGAAGAATATTTTGGGCAGCACCAAAATTGTTTCGGGGAAAATTGAAATAGTTCGAGGGGTTTTTCGTCGAATGGTTGTTAATAGAATTAACAAATGATTCGAGGTGATATATGCAAATGTTTGTTAATGGAATTAACAAATATAAATAAAGAAATAAAAATGTTTTATTTATTAATTAAAAGAAAACCTTTGGATTTTCCAAGTGGAAAATAATGGGAGCATGAGTGGGTGTGAGTGGAGCTTCCACTCACATGAAGAGGGAAGAGGTGGGGGCACCACCATGGCTAGCTGCACCCCACCCTTGGGCTGCCTCCCTCTCCCTATAAAAGGAGGGTGAGGGCTCCTCTTCATTCACACACTTGCCCACCTCCCTTTCCCTCCACCCGCTGCTTCATTCCATGGTCTCCGGCTTGGCGAAGCCCTGACCGTGGGATTCTTCACCACCACCATGCCTTCGTGCTGCTGGAGTTCCGAGGGATCCTCTACTTCCGCGCCCTGTTGGATCGAGGGAACGGAGATCGTCATCAACTGTACGTGTGACCGATCATGGAGGCACTGCAGGATGCGGTGCACATCTTCTCGCTATCGGGATCGGTGTGAGTACGACTACGCCAACAACGAGATTTGATCTCGTAACGCTTTGTGTCTTCGAGAGTATGTGTTCTCCTTAACCCTCTCTTTGCCTGTTGCACTTCGTCTCCTAGATTAGATCTTGGCCTTTCGGATGTCTCTCGCGTAGGAAATTTTTTGTTTTCTATGCAACGACCCCTTCAAATAGTGGATACTAGTCATCAAGCCCTAACAATCTCGTGATCTATTACACGACTAATATCATCCAATCTCTACCACCCCTTTTGCGTACAACAGGGAATTACTACCTCCAATCCCCTTCCTAGTAGGGTCCCAGAACATGATCTTATGTCTCCCGAACTAGGGTTTCAGGTGTCGACGGAGCTACAGATTGTACTCGGGAAAATCCTTCAGGGGTTTTGTGTTTAAGGGACGATGGATACTTTATACAAAAGGGGTCCCTGGGGGTTGTCCCTGGCCCCCAGGGGCCCACCAGGCGCGGCCAGAGGGGGGTCGCGGCTGGCATCCCCCTGGAGGCCCAGTGACCCCTGTTGATGGTTGACGTTGGTAAACCCCAAGAGAATGGTTGTGAAGAGTGTAGGGGCAAGTTTTCCCTCAGAAAAGAAACCAAGGTTGAATCGACCAGTAGGAGGAAGATTTAACTTCAGAAGGTTGATGCAGCTGAGATTGCAGGGCGCACTAACGGTTCAGCATCAACGTGGAACCTACACAACACAATCAAATCACTTTGCCCCAGCGAAGCAGTTAGGTTGTCAATCTCACCGGTTTTGCTGAAAACAAAGAGGTTAAACATATGGTGTGGAAAACAGTATGAGAACAATATGAAAACAGTTGCGACAGTGTGAAAACAGTGGAAGCAGTGTGTGTATTATCACTATGAGGAAAATGAACCGGGGTCCACAGTTCACTAGTGGTGTCTCTCCGTGAAAGATAAATAACATGTGTGGTGAACAAATTATAGTTGGGCAACTGAAAGAAATGAAGGCTGCACCGTAGTGCATATGCAAGACATAAAGAGTACTATGTGATTCATGCGGGCATTACAACAAGATACATAGACCATCATCCAACTGCATCTATGACTAATAATCCACCCTCGGAGTGTCTTCCGAGCCAACCTTGGGTATTAAGGTGCAAGTAACAGATAATTGCATTAAGCAAAGTGTGTAATGTAAACAATAAAATCATCCTTAGACAAAGCATTGTTGTTTCTCCCTAATGGAAACAACACATCCTCCATCTGTCATGTTTCAGTCACTCGAGCACAGATGCAAAGGAGGCATGAACCCACTATCGAGCATAAATACTACCTCTTGGAGTTAGTAGCATCTACTTGTAGAGCATCTACTAATAACGGAGAGCATGCAAGATCATAAATAACATATGCATGAACATAACATGATAGATTGATAATTAGAAGACATAGCATTCAACATTCATCGGATCCCAGCAAACACAACATGTAGCATTACATAAAGATGATCTCGATAAGCTAGGGAAGCTCACGAGATCTAAACATGAGGCATAAAGTGGAGGAGACAACCATGTAGCTACTGCTATGGACCCGTAGTCCAAGGATGAACTACTCACGCGTCACTTCAGAGGAGGGCATGGTGGTTTAGACCCCTCCGGTTATGAATTTCCCTCCCGACAGGGTGCCAGGGAGAGCTCTAGAACCCTCCCGATCTCGGGATGACGATGACGACGGCCTCAGGTGTTTCTCGGGAAAAGTGGTATATTTCTAGGGTTAATATGTCGGAGAATTATATAGGCGAAAGAGCGATGGGAGAGGGCACCCGGGGGCCCAGACCACCCCTAGGCACGGCCAGGGGGTGCGCCGCCCTATGGTGTGGCCCCTCTCCGGGTCTCTTCGGGACTCTGTGGAACCTTCGGGAACTCTAAGACTTCTGGGTTTCAAATTTTCTAATTCCGAGAATATTTCGAGAACAACTTTTCTGAAACTAAAAACAGTAGAAAACAGGGAACTCGCTCTGTGGCATCTTGTTAATAGGTTAGTCCAGGAAATCGATAAAAATGACATAAAGTGTATAGGAAACATGTAGGAAATAACATGAAAACAATATGGAATATAAGAAATCAAGGATACGTTTATGACATATCAACATCCCCAAGCTTAGTTCTTACTCGTCCTCGAGTAGGTAAACGATAAAAACACATAATTTCTGAGGTGACATGCTACCAACATGAATTTGATCATCGATGTTACATATCGTGCACTCGTTGGGAGACCGCAAGAGGAGGGTGTGATGAGCATAGCGGTAGGAGTTTTCCCCTTAGTTAAGAACCAAGGTTATCAATCGAGTAGGAGAACGAGGAGCTTCGGAAGGTTGATGCCACTGACGGTGGTGCTGGCGCTTCACCGGTGTCAGCAACAACGTGGAACCTGCACACAACACAACCAAAATACTTTGCCCCAATGGTACAGTGAGGTTGTCAATCTCACCAGTCTTGCTGAAAACAAAGATTAGACGTATAGTGTGGAAAAATAGTGTATGCCTGCAGTAACTAAAGAGAGCAGGAAATTGTTGTGGTTTGTTTAACAGTGTGGAAAATGGACCGGGGTTCATAGGTCACTAGTGGTGTCTCTCCATAAAAATAACATGTTGGGTGAACAAATTACAGCTGGGCAATTGACAAATAAAGGTTACACCGTAGTTTACATTATAACATGATGACTACTATGATATTTAGTGCGGGAATTACAACAAAATACATAGACCAAAATCCATGTGCATCTATGACTACTAATCCGCCCTCAGGTTATCATCCGAACCCCCCTAGGTATTAAGTTGCAAGAAACAGATAATCACATTAAGCAATGTGTGTAATGTAAGCAATGATTATACACGCGGGTACTCTCACCGCTATTTTCTCCCTAATGGCAACATCACATCCTCCCCCTTCACGTTTCTGTCACTCGAGCAAGGCAATGAGGAGGCATGAACCCACTATCAAGCATAAATACTCCCTCTTGGAGTCACTAGCACCTACTTTGCCAGAGCAACCACTAGCAACAGAAAGCATGCAAGATCACAAATAACATATGCAATAAAGACTGTCGGATATATACCGAATAGGGGCATATCAGGTGGCAGTCTAAAGTGCCGGATTACCCGGGTGGCCCAAGTGGTAGTGGATTACAGTCCATTGGGCGGCCCAGTAAGCTGACCCACAGAAGCCGGATTCTAGAAGAACCCGGATCGCGGCCTACGTGATATGGCTTGGAGTAGAAGGCGGATTCCTTACTTTCCAAGTTAATAGTTACCGTAGTCTTCTAGGTTTCCTATTCTGTATGCCCTAATCCGGCTATTATATAAAGCCGGACGGGAGATACGATAGGATAGACAAGAAGCAAAAGGCTAACTCGCCGATACTTTGATCCTTGACGAGCAGCTAATAGAACCTCACATTGTACTCTGTATTCACAGGCTTTAGTCCTGAATAGTGAGATTGCAGGAGTAGGAACGCCGCATTACTGCGCCGTACCGAACCTGGGTAAAAACCCTGTGTCGTTGTCCTTCGCACAATCAGGTCCCCCATTTTCTATCAGTAGTCTCATGGCACCCCCGTCTATGAATTCTACCACGATGTCTCGACAGTTCGCGCCCACCGTGGGGCCGGTGATGTCAGGCGTTAAGTTTCGATCTGGGATACTCGGCGGGACCGGCAGTTCCATAACTGTCGGAAGCCTGGAGTTCGACAACGACGTCGGACGCTTCCTCGACAATGGATCTTACATACCGGCGCAAAATCATCTGGTAAGTGCCTACGTGTTACCGATTGGATCTGCAAACATCTTTATCGGACTAACTGCAGAGGCCATGGGGTTTTTGCGGTGGAAGTAGATTTATCCCACCCGCCCTATACCCAGTCGAAGATACTACGATACCGGGTTTTGCTCAGATCACCGACATTCAAGTGAATCACACTTTGTCGGTATGGTGCAATCCGTGATCGCCGAAAACACGGATGAAGGTAATCCCGTGCAGGAGGCAGAAAACAGCAAACCCACAACTAAGGTGGTAGATCCGACATCCGTCAACACAACGACGAACTCGGAAGCTGACTCCGTGTTAGCCGCCATTGAGACGAGATTAGAGTCAGAAACCGGATCAGATAACTTTGATTCCGAAGACGAAGACGAGGACGCCTTCGAAAGAAAGGTTAAATCTCTTCAAGAGGGATTCCATGAAGTACTAATGGCAAAACCGGCTGGAAACACAGATGCCGACAGCCAGGAAAGCCCTAGAACTCCTCCACCATAGGAAGAGAGAGAATACGGAGAAACTTCTCCAAGATACCCCCGATGTCAAAGAATTGACAGAGGATGAACCAAACAAAAAACCTCCCTCTTCCAAGAAAAAGCACAAGGCCGCTAAAAAGCTCTAGTACAAACTCCGGAAGAAGAAATCGGCTGATCCAGCAAATGAAAGCCCGGAAGTAGGAGATGCAAGCGGAATAAAGCTCGCTGAGAAGAAAACAAAAGAAATCCTTGTTCCGTCAATGACAGAATAGGAAGAAGAGGAGTTACTGCAAACACCAGTGGGATTGCACGAACCCCCTGAAGTGCTAGAAGCCAGGAGACAAGCTCTCCAGAGGAAGCAGCAACATCTATTCAGAACTCGTGAACACCTCCAAAAAACCGAGGATGAAATCAAGCTCATGAAGGAAGAAATCGAGGAATACGAGAGAAAGAATAGATCTGGAATTAAACCTACAAGGTTACCCGGAATTGTAAGACCGGAAGTACTGCCGCCAAAAGAAAGGTTTCAGAACCCATCTTGGCAAAAGCAAGTAAACGGCAAAGATGCCAGAGGCGAACCAATTTACAAAACCGCAGCAGAAAATGCGGAAGCAACGTTCGCCATCCTCAACAATGATATGTACTCCAATGGTGAAAAACTTCAAGGGGTTCATGCTTTCTTAGGAAAAGCATTGCAACAACAACAGCGGGGGCAGCAGCGATCAGGGAAGTTGCACGATGACTCAGCCCTATGTAAAACAGCTACATGCGCCGCTGGAGCACCTGGACCGGAAGAACCTGGAGATTCAAGCAATTCAAAAGAGAAGAAAGAGGATCCGAGAAAAGACAAGAAAAATCCCGACAACAAGGATGAAGCGTCTAGAACCGGATCCCATCTCCCGAAAGATGGACTTAATCCTCGCGATCGGGAAGAAAAGCACCGGGATGACGGAAAAGCAATGTCGCCTCCGAGACGCCCAGCTGAAAAAGCTGGAAGACATGATATACGTCACAGGCATGAGAGATCCCGGACACCCCCCAGAAATAAGGAAAGACACAGGAGTAGAACTCCACCTTATCCAAAGGGGCAAGATCTCGAAAGAAATAGAGAGAATCCCGGAAAAGCGCGTCCGTGCCACAATGGAAAAGAAAGGAGCAGATCCCCTTCTATCCATTCAGCCGGCAGGTACTCCGCACACATGGATAGAGCGGAAAGAGATGATTTATACTTTGGACCTAAGTGCTTCACAGATAGGATCCGAAGGATAACCCTGCATTCTGGCTTTGCCAAAGTTGGTCCAACATACCAAAAATATACCGGTAGTACAAACCCGGATACCTGGCTCTCAGACTACTATACAGCCGTCCATATCAACAACGGGAGAGACTTGGAAGCTGTAAAGTTTCTTCCCCTAATGTTACTGGATGGAGCCAGAGACTGGATCAATGGATTACCCTCCAGAACTGTTGACAGCTGGGATGTTATGGCTCAAGTATTTACTCAGCATTTCCGGGGAACCTACAAACGCCCGAATAGCATCAACCAGCTAAACCGTTGCACCCAATTTGAGGACGAACCATACGTGGATTTCATCTTAAGATGGACGGCAATGAAGAATAGTTGATCTGGAGTAACTGACGTCCAAGCAATGCATGATTTCGTCAATGGCCTAAAACCCGGACTTGTACCGTTCATGATTGGTTCCAAAAAGCACAAAGATCTCGGATCTATGCTTACAACCGCCAATGAACACGCTGCAGCCAAGAACGACATCAGGGCAAGAGGAGGCAATATCGATACACTGATACAGGCCAAAAAGAACCCTCGCCCTGAGAAAAAGGAACTCAAGATGCAACACAAAAGCCCAAAGAGGTCAACATAGCCTTTGGAAGGGAAAATGGGAATAGCTGGAAAGGACGCATCACGGAACCGATCAATTACACAAAGGAAGAGTGGGAAAAGATTAAATCGGAAAACTGCGTCCACCACTCGCAATTCAGGAAACCCACCCACACTAATGCACAATGCTGGCTGAACAAGCATATGAAAGGCAGTGCAGGATCCGGAAACAAAGGGAAGAATTCCAAGAGGAAATTTTCCAAGAAATAGCCAGAAGCTGAGAAAGAAGACAGTGAATGAGACACTGACGAAAAAATCCAGGAACAACAGCGAAAAGGCGAGCCCAAGTTTCCGAGAGTTGATGGAGAATGTAACCTAACTTTCCTGGCAACGCCCTCAGCAAAGGTGGCAAAGAGAACGCTTCGAGAAATAAACGCGGTTGTTCCGGCAACCCCGAAATTCTTGAAGTATTCAAACACACCAATCACCTGGGATCAGTCTGATCATCCCGGAAACATCCCTGAACCCGGCACGCAAGCTCTTGTTGTAAGCCCTATTGTCCAAAACACTAGGCTAAAAAGAGTGCTGATGGATGGAGGATCCAGTATCAACATAATGTACCTGGATACACTGAAGCATCTGAAAATTTTCGAGACCCAGCTCAACCACAACAACATACGTTTTCACGGCATCGTTCCTGGCAGACAAGCACGTTCCCTAGGAGAAATTTCCCTAGATGTCACTTTCGGAGAAAAAGATCACTTCCGTCAGGAAAAAGTATCCTTCGAAGTGGTGCCGTTCGAAAGCGTGTATCACGCGATACTCGGACGTCCAGCCTTCGCCAAATTCATGGCAAGATCATGCTATATATATAATAAGCTGAAGATGCCAGGGCCCAAAGGAGGAGTAATCACTATATCTGGAGACTTCAAGTTGGCAAACGAGCTGGAAAAAGAAAACGCCCTTTGCGCTGAGAAAGTCATAGCAAAAGAAGAGTTGAAAGAGCTGGCCAAAGAGGTATCGCCGACAGAAATGCCGGCAGGCAAAGAAAGCCGGAAGTCAGCAGATAGCTTCAAGGCTTCTGAGAACACAAGACAGGTAATCCTAGATCCCAAAGATCCGACAAAATTTGTCGTAGTGGGAACTGGGATGACCGACAAATAGGAAAGCGAGCTCATCAAGTTCCTCCGTGAGAACTGGGATATTTTTGCTTGGTGTCCAACGGACATGCCAGGCGTACCCAGGGAACTTGCTGAGCATCAACTTAAGGTGATTCCAGGATCCAAACCCGTCAAGCAAGGTCTCCGTCGATTTGACGGAAGAAGACGGAAGGCTATTGGCAAGGAAATTATCTGGCTTTTGGCAGGAGATTTTATCCGGGAAGTTATACATACTGAATGGTCAGCAAACCCGGTATTAGTCCCGAAGAAAGATACTACTACCCTTAGGATGTGTATAGATTACACCGGCTTGAACAAACTGTGTCCAAAAGATAGATTTGCGTTACCGCGAATTGATCAAATAATAGATGCCACTGCAGGCTCTGAGCTTTTATGCTTTTTGGATGCATATTCCGGGTATCATCAAATATGCATGAAAAAGGAAGATCAAATCAAAACTTCTTTCATAACCCCATATGGGACGTACTATTACATAACCATGCCATTTGTCCTGAAGAACGCAGGTGCAACCTACCATCGTTGCATGCAATGGTGTTTGCATAGTCAGATTGGCAAAAATGTCCACGTTTACGTGGACGACATTGCTGTCGTCACGAAGGAAAAAAAACACTCCTTGAGGATTTGCGAGAAACCTTCGAAAATTTGCGCACTTATAAAATCAAGTTAAATCCATTAAAGTGTGTATTCGGGGTTCCCTTAGGAAAACTTCTGGGTTTCATCGTTTCTCACAGAGGAATAGAAGTAAACCCAGAAAAGATCAAAGCAATCTTAAACATCTCCAAGCCTACATGCGTAAAAGATGTGCAAAGATTGACGGGTTCCGCTGCAACCGTCAGCAGGTTTATTAGCCGGCTGGGGGATAAAGCCTTCCAACTGTATTAGTTATTGAAAAAGTCCGACAAATTCGAGTGGACAGAGGAGGCAGATGCAGCGTTAACCCAGTTGAAGGAAACTTTGATGAAAGCTCCGATTTTGGCATCCCAAAAGACGAAGAACCCATGCTATTGTACCTCACGGCTACAAACCGGGTTATTAGTGCAGTAATTGTTGTGGAAAGGAAGAAAGACAAACATAGCATACCCGATCAGCATCCCGTATATTATGTAAGTGAAGTTTTCTCCGAGTCCAAACAAAGATATCCACACTACCAAAAACTGGCATATGGCGTATTTTTCGCATCTAGAAAACTTTGCCATTATTTCCAAGGACATTCCATAACAGTGGTATGCAAAGCACCACTAGGGGATATAATAAACAATGCGGAGGCGACAGGCCGAGTAGCCAAATGGGGCATCGAGCTAGCAGCATTCGACATTAAGTATCAGCCTAGGACGGCAATAAAATCCCAGGTTCTGGCAGATTTTGTTGCCGACTGAACGGAAGCAATGGAAAAAACACCATTGCCGGAGTCCGAGTACTGGATCATGCACCTTGACGGATCCAAGATGAAAGAGGGCGCGGGAGCTGGTGTAGTCCTAAAATCCCCTGAAGGAGATACAATGGAATATGTATTACAAATACACTTCAACGCCAGTAATAATGTGGTAGAATACGAAGCTTTGCTTCACGGCTTGCATATCGCAAAGGAAATAGGTGTTAAACGCATTTTATGCTATGGCAACTCAGATTTGGTACAGCACCAGCTCAACCAAACTTGGGACGCCAAAAGCCCTATAATGGCCGAATACCGGAGAACGGTGGACGAATTCGCCATCTGTTTCTTCGGATTCGAAGTGCTCCATGTTAAAAGGGAGGAAAATTGGAACGCGGATGCATTAGCCCGCATGGGATCAAAAAGGGTAAAAATCCTACCACCAGGTGTATTCGTTCAATATTTGTACGAACCATCGATAAAAGGTGGAGATGTTGATTATCCTCTGGCTTCCGAGTCAATTGAAGTCATGATCGTTAACCCGGATTGGACAATCCCATATTTAAAGTTCTTAGTTGATCAGAAGTACCCGGATGGAGCAGACGAAGTCTTGCAGAGACAGATTCAGCGTCGATGCAAAGGATACACGGTAATTAACAATTGTCTGTATAAACGCAGCACTACCGGAATTTTTCTGCGATGTATTTCACCAGAAGAAGGACGAGAAATCCTGCAAGAAATCCATGCTGGAGATTGAGGACATCATGCTCAATCAAAAAGCATAGTCAAAAAAGCATTCCGCGCCGGGTCTTTCTGGCTAACAGCCAAGACAGACGCCGAGCACATAATAAATACGTGTGCTGGATGTCAGTATTACACCAAGCAGACTAATATGCCAGCCCAAGCACTCAAAACTATCCCCATTACATGGCCTTTTGCGGTCTGGGGGCTAGATATGATGGGACCATTCAAAACTGCACGAGGCGGACTCACACATCTACTAGTAGCTGTGGATAAATATACCAAGTGGGTGGAGGCTAAACCCATCGAAAAGCTTGACGGTGTAACGGCCAGAAACTTCATCATTGACATAGTCATGAGATACGGCGTTCCACACAGCATAATAACCGACAACGGGACAAATTTATCCATTGGAGAGTTGGCAAAGTATTGCCAACAAACGGGAATTCGCCTAGATCTCGCATCTGTGGCACACCCGCAATCCAACGGACAGGTTGAAAGAATGAATAGCTCAATCTTACAAGGAATACGCCCAAGAATCGAATCTCCTCTTCATAGAGCATCTCGAGCATGGGTAGAAGAGCTACCTTCCGTGCTTTGGAGTATTCGAACAACACTAAACAGGTCAACCGGGCAAACCCCGTTTTTTCTAGTTTATGGTGCAGAAGCAATTCTTCCAACAGACATGATCCATGATAGCCCAAGAGTGCAGGATTTCGACGACTCGGATGCCGAAAAATCACGACAGGATGCCGTCGATCTCTTAGAAGAGGACCAAGAGCTTGTGCTTCAAAGATCCGCCATTTACCAGCAAGGTTTATGACGTTACCATAGTCGGAAAATCAGGCATCGTTCTTTTAAAGAAGGTGACCTAGTGCTAAGATTGGTGCAGCAAAGAAAGCATAAATTGGCCCCAGTATGGGAAGGACCATTCGTCATCAGCAAAGCTATGAAAAATGGATCATACTATCTTGTAGATATTCGGGATACAGAAGACCACCCTGACAAGCCAAATCGCAAAAGAAAGAGAAAGATAGATGCTGAGCTAGGAGAGACAAAGAGGCCCTGGAGTATCCATCAGTTACGTCCCTTCTATACTTAGTTCAATTTCTATGTAAACATCGTTGAGATCATGAAATAAAGTTGTCGGAATTCTTACATCCATGTTTTTACAAGTTTATTATAGTACAAAGCATGATTCCGCCTTATCTATTTCCCAATGATCTTACAAATTACTCAATGTTAACCCGAATTGTGCCTGCGTGCTCGGCGTTTAAAAACTGAATGATTTTCATCCTACTAAAGGTTAAAGGAAACTCGGATTGTGCCTGCGTGCCCGAGCTTCATTCAGAAAATTCCTTACTATTCTCTAAGCATTATCTGATTGTTTATGTGCTGGGTCACTGGAGCTAGTAAGTAAAAATGCCTTTAGTATGGTCCATGTTTCCGAGTTTAAACTGATTGGTTTTACCCAACAACATGGCATGAAGATTAAAGTACTACTGAGCCATTTCAAACACTAAGGACAGTTAAAGCACATAAACCAGAGAACTTAGAAGATAAAGGAATATAAAACCCGGAAAACTTGCAAAGGTTTTCATAAATATTAAACTGCAAAAGGCGGAGTACTTGTTCATACAAAAGAATAGAAGCATTACAATAAAAATTACATTGTAAAATACGGTAATGCTCCTATTTCCTATTTCTCCTATCAAGGACAGGGAGAATTCTTCAAGAATCTGAGTCTTCTTTGTAAGGTCCGCCCCAGAACCACTGTTCAAGGACACCTTCGATATGCATACATTCACGATCCCAGGAAATTCCGTCGTGAACAACATATAAAGTTGGTACACAGATACAATATCTATTACACGGTTGCGCAAAACACTTACAACGAGACATGGTCACCTGACCAAGTCCACACAACTGCCACGCAGGGCAAACACACAACACACACAGCAGAAGACTAAACACACAAACGTGGTAGAGCCCAAGTCACGCCTTAACCTACAGGCTGCTGACTGGGAGACAATCCTAGTTCGCAAGTCCATCAGCGCAGTACTTCTCCTTGTTGATCTCCTCCTGAGATTTCTTCTCGATGTCTGGCAAGTAAATACCAGGGGCGAAACCATAATGAGTACATTTGAATGTACTCAGCAATACATCCATCATGTAACTTACCAAATGCAAGTATGCTTATATGGTGTAATAGGTAGGCTATAAATAGGGTTCACTAACAATGGTGTTCATATAGGATGACACCACAGTTGCAGTCAGGTTAATCTGTATCTTCGTTGAAGAAGATACTTCAGAAGAAAATAATATAGTTTTTCTTTCTCATGTAGATATCACATGTACAAGAGGTTTTGTAAAACTTTATTTAAAGAAAGTTTTCTCTTTGCAAAACTTCTTGGAATAAATTTCCAGAATTCTTGCTTAGAGGAGAAAAGTTTTTATTTGCAAAACCTTCTATTTTGTAAAACAACTTCTGGCTTTCCATCATTGGTACCTCCATGGTACAAAATTTCCTTCCTTTCCGAACTTCCCAAGTTCAACACCTTTTTGAAAACATATTTTTGAAAACATTGACACAATGCTAGCTACATGGCAATTCAACTGTCCATATCCGAGGACGCAGCTTCTTCGAAGAAGTTGTACTCTGCAGAGGTGTACACATCCACTAGATCCAAAACTCTGCCATGGACCACCCATGGATCGACACAGCGATATGCAAGCACCAGAGAATTATCCTAACTGTCCACTCTGACACAAGCTAGTATATGCTCATTCCTTTAGGTGGGTTGTCTCCCCGGCATCAGGTCCCGCCTTGCCTAGTCGGGAGGCCCAGCTGTCGCTTCCGGGGGGTAACTTAATCCCTCACTTTGTATGTCCCGTTTCTCCCTCCTGGCGACACTTCGGTTCAGAGAATCAGCTTCTCTATCGCACTTTGGAATAAATCATACACTAACAAGTTCAAGCATCTAGATAGGCCCCATACCCATATAGGGGTAGAGTGGCAGTACGGTAAAGGTTGTCCGGCGAAGACTAGGTTATGTGTCATTTTTTAAAACACGTTTTCCCCAAAAATGACCACTTCCACATTCCTCCGGAGAATAAGGATCCGCCTTTTCTCCGGGTTTTCCATAAAGCCTTTGTTTTGTAAAAACACAATTTAAGGTGTCCACTTAGGGACTAATATATGTGATGGTAATAAATACCATATGGTGGCTTATGGGCTTGGTAACACCAAGTATTAACTAATGGCATAGTAATATTATATATATAATAGAAGTGATACTCACTTCAAAAATAGTTTTTGGAAATCAAAGTTTTGTAAAAAAAATTCAGAAGTAAAACATGCATGATAGATAATGATAAGTGTAATATCAGGAAGCATCAGGATGGCTTGCCTTAAATCTCTTTGTGTCCCTGGCCTTGAAGTAGCTTGATTTGACACACAGCTCTACGACTCCATCTTCTTCTTCCTCGTTTTTTCTAACGCCGTAAAAATAATAGAAGACACACACTCAGATCCAGAAGGAAAATCGAGTAATCAAAATCACACATACAGCAAGCAAGCTCAAAAAGTTATCGAGAGAACCGTCTCACAAACTCTCAGAGTACAAGACCATCGTCAAGAAACATATGGTTTAAAAGAAACATATTCCACACCCCAATATCATAGGTTGAATGGGTGTACCACTATCATACCAAGATATTAAGGAAGCTAGAAATATATCTTGTGGTAACAAGGGTGAGGCTACTAAGGTGTTCCTAAACAAACAATGTAATATCAACCATCAAAGCAACACCCATGGCAGTGGGTATTAACAACAACACAAGCAATCAATCCAAACAAATTTACCACTAGCCTTAAGCATACACAACAAGGTACTACTAAATATAATGATAACACTTGCACCAAACATATGCTAAGGTAAACACCCATACAATTTCCAAACAGCAAAATAAACAGAACACATATGAATTATCTAGTTATTTAATAAGCTAAAGTCTACACCAAAGCTAACGACTCACTCAACAATGAAAGTAACCAAACAAACCAGTGGCTCAATAAATTGTAACAAGTCAATAGAACACACTCTAAAACAGAATAACAACAAGGTACATTACTCTTAGCAAAGTATCATAATGACAGGAGTCAACTATTAGCATACTAGTAGGGAAAATTTACACAAGCATGCCCTAAGGGATAATTGCATTCCACAACCCATCAAGGCACACAACTACAATATATATACCATAATAATAGAAAGGAAAACATTCTAAACATGTTAGGAAACATCATACACTCCTAAAAAATAAAAGGACAATAATAATGGAGCAAACTCAACATCTAGTGGGACACTATTGCAACACTAGAGGAGAAATCAATACTATGAGCAGGAACTTTACCTAGACCATAATACATGAATAAAAACACCTACTAACAGTACATATACTTTACACATGCTAGTAATCAAATATACTTAAAATAATGCTATGAAAACAACTACTCATACTAGTGAAGACAATATAGCTAAATAAAACAATCAATGCTACACATGCTCTCCTATGAAATAATGTGCAAGCTAACAGAAGTGATACCATAACCACATCAGTACCAAAATGGTACTGGACTCACATAACCATCACTAAAATTTAGGTACTAATCATAGCAATACTAGTCCACCAAATCTATTCCACAAAAATACTAGAAAACAATAAGAAACTAATTCCATTTCTGTTTGCTCTCCAAATCATGCACAAACTTCCTAACATACTAGTAATGAAAGAAAAACACTTAATAACAGTAACCAACACATTTACTCATGCTAGGAAACAAGTCTATAACAAAAATCATTTATTTTAAATCAAACACACAAGATTCAAAATAAACAGAAAAGTGTTGTTTATAGAAATGCACACCAAAAATAATCCAGAGCCCTAAAAATTATGAAAAGCTAGTATTACATAGATCTAATCACACACAAGCTCATCCAATTGGATTCACACCAAAAATCATTTTTAAACTCTCTCTAAAAAACTTAGAAAGGCTACTGGTCTTTCACTAAATTGGATGGCATTTCCTAAAGGTAGTCCATCTTTATGCAAGGTCAAGTCTCACTGATAGATCTATCCAAGGGCTACTCAAAACAGTTTGGTTTGCAAGATTTGGCCACTTAAAACTCAAGTTATGATTAAAATGGTGAAACAGAGTGCTTCTGCCATTTTTAATAGTTCTCTCAAAATATATAACCAAATGCATTTCTTTAAGTTGGGTGTGGTTAAGAATTAGTAGATCTAGCTCTGTGATTTTTGGTTTGGCCGATTTTACTCGTTTGCATTTTCATTTCGAATTAAAGTAACATGCTGAAATAGATCTGCAGGAAAAAGGAATAAAAATTCAACCTGCGCGGGCCAACGGGCCAGATCCAGAGGGAGATGGGCCGCGCGGAGCGAGGCCGGCCTGCTAGCCGAGCGCGCGTGCCGAACAGGTATGCCATCGTCCGATGCGAGATCTGTGGCCGAGATTTGACGGGGATGGATTCAAACGTATCCACCGGATGCAGATCCGACGGCCAGGGAGCGTTCACGTCGGAGGAGGTCGACGCTGACCGAGGCGGACGGCGGAGTCCTCTCCGGCCGCCGCTGCGGAGGCTCGAACTCGCCGCCGGTGCCTCTCGTGGTCCCCCGGAAGCGAGAGGAGCACCAGGAGGACCAGAGGGGCGAGACGCAGCCGATGCTCGCCTTGATTTCAGACGGGGGAGGTCGGAACGAGGAGTTCGTCGGGCGCGACGGCCACGGACGAAGGACGATGGTGGCGATGGGATTCCGGAGAGTAGATCTACAAATTGGAGGGGGCATGAGCACCAATGGGGTTCAGGGACGGTGTGGAGGGAGAGAGGACTCCCGAAAACGTCCCGTACTGGAGGATTTGCCGCGGAGCTCGCCGGCGGTTTCGGGTGCTCGATTTCCGGTGATGGTGGATAAACAGAGAGGGGTTTTGGGCGCCGTGCTCCGATTCAGATGAGGAGGAGGGGGACTAGTGGTATGGCGCGCAAGAGGAGAGGCACAGAGAGGCTAGCCGCAGGGCACGGCCGCCTGGCGTCCATGGCGGCCACCGCGGCATGGGCGAGCAGGACAGAGAGGATCTCCTCGAGGGAGACCATGCCAGGGAGGCTTGCCATGGAGAGGAGATGCCAAGTCCACAAGGACTCGGGCAGAGGAGGTCTAGGGAGGTGGGGTTATGGGCATTCTCTCACCGCACCCGTAGGTGTTTGATATGGAATTGAGGGGGAAGGAGAGGGTCCAGGGCGAGGGGTACTGGCTCTTCGAGCTCGTGGAAGTCAAATCTTCTAGAAGATAGGTCCAGGAGACAGCAGAGTATGGGTGAGGGGTGTGGGAATGTCAGCCCATGCCAGAACTTAGTATCTAAGCCATGTGGGGATGAGGTGGATGGATATGGGCATTGCAATTTCGCCCAGGAAGTCAATGGGGTGGGGCCTAGGTGACTAGGCAGCTAGGGAATCCAATGGGAGTGAAGAAGGAGGGAAAATATCCTCTAAAGATCATTTTAAAAAATTGAGCAGAAAGTGTTTGTGCTGGTTTTCTTCAAAAATTTGAACACAACAAATGCAAGAAAATATGTCTAGGAGGTAGGTAATGGAAAATGGGGTAGGGTAGTGGTGGTCTCCCACTTTTCTCAAATTGTTTTCTTTGAAAACTTTCAATTTTCCAAAAACTGCTGTTTCTGTTTTTAAATGTTTTCTCCAAAATTTTGAATAGAAGATATGTTTGAAAACATGTTTAATGAATAGAGAATCAAAAATTGAGTCTAGGGGTGGTGGTCCCCCAATTTGCTGAAAACATTTGTTTCACAAAATTTTGGAAATTCAAAAAGTGCTGAAACTGTTTTTGGATGTTTTATTCAAAAATTTGCAAATGACCAGCAAATGTTTTTGGATAACTAGGTCACATATGACCCTAGGAATGTTGGGGAATTTTCCCAAGAATTTTAGAAATACTTTTATTAACAAAAACATTAAAAGTCCATTTCTGGCCTTTTTGAAAATAGCATTTAATAAATAGGAAAATATTTATAAACCAAGTATTTTTGAGTTGGGGTGGAAGGGTATATAATATAGATATCAAAAGTGATTTTTAATAATCAACTCCTTTGAAAATATTTGAGATACCCAGTGAGAAAGGATAATAACAGGAATTTATTTAATAAGCCAAAATCCCTGAGAGAGGATAATTCACATGGTCATGGGAAACAAAAATGGATCACATGGATATGATGTAAAAATCATGAAGATGACAAGGTAAGGTTCACTTAGCTCAAAAAGGATAGGAGTGATTTTTAGGAAGACTTAACAAAAGGCTCATGATAACAGGGACATGATCCTATTTGTTGGGAAGACCTCAAGAGGGCTTTGGAAGAAAAATGAATGGGTTTAATAATCAAAACCAAACATAAGGATGGGATAATAGATAGGTACCATTATATCCATGATGGTACAATGTTCAAAGATCAAGATTTCTCCTTATGGCAGGAGGCCAAACTAGAGGAGTTAAAGAGAACATAAGATGAGATAGGAATAGGATATAACATGCTACTGATGTAAGGGCTTTGTTATTTGTAGATCTTATTAATTGAAACAACTCATAACTATCCACAACAGTTATAAATACCTTGAGGCAAGGGAAAAAAATAAGTTCACCTCATAAGCATATAATAACAAGACTTAACAAGTTCCCTCAAGCATGAGAGTTCTGCAAATTTAAATTCTTGGAGTTTTTCCCTCAAGTGTTTTAGAGAGAGTTAGTGGTCAAGCCAAACCACTTGAGGATGATTTTTATGTAACCATTTTGTTTTGGTTGGGTTCCAACACCAACACTCAAGATCAAACAAGGCAGACAGAGGTGAAACAAGATTAATTGTTAAGCATTTTTAAAAAGTTTTTGTTGGCCCTAATTTTTGGCTCCCCAACAGCTGCATTTTGTTGGTTTCCAAAAAGTGGGGTGTGACAGATCTCCCCCCCCTTAAAATGAATCTCGTTCCCGAGATTCCTAAGGGAAGCAAGGGAGTGGGTTTTCTCAACATACAGCCACACAAAACAGTCAGGAGCTAAAATTTTCTTTACCCAAGAAAAACAAAACATTTTTTTTATAGAAATGGTCAGCAGGTCAACTTGATCCATAAAAGCTGTTTTTATCTGGTACTCAAAAATAAAATTCCACTTTAATATTTATAGAATTTTTTTTTGGCCACCCATAAGTGGTCACAGAAGCCTAGCTTTGCAGGGGTAGAGGCTATCAACATCTAGTGATCTTTCCATGATTTGAAAGAAAAACCAGGAGCTAGGTTCACCCAGATTTTTCTTGAGTGTTCAGCTGACGTGTGGGACTGGGCCCATTTGGTAGTTGGTGCCCTTCTCTCATCTTCCTCTCCTTCTTCCCTTTCCTTCTCATCTAGTGCGTACACCATCGGCATCAGGGTGTCCCGCCCATAGTGAGTCCATGGTGGGCTGACACCTTGCTCTGGGACTGCTGTGAGTGTGACAAGTTGATGCTTTGGCCACTTGAGGAGGGATGTGTCGGTGGTTTCGCGCCATTTGCAAACACTGCTGCTGGATTTTTCGGCTCTTCCCGCGTAGTGCTTGATGAAGGAGAGGGCTCTGCTCTCGCTGCTATAAGAAGGGCAGCCGAGGTTCTCTAAATCGCACCACACGATGGGCTTCATTTCTCAGTCGATCGATGACTTCTTCAAGGAGTATGTCACCCTGCTAGAGCGAGCAAATCCCTTGGAGAACTTCCTCATCGTGCTACTCTTCAGCTGTTGCTTGGTGGGATCGGTCACCGTGATCCTGGTAGCCATGATCTTCGCATTCTGGGACATCCATGACTGGTGGTATGGTACCAGGGACAAGACCGTGGTGGGAGAAGGACGAGCTGTGGCGCCGGTGGTCGCGCCAGTGGAGACTCACGCTGGTGGCACTAGGCCTGGAGAACTGGAGGGGCTTCGTCGTCAACTGACTCGGGGTTCTGCGTCAGGTGAGGGTAGCTCACCTTCAGACTAGGCTCCACTAGTGATAGCTAGGCAATGTTAGGGTCTACACCAGAGTAGGTGTGGTGGTCTGTGTTGGAAAACAGACTTGGATCTTATTTTTCGGAAACTTTTATCTGTTAAGTGTAATGTTATTTCCTGAACAATGTATCCCTTTGAAGTTCCTGAGAGATTTGTAGTTCTTCAAGATCATTCTTCTGCTAGTGGGGTTTTGTGGCAAAGCAATGTGCAGAGTGTAATCACACCCGGGCAGGCATGGAAGGGTTTTACTTCCAAAGTATTTTTAGAGGATTTGTTTCTAAGGGAAGATTAATTTGAGGTAGCTCAAAACATCCTAGGTTTGCTTTGGACAACAAAGCGATGTGGTTGTACTAGTTTTGTTAAGATTATGAAACACTGGTGTAAAAAGTTTTACAATATATAGTTTGTTCGCACTAATGAGCAGTGAAGGGAAAACTACTCCAACAAAACAGAGCAAGAAAAATCATCACACACAATTCCTAACAATCAGTACTCAAAACAAGCAAAACAGGTACTTTCAATGCCAACACACGTCTAAAAAGAAACGTGGAGGAAAAAGGGTAGCTCAGGTGAAATAACTGAGCAAAAACCTATGCATCCTATGGTTCTGAGTGAACCAGGGTTGTTTGAAAATTTCTTGCCACTTCTTCTGATCTCGAGGATTTTCTTCACCTTGTTCAGGTTGGAGAGAGACTTGGTTGGTAAGATCACTTCAGTGTAAGAGGTTGTGGAATATCTTCATTCTTTGCATTGAAATCACCTGGGTGATGAGGTTCTCTAGAAGGAAAAACTTTGGCTTCTTCAGGTTGCAAATCAGTAAGGTCTTCTTGGGAATCGTCAAGTAGTTAATTTTTGAAAGTTGACAGAAGAAAAACCTTTTGGAAAACCTTTACATAAAAACCAAAGTGTGTACTAATTTGTTTTCAAAAAGTTTGTTTGAAAAGTTTTGAGCCATAACTTTTGTTTGAAACAGAGGTTATAAATTTTGTTTGAAAAAGTTTGTTTGCAAAAGAGGCTATAAATTTTGTTTTCAAAAAGTTTTGAGCCAGGAAAACAAAGAAGAAAAAGGACATGTGTACCATTTTCTCTGGTTCCCAACTCTCGGGTTTGTACATTTGGCAATAATTTGGGGGTAAGGGAGAGTAGGAGCTATGCTTAGGATTTCTTTGGATAAAACATTTTAGGTAGTAATATAGTTTTTACCAAAATATTTTTATTTCCTAACTGACGTCCATGCTAACTAAGGTCTCCTAAAGTCAGGATAGCTCTGATACCAACTCTGTAAGGTCCGCCCCAGAACCACTGTTCAAGGACACCTTCGATATGCATACATTCACGATCCCAGGAAATTCAGTCGTGAACAACATATCAAGTTGGTACACAGATACAATATCCATTACACGGTTGCGCAAAACACTTACAACGAGACATGGTCACCTGACCAAGTCCACACAACTGCCACGCAGGGCAAACACACAACACACACAGCGGAAGACTAAACACACAAACATGGGAGAGCTCAAGTCACGCCTTAACCTACAGGCTGCTGACTGGGAGACGATCCTAGTTCGCAAGTCCATCAGCTGTAACACCCGGGGTCTTTCCCATATAGAAAGTTGTTTCTTTTTTTCTTTTTTGCATCATGCATTGCATTGCATCTCATTTGAATCCATATAACCTCTTAATAAAACTTTTAATCGCAAAATTTCATTAATTCATTTTGGTGTGAGCTCTCTATTATTCCCTAATCCTTTTCTTTTATTTTTATGAAATTAATAAAATGAAAGAAAACAAAAAAAACGTTTTGGCTGGGAGGCCAACCCACCGAGCCGACCCATCCACCTTTCTGCTCAGCCCTCTCCCTTGCAGCAGCCCACCAAGCCCAGCCCATCTCCTCTCCACCTGGCCCACCTCGACTCCTTTCTTCTCCGTACGACAGAAACACGCAGGAGAGCGTTCCCCTCCTGTCGCTGTCGACATCCCCCTCCATGGACCCCTCTCCCATCTGCTCCCCCTCCCCTATACCTACCCCTCAGCGCCCCAAACCCTAGCCCCAGCTCTCTCCTCCCTCTCCTACCGCCGCCACCTCCCTTCCACCCAAATTCTTTTCAATTCCTCTCTCTGAAATTGGTTCCTTTTTCTGAATTTTTGTACCTGTTGGAGCCACCATGGCCGCACCTTGCGTTGCTTGGCGCCACCACCACGAGCATCATCGAGTCTCCTCATCAGCGGGAATGGAATCCCGGCGGTCCCAGCTGCGCACCGGTGCCCTCGGTCGGCTCAGGAAGCCACCGTGACGGCCGCTCCGTCTTCGTCTTCCCCGACGTCGCTTCTCCGTCAGGCCCGAGGCCCCGTCTCCGTCATCCTCGAATTGCCCGAGTCTCCGACCACCTTCTGCAACGCCCGAGCCCGGTGAGATTTTCCTCCCTCGGCCCCGCGTTCTTCCCTTCACCCTCCTTCTCTGGTCCTCGCCGTCGAGCGAGAGGAACGACGACGGCACCAACCGACATGGACGTTCCCTGCACGCTGGTGTTCTTGGTAGGGTGGGTTTCCCCCGTTCGTGTTTCCGCCTCAGCGCGCACCCAACCTTGCGAGCGCGCCGCACACGCCCGCGGGCGCGTCCCAGCACACGCACGCCGCGGCGAGGCCGGCCGTGCCCAGTCTTGAGTTCCGTCGTCGTATGAATTCTTGATCCAAACTTCAGTTAGCCGCCCCGTTACTGCTCAAAAGCCATCGAATTCCGGATCAATCACAACAACTTAGGTAGCCCAGTGGTGCACGACCCCATCCTTTGCTCGGGCGACCCGAGTTCGATCCCCTCGGGAGGCAAATCCCCCCCACCTTTTCCTCTTTTATTCCGATCTGGCCATCCGGCCCCATCTGTCAGCGTCCCGGCAGCTGCAGCCCAGTCAGCTTCCCCCGGGCCCGCATGTCATTCAGTGTAGCTAGATTCCCTTCGGTGTGAAAAGTTCCAGGACCTTTCCTGTTTTTCAGAAATTCCAGAAAAAGGTGTTATCTTCTATAAATCATATCTTTTAAACTGTTAATCCAAACAACACAAATTTTATATGTTTTCCATCCAAAATTTCATGCTCTTTCCAAATATAACATTTGTTTTCTGTTTTGGATAAATAAAATTAATGCAATTACTTAATGCTTTAATTAAATCATTTAAATGGTGAAATTCATAACTTGCTCTATTAAAATCCAATTTCAACAAATAAAATATGTTTTTCAATCAGAAAAATGCAAGGAATATTAATATGCCATCCATGCTCATGTTTGCATCTTGCAACTTGCTTTGGTAGTAGAGTTATGCATGCCAACTAAATAACAACATATGGAATGTGTTGGGGTATTAACTAAATATTGCCCTATTCCATTTAATACTGTTTAGCTCACCTACTTACTGTTTTGCATGTTAAACAACATTTAATATGATGGCTAGATAAACAACTTGAACCAATAATTATTTGTCCGGACTCCGGTTCCGATTAAGTTGCCTAATTTGCATCTGGTGTTGCATCTTGCCATGTCATGCATATAAAATAGGATCATGCTGGATCTTTTGCCGTAAAAGTAATTGTTGCATCCGGTGTTTGTTCTAGTTCGTTGCTTCTTCGCGGATAGGACGTTGAGATGATGTGAGCAACGACAAGTTCTGCGTATGTACCTCTACTTGCTGGATCTCATGCAAGTATACTCACTTGCTACCTATGGCTGCCTTTCATCACTTGTTACCGATTCTTTCCGTTATCTTTATGCTAGCCTTATGATTCGATGCTTGTGTCTCGATCCTATCATATGTGTACCTTGCAACCATGATATAGCCTTGCTTCCACTTCCTATTACCTGTTGTTTGTTTACCCCGTTGGCCCTCGTGTCGTAGTTGCATGCTTAGGTTTGTTTGCGCTCGAGTCCTGTTGTCCTTTGTTCTATCACCTGTTTAGTTGATAGTTGGGCGTGTCTTAATCAACAACATGTTAATGTTTTGGGTAATATTAATTTGATGATAAGGCACCGGCAGGAGGCCCGGCGTGGTTTTGAGGCCTGCTAGTGTCGAACTTAATTAGGAAAAGGTGCTTGTCCTCCGATCCATGATGAGCGCACTAACTGCATGTGGGAAGCGAGTATGGGCGCCCCCCGCAACTTTGATTCGATTCGCATCTCGTCCAAATCGCCTCATTTAGTTCGGGTTTTCCATTTGCCGCATGCATATGCAGGTGCGAGCCCTTAGCGCCAGGGTGGAACTTTTGTAGTCGGCATTTAGGGCGGCGTGGTCTTCCAGTGCATGAGGGTCCCCCTTTTCTTCGTGGGGGCTCGATTAGCCGCGCACGCACAGCACGTGGTTCTTTGGGCTTGATGCGAACAAGAGTTGGGTTGTGTTGAGTGCCTCGCTTGGTGGAAGGGCCTTTCCATCTGGCGGGTCATTCTTACGTGTACGGCCAAATTGGTGCATCCCTGCAGGGTTAAATCTTCTCGAGAAGCCGTGTTGTCCGCGGTTATGGATGACTTGGTGAAAGTGCTGGCTAACAAGTACTCAGACAACTCACACTTAACGATGATAACTTGACTAGTAATATAGATTACCTCCACCATAAAAATGAATGTCACCTTATTCAACAGTGTGAGTTTCCTTGGGTTGCTTCCTTAGTAGGGGGTAACACTGGATGGGTATTGTTTGGTGAGTAGTTATAGTTGGTTTTGTCGTGCTATCTTATCCCTTTCTTTTAGCCGGATGTTGTAGCGCGTCTCTGTAGTTAGTTAGTGCAGCCCGCTGCCGCTTCTTTGCAATAATCCCTTCCTTCCGTTCTACCCAAAGTATTTGTACCTTGTGATGATTGGTTACGCTGGTATCTTGTGAGTATGGTTTATCCACTTGCCAGTACTTAATAGTACTGACCCACGAATCCATTTCGTGGCTGCATATTCCACATTGCAGTCGAAAGGTTTGAAATCTGACGACGTTAGCTTGGGAATCCCTCCGGCTTGGCATGGGCAGGGATTGGACGCCATCGGTTATCTTCAGGACTCTTAGTCCAATTTGTATCTTGTCCGTAGTCGGACACTAAGTTGTTTCTTCCGCTGTTATTTGGATCTTTGTATTGTATCAGTTGTATCCTTGACTCGTTTGAGTCGTCTTGTATATACCTCCTCTGTTGTTGTTGTGGATTATTCGTGAACTGTTGTAATGTTATCACAAGTGGCAACCTGAAATCGGTTATTATGTGGATTTTGGCGGAAATGCTGAAATCTGCATAGTGCCCGATCCCGGGGCGTCACATCAGCGTAGTACTTCTCCTTGTTGATCTCCTCCTGAGATTTCTTCTCGATGTCTGGCAAGTAAATACCAGGGGCGAAACCATAATGAGTACATTTGAATGTACTCAGCAAGACATCCATCATGTAACTTACCAAATGCAAGTATGCTTATATGGTGTAATAGGTAGGCTATAAATAGGGTTCACTAACAATGGTGTGCATATAGGATGACACCACAGTTGCAGTCAGGTTAATCTGTATCTTCGTTGAAGAAGATACTTCAGAAGAAAATAATATAGTTTTTCTTTCTCATGTAGATATCACATGTACAAGAGGTTTTGTAAAACTTTATTTAAAGAAAGTTTCTCTTTGCAAAACTTTTTGGAATCAATTTCCAGAATTCTTGCTTAGAGGAGACAAGTTTTTATTTGCAAAACCTTCTGTTTTGTAAAACAACTTCTGGCTTTCCATCATTGGTACCTCCATGGTACAAAATTTCCTTCCTTTCCGAACTTCCCAAGTTCAACACCTTTTTGAAACCATCTTTTTGAAAACATTGACACAATGCTAGCTACATGGCCATTCAACTGTCCATATCCGAGGACGCGGCTTCGAAAAAGTTGTACTCTGCAGAGGTGTACACATCCACTAGATCCAAAACTCTGCCATGGACCACCCATGGATCGGCACAGCGATATGCAAGCACCAGAGAATTGATCCTAACTGTCCACTCTGACACAAGCTAGTATATGCTCATTCCTTCAGGTGGGTTGTCTCCCCGGCATCAGGTCCCGCCTTGCCTAGTCGGGAGGCCCAGCTGTCGCTTCCGGGGGGTAACTTAATCCCTCACTTTGTATGTCCCGTTTCTCCCTCCTGGCGACACTACGGTTCAGAGAATCAGCTTCTCTATAGCACTTTGGAATAAAGCATACACTAACAAGTTCAAGCATCTAGATAGGCCCCATACCCATATAGGGGTAGAGTGGCAGTACATTAAAGGTTGTCCGGCGAAGACTAGGTTATGTGTCATTTTTGAAAACACGTTTTTCCCAAAAATGACCACTTCCACATTCCTCCGGAGAATAAGGATCCGCCTTTTCTCCGGGTTTTCCATAAAGCCTTTGTTTTGTAAAAACACAATTTTAAGGTGTCCACTTAGGGACTAATATATGTGATGGTAATAAATACCATATGGTGGCTTATGGGCTTGGTAACACCAAGTATTAACTAATGGCATAGTAATATTATATATATAATAGAAGTGATACTCACTTCAAAAATAGTTTTTGGAAATCAAAGTTTTGTAAAACTTTTCAGAAGTAAAACATGCATGATAGATAATGATAAGTGTAATATCAGCAAGCATCAGGATGGCTTGCCTTAAATCTCTTTGTGTCCCTGGCCTTGAAGTAGCTTGATTTGACACACAGCTCTACGACTCCATCTTCTTCTTCCTCGTTTTTTCTAACGCCGTAAAAATAATAAAAGACACACACTCAGATCTAGAAGGAAAATCGAGTAATCAAAATCACACATACAGCAAGCAAGCTCAAAAAGTTATCGAGAGAACCGTCTAGTGGGACACTATTGCAACACTAGAGGAGAAATCAATACTATGAGCAGGAACTTTTCCTAGACGATAATACATGAATAAAAACACCTACTAACAATACATATACTTTACACATGCTAGTAATCAAATATACTTAAAATAATGCTATGAAAACAACTACTCATACTAGTGAAGACAATATAGCTAAATAAAACAATCAATGCTACACATGCTCTCCTATGAAATAATGTGTAAGATAACAGAGGTGATACCATCACCACATCAGTACCAAAATGGTACTGGACTCACATAACCATCAAAAAAATTTAGGTACTAATCATAGCAATACTAGTACACCAAATCTATTCCACAAAAATACTAGAAAACAATAAGAAACTAATTCCATTTCTGTTTGCTCTCCAAATCATGCACAAACTTCCTAACATACTAGTAATGAAAGAAAAACACTTAACAACAGTAACCAACACATTTACTCATGCTAGGAAACAAGTCTATAACAACAATCATTTATTTTAAATCAAACACACAAGATTTAAAATAAACAGAAAAGTGTTGTTTCTAGAAATGCACACCAAAAATAATCCAGAGCCCTAAAAATTATGAAAAGCTAGTATTACATAGATCTAATCACACACAAGCTCATCCAATTGGATTCACACCAAAAATCATTTTTAAACTCTCTCTAAAAATCTTAGAAAAGGCTACTGGTCTTTCACCAAATTGGATGGCATTTCCTAATGGTAGACCACCTTGATGCAAGGTCAAGTCTCACTGATAGATCTATCCAAGGGCTACTCAAAACAGTTTGGTTTGCAAGATTTGGCCACTTAAAACTCAAGTTATGATTAAAATGGTGAAACAGAGTGCTTCTGCCATTTTTAATAGTTCTCTCAAAATATATAACCAAATGCCTTTCTTTAAGTTGGGTGTGGTTAAGAATTAGTAGATCTAGCTCTGTGATTTTTGGTTTGGCCAATTTTACTCGTTTGCATTTTCATTTCGAATTAAAGTAACATGCTGAAATAGATCTGCAGGAAAAAGGAATAAAAATTCAACCTGCGCGGGCCAACGGGCCAGATCCAGAGGGAGATGGGCCGCGCGGAGCGAGGCCGGCCCGCTAGCCGAGCGCGCGCGCCCAACAGGTATGCCATCGTCCGATGCGAGATCTGTGGCCGAGATTAGACGGGGATGGATTCAAACGTATCCACCGGATGCAGATCCGACGGCCAGGGAGCGTTCACGTCGGAGGAGGTCGATGGTGACCGAGGCGGACGGCGGAGTCCTCTCCGGCCTCCGCTGCGGAGGCTCGAACTCGCCGCCGGTGCCTCTCGTTGTCCCCCGGAAGGGAGAGGAGCACTAGGAGGACCAGAGGGGCGAGACGCAGCCGATGCTCGCCTTGATTTCAGACGGGGGAGGTCGGAACGGGGAGTTCGTCGGGCGCGACGGCCACGGACGAAGGACGACGGTGGCGATGGGATTCCAGGGAGTAGATCTCCAAATTGGAGGGGGCATGAGCACCAATGGGGTTCAGGGACGGTGTGGAGGGAGAGAGGACTCCCGGAAACGTCCCGTATCGGAGGATTTGCCGCGGAGCTCGCCGGCGGTTTCGGGAGCTCGATTTCCGGTGATGGTGGATAAACAGAGAGGGGTTTTGGGCGCCGTGCTCCGATTCAGATGAGGAGGAGGGGGACTGGTGGTATGGCTCGCAAGAGGAGAGGCACGGAGAGGCTAGCCGCAGGGCACCGCCGCCTGGCATCCACGGCGGCCACCGCGGCGTGGCGAGATGGACAGAGAGGATCTCCTCGAGGGAGACCATGCCAGGGAGGCTTGCCGTGGAGAGGAGATGCCAAGTCCACAAGGACTCGGGTAGAGGAGGTCTAGGGAGGTGGGGTTCTGGGCGTTCTCTCACCGCACCCTTAGGTGTTTGATATGGAATTGAGGGGGAAGGAGAGGGTCCAGGGCGAGGGGTACTGGCTCTTCAAGCTCGTGGAAGTCAAATCTTCTAGAAGGTGGGTCCAGGAGACAGCAGAGTATGGGTGAGGGGTGTGGGCATGTCAGCCCATGCCAGAACTTAGTGTCTAAGCCATGTGGGGATGAGGTGGATGGGTATGGGCATTGCAATTTCGCCCAGGAAGTCAATGGGGTGGGGGCCTAGGTGACTAGGCAGCTAGGGAATCCAATGGGAGTGAAGAAGGAGGAAAAATATCCTCTAAAGATCATTTTCAAAAATTGAGCAGAAAGTGTTTGTGCTGGTTTTCTTCAAAAATTTGAACACAACAAATGCAAGAAAATATGTCTAGGAGGTAGGGAATGGAAAATGGGGTAGGATAGTGGTGGTCTCCCACTTTTCTCAAATTGTTTTCTTTGAAAACTTTCAATTTTCCAAAAACTGCTGTTTCTGTTTTTAAATGTTTTCTCCAAAATTTTGAATAGAAGATATGTTTGAAAACATGTTTAATGAATAGAGAATCAAAAATTGAGTCTAGGGGTGGTGGTCCCCCAATTTGCTGAAAACATTTGTTTCACAAAATTTTGGAAATTCAAAAAGTGTTGAAACTGTTTTTGGATGTTTTATTCAAAAATTTGCAAATGACCAGCAAATGTTTTTGGATAACTAGGTCACATATGACCCTAGGAATGTTGGGGAATTTTCCCAAGAATTTTAGAAATACTTTTATTAACAAAAACATTAAAAGTCCATTTCTGGCCTTTTTGAAAATAACATTTAATAAATAGGAAAATGTTTATAAACCAAGTATTTTTGAGTTAGGGTGGAAGGGTATATAATATAAGTATCAAAAGTGATTTTTAATAATCAACTTCTTTGAAAAATATTTGAGATACCCAGTGAGAAAGGATAATAACATGAATTTATTTAATAAGCCAAAATCCCCGAGAGAGGATAATTCACATGGTCATGGGAAACAAAAATGGATCACATGGATATGATGTAAAAATCATGAAGATGACAAGGGAAGGTTCACTTAGCTCAAAAAGGATAGGAGTGATTTTTAGGAAGACTTAACAAAAGGCTCATGATAACAGGGACATGATCCTATTTGTTGGGAAGACCTCAAGAGGGCTTTGGAAAAAAAATGAATGGGTTTAATAATCAAAACCAAACATAAGGATGGGGATCATAGATAGGTACCATTATATCCATGATGGTACAATCTTCGAAGATCAAGATTTCTCCTTATGGCAGGAGGCCAAACTAGAGGAGTTAAAGAGAACATAAGATGAGATAGGAATAGGATATAACATGCTACTGATGTAAGGGCTTTGTTATTTGTAGATCTTATTAATTGAAACAACTCATAACTATCCACAACAGTTATAAATACCTTGAGGCAAGGAAAAAAAATATAAGGTCACCTCATAAGCATATAATAACAAGACTTAACAAGTTCCCTCAAGCATGAGAGTTCTGCAAATTTAAATTCTTGGAGTTTTTCCCTCAAGTGTTTTAGAGAGAGTTAGTGGTCAAGCCAAACCACTTGAGGAGGATTTTTATAAAAGAGGTTCATCTCAATTCTTGTTATTTATGTAACCATTTTGTTTTGGTTGGGTTCCAACACCAACACTCAAGATCAAACAAGGCAGACAGAGGTGAAACAAGATTAATTGTTAAGCATTTTTAAAAAGTTTTTGTTGGCCCTAATTTTTGGCTCCCCAACAACTGCATTTTGTTGGTTTCCAAAAAGTGGGGTGTGACATTCTTCACTGTTGTCATCCTTGGGGGCTTCTGGAATCTCTTCTTCCGGATAGGTGATGGAGATATTCACCATAGAGGCGATCTTGGTGGCGTGACCCTTGATTTCATCAAAGATGGTGGTCTGCTGGGTCTCCGAATATCCAAGAGGGATACCGGACGCCACGCGCCAAGATTTGGTACTGGGGTAATGCATACGCATAAGCCCTAAAGCCATGCGTGCACCACCCCGGGCCGTGGAGCGCAAGGTGGACTCCTTGGCACCCGCAATCTCGATGATGGCTCCCGGAAGTTTTTCAACTTCCGAGAGTTCCCCACATTTTGCGGGAAGGTATCTGTTGATGAGCAACATTCCCGCAGCCTTGATCGCGGTGAATACCTTCCCAAAAGCTCGTATCTTTTCAGTCCGAGTAAGATCTGGGTTATCTCCTGTTTTTCAGACAAACAACCGAAGGGTTAGTGAAAAAGCATAGAAAGGAATTAAAACATGGAAAATCCGGTAAAAGTTGATAACTTACCGAGGATCTTGTCCATTTTGGAGCCTTCCTCCAGGCGCAGGGTCAAGGCGTTCTCCAAATCTTGGATAGTGGCCTTGCCCTTGTCAGCTTGTTGGGAGGCCTTGTATTGAGCAATACCAAGAGCCAGATTGCTGGCCTCCAGATCCTTCTGAACCTTCATAAGATCCTTATGAAGGTCCAAGTTCTCCCAGCGGAGATTCTCGGCGTTGCCGGCATCTACAGCAACTTCCTTGGCTTTCTCCAAAGCAGCTGGAAAGCAAGGAAAATAATACTGGGTTAAGAAAACTCGGAAAAGTACTTAGAAAAAATTATGGACAAGGAACTTCAGAGAATTAAAAGTATACTTGTTGTTTCCTCCAGCCGTAGCTGAGACGATGCCAGCTCTGCTTCCTTAACGTCAAGAATAGATAGAAGGTTTCTAACCTCCTTATTCTTGACGGTAAGTTTGTTGAAAACTTCCAGATTTATAGTTTCAGCGGTTTGCCGAAACACGGAAGTGAAACATCATGTTTAAGTTAGAAAAAAGCATGATAATGAAAGCATTAAGTGAAAAGCAGACATTTTAACTTATTGCTTGGGGGCTAGAGATAATACCTGGCTTATCCGCTGTAAACCTGCCAAGTTTTTAGTGAACTCCTTTGTGTACTCAGCAAAAAGAGTCCCAGCCGTGCTAAGGCCCTCGTTGATATTTTTGAATTCTTTATCAAAGGTGGGAATTTCCTCCGCAGTTATCCGAGAAGGACCTCCCACCTTAGGGACCGCCCTTTCCCTCGTGTCCGTTTCCGGCACAATGGGCTGGCTGGTCTGCTGGGTTTCGACGTTGGGGGTAGCAGCGTGCTCTTCTGTTGCTACTACCGGTGTATCCGGAGCAGTAGCAGGAGAAGGATGTGGGCCTCTGCTGGCCACAGCTTTGTGCCTCTTCAGCCTTTTCGGCTTCAGAGTAGAGGGAGGCAGGCTAAAAAAGAGAAAGGCCGGAAAGTTAAAACTCCGAGAAAAAGGGGGAAAAATTCCGATAAAGTAAAACAACCCAGATGTTCGAACCTGGAGGTGGCGACGGGAACCCCGTCGAGATCAATGATTTCCAGGTCTCGGGTGGCGTTCGTGCGCTCGGGAGTTGCTCTGTGAGAACTTGGGCGCTGGGAATGGTGCTGCGAAGTGAGAGCGGAAGGTTTCCTCGGAGGACGGAGGCGGCTATTTATAGCCGGAATCCCGTCGCGATACGTGCTAACGGCTCATTTGTCCGTTGGATGATCAACGCGTGTCACTCGCTGAAAATTCTGGGAAATGAAACGACGTGTGATTATTGTTATCGCCTCGTTTCCCGCGAGAATCTGTCAGAGATATGTTTCTGGGTTTCCCGCCTGAAACCCAAACGTCCCTTACGTCAGCATGATTAAAGCGCTGACGTAGGAAGTTCCTTCTTCACGAAGGATCGTGTAAGAAAAGCCTGATTTTCTGGATTCCGAGTTTTGTGTTATAACATCCTTTGAGGAGAAAAGGAAGAATCAAGACTGCAGGCCGATATTTCTCGGAAAATATGCATTTGGCGAAAGACGGCGGATCAGAGTCTTAATCCTTCTTGGGGGCTACTGTCGGATATATACCGAATAGGTGCATATCAGGTGGCAGTCTAAAGTGCCGGATTACCCGGGTGGCCCAAGTGGTAGTGGATTACAGTCCATTGGGCGGCCCAGTAAGCTGACCCACAGAAGCCGGATTCTAGAAGAACCCGGATCGCGGCCTACGTGATATGGCTTGGAGTAGAAGGCGGATTCCTTACTTTCCAAGTTAATAGTTACCGTAGTCTTCTAGGTTTCCTATTCTGTATGCCCTAATCCGGCTATTATATAAAGCCGGACGGGAGATACGATAGGATAGACAAGAAGCAAAAGGCTAACTCGTCGAGACGTTGATCCTTGACGAGCAGCTAATAGAACCTCACATTGTACTATGTATTCACAGGATTTAGTCCTGAATAGTGAGATTGCAGGAGTAGGAACGCCGCATTACTGCGTCGTACCGAACCTGGGTAAAAACCCAGTGTCGTTGTCCTTCGCACAATCACGTCCCCCCACATCTCTATCAGTAGTCTCATGGCACCCCCGTCTATGAATTCTACCACGATGTCTCGACAAAGACTATAATCAACTTGGCATAAGGTCAATATTCATCGGATCCCAACAAACACGGCATATAGAATTACATAAGATCAATATCGATCGTGATAGGCACCTCACGAGATCTAACCATGGAGGCATATGAGGAGGAGACAACCATCTAGATACTGCTATGGACCCATAGTCTAGGGATGACCTACTCACGCATCACTCCGGAGGCAGGCATGGTGATGTAGAAGCCTCCGGTGATGATTTCTTCTCCGGCAGGGTGCCGAAAAACAGCTCCAGAACCCTCCTGATCTAGGGTTGACGACGACGGCGGCTGGGGAACTCTTTTGGGATTTTTGATCAGGTGCCTAGGGTTTTCCATCTGGGGGGATAAATAGGCGAAAGGGCAAAGGCGGTGGAGGCAAGGGGGCGCCACACCCATAGCTGGCACGGCCAGGGGGACCCGCGCCAGCCTATGGTGTGGCCCCCCAGTTGCCCGTCTTCGACTCCTCTTCGGTGGTCTGGATGTTTCCGGGGGAAATAGGCACTTCGGGATTTGTGGGGTCGAATTCCGAGAATGTTTCAAGAACAAGTTTTCTGAAACCAAAAACATCAGAAAACAGGGAACTCGCACTTGGCATCTTGTTAATAGGTTAGTCCCAGAAAACGTATGAAAATGCTATAAATAAGGGAGAAAACATGTAGCAATTGGCATAATATGATCATGGAGCATCAGAAATTAGGGATACGTTTATGACGTATCAAGCATCCCCAAGCTTAGGTTCTACTCGTCCTCGAGTAGGTAAGTGATAAAACAATAATTTCTGAGGTGACATGCTACTATCATAATTTTGATCATTAAAATGTAAAGGCATATGTATGCTGAGATCATAGAAATTCAAATATAAACATGATAAATAGAACTTTAATAATAAAGAATAGCAATCAGTTTGCATCACGAAGAGTATCTTAAATAAAGGACCATGGATAAGAATGCAAAGAAAGATAAATGTTTATTTCAAGTATAGAGAAAGCATGGCAAAGTGGTATTTCGCTAGTCCTAAAGAGTGGGACAAAACATAAATGCTAGGAGACTTTCAAAGTTCAAGAGGAAGATGTCACACCCGGACTTCTAAAGGATACTCGCCGTTCCGTTGAACAGTAGTAGATTGGATTACGGGGCTTACCGGCACCCGCGTCCTCTTACGAGTAGGCCAACACACGTATGTGTGACAACCAACCCCTATCTGTTCAGCGTCGACGTAAACTATCCCATAGAAATCAGGATACTTCCATTGACGTACTTCAAAACATACACACATGGTATGTCAACGGCGTTTGAACAAGTGATATCACAACAGATCTCTATGACACAAAAGATTGAAATAAGGTGCAAATAGCTCTCATTAGAGCAGAGATAGCAAATACAATCATTCAGAGGGCACATGCCCCAACATAACATCATTACATCACAGCGGAAGCATCCAAAATGTCTGAGTACAGACAAGAACCAAATAGGCCTAAGAGGCCGGAAACGAAAAGACGGAGCCCATCCACGAAGTCTCGGATCCTGCCCGGGTCCGCTATCTACTCGTCAGCATTCTCGTCATACTCCACGTAGTAGCCACCATGTAGATCCTCGGAAACGTCGTCTGCGGAAACCATAGCCCCAAAGGGGTCAGTACATAAACGTACTGGCAAGCAAGACTCACAGTTCACCAAAGTGTAACCCGTCAACACCAAGCACAGATGCTTTGGGTTCAACGGAAGGAAAGGGGATATAAAAGATGCTGCAACTGGCTGCGCTAACCAACTACAGAGAACTACAACTTCCAACTAACAGAAAGGGGATAAGATCGAGTATTGTAACCAACTGAAAGATAACTTCAAACAAACCCATCCTGGATCTCGCCCCTTATCCGAAGAAGCAATCCGAGGATAACTCACACAGTTGAAATTATGATGGTTCAGATTATTGTGTCAATAAGCCTATTACTAGTCAAGTTGTTAACCATTGGGTGTAAGGTTGTTAATCATTAGGTTTAAGTTGTCCTGAGTACTTGTTAGCCAGTACTTTCACCAAGTAGTCCATAACCGCGGAAAACACGGCTTCTCGAGAAGATTTATCCCTGCAGGGGTGCACCAATTTGGCCGTACACGCATGAATAACCCGCCAGATGGAAAGGCCCTTCCACCAAGCGGGGCACTCAACACAACTCAACTCTTCTTCGCATCAAGCCCAAAGAACCTTGGGCGCACGGCTAATCGAGCCCAGAAGAAAATGGACCCTCATAGCACTCTAAGACCGTGTCCCCCTATATGCCGACTATGAAAGTTCCACCCGGGTACCAAGGGCTCGCAAGATCATGCATGCAGCAAATGGAAAACCCGAACTAAAATGAGGCGATTTGGACGAGATGCGAATCGAGTCAAGTTGAGGGGGCGCCCATACTCGCTTCCCACATGCGGTTAGTGTGCTCATCATGGATCAGTAGACAAGACCCTTTTCCTATTAGGGTCGACACTAGCAGGCCTCAAAACTACAAAGGGCCTCCTGCCGGTGCCTTATCATCAAATTATTATTAACAATAACATTAGCATGATTGATTGATTAAACATCGAGCCCCCAGAACATAATGGAATATAGTAACAGAAAGTAGCGGGTAACAGACTCGAGCAAAACAACCTAAGCATGCTAGTAAGACACGGGCTCAAACAAAAGGTTATAGGTATGTAGGTGAGGCAATATCAGAGTTAAAGGATACATGTGATAGGTTCGTAACAGAAGCAACTAATCATAGGGCTAGCAGAATAGACAACGGAAAGTATCGGTAACCAATGTTGAAAGGAACACGATGGTTCATGTGAGTGATAACTTGCCTGCAAACCCAGTAGCCTGGTACTGAGCTAACTCCTTAGAAGGGGTGTCGTAAGTATCGTCGGTCTCAACGTCGTCGTGTATCCGAGAAGAAGCAAACAAACAATGCAGAAATATAAACAATCAATATCATGGCATAGTGCACAAACATGGGATGATGCATGACCATTTAATTGATGCATAGAAATAAACTAGTTGACAAGATAGAAACAAGATTAAATGGACCCACATGCAATTTGAGTTGCACCTGAAAAGCCCATGAATTATGGTTGAATTAATTGTTTTACAACTAATCAAATTGTGTAAGTGAATTAGCATGATGGATGGATGAGGAAAACAGCAAAATAACAACAATAGAACCAAATGGAAATAAGGTTTACCAAGTTTGGAATTTCAGTTATTAAGTTAGGAAATTTTGGTTACTTAAAGGTGTCACACAAGCATTTGTTGTTTTCACCACTTTTAATTGTTCAAAATAGATAACAAAGTTTATATTTGATAAGAACACACAATTTTTAGGTGGAATACATGTTTCACTTGTTGAAAAAGGATTTCAAATAAATTATTTATGAATTAAACAAGTTTAAGCAAGAATTAAATGAAATTAATTCAAGTTTGAATTTAGTTGAATTTTTATTTGTTCAAGGCATTAAACCAAATTCATATTTCAAAAGTTTATACTTTTATGGTTGGAAAACATATTTTATATGTCCCAAGAGAATTTGATTTGATCAAGTTATGAATTTAACTATATTAAATGAATTAAACAAGGTTTAAATTATTTACCCAATTTTAATTATTCAAAACATGAAACAAATTTTATATTTGAAAAGGTGGTTTAATTTTGCATGGAAAACATATTTCATTTGTTGAAATTGGATTTAAAATGAGCAAGTTATTAATTATGCCATTTAATTTGTCATTTTTAAGAATTATTGAATAACATTAATTTTAATTGCCCAAAATGCAAAACAAAGTTGATAAACAGAAAGTACATTGAATTTGGACTGAAAAACATATTTTATTTGGGTTAATTGAATTAAGTATTAATTACTTATGGAATTAACCAAAATTAAGAGGATTTGTTTGAATTTGAAATTTGGATGTATTTGAAATAATCAAAACAGAAAACAAAAAGCATATTTAAAAAGTTCATGAAATTTTGAGGGGGATACATATAAAGTTTGTATTATTTGGATTTGTAAGGCTATTGTTATGCATTTGACAAGTTTTAATTATGTGTAGGAGCCTTTAATATTTGACACATGTTACCTTTTTTTTTCAAAACAGGGAACAAGTTGGACATTTGAT
Organism: Alopecurus myosuroides; assembly: GCA_028641055.1. Lineage (NCBI taxonomy): Eukaryota > Viridiplantae > Streptophyta > Magnoliopsida > Poales > Poaceae > Alopecurus > Alopecurus myosuroides. The sequence goes on along the minus strand of CM054062.1, from coordinate 310,380,519 downwards.
AAGACCTCATGGTTCCGATACAAATTCATGTTTTATTTGTTCAAAAGAGCTTAGATTGACCAGGTTATGGAAGTAGCAAAAACAGGTGAGAAAATAGCAAAAAGGTTTTGTGGAGGTGCAACTTGTGGGACTTGAACCTGGGCTCCAGGATGGAGTAGCAAGGCTGCTGCCACTAAGCTACTGAACAACTTGTGTCGTAAATGGGATCTGACTGAACATGAAGGGAAGTTCCCACGTTAACTGAATCAAAAATATTCAGAACATCACGGTGGAGTAACAAAACAAAAGAGCTATTTGCCTCAGATGGGAATTGAACTCAAGACCTGCTGCGTGAGAGACAAGGGTGCTGGCCACTGGGCTGGCGATGAGTTTGTGTTGGGTTGTAGATCTGACAGTATAAGGAGCAGAAAACAGACGTAACTAAAATTTAGCAAGTCAGATTGAGATGTAAAACAGAATAAAAAAGGGAAGACCAACGCCTCTGCTGGGTATTGAACCAGCGATCTAACAGGATGCAGATCGGGGCCCAACCACTGGGATAGCTACGACAGTATGATGCTTAACATATCTGTCTGTAGATGAGTCAAAAATGTCGACGTTAACTCACACGCGATTCAATCTTCAGGTTCTGCATCAACGGGTCGACTACCATCTGCTGAGACGACGTTGGCTCCTTGCCAGCATCCAGGAGCTCCTGGGTGAAAGATAGAAGCCAGTGGCGTGATATTTATGTGCGCAGATGCATGTGTGGTGTGCAGCGTGTCAGTAGGGTGGAGCGTGTGTGCAGGGAGAGCGAGCAGATGAGGAGAAACTCCAGTTTCGGCTCCAGCCATGGTTGCCACGGGTACAACACACGAGAACGGCATAGAGAGGAGTCAGAACTGTAGGTATAGGCCAGGAATCGGACGAGGGCCTCACCTCGGTGTTGTTGGGGCGTCGTGCGGCTCGAGATCGACCGGAGAAATCTGGTACAGTCGCTCATGGCCATGTCCATGAAGTGCTTGATGGTGGAAGAAAAGAAAAGATGGGAAGAAGATCTGGTGGCGGCGGAAAGGAGAGGAGAAAGAAGCTAGGGTTTTCGGTGGCTCTACTAATGCAGATAAGAAGGGAAAGGGAAGTTAGTGGGGATCGGTGTGGACAGCGACAGCAGGAGCTCCCATCGTGTCGTTGGTGTACGGAGGAGGAAGGAGGGGTATCGGGCCAGAGACAGAGAAGAGGTGGGCTGGGCCTCTCTCTCCCTTGTGTGCTGGCTTATTTTTTTTTCTTGGTTCTATTTTTTTTGCAGAAAACAAATGGAAGAAAAGGATGAGATTTTTAGTTAGTAAAAATATTAGGAAAATTAGGGTCAGCTATTTAGGTTAAAAGAAAACAAATGCCACGTTTTGTTTTAAGAAAGTTTGAAAGTAAATGGCTGTTTGGAAGTAATTCAAATTTGGTTGAATTTTAATATTAAGTAAACAGTTTTGAAAACAAAGTTTTAATAGGGTGAACCTTATGGTTAATTTGAGTAAAAAGAGTTGATTGGTTTAGATAAAATTCATAAATTCAAAGTGGTTCGGTTTGATGCATTTGGTTTGAATTTTAAATGGGTAGTTGAATTTCAATAAGGTTTGATTTGGAATTTTTTTTGGAAATAACAAATTTGATTTAATAAGATCAAGCAGTTATGCAAACATTAATGGATTTAATAGTTTGCAAGAATTTGATTTTTTAATCCCACAATTTGAAACATGCCCATTATGAATTGATTTGAAATTTAAATTGCCATTAGGGTGTTGATAAAAAGGGATGTTATTCACAAGCAATTTACATCAACTTCAAACTATTGAAAACAATATTTGAATAGGGTGATCAAATAATTTTAATTGGAAACAAATGAGATTTGAATTTGAATTTTGAATGCAATTTATATTAGGTGGATTATTAAATAACAAATAAGAGTTGAGCTTTTTATTATTTCATGGAAACAAATGGAAGTGTTAATTGAACCATTTTATTTGGAGAGTTTTGTTTTGCAATTTTCATAACTTTCAACATGGTTGTTGTTTGGAAGAAAAATCATAATTGAATTTGAAAAGGGTTTGGTTATTGGATGCATTTTTATAGAAACAAAACAACAGTTTTGAGATCACACTTTAATGGAAACAATTGATTGTTTTATTTTGAAATATCATTTTAGAAATTGTAACATCACAAGTATGAAACAAAGGTTTGAAATTTGAGTTGAAATTCAAATAGAAAACAAAGGAAAACAAATGAAAACAGAGGAAAACAAAAGGAAAACAAGCAAAACAATTGCAATCAACATGATGCCATGATGCAAAACATAAAATAACAGAGAGAAAACATTCTAATGGCTATTTTTCAGACTTGGGATGTTACAAAACGCCCCCCCTTGAAGGAATCGCGCCCCGAGATTCCTACTGAGAAAAGGAAAGGTCCGGAAACTTCTTGGGAAGATCCTCTTGAGCTGTGACACGTGAAACACATCGTGCACCTTGGTTAGTTTTTCTGGAAGTTCAAAACGATAGGCATTCCTGGCAATTTTCCTGGAAGGATGTCAGGGAATTTGGAAACCACCGGAACATTTTCAAGTAAAGGGAGAGGTTTTGTATTGAGGGTGTATAGCTGGATAGAATTTGATTAATTTATAGAATAGATTATCTGGAATGTGGTGATTCAGGAATGCTTCCTCGAAACAACCCCAGGTGATAGGAATGCCAGCTCTCATAGCCTGGAATCAACAACAACAACAACAACAACAACAACCTTTCTGGCCAGATGGACTTGATATTTGGGAAGTTTTGATTAGACGCCGGTAGAATTAATGAAATGGAAAACAACAACAAGATTTCAACGGACGAAAAGGATGTTGAGAAGAACAGGATATCAACATCGGGGAAAACGAGAACAAAACTCCTGAGGTACTACGGAAAAACCCATCCGGGCTTCTAAAGGATCAATATCTACTGCTTAAGGAATAGAGGATCTGCTTCCGGGGCTTACACGCCTCCGTTCTCAATCGTGAGTAGGCAACATGATAAATCATGTCACAACCACCTCCATTCCTATGGACTAGTAGATATAACCATCCTAGAGAAACCAGGATTCGTGAAATCCTAACTTGAAAGTTTAGATGAGAAGGGAAAACAACGTTGCACTTCCTTACCAGAAAAAGGGTGGGTGGGGAAAGAAGAAAAAGAACAGAATTCCTACTCTCACGTTTCATTTTTCCTATATAGCTACAAAATAGTTTCTAGACTCAACTGCGACCAGTAAAAAGGGATCCTACAGGCAGACAGGCTCTGATACCATTTGTCGCACCCGGACTTCTAAAGGATACTCGCCGTTCCGTTGAACAGTAGTAGATTGGATTACGGGGCTTACCGGCACCCGCGTCCTCTTACGAGTAGGCCAACACACGTATGTTTGACAACCAACCCCTATCTGTTCAGCGTCGACGTAAACTATCCCATAGAAATCAGGATACTTCCATTGACGTACTTCAAAACATACACACATGGTACGTCAACGGCGTTTGAACAAGTGATATCACAACAGATCTCTACGACACAAAAGATTGAAATAAGGTGCAAATAGCTCTCATTAGAGCAGAGATAGCAAATACAATCATTCATAGGGCACATGCCCCAACATAACATCATTACATCACAGCGGAAGCATCCAAAATGTCTGAGTACAGACAAGAACCAAATAGGCCTAAGAGGCCGGAAACGAAAAGACGGAGCCCATCCACGAAGTCTCGGATCCTGCCCGGGTCCGCTATCTACTCGTCAGCAGTCTCGTAATACTCCACGTAGTAGCCACCATGTAGATCCTCGGAAACGTCGTCTGCGGAAACCACAGCCCCAAAGGGGTCAGTACATAAACGTACTGGCAAGCAAGACTCACAGTTCACCAAAGTGTAACCCGTCAACACCAAGCACAGATGCTTTGGGTTCAACGGAAGGAAAGGGGATATAAAAGATGCTGCAACTGGCTGCGCTAACCAACTACAGAGAACTACAACTTCCAACTAACAGAAAGGGGATAAGATCGAGTATTGTAACCAACTGAAAGATAACTTCAAACAAACCCATCCTGGATCTCGCCCCTTATCCGAAGAAGCAATCCGAGGATAACTCACACAGTTGAAATTATGATGGTTCAGATTATTGTGTCAGTAAGCCTATTACTAGTCAAGTTGTTAACCATTGGGTGTAAGGTTGTTAATCATTAGGTTTAAGTTGTCCTGAGTACTTGTTAGCCAGTACTTTCACCAAGTAGTCCATAACCGCGGAAAACACGGCTTCTCGAGAAGATTTATCCCTGCAGGGGTGCACCAATTTGGCCGTACACGCATGAATAACCCGCCAGATGGAAATGCCCTTCCACCAAGCGGGGCACTCAACACAACTCAACTCTTCTTCGCATCAAGCCCAAAGAACCTTGGGCGCACGGCTAATCGAGCCCAGAAGAAAATGGACCCTCATAGCACTCTAAGACCGTGTCCCCCTATATGCCGACTACGAAAGTTCCACCCGGGTACCAAGAGCTCGCAAGATCATGCATGCAGCAAATGGAAAACCCGAACTAAAATGAGGCGATTTGGACGAGATGCGAATCGAGTCAAGTTGAGGGGGGCGCCCATACTCGCTTCCCACATGCGGTTAGTGCGCTCATCACGGATCAGTAGACAAGACCCTTTTCCTATTAGGGTCGACACTAGCAGGCCTCAAAACCACAAAGGGCCTCCTGCCGGTGCCTTATCATCAAATTATTATTAACAATAACATTAGCATGATTGATTGATTAAACATCGAGCCCCCAGAACATAATGGAATATAGTAACAGAAAGTAACGGGTAACAGACTCGAGCAAAACAACCTAAGCATGCTAGTAAGACACGGGCTCAAACAAAAGGTTATAGGTATGGAGGTGAGGCAATATCAGAGTTAAAGGATACATGTGATAGGTTCGTAACAGAAGCAACTAATCATAGGGCTAGCAGAATAGACAACGGAAAGTATCGGTAACCAATGTTGAAAGGAACACGATGGTTCATGTGAGTGATAACTTGCCTGCAAACCCAGTAGCCTGGTACTGAGCTAACTCCTTAGAAGGGGTGTCGTAAGTATCGTCGGTCTCAACGTCGTCGTGTATCCGAGAAGAAGCAAACAAACAATGCAGAAATATAAACAATCAATATCATGGCATAGTGCACAAACATGGGATGATGCATGACCATTTAATTGATGCATAGAAATAAACTAGTTGACAAGATAGAAACAAGATTAAATGGACCCACATGCAATTTGAGTTGCACCTGAAAAGCCCATGAATTATGGTTGAATTAATTGTTTTACAACTAATCAAATTGTGTAAGTGAATTAGCATGATGGATGGATGAGGAAAACAGCAAAATAACAACAATAGAACCAAATGGAAATAAGGTTTACCAAGTTTGGAATTTCAGTTATTAAGTTAGGAAATTTTGGTTACTTAAAGGTGTCACACAAGCATTTGTTGTTTTCACCACTTTTAATTGTTCAAAATAGATAACAAAGTTTATATTTGATAAGAACACACAATTTTTAGGTGGAATACATGTTTCACTTGTTGAAAAAGGATTTCAAATAAATTATTTATGAATTAAACAAGTTTAAGCAAGAATTAAATGAAATTAATTCAAGTTTGAATTTAGTTGAATTTTTATTTGTTCAAGGCATTAAACCAAATTCATATTTCAAAAGTTTATACTTTTATGGTTGGAAAACATATTTTATATGTCCCAAGAGAATTTGATTTGATCAAGTTATGAATTTAACTATATTAAATGAATTAAACAAGGTTTAAATTATTTACCCAATTTTAATTATTCAAAACATGAAACAAATTTTATATTTGAAAAGGTGGTTTAATTTTGCATGGAAAACATATTTCATTTGTTGAAATTGGATTTAAAATGAGCAAGTTATTAATTATGCCATTTAATTTGTCATTTTTAAGAATTATTGAATAACATTAATTTTAATTGCCCAAAATGCAAAACAAAGTTGATAAACAGAAAGTACATTGAATTTGGACTGAAAAACATATTTTATTTGGGTTAATTGAATTAAGTATTAATTACTTATGGAATTAACCAAAATTAAGAGGATTTGTTTGAATTTGAAATTTGGATGTATTTGAAATAATCAAAACAGAAAACAAAAAGCATATTTAAAAAGTACATGAAATTTTGAGGGGGATACATATAAAGTTTGTATTATTTGTATTTGTAAAGCTATTGTTATGCATTTGACAAGTTTTAATTATGTGTAGGAGCCTTTAATATTTGACACATGTTACCTTTTTTTTCAAAACAGGGAACAAGTTGGACATTTGATAAGACCTCATGGTTCCGATACAAATTCATGTTTTATTTGTTCAAAAGAGCTTAGATTGACCAGGTTATGGAAGTAGCAAAAACAGGTGAGAAAATAGCAAAAAGGTTTTGTGGAGGTGCAACTTGTGGGACTTGAACCTGGGGCTCCAGGATGGAGTAGCAAGGCTGCTGCCACTAAGCTACTGAACAACTTGTGTCGTAAATGGGATCTGACTGAACATGAAGGGAAGTTCCCACGTTAACTGAATCAAAAATATTCAGAACATCACGGTGGAGTAACAAAACAAAAGAGCTATTTGCCTCAGATGGGAATTGAACTCAAGACCTGCTGCGTGAGAGACAAGGGTGCTGGCCACTGGGCTGGCGATGAGTTTGTGTTGGGTTGTAGATCTGACAGTATAAGGAGCAGAAAACAGACGTAACTGAAATTTAGCAAGTCAGATTGAGATGTAAAACAGAATAAAAAAGGGGAGACCAACGCCTCTGCTGGGTATTGAACCAGCGATCTAACAGGACGCAGATCGGGGCCCAACCACTGGGATAGCTACGACAGTATGATGCTTAACATATCTGTCTGTAGATGAGTCAAAAATGTCGATGTTAACTCACACGCGATTCAATCTTCAGGTTCTGCATCAACGCGTCGACTACCTTCTGCTGAGACGACGTTGGCTCCTTGCCAGCATCCAGGAGCTCCTGGGTGAAAGATAGAAGCCAGTGGCATGATATTTATGTGCGCAGATGCATGTGTGGTGTGCAGCGTGTCAGTAGGGTGGAGCGTGTGTGCAGGGAGAGCGAGCAGATGAGGAGAAACTCCAGTTTCGGCTCCAGCCATGGTTGCCACGGGTACAACACACGAGAACGGCATAGAGAGGAGTCAGAACTGCAGGTATAGGCCAGGAATCGGACGAGGGCCTCACCTCGGTGTTGTTGGGGCGTCGTGCGGCTCGAGATCGACCGGAGAAATCTGGTACCGTCGCTCATGGCCATGTCCATGAAGTGCTTGATGGTGGAAGAAAAGAAAAGATGGGAAGAAGATCTGGTGGCGGCGGAAAGGAGAGGAGAAAGAAGCTAGGGTTTTCGGTGGCTCTACTGATGCAGATAAGAAGGGAAAGGGAAGTTAGTGGGGATCGGTGTGGACAGCGACAGCAGGAGCTCCCATCGTGTCATTGGTGTATGGAGGAGGAAGGAGGGGTACCGGGCCAGAGACAGAGAAGAGGTGGGCTGGGCCTCTCTCTCCCTTGTGTGCTGGCTTATTTTTTTTTCTTGGTTCTATTTTTTTTGCAGAAAACAAATGGAAGAAAAGGATGAGATTTTTAGTTAGTAAAAATATTAGGAAAATTAGGGTCAGCTATTTAGGTTAAAAGAAAACAAATGCCACGTTTTGTTTTCAGAAAGTTTGAAAGTAAATGGCTGTTTGGAAGTAATTCAAATTTGGTTGAATTTTAATATTAAGTAAACAGTTTTGAAAACAAAGTTTTAATAGGGTGAACCTTATGGTTAATTTGAGTAAAAAGAGTTGATTGGTTTAGATAAAATTCGTAAATTCAAAGTGGTTCGGTTTGATGCATTTGGTTTGAATTTTAAATGGGTAGTTGAATTTCAATAAGGTTTGATTTGGAATTTTTTTTGGAAATAACAAATTTTATTTAATAAGATCAAGCAGTTATGCAAACATTAATGGATTTAATAGTTTGCAATAATTTGATTTTTTAATCCCACAATTTGAAACATGCCCATTATGAATTGATTTGAAATTTAAATTGCCATTAGGGTGTTGATAAAAAGGGATGTTATTCACAAGCAATTTACATCAACTTCAAACTATTGAAAACAATATTTGAATAGGGTGATCAAATAATTTTAATTGGAAACAAATGAGATTTGAATTTGAATTTTGAATGCAATTTATATTAGGTGGATTATTAAATAACAAATAAGAGTTGAGCTTTTTATTATTTCATGGAAACAAATGGAAGTGTTAATTGAACCATTTTATTTGGAGAGTTTTGTTTTGCAATTTTCATAACTTTCAATATGGTTGTTGTTTGGAAGAAAAATCATAATTGAATTTGAAAAGTGTTTGGTTATTGGATGCATTTTTAGAGAAACAAAACAACAGTTTTGAGATCACACTTTAATGGAAACAATTGATTGTTTTATTTTGAAATATCATTTTAGAAATTGTAACATCACAAGTATGAAACAAAGGTTTGAAATTTGAGTTGAAATTCAAATAGAAAACAAAGGAAAACAAACGAAAACAGAGGAAAACAAAAGGAAAACAAGCAAAACAATTGCAATCAACATGATGCCATGATGCAAAACATAAAATAACAGTGAGAAAACATTCTAATGGCTATTTTTCAGACTTGGGATGTTACAGAAGACTAGAACAAATAATTTAAGAACAAATAATATCGCATCATGAAGCAATTATTGATGTTTATGGGACAAATGCACATAGAACTCAGAATGAAAAAAAATGCTCTCTCAACTTGCATAAAATTAAAAGATGGAGACTCAACATAAAAGTAAAACAAAGGCCCTTCGCAGAGGGAAGCAGGGATCACTCATGTGCTAGAGCTTTTTATTTTATTAAACAGAGGTATTAAAAGTTTGACATTGTGGAGGAATGTCTATATTTTAGGAGGGGTGTATGCTAGTGTCAACGAATGGAAAACAGAAAATACAGTATGTCACAAGCCAACTGGATTCACAAGAGCGGCTCACATGGTCAAGGACGCAACTAGTGTAGAAGGTAGTCCCTCTTTCTCTTTTGTTTACACAATTATTCTTTGACTGATAAATCAGGGGCAAAAATAGTGAAGAGAATTTGATTGTATTAATTTGTGGTTGGGAACCCCGCTGCCAGCTCTTCTATCATTTGGATAAGCAGATGAAGCTACTAGTCCAGGATGTGAAATACAATCAACATAAAGATTCTCTATTGACAAGAACACAAAACAAGAGTAATTTTGAAGGTTTTAAAGGTAACACATGAGCAATTTACTTGGAGTGGCAGTTAAATACCACATGTAGGTAGGTATGGTGTACACAATGGGAAAATTTTGGTTTAAGGAGTTTGGATGCACGAGTAGAATTCCATACTCAGTACAGGTGGAGGCTAGCAAAAGACTGGGAGCGACAAATCAAGAGAGCATAAGAGCCATAATCATGCATAGAGACATAAGAATCATTAATTAAATCATAAGCGGTATCACAAGTTCAAAAACTAAGTAGTCATGGAGGCTATTCGTGACTGGTTTGTAGTCATAAACATGGTGTGAGCATGCACCAAGTCAACCAAATAAAACATTCGAAAGAGAATACCATATATTGATGCTTTACTATGACAAGAAAACTCATGAATCTTTCAAAACATATTAAATACTCTCAGCTATTTAAGGATATTCATGCTGCTCAATAACCACATGGCTTTAAAACTAAAAATAACATTTAGCATGGCATGAAAAAGTTCTAGCCACAATCTATACAAGCTTCTACTAGTACTGTTATAAATTCTACATCAAGCAGCATTTTTCTTTTGTCAACAAGCACCATACAAGATATGTTTTAACAAAATACTCTTTATGATACAGCAAGCAAACATGAGAGTACTCAAATAATACTACTAAAACTAACAGCTCTGATAAGAGATGCATGCAAAACAGGAGCTAAATAAATGCAGCAGCCAAACAGAGACTAAGAATACAACATATTCTCATGAAAAAATGGAGTGTGCCACTCTCCAATAAAAGAATGCCGGGGTCCAACCAAGATTATTATGAAAATAAAAAGAACTGAAAACAAAAATAAAAGACTCTCCAAGTAAAGCACATAAGGTGTGACCGAATAAAAATATAGTTTCACTAGAAGTGACCTGATAATTTGTTGATGAAGAAGGGGATGCCTTGGGAATCCCCAAGCTTAGACGCTTGAGTATTCTTGGAATTTTCTGGTATGTATCACCGGGGCATCCCCAAGCTTAGGCTTTTCACTCTTCTTGATCACATCATATCATCCTCTTCTCTTGACCCTTGAAAACTTCCTTCACACCAAAATCCTCACAATCTTCATTAGCAACGTTAGTGCAATCGAAATAATAAACTCACATGGTTCAGTTTCATCACAAGAATAGAACTCAAAAATAAATTATATACTGTCACAACTTCTTTTAAAACTCTTTTTTCTCAAAAGAACACCAAAAGAAAGAGATTAAGATGCAAATGCAATTATTAGCAGAAATCTGTCAAAACAGAACAACATGAAGAGATCGATTTTTTAGAAAATCTTTTGTTGCTCAAATAAAAAAGTGGTCAACTAATAAAAGTTGCGTATATAGCCCAGGATTAAGCACAAAACAGATCAGGTCATTTTGAATTTACTGTGATTTTATACGTAATTAACAGTGGACAGCAGAAATCTGTTTCCTGCGCAGAAATCCGAAATATAGTGTCAACTTTCCACTAAAGGCTTTACTTGGATAAAAAAAAACACAAAAGAAAATATACAAAGGGATTTCTAAGGAAATATAAAACACCCAGGTGCAAAGCACACCAAAGAAAACAAAGGAAAACAGAATGAAAACACAGAAATAAAACAGGTTGTCTCCCGGTAGCGCTTTTCTTTAACGCCTTTCAGCTAGGCCTAAAAGATCAACTAAAGTATTTTCAAGTGAAGAAGCATCAACATAATAACTTTATCTAATAATAGAGTCAAAAGTTAGATTCATAATATTTCTAGGAAAATGTTCCATACCTTTCTTGAGGGGGAATTGATATTTAATACTCCCCTCTTTCATATCAATAACAACACCAACAGTTCTAAGAAAAGGTCTTCCCAAAACAACATGACAAAAAGCATTGTATTGAATGTTCATAACAACAAAATCAATAGGTACAAGGTTATTGTTAACCATAATAAGAACATCATCACTTCTACCAAGAGGTTTCTTCTTAGCATTATCAGCAAGGTGAACATCCAAATAACAATGTTCTAACAGTGGTAGATCAAGAATATCATAAAGCTTTTGAGCCATAACAGAGATACTAGCACCAATATCACACAAAGCATTGCAATCAAAATCATTTAATTTTATCTTAATGATAGGCTTCCAACCATCATCTAATTTCCTACGGATATATGTTTCAAGTTTTAGCTTTTCTTCCCTAACTTTCATGAGAGCATTGGTAATATGTTTAGTAAAGGCCATATTCATCGCACTAGCATTGGGAATTCTAGCAAGATTTTGTAGAAACATAATAACTTCAGAGATGTTGCAATCATCAAAATCGAAATTGTTATCATCAAAAGTAATGGGACCATTATCTCCTACATCTCTAAAAATTTCAGCACTTTTATTAGAAGCAGTTTCAGCAATTTGAGGCAATTTAGCACGTTTCACCAATGGAGTAGGGACTTTGTTAACACCAACTACTTTACCATTTATAGTAGGAGGTTTAATAGCACTTGGAGCTTCAGTTTTACTAGTGGTTGTGATAGTACAAACTCTAGCAATATTATTCTTTCTAGCCAATTCATCTTCTCTTTCACACCTAACATGTAATTCAGCCATCAACCTAACATTATTATCTATTTGAACTTGGATGGCATTCAAAGTTTTACTTTGTTTAACATCTTGTGGCAAAACCTTTTGTTTTATAAAATCAACATCAATAGCAATGCTATCTACTTCAGAGTCAAGAACATCTATTTTACCAAGCTTTTCCTCAACAGATTTATTAAAAGCAGTTTGTGTGCTAATAAATTCTCTAAGCATGTTTTCAAGATCAGAGGTAGAGATTTTATTATTATTGTAGGAGTTTCCATAAGAATTACCATAACCATTATTAGGAGGATAGGGCTTATAATTGTTTCCACCAAAATTATTTCTATAAACATTGTTGTTAAAATTATTATTTCTAATAAAATTTACGTCAACATGCTCTTCTTGAGCAACCAAAGAGGCTAAAGGAACATTATTTGGATCAACTTGAGCTTTACCATTAACGAGCATAGACATAATAGCATCAAGCCTTTCACTCAAAGAGGAGGTTTCCTCAACATAATTTACCTTCTTACCTTGTGGAGCTCTCTCAGTGTTCCACTCTGAATAATTTATCATCATATCATCAAGAAGCTTTGTTGCATTGCCCAAAGTGATGGACATAAAGGTACCTCCAGCTGCTCAATCCAATAGGTTCCTTGAGGAAAAATTTAGCCCTGCATAAAAAGTTTGTATAATCATCCAAGTAGTCAGTCCATGAGTGGGACAATTCTTCACCATAGTTTTCATTCTTTCCCAAGCTTTAGCAACATGTTCATTATCAAATTGTTTAAAATTCATTATGTCACTTCTCAGGGATATAATCTTAGCAGGAGGATAATATTTCCCAATGAAAGCATCTTTACACTTAGTTCATGAATCAATACTATTTCTAGGAAAAGATAGCAACCATTATTTAGCTCTTCCTCTCAAAGAGAAAGGAAATAATTTCAGTTTAATAATATTTCCATCCACATATTTATATTTTTGCATCTCACATATTTCAACAAAATTATTAAGGTGGGCAGCAGCATCATCAATACTAATACCACAAAATTGCTCTTTCATCACAAGATTTAATAAAGTAGGTTTAATCTCATAGAAAGCAACATAAGGAGCAGGTGGAGCAATAGGTGTGCAAATAAAATCATTGTTGTTTGTGCTAGTGAAGTCACACAACTTAGTATTCTCAGAGGAACTTATTTTAGCAGAATAATAGCAAGCAAATGAATAACATCTATAAAGTAAACTATTTTTTTGTGCGTTTTTAATATAGAGAATAAAAACAAGACAGAAATAAAAACAAGACAATAAACAAAATAAATAGGTTGAGAGTGAGAGACTCCTCTTGCCAGAAGACTTCCTTATCCCCGACAACGGCACCAGAAAAGAGTCCTTGGTGGTGCAGATCGTGCACTCGTTGGGAGACCCCAAGAGGAGGGTGTGGTGAGCACAGCGGTAGGAGTTTTCCCCTTAGTTAAGAACCAAGGTTATCAATCCAGTAGGACAAGGAGGACCTTCGGATGGTTGATGCCACTGACGGTGGTGATGGCGCTTCACCGGTGTCAGCAACAACGTGGAACCTGCACACGACACAACCAAAATAGTTTGCCCCAACAGTACAGTGAGGTTGTCAATCTCACCGGTCTTGCTGAAAACAAAGATTAGACGTATAGTGTGAAAAAATAGTGTATGCTTGCAGTAAGTGAAGAGAGCAGGAAATTGTTGTGGTTTTTTTAACAGTGTGGAAAATGGACCGAGGTTCATAGGTTCACTAGTGGTGTCTCTCCATAAAAATAACATGCTGGGTGAACAAATTACAGCTGGGCAATTGACAAATAAAGGTGCACCGTAGTGCACATTATAACATGATGACTACTATGATATTTAGTGCGGGCATTACAACAAAATACATAGAACGAAATCCATCTGCATCTATGACTAATAATCCACCCTCAGGTTATCATCCGAACCCCCTTAGGTATTAAGTTGCAAGCAAGAGATAATCGCATTAAGAAATGTGTGTAATGTAAGTAATGATTATACACGCGGGTACTCTCACCGCTGTTTTCTCCCTAATGGCAACATCACATCCCCCTTCACATTTCTGTCACTCGAGCAAGGCAATGAGGAGGCATGAACCCACTATCAAGCATAAATACTCCCTCTTGGAGTCACTAGCAACTACTTGGCCAGAGCAACCACTAGCAACAGAAAGCATGCAAGATCACAAATAACATATGCAATAAAGACTATAATCAACTTGGCATAAGGTCAATATTCATCGGATGCCAGCAATCACAACATATAGAATTACATAAGATCAATCTCGATCATGATAGGCAGCTCACGAGATCTAAACATGGAGGCATATGAGGAGGAGACAACCATCTAGCTACTGCTATGGACCCGTAGTCCAGGGATGAACTACTCACGTGTGACGCCCCGAGATCGGGCACTATGCAGATTTCGGCATTTCCACCCAAATCCGCGTAATAACCGATTTCAGGTTGCCACTTGTGATAACATTACAACAGTTCACGAATAATCCACAACAACAACAGAAGAGATATATACAAGACGACTCAAACGAGTCAAGAATACAACTGATCCAATACAAAGATCCAAATAACAGCGGAAGACGAAATTATCCGACTACGGACAAGATACAAATTGGACTAAGAGTCCTGAATATAACCGATGGCGTCCAATCCCTGCCCAGGCCAAGCCGGAGGGATTCCCAAGCTAACGTCGTCAGACTTCAAACCTGTTGACTGCAATGTGGAATATGCAGCCACGAAATGGATTCGTGGGTCAGTACGATTAAGTACTGGCAAGTGGGTAAACCATACTCACAAGATACCAGCGTAACCAATCATCACAAGATACAAATACTTTGGGTAGAACGGAAGGAAGGGATTATTGCAACGAAGCGGCAGCGGGCTGCACTAACTAACTACAGAGACGCGCTACAACATCCGGCTAATAGAAAGGGATAAGAGAGCGTATCAGAACCAACTACAACTACTCACCAAACAATACCCATCCAGTGTTACCCCCTACTAAGGAAGCAACCCAAGGAAACTCACACTGTTGATTAAGGTGACATTCATTTTTATGGTGGAGGTAATCTATATTACTAGTCAAGTTATCATCGTTAAGTGTAAGTTGTCTGAGTACTTGTTAGCCAGCACTTTCACCAAGTCATCCATAACCGCGGACAACACGGCTTCTCGAGAAGATTAACCCTGCAGGGATGCACCAATTTGGCCGTACACGTAAGAATAACCCGCCAGATGGAAATGCACTTCCACCAAGCGAGGCACTCAACACAACCCAACTCTTCTTCGCATCAATCCCAAAGAACCACGTGCAATTGAGCGCACGACTAATCAAGCCCCACGAAGAAAAGGGGAACCTCATAGCACTCTAAGAACGTGTCTCCCTAAATGCCGACTACAAAAGTTCCACCCTGGCCCCAAGGGTTCGCACCTGCATATGCATGCGGCAAATGGAAAACCCGAACTAAGTGTGGCGATTTGGACGAGATGTGAATCGAATCAAAGTTGCGGGGGGCGCCCATACACGCTTCCCACATGCGGTTAGCGCGCTCATCATGGATCGGAGGACAAGACCCTTTTCCTAATTAAGGTCGACACTAGCAGGCCTCAAAACCACGCCGGGCCTCCTGCCGGTGCCTTATCATCAAATTATTATTAACCAAAACATTAACATGTTGTTGATTAAGCTGAAACCCAACTATCAAACTAAACAGGTGATAAGACGGACAACAAGACTTGAGCGCAAACAACACTAAGCATGCAACTACGACACGAGGGCCAACAAGGTAAACAAACAACAGTTAATAGGAAGTGGAAGGAAAGCTATATCATGGCTGCAAGTTAAACATATGATAGGATCGAGACACAAGCATCGAATCATAAGGCTAGCATAAAGACAACGAAAGGAATCGGTAACAAGTGAGGAAAGGCAACATAGGTAGCAAGTGAGTATACTTGCCTGAGATCCAGCAAGTAGAGGTACATCCAAAGAACTTGTTGGTGCTCACATCATCTCAACGTCCTATCCGCGAAGAAGCAAAGCACTAAAAGAATCAATGGATGCAGCAATTACTTCTACGGCAAAAGATCCAGCATGATCCTATTTTATATGCATGACATGCGGGATGCAAGGCAAAATTACAACTTAGACAATTTAATCGGACCCGGAGTCCGGACAAATAATTATGGTTTAATTTGTTTATCTAACCATCATATTAAATGTTGTTTAACATGGAAAAACAATAAGTAGGTGAGCTAAACAAGATTAAATGGAATAGGGCAATATTTAGTTAATACCCCAACACATTCCATATGTTGTTATTTAGTTGACAGGCATAACATAGGATAAAATGCACAATACAAGATGCAAACCTGAGCATGGATGGCATATTAATATACCTTGCATTTTTCTGGTTGGAAAACATATTTTACACATTAAATTTGAATTTAATTTGAATTAGTTATGATTTATGCAATTTTAAATGAATTAAATAAAGTACAGAAAATTGCACAAATTTTAATTAGTCAAAACATTAAACAAATTGCATATTTGGAAAATCCAGGAAATTTTGAGTAGAATACATATTTTACTTATTAAATTTGGATTTGAAATTCAAAAGATATGTGGGTTTGAATTTTAGGGGCTAAAATGCAGTTTTTAAAAGTTCAGAAGAATTTCCAGGGCCTGATTGTGATCTGGACAGTGCGTGGATGGGCTGTGGTGCAAAACAGAGGAAGTACAGGGGGCTCGGTGCAAAAGTGCCAGATCCAGATCTGGATCTGGACTTTTCTCACCAGAGAGGATCCCAGCCACTGCCGCTGGCAGGCGGGCCCGATGCCACACGGCAGCTGACGAGGCGCGGGTGGAGAGATGCGTGGCATCTAGGGTCACCGACGGGTGGGACCGGCTCCCGCGCGGCAAAACGAGAAAAAGGGGAGGCTTTGCCTCTGAAGGGAATTGAACCCGTGACCTCTCGGTCAGAGCAAGGGACGGAACCGCTAGGCTGCTGCTCGACTTGTGATAGGATATGGTGCAAACGTAAGATCAAGTGTGACCCTATGATGGTTAACTGACGAAACTGAAGAAGGCTCCATGTGCGTTCTCTGTAGGTTGACCACGGCGGACAGGAACGACGGTGACGACCTGAAACGGGCGGCGTGCGACCTGTGCTGCTCGAAGGCACGCATACAGAGCAAGGGGGGAAGGGAAACAAGTCCCGGAGGGCGGGAAGCTCACCGAGGGAGGCTTGGGAGCGACGAGGACATGCCAACGACGAGGTAGACGTGCGCTGCGCTCCTCACGGACAGACATAGTCGACGACGGGGATGACGACCGTGGCGTCGTTACGGGACGGCTCCGACTCCGATTCTCCCACGAGACGACGAGGATCTTGCGTAGCTTCCGTTCCCGCGGTCATCTTGGCCCGACAGTGGCCATGACGGTGGGGCGGCGACGAGGTGCTCTGAGCTCTCCCTCTCGGTTCAGTAAAATTCAGAGAAAGGAAAAGAAGACAGAGGAGGGAGAGAGGTGGCGGCGGCAGAGAGGGAAGAGAGGCTAGGGTTTCGCAGCGGATCTCAAGAGGAGGGGTAGATAAGGAGGAGGGAAGGAGGGGACCATGGAGTGGTGGTGGCATCGGTGGGGAGAGGGAAAGCGACAGGAGGAGGGGCTCACGCTCTCCTTGCCCGTCCGTACGGAGAAGAACCTGAGATGGGCTGGTTTGGCCTGCTGGTTTTGGCCTGGTGGACTTGCTGGCCTCCACTCAAACGTTTTTTTTTTCTTTTGACAAAACTGTTTAGTAGAAAAAAGAAGAAGATTGGAGGCAATAGAACAATTTCAGGAAGTTTATAAAAACAAGGTTTTATGAAATTTAATTTTGTTGACAGTTTAAAATGCACGAAGATGCATGATGCCATGATGCGAAAAAGAAAAACAACAAACAATTCTATTTGGGGGAAAAACCCCGGGCGTTACATCACGCATCACTCCGGAGGCAGGCATGGTGATGTAGAAGCCTCTAGTGATGATTTCCTCTCCGGCAGGGTGTCAGAAAACAGATCCAGGACCCTCCTGATCTAGGGTTGACGACGACGGCGGCTGTAGAACTCTTTCGGGAATTTTGATCATGTGCCTAGGGTTTTCCATCCGGGGGAATAAATAGGCGAAAGGGCAAAGGCGGTGGAGGACAAGGGGGCCCACACCCATAGCCGGCGCAGCCAGGGGGACCCGCGCCAGCCTATGGTGTGGCCCCTTGTTGCCCGTCTTCGACTCCTCCTCGGTGTTCTGGATGCTTCCGGGGAAAATAGGCACTTCGGGATTTGTGGGGCCCAATTCTGAGAATGTTTCCAGAACAACTTTTCTGAAACAAAAAATAGCAGAAAATAGGGAACTGGCACTTGGCATCTTGTTAATAGGTTAGTCCCGGAAAACGTATGAAAATGCTATAAATAAGGGAGAAAACATGTAGCAATTGGCATACTATGATCATGGAGCATCAGAAATTAGGGATACATTTATGACGTATCAATCATCAATAATGTAAAAGCATATGTAAGCTGAGATCATAGAACTTCAACACAAGCATGGTAAATAAAACTTTGATAATAAAGCATAGCAATCACTTTGCATCATGAGAAGTAACACAAATAAAAGATCATGAATAACAATGCATCGAAAGTTATACGTTTGTTTCAAGTATAGAGAGAACATGACAAAGCGGTATTTCGCTAGTCCTTAAGAGTGGGAAAAACATAAATAATTTGAGGAAGACTAGAACAAATAATTTGAGAGTAACCAATAACACATCATGAATCATTTAATAATGTTTATGGGACAAATGCATATTAAACTCAGAATGGCAACTATGCTCTCTCAACTATGCATAAAGTTAGAAGATGGAGGCTCAACATAAAAGTAAAAGAAAGGCCCTTCGCAGAGGGAAGCATGGATCACTAATGTGATAGAGCTTTCATTTTTATTAAATATAGGTATAAAATGTTTGACACTCCTCCCAACCATCTTACACAAACCATGGCTAACCGAATCCTCGGGTGCCCACCAACAATCACATATCGTGGAGGAGTGTCTATTTTTAGGAAGGTGTATGCTTATGTCAACGAATGGTAAACAGAAAATACAGTACGTCACAAGCCAACTAGACTTCATAAGAGTGGCTCCCATTTTAAGGACGCAACTCGTGTAGAAGGTCATCCCTCTTTCTCTTTTTTTACACAATTATGTTTTGACTGGTAAATCAGAGGGCAAAAATAGTGAAGAGAATTTGTTTGTATTAATTTGGGGATGGGCACCCCGCTACCAGCTCTTCTATCAACTAGATAAGCAGATGAATCCACTAGTCTAGGGTGTGAAAATACAATCAACAAGTGAGATAAAGATTCTCTATTTACGTCCTCATTAGCTAAAACAGGAACACAAAACATGAGTAATTTTGAAGGTTTTAAAGGTAACACATGAGCAATTTACTTTGGAGTGGCAGTTAAATACCACGTGTAGGTAGGTATGGTGGACACATTTGTCATACTTTGGTTTTTGGGAGTTGGATTGCACGAGTAGAGCTCATAATCAGTACAGGCGGAGGCTAGCAAAAGACTGGGAGCGACAAATATAGAGAGCAATATTGCCATAATCATGCATAGTGACATAAACATCATTAATCAAAACATAAGTGGTACCACAAGTTCAAAAACTAAATGATTATAGAGGCTATTAGTGACTGGTTTGTATTCATAAATATGGTGTGAGCATGCGCCAAGTCAACCAAATAAAACATTCAAAGGAGAATACCACAAATTTACGCTTTAATATGACAAGAACAACTCATGATTCTTTCAATGGCACAATAAACACTCTCATATATTTGAGACAAATCATGCTACTAAATAACCACTAGGCTTTAAAATTAAAATAACATCTAGCATGATATGAAAAATTCTAGCCATAGTCCATACAAGCTTCTATTTGCGTCGTTTATAATTTTACCAAATGCAGCAGTTTCTTTTCCCAACAAGCACCATACAAAATATGTTTTAACAAAAACTATCTAAATGATACAGCAATAAAACATGAGAGTACTCACATAACACTACTAAAACTAACAGCTCTGAATAAGAGATGCAATAAAAACAAGAGCTAAACAAGAATTTTTTGCAGCAGCTAGAAGAAAAACTAAGAATACGATCAAAACGAGTATTCAAACAAAAAAGCGGAGTGTTTCTATCTCCCAAACAAGGATGCTAGGTTCCAATGATCTTATTTCAGCCAGGAAAACAAAATAAAACAGAACGAAAAATAACAGACGCTCCAAGTAAATTTCACATGATGTATAGTTTCACTAGAAGTGACCTGATAAATGGTAGATGAAGAAGGGGATGCCTTGGGAATCCCCAATCTTAGATGCTTGAGTCTTCTCAGAATTCACTGGGATGAACCACAGGGGAATCCCCAAGATTTGACCTTGCACTCTTCTTGATCACATATATCACCCTCTTCTCTTGACCCTTGAAAACTTTCTTCACACCACACTCAAAGAGTAATTCGCATTAGAGGGCTAGTGCAACAATAAAACAAATCCATGGGTTATGTACGGGAAAAAGTGATATTGATAATTTTAAACATTATCTACAACCGCTGATGTTTTGTGAAGCAAACAAATCGACTTAACATCATAAAAGAGCAAATGCAAGAAAAATGGCAGAATCTGCCAAAACCAGAACAGTTTGTAAAGACGAAATTTTCAGGGTACTTACACTGCTCAAATCAAAAATACTTAAAGAACAAAAAAGTTACAGAATTAGCCGAGGAATAAGCTCAAAACAATTCAGGTCATTCGATCTTTCTGGATTTTTCACGATTTTTTACGGTGGACAACAAAAGTCTGTTTCCTGCGCAGAAATCCCAAAACCAACTCCAACTTTCGTCAGAAACTTTACTTGGCACAACTAATACATGAAAATAAAGATACAAAGGAGTTTTTACATAAGTATACATCCCCTTAACTAAAACAAAACATAAAAAAAAGCAAAAATAAAACCATGGGTTATCTCCCAAGAAGTGGTTTTCTTTAACGCCTTTTAGCTAGGCCCAGAAAAGTGGATTCAATTATTTTCAAGTGGGGAAGAATTTAAATCAAGATAAGGCAATTCCGCAATAATTCATTGTATTTTATCAAAATGTGTTTCATATGTTTCTCTCTTAGAACTTATAGGTTTACTATTCTCATCAAATAAATTCTCAGGAACAATCCAGTCAAAATTCTTTTCTTGGGCTTCATGCAATGCTATCAATTTAAAGGTAATTGGTATTTTCTCCTCCTTTTAATTTTTAGTTTTGGCTCATCCAAGAGCACCAACAACATCTACAACTGAGCCTAGCATATTGAAACGATCGAAAACTTTTCTAGCTTCTATAGCAACATCTCCAAATTCTTCAAGCATACTTTCTAAGATAAAATTTCTTTTTTCGACATCCTCAATATTTTTCAAGTTGAGGAATATATGCTACAATATAGGATGGAGATTAACAAACCTAGCTTCTACCATGTGAATTAAGGAAGTTGCAGCTGTTTTACAATTTGGAGCTAGTTCTACTATGGATTTTCCCTCTAAATTTTCATGCTGACTAAGATGATTAAAGAATTCTTTAATGGTATCCTTTCCAAGTATAGAACCACTACCAACTGGAAAGTCTTTCAGGGTAAAATTAGGAAGCAACATGATGAACAAAAACAACAAGGTAATAAAAATAACAACTAGAATAAGAACTATTTTTTGTGTGTTTTTGATATAGAGAAACAAACAAGACAAAATAAAATAAAATAAGCAAAACTGAAACAAAGTAAAGAGATTGGAAGTTGGAGACCCCCCCTTGTAGAAATTCTTTTCCTCCCCGGCAACGGCGCCATAAAACTTGTTGATGCAATAGTTTACGAGGGAGTGGTTTGCTTCTTGATGACTTTTAAATCCCTGGCAACGACGCCAGAAAACTTTTTGATGGACGACGTTGGTAAACCCCAAGAGAAAGGTTGTGAAGAGTGCAGCGGAAAGTTTTCCCTCAGAAAAGAAACCAAGGTTGAATCGACCAGTAGAAGGAAGATGTAACTTCAGAAGGTTGATGCAGCTGAGATGGCAGGGCGCACTACTGGTTCAGCAACAACGTGGAACCTACACAACACAAATAAATCACTTTGCCCCAACGAAGCAGCGAGGTTGTCAATCTCACCGGTTTTGCTGAAAACATAGAGGTTAAACATATGGTGTGGAAAACAGTATGAGAACATCATGAAAATAGTAGCGGCAGTGTGAAAATAGTGGAAGCGGTGTGTATTATCAGTATGAGGAAAATGGACCGGGGTCCACAGATTACTAGTGGTGTCTCTCTGTGAAAGATAAATAACATGTGTGGTGAAACAATTACAGCTGGGAAGTTGACAAAAATGAAGGCTGCACCGTAGTGCATATGCAATACATAAAGATTACTATGTGATTCATGCGGGCATTACAACAAGATACATATGTCGTCATCCAACTGCATCTATCACTAATAATTCACCCTCGAAGTGTCATCCGAGCAAACATTGGGTATTAAGTTGCAAGCAACAGATAATTGCATTAAGAAAAATGTGTAATGTAAACAATAAAATCATCCTTAGACAAATCATTGTTGTTTTCTCCCTATGGAAACAACACATCCTCCATCCGTCACGTTTCTGTCATTCGAGCACAGATGCAAAGGAGGCATGAACCCAGTATCGAGCATAAATACTCCCTCTTGGAGTTACTAGCATCTACTTTGCCAGAGCATCTACTAATAACGGAGAGCATGCAAGATCATAAATAACATATGCATGAAGATAACATGATAGATTGATAATCATAAGACATAGTATTCAACATTCATCGGATCCCAGCAAACACAACATGTAGCATTACATAATGATGATCTCGATCATGTAGGGCAGCTCACGAGATCTAAACATGAGGCATAGAGTGGAGGAGACAACAATCTAGCTACTGCTATGGACCCGTAGTCCAGGGATGAACTACTCACGCATCACTTCGGAGAGGGCATGGTGGTGTAGACCCCTCCGGTGATGAATTTCCCTCCCGGCAGGGTGCCGGGGAGAGCTCCAGAACCCTCCCGATCTCAGGATGACGATGACGGCGTGAACGGACAATGACGTCGCCTAGAGGGGGGGGGGGTGAATAGGCGATTAAAACTTTTCCGGTTAAGGCTTGCTAAATGCGGAAATAAACTAGGTGTTTAAATTAACAAGCACACAACCTAAATATTCTAGGCTCAACTAGGTGCACCAACAACTTATGCTAAGCAAGACAAGTAACAAGGTGATAGCAAAATATATAACTTCAAGCTCGAAGGCTATCACAATGTAAATTGCATAAGTAAAAAAGCTCGGGTATATAAATAACCGAGGCACACGGAGACGATGATGTATTCCCGAGTTCCTCCCACAAAGGGGAGTACGTCTCGTTGGAGGGGTGTGAGCTCGCCACGAAGGCCTACTCAACGCCACAAAGGCCTCACCCTATTCTCCGATGAACCCCGCCACAAAGGCCTAGTTCACCTTCCACTATTGGCAACCTTCAAACCCGAGGCACGCATCCACAACTCAATTGGAGGCTCTCGGTGTCACCACAATCTTGGGGCACACATCCACAACTCAATTGGAGGCTCCCAAGAACACCACAAGTCGTCTAGGGTCCAAGACCCAAGAGTAACAAGCTCACAAACTTTCACTTTCACGAATCCTCGTGGAGAGAGCAAACCGATGCAACCGATGCAAATGGCAAGAGCACAAGTGCTCAAATCCTTCACTCTCAAATTCCAACAAAGCAACAAATGCTTATGGGGGAATAAGAGAGGAAGAACAAAGGAGGAGAAACACCAAGAACTCCAAGATCAAGATCTACTAGGTTTCCCTCACTAAGAAGGAAGATGGATTGGTGGAAATGTAGATCTAGATCTCCTCTCTCTTTTCCCTCAAAGATATGCAAGAATCATGGGAGGAATTGAGAGAGGGGCAAGCTTTCCAAGGTCAACAATGGAGGAGAGAGAGGGGGAAAATTCGTGCTTGGAAGACCTGGCTCTTTGGGGAAGAAAGGGGCCTTTTATAGGTCCCCACGAAAAAGAGCCGTTGCAGGAAAAACTCACACCGGAGACTCCGGTGTGAAGACCGGAGTCTCCGGTCTGAACCGGAGTCTCCGGACACTCTCCGGACCCTATACAGTACGCGACACCAAGGGGGCAACCCCTGGGGGAGTTTTTGGTCCGGAGACTCCGGACTGCACACCGGAGACTCCGGACTACCGGAGATTCCGGCCCTAAGTCCGGAGACTCCGGACTGGCGAAAACTGCAGAGACACCAATACTAAAACACTCATAACTTTTTCGTCCGGACTCCGTTTTTGATGATCTTTGGCTCGTTGAGTTCGCAATGAAAAACTCTACAAGATCATGCAGAGAAACATCGCTGCCCAACAATGGAAACTAAAACCAAATGTAGAAAGGTTTAACCTCTCTAAAAGGAACAACCGGTAAAACCTCCATCACCGAGACGAACATAACTTTTGCGGATGAACTCCGAAAGAGGTGAATCCAATTGGGTTGGAAAGATAACAGCAAGGAGTATCCAAATAAAAAATGAATGGAGAAGTTACCACACATGGAAGGTGTGGAAACATTCTCAAAGCTGAACCGGATATTTTCTCCACTGAAAACGCAACAAGTTTTTCTTACGAAATCCGTTTTCGAGAAACCAAGGCTTGTCATGAAGATCACGACAAGCACTAAAACCCAAAGGAGACAAAGGCCAAATAAGAACCAAGAAAGATGATATGCAAAGTATGCAAAGGTTTGAGCTCTCCATAATGATTCGATCGAGTTACTCACTTGAGAGCCCCTCTTGATAGTACGACTATCTATCCTATAACCCGGTCTCCCAAAGACACGAGACCGGTAAAATAGAAAACCTATCAAGATTATACCTTTGCCTTGAGCATTCCACTTGAGCTAGATGATGACGATCTTGACTCTCTCAAGTTGGATCTTCTTTCTTGATTGCGCTTGCTAGCACAAACTCCGCTTGATGAAGACTTGCAAGTTGCTCCCCCATACACCATTATGGGAGAGACTAGCTCCCCCATACACCATTATGGGAGAGACCCTTCGGCAAATCTTCACAAGGCCACAATCTCCAAAAGGGTGGCAAGCATCAAGCATAGGATATCTTCTAGATGCTTCACTTGAGCTTCCACGTCAAGCTAGATGACGAACACCGCTTGACGACGACAAAGACCATGGGCAATAGGAAATCTTCCTTTTGGTTCATGCCCATGGAAATATACCTAACCACACATAGAGATGCGACACACACATATCATGGGTTAGTTCACAAAGCTATATTTGACAATTGCTTACCATACCATGAGATACACAATCCCACTTGGTACAACTTGTAGCTTTGTGTGTTGATCGCTTGCTTGATCAACCTTGTATCTTTGCTTAACACTTCTAAATATGATGTCTTGAAGATGATAATGAAAGATCACCTAATCATTTTCTTCAAGACATACTAGCAATAAGCTCAACTCAAACCATGACCATTCTTCATATAAATCCATGAGAATAACAATGGCCATCAAGGAAGCTAATAGAGTTCAACACATGAACTCCATTATTTCCTATGGACAAGATCTACAAGGATAACTCAATGCAAACATTAGTCCATAAAGGATTGTCATTAATTACCAAAACCACATATGGGGGAACCATGCGCTTTCAATCTCCCCCATTTTGGTAATTGATGACAATCCCTTTTTACGAGGGTTTATATGATGAATAAAGCAAACATGCCAAAATAAGAGCAAGGATGCAATAGCATGGAAAGGGAAATGCTTAAGAACGAAACTAAAGCATAAACCAAATTCCCTTAAACCCTCTAAACTTCTCCCCCATTGGCATCCATTGCCGAAATGGGAAAAAAGATTAGAAGGCCAATATAGTAAGAGCTCCCCCATAGTGTATGCATTCCTCTTGATATGAGTGAAATCAAGTGCATATCTCCAACTATGAATAGATGGGGGGAGATCAAACTATATTGAGGATCCAAAGATTTACAAGAAAAGTCAAATTGAAGGATACTTTCACAAAGAAGCAACCAACCAAAGGATCCAAAAAACCGATTGACCAAAATCAATAATTTGATAAGATCAACCAAGTGTTCTAGAAAATCAAGAGGTAACTCCCCAAGGTACATGCACAATGTTAGATTTGAATTACTATATAATGTGCATAACATGGAATCATTACTCCCTTCTAGATAATTTTGAACACAAATAAGTGCAATAGAATAGATTGGAAATGAAGCAAAGCAACTTGCAAACAAATAAAAGTTGAGCAATGAAGATCAAGAAGTGACAAATAAAGACTTACTCAACCGAAATAGATGCGTGTGACAAGGAAAAACATTTTTAGTAGACTAATAGGTTGATAGAATCATCAACATAGTCTTTCAATATAAGAGGCACATAGTGCATATCATGTTTTTCCCATACACACAAACCATCAAATGATAAAACACATAGGTCCACAAGCTTATTAAGATGCAAAAGGAATACCAAAACAAAAGCAAAGCTTGTGCCTTTTAGTAACCACCAAGGAATATAAATCAATAAAAGGTGGTCACTAAAGAAATAGAATATCAATTAAAGATGTAACTATTATCGTGTGTATAAGTTTCTAAGTGGACAACAATCACAAAGATATATATCCACAAAGAAACATGCACACACAAAATAGGTACAAAAGTGAAGAACATGATATCCAAGAGAGGTTCATTAATATACCAATAAGATTTTTTGCTTGAAAGCAAAGCACTAAGCTTAGTTTAATCTTAAGGGGATATAGATGAACACACAAAACTCATCAAAGCATCACAAGTATCACAAGGGAAAAGTGATAGTTGGAATGCTTCGAGAAAGGTAACACATATCACAAAAGATTCAAATGGTTTTTGAGAATTCATCAATATTGCATATGAGATACTTCAAGTATAAGTTGCTAGATTAAACTACTTGGGATTGGTGAATCATGGAAATGATTATAAATATCCCCTTAGTAAGTAATCATCCCGGCTTACTCATAGTTGCAATAAAGATGCTTTTGATAAGACATTTGCAAGAACCAAATGAAATGCAACAAAGGAAATCATGCCAAGATGCAACCTACACAAGGTTGAAACCTAGAAATGTATGCATGAGATAGATACTTGTTACCGAGACGACATTGGTGATGAAGAGGATGCGAGTTTCATAATCATCGTAGCTTGACTCCTATAATACCATGGTGAGAACACCTTCCTTATGAATGGAGCAAGCAACCAATGTATCTCCATTGTACCTAAAAACAACATTCAAGTACAAAATGGTACCCAAACTCATTGGGTCCGAAGTAGTTAGAACAACTACAATACATAGGACAAACTCCAAGAAAATATGTGCATATAAATATGAATTTGAATTTCATGCACATCTTAGCCATTTAGGATTTGATGGAGTTTATCCTATATATTGGATCAACGAAAGTAAGCATGCCAAAAGATATATAGTAAATATGCATGCACAAAACTTTCAAGAACCAAAACAAGATACAAATTGGACAAAGAACTAATTAAACCAAGAAGCCACTCACAAGAGTGAAAAGAAAGAGAATTGTCCAAAATACATCAAGACCCAAATCAACACATGATTGAGGAAACCAACATAGAGAGGATACCAAAAAAGACATAAAAGAGTGAACAAACCCTCTACACTTTTCATGATAGCACACAAAGTACCAAGACGAAAAGTGTTTGTCTTCCAAAGAGACAAGTCATTGGGAAAACAAACAAATTTAAAGACAACAAGTGTTCAAACGCATATAGGATAGTTCTTCCAATAATAGTGCATTATTTATGATCTTGCATTTGAATACAAAATGCACACAATGGAATCATTACTCTCCATATATATTATTCAAACACTAGTCATGTTTAAATAAAATCAATTAGATGAAATACCAATTTACGGAATGGTGATCTACTCAATGTAGGATAGCTTCCCCAAGAATAGTGCAACCCAAAGAAGTATGACTTTGAACACAAGTGCACAAGTATGGGATCATTGCTTTTCCTAACTCAAGAAAGCATGAAACAAATTTTGAGTAGAGCAAGGAAGACACAAAGTAGTTTGAACCAAACAAATCCTTGGCAAGAAACAAGGCAATATTAGAGCAATGGCCAAAGTAAATATGATCAATAAACTTACCACAAATTCTTATAACTTGTCAAAGACAAGAGATGTATGGAGATATTTCTAGGTGGTAGATTTGTTCACAATCATATTCACAACACATAAGCATGTGGTAAAAGATAGGAATAAAAACATGCTTAGATAGAGATTCTTGAAGGCTTCAAATAAAACTCGAAAAGCAAGGCAACAAGAAACTCTCTAACAAACAAGATACCAAAGAAGAGAGACACGAGATATTTTAAGTAAATATGGAACTTGTTTGAGCAACATGCCACTTAGGAACAAGATAACTAGAATATCAACTCTAGGTGGCAATACCTCACATGTTCACATTTTCTAGGCTTGTAATATGCACATAGCTTATTACTCCCCCATAATGTGATAATCCATTGAAATCAACAAGAGGCAAAAATAAATTCAACAAGAGAAAGTTAATGGACATTAGAATTTGAATTTCTCATGAGGAAGACATACCATATAGAGACAAGATAATATTGATATATCAACACTAAGTGGTATTCCTCATGTACACACATTTTAGGATAGTAAAGTGCAAAGCATATTACTCCCCCAAAATGGGATAGTCCATTAATCTCCCAAAGAGCCAACTAAGATAAGAAATAATAGCAATGAAGGCTCAACACAAAGAACACAAGTACATGGAGTGCAAACCAATAAACATAACTAGATTACTCAAGATAGGTAAGTAGGAAGCACTACATATACAAACACATGCTAGAAACAAAACTAACATATGCAAGGGAGCAAGAAACTTTCAATTGTATATAGATTTAAATACAAGTTACCGCTTGGAGGAACATTGGGTAAGAGATATATATAATCCAAGTGACTTGGCATGAGGAAATATAATTGATGAAGATCCCTTAATTCTTCATGAAATAGCCAAGTCTCCAATGCCCTCCAACACCACCTATTGATCAAGTTTGAGCTTGTTGGTCCCCAACCAAGTTGGGTCCTAAGAGGTTAGTCACAATAGGTTTGGCAACCCAAATGGTTCTTTTCTTGACACCACTTGGAGTACCAACATACTTGGCAAACACATTGCCCACATTATCCTTCCTAATAGAATAAACATCATCAACAAGGATAGGGTTGGATAATGTACCATTAGTGCATGAAGAAGCAAAGTGTCCCTTCTTGCGACAAAGGTAGCAACATCGACTCTTTTCTTTCTTCTCAATAGGCTTCTCAACAAGAGGAGCATTGGCTTGAGTCTTCTTAGGAGGTGGCCGTCGTTCAACTCGTGGTTGAGCATGAGATTGAACAAGAGGCCTCTTCCCTAGTTGCTTCTCACTAAGAGGCTTCTTCTTCAAAGGGCAAGATCTAACATGGTGCCCTTCAATCTTGCACTTGAAGCAAATAATCTTGGCCGTATCTTTGACTTGTTCTTGGCCCTTCTTCTTGTCAACCTTGGACTTGTTATTGATATTGGAGTTGAATCCAAGTCCACTCTTGTCATTGGGAAGTCTTCGCACTCTCAACATCTTGTCAAGGGTGGAACTCCCTTCATGACTCTTTTCCAAGTCTTTCTTCAAAGAAGTGACTTGGGCCTTGAGCTCTTTAATTTCCGCTACATGGTTAGAATCAACACAAGAGCTAGAGGAAGTAGATGCTTCATTGTTAGAGCAACAAGGCAAGGAAAGCAACTCATCACAAGATGTAGAAACATTATGAGAGGATGAGTTACTAATACTAGAACAAGGCAATATAGCATTAATAGAAGAGATTGTTCTAGTTACCACATGAGGCTCACAAGATGTTACCTTTGTAGTGATAACCTCAAGAGCTAATTTTAGCTTGGTATGGGATGCTAGAAGATCCTCATGAGAGCTAGATAGCTTTTCATGACTCTCTTCCAATTTCCCACACTTGCTAGTCATTAACTCAAGTTGAGCCCTTAGCTCCACATTCTCCTTCAAAATAGATGCTTCACAAGATGTGGAGTTAGTAGCACAAGCATCAATTGAAATAGAAGAAGATAACTTGGCAAGCTCATTATTTAACCTAGAGTTTTCTTCAATTAGATTAGCATTGCCAACAACAAATTCAACCTTTTCATTTTTAAGCACTTTATATTTAGCATGGGTATGGTCACGTGCTTTAGTGAGATAGGCTATTTGTTCATTATAGAGCTCCTCAATAGATTCAAGTTTCTCCTCAAGAGTAACTCGGAGCTCATACTCTTCCTCAAGAGACATAGTGAGGGATGCCTTTTCATTTGCATCACTTCTTTCAATCTCACCTTTCTTTTCAATGATTTTAGCGCTATAAATAGCAAAAGCCAATATTTCACTAAAAGGAGTGATAGCTTTACTACCTTTAGGGAGATCAAGAAGAACCAACTCACCCTTCTCCATTAAAGAGTCTTCGTCCTCATACTCTCCATAAAATATATCCTCATCCTCATCATCACAAGATGTAGTGGGTTCCAAAGGTGGTGATACCTTTGAATCCCTAGCCATAAGGCACATATGAGAAATGGATGGCGATGAAGAAGATATACTAGAAGAGCCATTAAGGTCCATGTCTTGTTCCACAAAAAAGTGGGATTCCTCTACATTGTTAGCCACACAAGTACTAGAGGAAATGGAAGCATTATTTTCATGAAAACAAGACATAGGAAGCATATCATCATGAGATTTAGTTAAACAACTATTACATGATATGCAAGGTCTATCAACACTAGCATGTATGGAATTTTGAGTGCTATAAGATATTAAGTCCAAAGATAGATCATTGCAATGGGATAGAGATGAAGTATAGTCAATAGCAAATTCACTATTCACAATGCAATTTCTATCACCACTCACCATATCATTACCTTGTGACAAATCACATGTTGGTGGAGTGGAGAAAGATGTGAACTCATCACGGCCGGAAGTGGATGGAGAACAATCATCCTCGATAATATTGGACACATCATATATATCTTGAAGTTTTGTCCATAGCTCATGAGCGTTTCGAAAAGGCATGATTGATTTAATAACTACATCGCTCAAAATGCACAAGAGACCATTAGATACAAGAGTATCGAGATAAGAGTTTTCCTCATCCTCTAAAGATAAATCTTGAGAATCCTTTGGAGGAGGAAAATCCATACCTACAATTCTCTTAACATACTTTGCACCCATGTCCTCAAGAAAATTAAGAATGCGAATTTTCCAAGCATCATAATTTCTACCATAGAATATAAAAGCGGGATCATGTTCTATTTCTCTAAACGACATCGTACTCTCTAGGATGTAAAGCCTAATAAAGAGAGACGAGGCTCTGATACCAATTGAACGGACAATGACGTCGCCTAGAGGGGGGGGGGTGAATAGGCGATTAAAACTTTTCCGGTTAAGGCTTGCTAAATGCGGAAATAAACTAGGTGTTTAAATTAACAAGCACACAACCTAAATATTCTAGGCTCAACTAGGTGCACCAACAACTTATGCTAAGCAAGACAAGTAACAAGGTGATAGCAAGATATATAACTTCAAGCTCGAAGGCTATCACAATGTAAATTGCATAAGTAAAAAGCTCGGGTATAGAAATAACCGAGGCACACAGAGACGATGATGTATTCCCGAGTTCCTCCCACAAAGGGGAGTACGTCTCGTTGGAGGGGTGTGAGCTCGCCACGAAGGCCTACTCAACGCCACAAAGGCCTCACCCTATTCTCCGATGAACCCCGCCACAAAGGCCTAGTTCACCTTCCACTATTGGCAACCTTCAAACCCGAGGCACGCATCCACAACTCAATTGGAGGCTCTCGGTGTCACCACAATCTTGGGGCACACATCCACAACTCAATTGGAGGCTCCCAAGAACACCACAAGTCGTCTAGGGTCCAAGACCCAAGAGTAACAAGCTCACAAACTTTCACTTTCACGAATCCTCGTGGAGAGAGCAAACCGATGCAACCGATGCAAATGGCAAGAGCACAAGTGCTCAAATCCTTCACTCTCAAATTCCAACAAAGCAACAAATGCTTATGGGGGAATAAGAGAGGAAGAACAAAGGAGGAGAAACACCAAGAACTCCAAGATCAAGATCTACTAGGTTTCCCTCACTAAGAAGGAAGATGGATTGGTGGAAATGTAGATCTAGATCTCCTCTCTCTTTTCCCTCAAAGATATGCAAGAATCATGGGAGGAATTGAGAGAGGGGCAAGCTTTCCAAGGTCAACAATGGAGGAGAGAGAGGGGGAAAATTCGTGCTTGGAAGACCTGGCTCTTTGGGGAAGAAAGGGGCCTTTTATAGGTCCCCACGAAAAAGAGCCGTTGCAGGAAAAACTCACACCGGAGACTCCGGTGTGAAGACCGGAGTCTCCGGTCTGAACCGGAGTCTCCGGACACTCTCCGGACCCTATACAGTACGCGACACCAAGGGGGCAACCCCTGGGGGAGTTTTTGGTCCGGAGACTCCGGACTGCACACCGGAGACTCCGGACTACCGGAGATTCCGGCCCTAAGTCCGGAGACTCCGGACTGGCGAAAACTGCAGAGACACCAATACTAAAACACTCATAACTTTTTCGTCCGGACTCCGTTTTTGATGATCTTTGGCTCGTTGAGTTCGCAATGAAAAACTCTATAAGATCATGCATAGAAACATCACTGCCCAACAATGGAAACTAAAACCAAATGTAGAAAGGTTTAACCTCTCTAAAAGGAACAACCGGTAAAACCTCCATCACCGAGACGAACATAACTTTTGCGGATGAACTCCGAAAGAGGTGAATCCAATTGGGTTGGAAAGATAACAGCAAGGAGTATCCAAATAAAAAATGAATGGAGAAGTTACCACACATGGAAGGTGTGGAAACATTCTCAAAGCTGAACCGGATATTTTCTCCACTGAAAACGCAACAAGTTTTTCTTACGAAATCCGTTTTCGAGAAACCAAGGCTTGTCATGAAGATCACGACAAGCACTAAAACGCAAAGGAGACAAAGGCCAAATAAGAACCAAGAAAGATGATATGCAAAGTATGCAAAGGTTTGAGCTCTCCATAATGATTCGATCGAGTTACTCACTTGAGAGCCCCTCTTGATAGTACGACTATCTATCCTATAACCCGGTCTCCCAAAGACACGAGACCGGTAAAATAGAAAACCTATCAAGATTATACCTTTGCCTTGAGCATTCCACTTGAGCTAGATGATGACGATCTTGACTCTCTCAAGTTGGATCTTCTTTCTTGATTGCGCTTGCTAGCACAAACTCCGCTTGATGAAGACTTGCAAGTTGCTCCCCCATACACCATTATGGGAGAGACTAGCTCCCCCATACACCATTATGGGAGAGACCCTTCGGCAAATCTTCACAAGGCCACAATCTCCAAAAGGGTGGCAAGCATCAAGCATAGGATATCTTCTAGATGCTTCACTTGAGCTTCCACGTCAAGCTAGATGACGAACACCGCTTGACGACGACAAAGACCATGGGCAATAGGAAATCTTCCTTTTGGTTCATGCCCATGGAAAGATACCTAACCACACATAGAGATGCGACACACACATATCATGGGTTAGTTCACAAAGCTATATTTGACAATTGCTTACCATACCATGAGATACACAATCCCACTTGGTACAACTTGTAGCTTTGTGTGTTGATCGCTTGCTTGATCAACCTTGTATCTTTGCTTAACACTTCTAAATATGATGTCTTGAAGATGATAATGAAAGATCACCTAATCCTTTTCTTCAAGACATACTAGCAATAAGCTCAACTCAAACCATGACCATTCTTCATATAAATCCATGAGAATAACAATGGCCATCAAGGAAGCTAATAGAGTTCAACACATGAACTCCATTATTTCCTATGGACAAGATCTACAAGGATAACTCAATGCAAACATTAGTCCATAAAGGATTGTCATTAATTACCAAAACCACATATGGGGGAACCATGCGCTTTCACGGCGGCCTCGGGTGTTTCTCGGTAAAAAGTGGTATATTTCTAGAGTTAATATGTCGAGGGAATTATATAGGTGAAAGATCAATGGAAGAGGGCACCCGGGGGGCCATACCACCCCGAGGCGCAGCCATGGGGCGCCGCCCTATGGTGTGGCTCCCCTGCTGCCCCTCTCCGGGTCTCTTCAGGATTCCATGGAACCTTCGGAATTCTAAGACTTCCAGGCTTCGAATTTTCCAATTTCAAAAATATTTCCAGAACAACTTTTCAAAAACTAAAAACGTCAGAAAACAGGGAACTGGCTCTATGGCATCTTGTTAATAGGTTAGTCCCGGAAATCGATAAAAATGACATAAAGTATATAGAAAACATGTAGAAAATAACATGAAAACAACATGGAACATCAGAAATTAAGGATACATTTATGATGTATCACCCCCCTCCATATGCCATTCGGGCTCCAGGAGTCTTCCCGGGAACAATATTTTTTTGAATTTTTCTGAGGAAATTGAATTTCTGCACAAAACTAGACACCAAGGGTAATTCTGTTAAAAATATCATTAGTCCATGTTAGTTTGATATAAATCATGCAATCGTGGGGATAAACAACAAGAAAGTGGTCGGAAAAGTAGATACGTTTGCAACGTATCAACTCCCCCAAGCTTAGCTTATTGCTTGTCCTCAAGCAATTCAGTTGACAAACTGGTCGCGATAAGGAAAACTTTGAAAAACACTTTTCACTTTTTATGGTGTGCATAAGACTATTCCATGATCAATATATAGCAAACACTTTTCACTTTAAGCCCTAGTTTGTGAAAGGATAATAGAGCTCACGAAATCATTCTAACTCATGAAAAGTAAACAAATAACCAGAAGTGAGAAATATGAAATTATAACATCAACTATGTTGCAATGATCATAACAAAGCATGGTAAAATGGTATCCCGCTTTCCCTTAGTTGTATAAAAATAATAATGCCAGGGCACCTCCAGATCTTAAGTGGTGACTAGATATAATAATTTCAGGAGAAACAATATTGTAAACATGCCTTAAACAATAATATTTTGGTACAATGCACATTATACTCAGAATGACAATCATGCTCTCATAGATGGTGTAGAAAGTAAGAAGGCGTAGACTCGGCATAAAACTAAAAGAATGACCCTTTGCAGAGGGAAGCATGGATTAATCATGTGCTAGAGCTTTTTATTTAATAAAATCGAGGTTTTGAAAATATAATTTTAAGAGAGGTGTGTGTCTATGCCAACGAATGTTAATGTAAAACTTATCATAACCCATGTCTAGAAAAGTTTTTAGACTTTTCAGAGTGGTTTCCGTTAGCACTTTTTATTTAAGGTTGACACTCCCCGCCATATTGCCTTTCACAAACTAGGGCTAGTCGTATCCACGGGTTCTCATCAACATTCATTAATCCATGGGGAAGTTCCTTTTTATATTATATTATTTACCACCAGCTCTCGGCAAATTTAGACGAGCTCAAATTCCATACTCATCGGGTGGCATAAGGGAGAAGAACCTTGCTTGACATAACCATGGTAAACTTTAAACTACTTCCTCATGAGGTAAAACATGAACACAAAACAAGTTTACTAATTTTGAAGGTTTTAAAGGTAGCACATGAGAAATTTACTTGGAGTGGCGGTGAAATACCACATGTAGGTAGCTATGATGGGCACATTGAAAAATAGGGTTTTTGGGAGTTGGATGCACGAGTAGAGCTCATACTCAGTACAGGGTGAAGGCTAGCAATAGACGGGGAGCGACCAACTAAGAGAGCAGCAACAGTCATAATCATGCATTGCGACAAAACAACATTGAGTAAAGCATGGATGTATATTATAACCCTAAAAATACAAGATCACCGATGCTTAAATTGACTTTATTTATAGTCTGACATGTGTGAACATGTGCCAGGTCGATCCAAATAAGTTCTTCAAAGGGGAATACCATCAAACTATATGTTCTTATGAGCAAAACAACACATGTGACATTCTAATAACACATTGAGGGCGCCTAATTACTTGAGACTAGTCATAAGAAAGCATGAACTACTAAAATATTATTATACATACAACTATCTATCATGACAAGCTAATATAAGATCATGTGAATAAACATATGTACAAAAAATGAAGATAAAAGATTTCATACCAACTTTCTAGTCTCTCCTACTTCATCATATATCACTGTTATTTCTTTGCCACTTGCACAACCGGATGACATAAAAATAATAATATAGTGCATGCGCCACCATGGACATGCGCTAAACTCTGCAAAAAACTATACAAAAACAAGAAGAAGATAACATATTTTTGTTGTTTCCGAAAGGTGAAACAAAGATAAGAGAAACACAAACGAAGAGACTCGTGAGAGGCTGGGGAACAAGAAAAATATGGAGAGAAGAAAACCAAACGAAGAGAACAAATAAATGTTTTTGGTGTTTTCAGAATAAGCAAGGAAACGATAAAGGCGAGGAAACAACAAGTTACAAATCTCTTGGGGTTTTTCAATAAGAAACACATGAACACAAAAGAGAGAGAAAATGAGGTAAAACTGAAAAGAATGATAACACGAAGAAGAAAACAACTAAAAAGCAAAAACAGAACAGGAAATAAATACTAGCAAGTCTAAAAGAATATAAAAAGTATCAAGTAATACTCCAACATAAATAATGAATAGGAAAATAAAGCAAGTGTCAGCTCATACGTACTCCCCCAAGGTTAGGCTTTTGGCCTACTGGTAGTGCTGATCCCACAGGTTTGATCCTAACGATTGCTACTGCATGTACTCGTACTGCTCATATGGCGTGAGATGCAAATCCCACATCGTCTGCTATAGTGAGACTCCGTCCATCGAAGGCGGCTGAGATGATGATCCCTCCTCCATGATAAAACGAGGATGGTTCCTCCATGTACATGAATGAGGATGGCCTTGCGAGCTCCTCCTCGTGCGCCTCCTCCTTGGTAGCAGTGTTCTCCGGCATTTCCGAAGCGAGGTACTAGTCCAGTACGTCCTCAGAAAAGGACAACCCGTTCTTGGAAAATTCAAACAAATGAGGTGTAGGAAAATGAATAAAGCGAGGTTTCTTTTCCACCTCTTCAAATAACAGTCTATAATTAAAGTCCCCAAAGGTGCACTTAGATTTGAAGAATGCATGTGATACTAAAGCATTAAAGTCTAGCCTTCTAGTGGAAAGCAATTCATCAGCAGGATCAAGAGGTACAGAAGTTTGAGCAAAGAAAATACGTGAGATGAAAATGCCTCCAAAAGTACGCCCTTTGGCAGAACTATTATCAAGTCGCCTAGAAATTTGCGCACCAATGCTAAAAAAAAAATCTTATCTGCAGCAGCGAGCATGATGGAAAGATCGGTACTAGGAGTGGTACTGGTATTTTCTCTAGCAAGGACTCATTTAGAGAGATAGTATGAAAAATACCTGACTACAGGATGTTGAATACAGGAAGTCTTACTATGTTGCTTAGCCTTCTTGTGTTGATAACAAAGTCTCGAATATAAATCCTGGAGTTTTGAGGGATCCGTTATCTTTCCAAAGTAGCCTTGGTTTGTTACTCCAATGGTCCTGAAAAATTCATCAAGAGATGTACTTCTCTTTCTATTATAAAGAAAAACTTCCACATATGGGTCATCCTTATCATAAAACTTGAAAGTTTGCACAAATATATAACCGAGCCTTCTATATTGGTCCACTTCTTTTGTTGTGAAGTCCACCAAACCTGCATTAGAAACAAGTTTATAGAACGACTCGTGAATGCCCAAGGCTGATAAAAGATCATTGCAAGGATATGCAGATGCTCGAACATCCTTCATCCCATCAAAATTCAGCAAGCTTAAATCTGCAATGTCCTCATCAAGGGGAGGCACTTCATTTGATGTGCTTTTGAAGTATTTACTAAGACAACCCCTTTCTCTCCTCATACTCTTATTCGGAGAAGAGATGTATCAAATTTTAGCACAAATGGTGAGATAAAGGAGGAGATCGAAGAAATCCGAGGAAGAACAACAAGAACTCGAATATTTCCTAGAGCAAAGGTGTTTCTCAGGAGAGAGAAAGAATGGGGAGGAAGGCACTCAAGTAGTGGGGACCTGGCCCCCAGGTGACCCCTCGGGGCAGCCTAGTGGGTGGTCGCGCCTGCTGCCCACTTGGGTGATAGTTGGGTCCCCCTGGGTTGACCCAGGTGCCTCTCCGCCACCTTTTATGCATAAAAAATAATATAACTTTTCTGGAACTTTCCGTGAAACTTTATTTTTGGGCAATTCCAAAATTTTAATGAATGATTACAACGCAGAAAAATGTTTACAGAAGGATGGAAACCAAATTCAAAACTAATTCTACAGAAGTTCTAAGACATGCTAAAATGCAAATGGTAAGAGAGGAAAACACGATTGGGCATGATGAAACATGTAAAACAAGAAGGAAAAGGTGGAAAACAAAGTGGGAACAAGACAAAACAAGGAGGAATTAGAGGAAAATAAGCATAAAACGTAAGAAAACAAAGTGAAAACATAGTTTCATTCATTCAAAATCATTTTGTTAACAAGGTTGGTTAATTCTTGTCACCAGACCAATTTTATATGAAGTAAAACCTTGCAATTCACTACAACGATCATGTTACCTCGATTTTGATAGACATGGTCCCAATCATAATAATTTCATAATATTTTTGTGGCATTAGAATGAGACAATAAAATTCTCCAATCTTGATGGTCTCAATATTTTCAATTGAATTTAGACCATATTTATTGTCAATCTTCTTCGAAAAATAAATTGTACGTTCTTTATCATTGACATTGAAAGTGTCCTTCCCTTTATTACAATCAATGACAGCCCCTGTAGTATTAAGAAAAAGTCTTCCAAAAATAATAGGCATATTTATATCCTGGGGCATTTCCAACACAAAAAAATCAGTTAATATTAAACATTTAGCAACTTCAATAGGGACATCCTCACAAATGCCAATAGAAATAGCAGTGGATTTATCAGCCAATTGCAAAGAGATATCAGTAGAAATTAATATATCTAAATAGAGTCTCTTATAAAGAGCGAGAGGATAACACTAACTCCCGCACCAAGATCACATAAAGTAGTTCTCACATGATCATTTTTGATAAATCAAGGAATGGAGGAATACCTTGGTCTCCCAGCTTCTTAGGAATTTTACCGGAATAATTAGCAAGCATGGAAATTTCCTCATTAGAAATTTTCCTCTTATTAGTAACAATATCTTTCATATACTTGGAATAAAGAGGCGATTTAATAGCATAAGTCAAATGGATTTGCAAGAAGAGAGGTTTCATCCACTCACAAAATTTATTATAATGTTCTTTACCTTTGAGAGACTTACTAAGAAAAGGCAGAGGTTTTTGTAGGCTAATTGTCCACGTCATATATTTTGGCAGTGTCGTATGTACCTACGAAATTGAGGCCCGAGTTGAAAAAAATCAAAATGCAGGTTTTAAGTAGAAACTAACGTTGTTAAATAAATTTAAAAGATCTCGAGTACTAATATACATTATTTAGCTAAATTGAGCCAGTATTGTAGCATTTGTGGGTACGGAATCTTCAATTAGACATTCAAACACAATGTTGTCTAAAACATGTGTAGTGGCGGCTTAGGGCGCATACAACGGGGCCGCTTGGAGGAGGCGCTAGGTGCCAATTCCAGCCGTTTTGTCTCGATACGAGGATTTCCTTTGGCATCTACGCAAATCAGGGCGTTGAGCGTGTATGCATGGAAAGAGGAAATCAGTTGTAAACGCTAGTAAATCAATCGCCTACCGTTTGGGCCATGGACGCAATGGTGTTTTGGCTCCCGGTGCCATATTCATGATGATTTTTTTTACGCTAAATAATCGTTTATTTGGTCCTTGTTGAGGGTAGAAAGAGCATTGGTCGAGGACGAGATAGCGCGAGGAATTATTGGATCCAAGTATTTCGAGTAAAGATGTGTGACGCGCCCTAGGTGTGAGATACTCCATTTTCCAGCAGGCGAGCAGTATTTCTTTGTTTGTTCGCCATTGGTACTAGATCGTTGAGGAAAAAGAATGGTTCACCCAGATTCTTTGGGGTCACCTGTTGATTGACGTGCGGCCTGCTAGCTAGTTGGTTCGAAAACAAACGACGTGGATGTGCTTGGTCGAACTAAGTTTTGACTTATTTATTTTTTGAAAGAAAAAAAATACTCCATAAGTTTTGAAATTTCAAAAGCTGAATCTGACATCTCTGGCCACCCCCTTGTCCGGTAAAGGAAAAGCAAAAATAACTCGGAAAAAGAAATAACAAAACAAAAAACCACTGCACATCGGCGAAGGGACAGTTCGAAAGTGCTACAGCGTAACGGCGTTAAGCACCGTGCCTGCCGTCAACCCGGTCTTGCAAAGAACAAACCCCTCCTCCTCCACGCCGCTTCTCCCCACCACGCCGCGCCGTACCGTACGAGCAACATTCCGCCCAAACCCCTCGGAATCGGAGCCCAGCCCGAGCCCGGACCCGATGGCCGGCATGGCACGCTTCCTACCGGCGGCGCGGCGCCCTATCACGGCCTCGCTGCACCGCGTCGTCTACCCCGTCGCCCACATGCCCCCCGTCCATCTACCTCCTCGCTCCCATGGATGGGAGACGCCCCTCGCGTTTCGCGCTTTCTGCTCCAGCGCCGCCGCCGCAGGAGGAGGTGGAGGCAGCGGCTCGTCCGGCCCCGTCGAGTCGGGCGCCGCGCAAGGCCAAACCGAGTCCCGCGCCGTGAGGGAGCAAGGGCGCCCCAGGACTTCGCCCACTTCGTCTCCGTCCAGCAACAGCGAGGTGAGCTGCTGCAAATACGTACCGGCGGAAGATCCAGGTCTACGGGACCTTGGCGGTGACTCGAACGCCACCAAGTCGTCCAAGTCGGCTCACGGCGCCTCGAGCACGAGCGCATCCAACGTCGGCGTCGCCGTGAACACGGGAGAGGCGAGCGGCATCTGCAAGGACAGGGACGCATCAAACGGCAGCCTGAGCACGGGTGCGGCGAGCGCCAAGGACGTCGTGAACGCGGTAGCGGCGAGCGCCATCGACCAGGTCTCGGCCTCCTCCGTGAGCACGGGAGCGGCGACCTGCATCTGCGACGACGACGTCTTCGACCGCGGGATGAACATGGGAGCGATCGGCAAAGTCTCGGTGTCCTCCGTGAACACGAACGCGTCCGACAGAGGGGTGAACACGGACGCGTCCGACGGCAGCCTGAACACGAGCGCGGCCAACGACTTGGCGTCGCCGGCTTCTGTGGACAGGCATGCGTCCCACAGCGGCGTGCTCACAGACGCTGCGGGCGTCGTGTGTAAGTGCAACAAGGCGGTTGCTGACGCAGCGGCTGTCGTGGTCATGCAAGAGGGCGACGGCGTCGACAGCACGCACGCGTCATCTAGGAAGCGCAAAGCTCGCACGACCCCAGTGAAGGCAGCCAAGGAGAGGCCCGAGAAGCCATCGTCCCCTGTGAAGCGCAGACTTCTCAAGGCCAAGGTGGAGAAGAATGCAGCTCATGCCAATGAGGGCGGCCGCTTGGGCTTGGCTGACGCGAACAGTCATGCAGCGCCAGCGCCCCGGGAGGGAAAGAGCGGCGCTGACAAGAACGCGCCCCCTGGGAAGACAAGTGACCATTTGTCCGGCATGGACAAGGACACCGCGGCAGGGAGCGGAAGTGGCGGTTCCGCGGGCGTCGGCGCCGACAATGCCACCGCCCCAGGGAGCGGAAGCGGCAATACGGCCGGCATGGACAAGGACACCGCCCCAGGGAGCGGAAGCAGCGACTTGACTGTACATGTCGACGCGAACAATGAGCGAGACGCAGCTCACAATGCTGGATTCAGATCGCAGGATGGACAAAAGTGCGACAAGGATTCCCAAAAGGAGAAGAAGAAGAAGACCAAGGCGAGAATTACGCTTGCTCAGTACCTGAACAAGTTGGAGGAAGGCCTTTCCGAGATGAAAGCTCATCTGGAACGAGAATTGTCCTGGGTGCTCTCCCGCTTCGACACCGTGCTACAGGAACATATGTAAGTGCTCAGAAAACTCTGTTTCCTCGGAGGATTAACAAAAGAAAATGATGCCAGGACCAGGATACAGGTAACTAATGAATTCTTGCATTCATGCCAGGACCAAGTGCATCGAAGGTGTCGAAGTTGTAATCAGGAAGGTACAAATGAGGCACACCTTCATTCTCTTATTCGGCGTGTTCGCGCAGCTGCTTGGAGTCCTGGCACTCTGCGCCTACTTCGGATACTACTATGCCTGGGACTACATAGTGAAAAAGATTTATGAGTTGCCTAACGATGACCGTGCAAAGGCAGCAGCTATACAGGCATTTGAAGGTGGGCTCAAGTATGCAGCAGGCAAGCTCACATTTCAGGACACCAGAGATAGGCTGAGAAAGAAGCTGCCAAGTTGGATGGGGGGCCTCAAAGAAGAGAAGAAAGAAGAAGAGGAGAAGAACTCCAAGGTGCACTCGAGCTGGTGGTGGTGGGTCTGGTGGCTATGGCCACTAACTTTGTTGAGAAGGAAGGAGCTGGAAAAGAAGGAGGAGGAGAGGAAGAGGAGGGAGGAGGAGGAGAAGAAGAGGAGGGAGGAAGAGGAGAAGAAGAAGGAGGAAGAGGAAAAGAAGAAGAAGGAGCAGTCAAGCTGGTGGGGGTGGGTCTGGTAGCTATGGACTATGGCCAGGGACGTGATTGGGTAGAAAGGAGGAGGCAAATGGGAAGCTGAAGTAGGACAAGAAGAAGCTCAGGTCACAACTGTCTGAATTTTATCTGTTTTTGCTTGTCCTTGTTGTTACCAACTGATCAAATCTTTTCTATTTTTTTTATATAACTCATGCACTTTGGCAGTGGATTTGGATTCGTTGTTATTGAGTACAAGTGTTGAAATTCTTCCGAAAATCGTTCAGTTTAACCGCGGAGTTGTTGTTTGCGACATGATCTCACATCCATAGGACAGTTGACAACTTGACATGCTGTTATGTGAGAGCTGAGAATGGTTTGTTTGTGCTATTACCTAGGGACATTTTTAAATTGACATGCAAAACATAAATGTTGTTATCACACCAACGACACAGCTTCAGACAATGCGAAATTACAAATTAATTCAGTGCTCCCGAAGAATGTATGTCAGGATTGTCACCGGGTTTGTCGAATTTTGTCTGTTATATCTTCATCATCAGATACTTATAGTGTGAATTAATTTATCTCCTGCATTTCCAAGGTTTAGTAGAAGCTGGGATACTTGCCTTTGCAAGCTATCTAGTTTCAGTGTCGTTTACTTAGTTGAGACATTGACTTGTATCTTCTTCGGAGTACTTTCTGAACTGTGATATTGTCTGATTTGATGCTTGTCCAGCTTAAGTACAAGCTGAGGAAAATCTCCACATGCTACAGCTAAAGCTAAAAAAAGGACAAACAGTTGGTGAGTTCCATCATATATATGCTGATCCCTCCCGATGCTCACATGAGTGTTTTGCTTCGCTGTAGTGAAGTTGAATCTAAATGGCGATCTCTTCCAGTGGTTGTTTCATACTTTCATTTGATCAAGAAGAAATCAGTGGTGGAATATATGCACCTGACGCATACAAATGATCTCAAGTTCATTTACTGCTGGTGAAGGGTCATGTATATAGTGTGTTTTACTATATGAACATCACATAAACTAAAATTTTGCACGACCATCGGATGAACTGTAAGAGAGCGTATAAGTAGCCGAGTGTTGCGCGACCATCCAAACTGGTGTATCATCAAGCCCTGCCAGTCCGCTTCCATCATAAATAAAGTTGTACAAGCAGCAGAGTGTTGTTTCAGAACACAGGCCATAAACAAAACGCTCTTGAACAACCATAAGTATAGTGAGTAATTAATCTGGATGGTCGGAAACCCTGTTATTGTCAGCCCAATAACAAAGCCCTCCAAAACAAATAGCAAGCACGGCAGCTTCAGCACCAAGAGCAGCCTTCCACATTGACCTCCTTTGCCGCCTTCCAGGACAAGGAGAAGAGCATGAGAACGATCACAATCAGGCAATTAATAGTTATGAGAATCAGAGCATTCAGAAAACAAGTCTACAATTACCGTGCTTCTTTTTCCACCCTCTCGATGCCGGACTGGAGCCTCTCATCATAACTTTTAACCCGAGCACCATTAGGGTCTGTGGTTTTCGCGAATGCCCTGCTTCCCATCTTATCCTACAGTTGAGCAATTCAGGAAAATACTTATCAGATAATAATGTGATGGTGTCATGTCAGGTGCAAACAGACAGTTTGAGCTGCACTGCTAAATGATGCACAT
The DNA here is from genome assembly GCA_028641055.1 of Alopecurus myosuroides. Classification (NCBI taxonomy): domain Eukaryota; kingdom Viridiplantae; phylum Streptophyta; class Magnoliopsida; order Poales; family Poaceae; genus Alopecurus; species Alopecurus myosuroides. The sequence continues at coordinate 310,335,933 of CM054062.1, read as the reverse complement.
AACAATGTTGGAAGCTTCTGAACTGAAATCCACAGCCAGCCCACTGTTTTCTTTCAACATAAAAAACTTTTCAGTTAACTAAACCACCCATTAATTAAAGATGGCTGGTTTTTTCAAAGCATAAATCTAGCGACCTAAGCAGTTAAGAAAAGTATTTTCTTTTGATTTGAACCATAGCATTTTGGCAAAGACACACTTCTCAAGAAAGGATACATAAATCAAAAGATAAGAGTGTTTCAAGACCAGTTAGGATCATTTTTCTTTCGAGTAAACCGACTGTCTTTCTCCCTACTGGTTATGATTAGCTGGAACACTATAATCTTACTTGTTTAGCACCCTTAATTGGTCGGATGATCTCGTACCTTCTCCCTAGAATATAAGGAGGGCTAATACGGTAGGAAAAGGCGCTAAAGGCCTGCATATCTGCACATCGTCTCATATATATAGGAAGGAAGTGGTCAGTTGGAACTAAAACCAGCAGCTACAAATTCTCATGGGCTTGACCGTTCGAGTTAAAATTAGGTCCTCGTGGTATTTGCCTACTTTGTATCTGATGAAGCTTGCGCAAAGCAAACACACCGGCCAACTGGGACTTCCTCTGCTAATGGAAAAGGGGCGTGTCATTGCGCTAGTTTCTGCTACTGCGATGCGTGATTCGAAACAAATAAGTTGTGTGATACATGGTCAACGGGCTTAAGAAACAAGGCATGCCCTACGGCTTGAAAGAAGCAAGGCATGTGCTATACCTCCTAGTTTCGACGAGGGTTCTACGAGGGCCAAAAACGACTTGGGGGAACTGAACTCACGGCGGCAAGATATAAATTAAAAAGAAATCTGGATACGCGATTTCGCGAAGCCCAGATCGCGTGAGGGCAAAACAAGGGATTTGGTTGGTTATTCAACGAAACGATAGGCGGATTGAACAGCACATAATCAATATTTTCTGGTAGGAGCAGCGATTGCTGAGCGGGGAACAGATTGAACCTGAGAGGCGACGCGGCGGAAACCCGCCGCTCGCTGGAGAAAGCCGGGCATCCTCAGCTTCCCGACCAGAGAGCGTAGCGCCATGCCGCCAGCCGGATTTTCTCCTTCCGCCAAGGACGATGCTCCGGCAAGACGTGTACCTACCACGACTCAACCAACCAGATCAACTACTCACGTACCTAACAGAAGCTAGCTAGCAGTAGCAGGTCAATGGATTTGCTAGCAGCAGCAACACACGCACGCATGCACTCGAGGCGATTGATAGCCAAAAGCACTACTACTCCTTTTCTTGATTGATTTCACGATGTGTTGATTACACCCAGGGTACAGGCATATTATATGTGCACTACTACTCCCTATCATACTAGGACTCGGTGATCGAACCTGTTGGAAACTAGGACTGCATAGAGTAGGTGTTGTATTCAGAATAGATGTTCTACTCCTATACGTCTTGTAATAGTCTTGCACCGCAACGTGCTAATATAAATAAGTGCATCGAGGGACTCAGGATTTATCCGAGTAGAACCTCTCGGAAACAACCTCCCAGGCCGCTCGCGCGAGGGCGGTTCCGGAGGCGACCAGACCTAGCAAGCGAGCGTTGCCGCTCAATTCTCCCTCCGGCCGCTGCCACCGGCACCGGTGGTGGCGGCCACGCCCTAGCCGAAGGCGGTGGGTGGGGGGTGGCCTGGCCGCCGGGTTCCTCTCGCGCGGGGGCCCGGATTGGCGGCGCAGGTGTGCGACAAGGCCATGGCGGCGGCACGTTGGCCCGTGGCAGGGAGTCGGCGGCGGTCGGCTGCTGCGACTGGAAGGCGGGAGGGTGGCGAGGAGACGGCGGCATGCCGACGACGACCACACATGGCAGTTGGGGTTTCTCTGGGCCTAGGGATCCGATCTGGACTACCTGCGGCGTGGAACCTTGGGCTGGTGCTATCTTCTCTGATGCCATCCCGCTGGAGGGCGTAGCCGGGACGGCGAGTTGGATGTCGAAGTGATGCTGGTGGCTTCTTCGACCGATTCATTTACTGCTCCGACCGGCGGCGTGGGGGCCTGCCGGTGTGCTATAATATGGTGGTGGTCCTAAAGTTCCAACTCGCACAACGATGAAGATCTGCTTGACATCGGTCCTCTCTGATCTGGCCAAAGTGTTGGGTTCCGAAAGGCTCCGCCGGCGATCTCCCATGGGCGTTAATGTCTGGAGATGGTCGGATCGGGTGGGATTCGGTCGCAATGCAAGGAGCGGCGCGGAACTCTGCTTCTGTTGCCATTATGGGCAAATGCATGGTGAAGTCAGAGGCGGAGAATGACATGGAAGCTGAGATTCGAGGATTAACAATGGTGATTGGAGCCTTTGCGTCGATGAGGAATTGGCTTGGAGTTTCAGAAATCGTGGCAGCAGTAAGTAAGCGGGGGCGATAACACAGGTGAAGTTCAAAGTCCTACCTTTCAGGGTGAAAATCCATGGTCTGGCCTTAATTGGTTGTGCCTGACAGTGCTCTTGTTGGAGACATTGTTTTGAGAGCGAGGATTATCTTCAGGGTGAAAACCCAATGTGACGCCCCGAGATCGGGCACTATGCAGATTTCAGCATTTCCGCCAAAATCCACATAATAACCGATTCCAGGTTGCCACTTGTGATAACATTACAACAATTCACGAATATTCCACAACAACAGAAGAGATATATACAAGACGACTCAAACGAGTCAAGACTACAACTGATACAATACAAAGATCCAAATGACAGCGGAAGAAACAACATAGTGTCCGACTACGGACAAGATACAAATTGGACTAAGAGTCCTGAAGATAACCGATGGCGTCCAATCCCTGCCCAGGCCAAGCCGGAGGGATTCCCAAGCTAACGTCGTCAGACTTCAAACCTGTTGACTGCAATGTGGAATATGCAGCCACGAAAGGGATTCGTGGGTCAGTACTATTAAGTACTGGCAAGTGGATAAACCATACTCACAAGATAGCAGCGTAACCAATCATCACAAGATACAAATACTTTGGGTAGAACGGAAGGAAGGGATTATTGCAACGAAGCGGCAGCGGGCTGCACTAACTAACTACAGAGACGCGCTACAACATCCGGCTAAAAGAAAGGGATAAGATAGTGCGACAAAACCAACTATAACTACTCACCAAACAATAACCATCCAGTGTTAGCCCCTACTAAGGAAGCAATCCAAGGAAACTCACACTGTTGATTAAGGTGACATTCATTTTCATGGTGGAGGTAATCTATATTACTAGTCAAGTTATCATCGTTAAGTGTAAGTTGTCTGAGTACTTGTTAGCCAACACTTTCACCAAGTCATCCATAACCGTGGACAACACGGCTTCTCGAGAAGATTAACCCTGCAGGGATGCACCAATTTGGCCGTACACGTAAGAATGACCCGCCATATGGAAATGCACTTCCACCAAGCGAGGCACTCAACACAACCCAACTCTTCTTCGCATCAAGCCCAAAGAACCACGTGCAATTGAGCGCACGACTAATCAATCCCCACGAAGAAAAGGGGACCCTCATAGCACTCTAAGAACGTGTCTCCCTAAATGCCAACTACAAAAGTTCCACCCTGGCGCCAAGGGTTCGCACCTGCATATGCATGCGGCAAATGGAAAACCCGAACTAAGTGTGGCGATTTGGACGAGATGCGAATCGAATCAAAGTTGCGGGGGGGCGCCCATACACGCTTCCCACATGCGGTTAGTGCGCTCATCATGGATCGGAGGACAAGACCCTTTTCCTAATTAAGTTCGATACTAGCAGGCCTCAAAACCACGTCGGGCCTCCTGCCGGTGCCTTATCATCAAATTATTATTATCCCAAACATTAACATGAAGTTGATTGGATTCAAACCCAACTATCGACTAAACAGGTGATACGACAACGGACAACAAGACTCGAGCGCAAACAAACCTAAGCATGCTAGTACGACACAGGCCAACAAACAACAGGGTTATAGGTGTGGAGGTAAGGCAATATCGTGGCATCAGAGTAAACATGTGATGGGATCAGAACACAAGCATCGAAAATACTAGGCTAGCATAAAGACAACGGAAAGAATCGGTAACAAGTGAGGAAAGGCAACATAGGTAGCAAGTGAGTATACTTGCCTGGAATCCAGTTTGGAGAGGTAGCAGAACTTGTCGTTGCTCACATCATCTCAGCGTCCTATCCGCGAAGAAGCAACGAACTAGAACAAACACCGGATGCAACAATTACTACTACGGCAAAAGATCCAGCATGATCCTATTTTTATATGCATGACAAGTTAAATGGTGCATCAAAATAAATACAAGACATGATGAAACATTTTAAATGGGCCCAAATGTAAAGATAAGGTTGCATTTGGAAAATCCCAGGTGCATGCATAGTTATTTAAGTGAATTACAAGCAAACATTAGGTTGAAGTGATTAAATGACATGGTGGATGATGAAAAAAGAATGTATACAACATTTAGCTTCAATGTGATATCTCATTTGCCAAATTTGGAATTTTAAATATTTAATTATGAATTTTGGCAATTTAAAAGGTTTAATTAAAACATTGAATTATTGCACCACTTTTAATTAGTAAAAACAGTAAACAAATTGTGTATTTGAAAAGTACAGAGAATTTTGATTGGAAAACATATTTTACTTTTCAAATTTGGAGTTAAAATGAATTAGTTATGATTTATGCAATTTTAGATGAATTAAATAAAGTACAGAAAATTGCACAAATTTTAATTTGTCAAAACATTAAACAAATTGCATATTTGAAAAGTTTAGGAAATTTTGAATGGAAAACATATTTTATTTATTAAATTTGGATTTAATATGATAAAGATATTTAAATTTGAAATTTAAGGACTATTCTGTAATTTTCTGAAACTTTAAAAGACTCTATGGGCCTGCTAGCAATTTCTGAAATTTTGGAAATTTATTACACCGCGTATACTGACCCAGAGCCGCTGACAGATGGGTCCAGGCGACACGTGGCGCTGACTGGGCTGGCTGGAGGCTGAGGTGGCCACGGGGTCACCGACGAGCAGGGCCCAGCTGTCAGCGAGGAATAAAAGAGAAAAAGGGGAGGCTTTGCCTCTGGTGGGATTCGACCCTGGGATCACAGGGGTGCGGATGAGGGCCTTAGCCACTGAGCTATGCGTGCGTTCGTGATACTGATACAGATCGGACGTAAATAAAGGGTGTGGGCTCGGAGTTTTCTCTGACGAAACTGAAAGGAACGGTGCGGGTACTGCACGGGACGAAGGTCCAGCAGCGACGGTCGCCGGTAGCGCTCGATGGCGGGCATCCAGAGCAAGGGGAGGAGGCAGAGAGGTGTCCCAGAGGACGGAGGACTCACCGAGGGGGGCTTGGGGCGACGCGGGTTTGCCGAGGGATGTAGACGTGCGCCTCGAGCAGACACAAAGGGCGACGGGGACGGCGAACTTGACGACCATGGCGAGGACGACCTGGGCAACTCCAACCCCGGATCTCCTGCGAGGATGAAGAGGGATGCACCGTGGTTCCATTCCCGGTGCAACCACGGTCTGGTGCTGTCCGTGGTGGTGGCGCCAAGCGCGGCAACTCCCGGCCATGGAGGGCCTGCTCCGGTTCAGAATTCAGACAGAGGGTGGAGGATCAGAGGAGGAAGAAGGTGATGGCGGCGGCTGAGGGAGGAGAGGGAAAAGAATAGGGCTAGGGTTCGGGGCAGGAGGGGGCGGCTTTAAGGGAGGGGAGCAGGTGAGGAGGGTGCGGTGGTTGAGGGGAAAGCGACAGGGAGCAACACGCTCTCCTCGTGCTCTGTACGGAGGAGGAAGGAGAGGGAGTAGGTGGGCTGGGCTGAGAGGAGGTGGGATGGTTTTGGTGGGCTGCTGCAAGGGAGAGGGCTGAGCAGTTGGGTTGGGTTGCTTTTGGCCTGGCTTGGCTGGGCTGGTCGAGTTGGCCTAGCTAGGCCGAAATTGGCCCAGTTCGGCCAAGGATGCTCTCTCTCTCTCTCTCTCTCAAACATATTTTTTTTTCTTTGGGTTTGTTTTATTAGTTCCAGAGATTGTGTTTGGCATTATTAAGAATTGATTTATGCAATCAAATAAAACCTAGAAAGCTTTAGCAAACGAGATTTGATGGGTTTCAAATAGTTTGCAAATTTTAAATGCATGAGGATGCATGATGCCATGCCATGAAAAAGAAAAACAACACACAATTTTATTTGGGGGAAAAACCCCGGGTGTTACAGCCGACACCACTAACAAGGGATTGCGCCCTCGAAATCCACCCAAGGCAAGGGGAAGAGAGGTGTCAACTACGGAGTCTTCGGTCACCTTGTTGATCTTCTCGACACCACTAACAAGAGATTCTTGCTCGGATTGATCTCGATGTTCTTCCACCAGGAATCTTCCGATGATGGAACCTATTAGGTTAAAGGCTCAGAAAACGTCCACCCACGTAGGATCCTAAAATTTTGAAAGATAGACAAGAGGGGAGACTCCAAAACAAATAAGGTAGGAGGCGAATAGAATAGAGATGTGGAGCAAACAAGAATCCTATTGAGATGTTTCAAAATACGTTTTGCAAAACAATTTTGACACTCTAAAAACACGACTGTTAGCGAGGTTATCCTACAGGCTTTGCGGACCCGTTGCTTCGATAACCATTCGTATCGAAACAACTTCGGGAATCAGATTCATGCTCTGATACCATTTGTGACGCCCCGAGATCGGGCACTATGCAGATTTCAGCATTTCCGCCAAAATCCACATAATAACCGATTCCAGGTTGCCACTTGTGATAACATTACAACAATTCACGAATATTCCACAACAACAGAAGAGATATATACAAGACGACTCAAACGAGTCAAGACTACAACTGATACAATACAAAGATCCAAATGACAGCGGAAGAAACAACATAGTGTCCGACTTAGGACAAGATACAAATTGGACTAAGAGTCCTGAAGATAACTGATGGCGTCCAATCCCTTCCCAGGCCAAGCCGGAGGGATTTCCAAGCTAACGTCGTCAGACTTCAAACCTGTTGACTGCAATGTGGAATATGCAGCCACGAAAGGGATTCGTGGGTCAGTACTATTAAGTACTGGCAAGTGGATAAACCATACTCACAAGATACCAGCGTAACCAATCATCACAAGATACAAATACTTTGGGTAGAACGGAAGGAAGGGATTATTGCAACGAAGCGGCAGCGGGCTGCACTAACTAACTACAGAGACGCGCTACAACATCCGGCTAAAAGAAAGGGATAAGATAGCGCGACAAAACCAACTATAACTACTCACCAAACAATAACCATCCAGTGTTACCACCTACTAAGGAAGCAACCCAAGGAAACTCACACTGTTGATTAAGGTGACATTCATTTTCATGGTGGAGGTAATCTATATTACTAGTCAAGTTATAATCGTTAAGTGTAAGTTGTCTGAGTACTCGTTAGCCAGCACTTTCACCAAGTCATCCATAACCGCGGACAACACGGCTTCTCGAGAAGATTAACCCTGCAGGGATGCACCAATTTGGCCGTACACGTAAGAATGACCCGCCAGATGGAAATGCACTTCCACCAAGCGAGGCACTCAACACAACCCAACTCTTCTTCGCATCAAGCCCAAAGAACCACGTGCAATTGAGCGCACGACTAATCAAGCCCCACGAAGAAAAGGGGACCCTCATAGCACTCTAAGAACGTGTCTCCCTAAATGCCGACTACAAAAGTTCCACCCTGGCGCCAAGGGTTCGCACCTGCATATGCATGCGGCAAATGGAAAACCCGAACTAAGTGTGGCGATTTGGACGAGATGCGAATCGAATCAAAGTTGCAGGGGGCGCCCATACACGCTTCCCACATGCGGTTAGTGCGCTCATCATAGATCGGAGGACAAGAACCTTTTCCTAATTAAGTTCGACACTAGCAGGCCTCAAAACCACGCCGGGCCTCCTGCCGGTGCCTTATCATCAAATTATTATTATCCCAAACATTAACATGAAGTTGATTGAATTGAAACCCAACTATCGACTAAACAGGTGATACGACAACGAACAACAAGACTCGAGCGCAAACAAACCTAAGCATGCTAGTACGACACAGGCCAACAAACAACAGGGTTATAGGTGTGGAGGTAAGGCAATATCGTGGCAGCAGAGTAAACATGTGATGGGATCGGAACACAAGCATCGAAATGTTTCAAAAAAACACAAGCATCGAAAATACTAGGCTAGCATAAAGACAACGGAAAGAATCGGTAACAAGTGAGGAAAGGCAACATAGGTAGCAAGTGAGTATACTTGCCTGGAAACCAGTTTGGAGAGGTAGCAGAACTTGTCGTTGCTCACATCATCTCAGCGTCCTATCCGCGAAGAAGCAACGAACTAGAACAAACACCGGATGCAACAATTACTACTACGGCAAAAGATCCAGCATGATCCTATTTTATATGCATGACAAGTTAAAGGGTGCATCAAAATAAATACAAGACATGATGAAACATTTTAAATGGGCCCAAATGCAAAGATAAGGTTGCATTTGGAAACTCCCAGGTGCATGCATAGTTATTTAATTGAATTACAAGCAAACATTAGGTTGAAGTGATTAAATGGCATGGTGGATGATGAAAACAGAATGTATACAACATTAGCTTCAATGTGATATCTCATTTGCCAAATTTGGAATTTTAAATATTTAATTATGAATTTTTGCAATTTAAAAGGTTTAATTAAAGCATTGAATTATTGCACCACTTTTAATTAGGAAAAACAGTAAACAAATTGTATATTTGAAAAGTACAGAGAATTTTGATTGGAAAACATATTTTACTTTTCAAATTTGGAGTTAACATGAATTAGTTATGATTTATGCAATTTTAGATGAATTAAATAAAGTACAGAAAATTGCACAAATTTTAATTGGTCAAAACATTAAACAAATTGCATATTTGAAAAGTTTAGGAAATTTTGAATGGAAAACATATTTTATTTATTAAATTTGGATTTAATATGATAAAGATATTTAAATTTGAAATTTAAGGACTATTATGTAATTTTCTGAAACTTTAAAAGACTCTATGGGCCTGCTAGCAATTTCTGAAATTTTGGAAATTTATTACACCGCGTATACTGACCCAGAGCCGCTGACAGACGGGTCCAGGCGACACGTGGCGCTGACTGGGCTGGCTGGAGGCTGAGGTGGCCACGGGGTCACTGACGAGCGGGGCCCAGCTGTCAGCGCGGAATAAAAGAGAAAAAGGGGAGGCTTTGCCTCTTCGTGATACTGAGACAGATCGGACGTAAATAAAGGGTGTGGGCTCGGAGTTTTCTCTGACGAAACTGAAAGGAACGGTGCGGGTACTGCACGGGACGAAGGTCCAGCAACGACGGTCGCCGATAGCGCTCGATGGCGGGCATCCAGAGCAAGGGGAGGAGGCAGAGAGGTGTGCCGGAGGACGGAGGACTCACCGAGGGGGGCTTGGGGCGACGCGAGCTTGGCGAGGGATGTAGACGTGCGCCTCGAGCAGACGCAGAGGGCGACGGGGACGGCGAACTTGACGACCATGGCGAGGACGACCTGGGCAACTCCAACCCCGGATCTCCAGCGAGGATGAAGAGGGATGCACCGTGGTTCCATTCCCGGTGCAACCACGGTCTGGTGCTGTCCGTGGTGGTGGCGCCAAGCGCGGCAACTCCCGGCCATGGAGGGCCTGCTCCGGTTCAGAATTCAGACAGAGGGTGGAGGATCAGAGGAGGAAGAAGGTGATGGCGGCGACTGAGGGAGGAGAGGGAAAAGAATAGGGCTAGGGTTCGGGGCAGGAGGGGGCGGCTTTAAGGGAAGGGAAAGGAGGGGAGCAGGTGAGGAGTGTGCGGTGGTTGAGGGGAAAGCGACAGGGAGCAGCACGCTCTCCTCGTGCTCTGTACGGAGGAGGAAGGAGAGGGAGTAGGTGGGCTGGGCTGAGAGGAGGTGGGCTGGTTTTGGTGGGCTGCTGCAAGGGAGACGGCTGAGCAGTTGGGTTGGGTTGCTTTTGGCCTGGCTTGGCTGGGCTGGTCGAGTTGGCCTAGCTAGGTCGAAATTGGCCCAGTTCGGCCAAGGCTGCTCTCTCTCTCTCTCTCTCTCTCAAACATATTTTTTTTCTTTGGGTTTGTTTTATTAGTTCCAGAGATTGTGTTTGGCATTATTAAGAATTGATTTATGCAATCAAATAAAACCTAGAAAGCTTTAGCAAACGAGATTTGATGGGTTTCAAATAGTTTGCAAATTTTAAATGCATGAGGATGCATGATGCCATGCCATGAAAAAGAAAAACAACACACAATTTTATTTGGGGGAAAAACCCCGGGTGTTACACCCAAGGTCTGGCCTTAATTGGTTGTGGCTGACAATATTCTTCTTGAAGACGTTGCTTTTGAAGAATTGGACATCGGGTGTTGTTTTGGTGGTGGTTGTGCGGCTGATGCAAGGACTGTAACTCTGAAGCGGGACTTTTCTTTTTATTTGTTCTTCTTATTGTATTTCGTTTGTGTGTATCCGTAATGTCTATGGTTATTGCGTTGTTGCAGAGGCTGGATGTAATTTGTATCTCCTTGATATTAATATACATTCTTTATTAAAAAAATCCGAGTAGATCGATTCTACCTGATCGCTATTGTCTTACATGGTATCAAGCCGGCCTCTTTCGCTGAAAAATAAACTGATCGCCAAATCGTAAGACCATCCCCGTAGCTTCCGTTGTCTTCCGTTTGAGCGCCATGACGACTTCCTCATCGAATCAGGGGATCAATCTGGGTGCGCCGTCGTTGGACAAATTGACACGCACAAACTACTCTTTGCGGCGCGCTCAAGTTCTGCCGCCAATCCGTGGAGCACGCCACGTCGGGCTACTAGATGGCACCGATGCTGCCTCGGACGAGATGCTGGTCGTCGAATCATCAGACAAAAACGCCAAGGAGAAGACCATCCCAAATCCTGCGTATGATTCCTGGATCTCCCGGGATCAGATCGTCCTGGGATACCTCTTGCAATCGCTCTCCCCTGAGGTACTCCCTCACGTTCATCGGATCGAGCACGCTGTCGAAGTATGGCAGGCCATTGAAGATATGTTTGCCTCTCAAAGCCAATACAAGGTCACGAACCTGCGTATTGCTTTTGCAAACACAAAGAAGAAACAACTATCGACATCGCCGTTCCTCACCAAGATCCAAGGCATCATCGACAAACTTGCTGCAGGTGGGTCTCCTTCATCCTCGCGGGTCTCGATGGTAGCTATAACTCACTGGTTGCCGCTCTCGGTGTGGCCAACACCATCTCGTTGAGTTCTCTCTACGCGCAGCTGCACGCATATGATCAACTTCAAGAGATGATGCGAGAATCCTCGGCGCTGACTTCGAGAAGTCGGCCAATGCTGTCTCGCGCAAACGTCGCCCGTGTTTCAACAACTTCAGACTGCGTGGTGACCGCACTGATCGCCGTGACGAACGGCGTGATGATCGCCAACCTCTCCACGGAAGGGGTGGTGGACGAGCGCCTCCGGCAGGGGGGCGTGGACGTGGACGTGGCCGTCGGCGGACTTCGCCATGGGTTGACGTCACATGTCAAGTATGCAACAAAGAGGGCCATGCCACCAAAGATTGTTGGTCGCGCTATGAGGAGGATGATGACGATTCATATGATGATAAAGAGACATGTGCTGCCTATGGTGTGGACACCAATTGGTACTCCGATACCGGTGCCACACATCACATAACTCGAGATCTCAATAACTTGATGGTTCGTGACAAGTACACCAGCTACGACAAGGTCAACACGGCAAGTGGGAAAGGTATGACGATTTCCCATGTTGGTCATTCAATTGTTCGTAACCCTCGTCAAAATTTTCATTTTCGCAATGTCTTGCATGTTCCAACTACATCAAAAGATTTGCTTTCCGTTCATCAATTATATATGATAACCACGTCTTTATAGAATTTCATCCTTTCTTCTTTTTTTATCAAGGATCAGGTCATGCGGAAAATAATTCATAGAGCAAGATGTGTCGATGGTCTTTATCCCCTTATTTCGTCGTTTACGTCTTCATCCTCAGCCCAGAAGCATGTTTTCACTGCCGCCAAGCCTTCACAAGCAAAGTGACATAGTCGTCTTGGTCATCCATCCATAGCTATTGTTAGGAAAATTATTAACAAAAATATACTTCCTTGTGTTTATGATTCCCGCATAGATTCAGTTTGTGATCCCTGTCAGCAGGCTAAGAGTCATCAGATTTCATATCCCATATCCACCGGTGTATCTGCAGCTCCCCTTCAATTAGTATTTTCTTATGTATGGGGTCCTACATCTACTTCTTTTGGTCGTGATGACTATTATGTAAGATTTATAGATGATTATAGTAAGTTTACTTGGATATACATGGTTAATAAAACAATCCGATGTCTTTGGTGCCGTTGTGAATTTCCAAAAACTTATTGAACGCAAACTAGATCGAAAATCCTTACGGTCTAGTCTGATTGGGGAGGAGAATATGTCAAATTAAACTCTTTTTCCCGAACACAGGGAATCTCACATCCTGTTTCTTGTCCCCATGGACACCAGCAAAACGGCTCTGCCGAAAGAAAGCATCGCCACATAGTTGAGGTTGGGTTAGCTCTCCTTGCACAAGCTCACATTCATTTGAAATTTTGGGATGAAGCCTTTATCACAGCTACATATCTCATTAATATTCTCCCAGCAAAGTTATCAAACATGACACACATGTTCTGTTAAGAATTTAGGCAATTTACAGATTAAATTAATCCAAGTATAAATCATGAGCATGACGTAAACATACTGATAATTAACCATATTCCTGCATACTAGATTGATAGTAGACACATCTACGCAAACTAATACTATTGCACACATGGAAATAATAAGGCAGGGATAAACGTGTTATACCCTGCGATCGGCCAGTTGGCAGTAGCCGTAGCAGTGGCGGCCTCGGCGGTGGCAGCGCGTTCGTCTTCGGTGGACATGTTGGTGAAGAGGGAGACGCGGTAGTAGTCGAAGTAGATGAACAGCAGCGAACAGTCGCGTAGGAGACGCTCCCCATAAACCTAATCGCCCCTCTTCCGTAGAATCTGGAGAAGAGGGGTTTCGGAGAGTCAGAGTGTATGAGGTGCATTCATGTGTCCGCCTGAGCCTCCAATATATAGGCACGACCGAGTAGGAGAACGGTCCGCTCACAGAATCAATTGGCGTTTACTAAGCCGCTACCACGTGATCATGCGACGTTTTACTGCGCGCGGTTATTACCCCATGCCGTTTTATTTGGGTGTCTGTTGACTCTCCGTTTCCGACTGCCAAAATAAAGGCATCAGCTAGGCTCATTCCTGCAACCCGCGTCGCGTCGCGTCGTGACGTGACGTGACGAGGTGAGGCGCGGCGGGTGGCGAAGGAGGAGCGCGCGTGTGGAACACCTCCACAACTCCTCTCTCTTCATACCAAGTCACACTAGTGGGGAGAGAGCTCACCTTATAAACTGGTGCAAAACTCTCCCAACTAGCAATATGGGACTAAACTCTCACCATTTGGTATGGCAGCACGGGCCTTAGGGATTAAATGGAAATTGCCTATTGGGCCTAAGGCCCACCCCAAATTTCAGCAATCCCCCACCAGATCCCTGATACGTCATAAATGTATCCCTAATTTCTGATGTTCCATGATCATATTTTGCCAATTTCTACATGTTTTCTCCCTTATTTATAACCTTTTTATACGTTTTCCGGACTAACCTATTAACAAGATGCCACATGCCAGTTTCCTGTTTTCTGCTGTTTTTTAGGTATTGGAAAATTCGAAGCATGGAAGTCCTATTTTCCCGGGAAGTATCCAGAAGACCGAAGAGGAACCGAATATGGGCATCAGGGGGGCACACTATAGGGTGGCGCGGCCCTTGGCCGCGCAGCTAGGGGTGTGGGCCCCCTGGAGCTCCACCGCCTTCGCCCTTTTGCCTATTTAAGCCCCCTAGATGGAAAACCCTAGTCACCTGATCAAAATCCCCGAAAAAGTTCCGCAACCGCCGTCACCGTCAACCCCATACCAGGGGGTTCTGAAGCTGTTTCTGGCACCCTGCCGGAGAGGAGATCATCACCAGAGGCTTCTTCATCACCATGCCTGCCTCCGGAGTTATGCGTGAGTAGTTCATCCTTGGACTACAGGTTCGTAGCTGTAGCTAGATGGTTGTCTTCTCCTCATATGCCTTCATGTTTAGATCTCATGAGCTCCCTGTCATGATCGAGATTGATCTTATGTAATTCTCTGTGTTGTGTTTGCTGGGATCCGATGAATATTTTGACCTTATGCCAAGTTGATTATAGTCTTTATATTCATGTGTTATTTGTGATCTTGCATGCTCTCTGTTGCTAGTGGTTATTCTGGCCAAGTATTTGTTAGTGACTCCAAGAGGGAGTATTTATGCTCGATAGTGGGTTCATGCCTCCTTGTTGCCTTGCTCGAGTGACAGAAACATGAAGGGGATGTGATGTTGCCATTAGGGAGAAAACAACGGTGAGAGTTCCCGCGTGCATAATCATTGCTTACATTACACACTTTGTTTAATGCAATTATCTGTTGCTTGCAACTTAATACCTGAGGGGGTTCGGATGATAACCTGAGGGTGGATTATTAGTCATAGATGCAGATGGATGTCGGTCTATGTATCTTGTTGTAATGCCCGCACTAAATAACATAGTAATCTTCATGTCATATTGTGCACTACGGTGCAACCTTTATTTGTCAATTGCCCAGCTGTAATTTGTTCACCCAACATGCTATCTTTTATGGAGAGACACCACTAGTGAAACTACGAACCCCGGTCCATTTTTCCACACTGTTAAACAAACCACAAAAATTTCATGCTCTCTTTACTTTCTGCAAGCATACACTGTTTTTCCACACTATACGTCTAATCTTTGTTTTCAACAAGACCAGTGAGATTGACAACCTCACTGTACCGTTGGGGCAAAGTATTTTGATTGTGTTGTGTGCAGGTTCCACGTTGTTGCTGACACCGGTGAAGCGCCAACACCACCGTCAGTGGCATCAACCTTTCGAAGATTCTCTTTCTCCTACTGGATTGATAACCCTGGTTCTTAACTAAGGGGATTTAACTCTGCCAGCAACAAGGATTTTTCTGGCGCCGTTGCCGGGGAGACGGAAGTCTTCTGGCAAGGGGAGTCTCTCACTCTCAATCTCTTAATTTTTGTTTTTATTGTCTTGTTTTTATTTTTGTCTTGTTTTTATTTCTCTATATCAAAAACACACAAAAAAATAGTTCTTATTCTAGTTGTTATTTTTTGCTTTATCATGCTTGCTATCAATGTTTGATGTCTTTGAAACTAGATCTTTTAGGCAAGGTGGGTTCACGGATGAACAACAAAAACATTATAAGGAACACCGCTTGTCACAAAAAGGAATACACTTATGGGAGAAAATTAATAAATTGCATGACTATGGTAAAAACTTGTGCTCTACTTATAATGTTACTTATTGCTTTTATAAATCTTGTTGCTGTAGGAGGTATAAACATCTCCCTTTTCAATGTGAGTATAATGATAATGTTACCATATCTTCTTATATGTTAAGGTAAATTATGAATTATATGATGTGGAACAAATTGAAGAATTTATTGCTCGGAAGGGTGCATTCGAAATTGCCTATTTGCTTGAAAGTATTGATGATGCACCTTTTAAATATGAGATTTATGCTATACTTGAATGTTTCTTTGATAATTACAAGGATTGTAATTACTACATAATGGAATATCTTAATAAATTCGCACAACCTAAGGAAGTAACTGATGCCTTGGAGGAGCCTATGGAAGAAGAAATTGCTGAATCTGGAAGATCATTGGATGAAAAAGAGGAGGAGAGTGATGATCAAGAGGAGGAAGAATGGAACCCATGTCTACCTCCCAATGATAGTAACTCTTTAACTCATACATTATTTGATGAAATTCATACTTGCTATACTTGTGACCTTGATGCTACTATGAATGAAACTTGTGAGAATGACATTGCTACTGTTATTTATGATAATCCATGCTACTTGGATAAATGCTATGATAATCCTCTATTTATTCAAACTATTGATATGCATGATAATGAGGAAGTTTGCTTAGAAAATTTATATGATAATGCTCTTGATGATGGTCCTATGTTACTTGATGTTATAAATTATAATTCTACTGAAAATAGGAATTCTTTAATGTGTCCTATAGCTTTTATGAGTGATCAATCATCTTATTTTGCTATTGCTAAAAGTGGGAAGAAAGAGGAGCTGATTTTAAATTTTGATCCCACTATTTTTTAGCTTGATATGAATTGTGTGCTTTTAAACCATGACAAACATTCTTTATGTGATAATTATGTTGTTGAATTTGTTCATGGTGCTACTGGAAATTAGTATGAGACAGGAAAATATGGTTGTCGGAATTTTCATGTTACTAAAACACCTCTCTTTTTGTTGAAAGTTTTGAAGTTGCTCTTGTTCTACCTTCTCATGATCCCCAGTTTGAGTTTCTTTGATTTATTTCTTTACAAGATTCCTAGGCATAGGAAGTGGGTTAGAATTTTTTTTTATAATTGATTCCTGATGCTCTTTTTTGCTTAATTCATATTTCTTGTGTGAGCATCTTCTTGCTTTCTATGCCTAGCTGAAAGGCGTTAAAGAAAAGCGCTACCGGGAGACAACCCGTATTATTTCGCTGTTTTCAACCCGTTTTCTTTGGTGTGCTTTGCACCTGGGTGTTGTCTATTTCCTTAGCAACCCCTCTGTATCTTTTCTTTTGAGTTTTTGTTGAGCCAAGTAAAGCCTGTAGTGGAAAGTTGAGGCTATATTTCGGATTTTTGCGCAGGAAACAGATTTCTGCTGTCCACTATTTATTCCGTATAAAATCACAGAAATTCAAAATGACCTGAGTTTTTTTGCGGGTAATCCTGGGCTGTATATGCAAATTTTCTAGTTGAACACCTTTTGATTTGAGCAACAGAAGATTTTCGAAAAAATCATCTTTACCTACTGTCCTGTTTTGACAGATTTATGCCAATAATTGCATTTTGCTTCTTAATCCCTTTCTTTTGGTGTTCTTTTGAGAAAAAAGAGTTTTAAAAGAAGTTGTGACAGTAGCTAATATGTTTTTGAGTGTTAGATATGTGTTTAAACTAAACCATGTGAATTAATTATTTCGATTGCACTAACGTTGCTGATGCAGATTGTGAGAAGTTTGGTGTGAAGGAAGTTTTCAAGGGTCAAGAGAAGAGGATGATATGATGTGATCAAGAAGAGTGAAAATCCTAAGCTTGGGGATGCCCCGGTGGTACATCCCAGCAAATTCCAAGAAGACTCAAGAGTCTAAGCTTGGGGATGCCCAAGGCATCCCCTTCGTCATCAACAAATTATCAAGTCACTTCTAGTGAAACTATATTTTTATTCGGTCACATCTTATGTGCTTTACTTGCAGCGTCTTTTATTTTTGTTTTCAGTTTGTTTTTGCTTTCAGTTTGCTTTTACTTTTTCAATAAACTTGGTTGGACCCCAGTATTCTTTTATTGGAGAGTGACACGCTCCTCTTTTTCATGATAATACTTTGTATTCTTAATCTCTGTCTGGCTGCTGCATTTATTTAGCTCCTATTTTGCATGCATTTCTTATTAGAGATGTTAGTATTAGCAGTATTATGTGAGTACTAGCATGTTTTCTTGCTGTAGCATTTAGAGAGTTTTTGTTAAAACATATTGTGTATGGTGCTTGTTGGGAGAAAGAAACTGTTGTTTAAAGTAGAATTTATACTAGTGATAGTAGAAGCTTGTATAGACTTTTGCAAGAACTTTTTCATGCCATGCTAATGTTATTTTAGTTCTAAATCCTTGTGATGTTGAGTAGCATGAATAGTCTCAAATAGCTGAGAGCGTTTAATATGTCATTGAAAGATTAATGAGCTGTTCTTGTCATAAGGAAGCATACATTTTTGGTATTCTCTTTCGAATATTTTATTTGGTTGACTTGGCGCATTCTCACACCATGTTTATGACTATGAACCAGTCATGAATAGCCTCCATGAACACTTAGTTTTTGAACTATGATACTTCTTATGCTTTAATTAATGATGCTTATGTCGCTATGCATGATTATGGCTCTTATGCTCTCTTGATTTGTCGCTCCCAGTCTTTTGCTAGCCTCTACCTGTACCGAGTATGAGCTCTACTTGTGCATCCAACTCCCTTAAACCAAAGTTTTTCCCATTGTGTCCATCATACCTACCTACATGTGGTATTTAACTGCCACTCCAAAGTAAATTTCTCATGTGTTACCTTTAAAACCTTCAAAATTACTCCTGCTTTAGGTTCCTGTTTTTGCTCATGAGGACGTTAATAGAGAATCTTTATCTCACTTGTTGATTGGATTTCACACCCTGGACTAGTGGTTTCATCCGCTTATCCAAATGATAGAAGAGCTGGCAGCGGGGTGCCCAGCCCCAAATTAATACACACAAAATCTCTTCACTATTTTTGCCCCTGATTTATCAGTCAAAACATAATTGTGTAAACAAAAGAGAAAGAGGGATGAGCTTCTACCCAGATGCGTCCTTCACATGGGAGCCGCTCTTGTGAATCCAGTTGGCTTGTGACGTGCTGTATTTTCAGTTAACCATTCATTGACATTAGCATACATCTCCCAAAATATAGACACTCGGTGTGAAAATTTTAATACCTCTGTTTAATAAAATAAAAGCTCTAGCACATGAGTGATCCCTACTTCCCTCCACGAAGGGCCTTTCTTTTACTTTTATGTTTAGTCTCCATCTTCTAAATTTATGCACAGTTGAGAGAGCATTTTTGCCATTCTTAGCTCTACATGCATTGTCCCATGAACATCAATAAGTACTTCATGATGTGATATCATGTGTTCTTAAATTATTTGCTCTAGTCTTCCTCATGAACTTTGAAGGTGTCCTGACATTTATGTTTTTGCCCACTCTTAAGGACTAGCGAAATATCACTTTGCCATGCTTTCTCTATACCTGAAACAGATGTTTATCTTTCTTTGCATTGTTTCTCATAATCCTTTATTTGCGATATTCTTCATGATGAAAAGTTATTGCTTTGCTTTATTATTAAAGTTCTATTATCATGTTTGTGTTTGAAGTTCTATGATCTCAGCTTGCATATGCCTTTACATTTTTATGATCAAGATTATGTTAGTAGCATGTCACCTCAGAAATTATTGTTTTATCGTTTACCTACTCGAGGACGAGTAGAAACTAAGATTGGGGATACTTGATACATATCCAACGTATCTATAATTTCCGATGCTCCATGATGATATTATGCCAATTGCTACATGTTTTCTCCCTTCTTTATGTCATTTTTATCGATTTTCCGGACTAACCTATTGAAAGGATGCCATAGAGCTAGTTCCCTGTTTTCCGCGGTTTTTAGTTTCAGAAAAGTTGTTCTAGAAATATTCTCGGAATTGGAAAGTTTGAAGCCCGGAAGTCCTATTTTCCCCGGAAGCATCCAGATGACCGAAGAGGAGTCGAACAGGGGCACCAGGGGACCCACACCGTGGGGTGGCGCACCCCCCCTTGGCCGCGCTAGGGGGGTGGTGTGGGCCCCCCAGGGCTCCACCGCCTCTACCCTTTCGCCTATTTATTCCCCCCGGATGGAAAACCCTAAACACTTGATCAAATATCCTCGAAAAGTTCCGCAGCCGCCGTCACCGTCAACCCTAGATCAGGGGGTTCTGAAGCTGTCTCCGGCACCCTGCCGGAGAGGAAATCATCACAGGAGGCCTCTACATCACCATGCCTGCCTCCGGAGTTATGTGTGAGTAGTTAATCCTTGGACTACGGTCCATATCAGTAGCTACATGGTTGTCTTCTCCTCATATGCCTCCATGTTTGGATCTCGTGAGCTTCCTACCATGATCGAGATTGATCCTATGTAACTCTATGTGATGTGTTTGCCGGGATCCGATGAATATTGAACTTATGCCAAGTTGATTATAGTCTTTATTGCATATGTTATTTGTGATCTTGCATGCTTTCCGTTGCTAGTGGTTGCTATGGCCAAGTAGTTGCTAGTGACTCTAAGAGGGAGTATTTATGCTTGATAGTGGGTTCATGCCTCCTCTTCGCCTTGCTCGAGTGACAAAAACGTGAAGGGGGAGGATGTGTTGTTGCCATTAGGGAGAAAACAACGGTGCGAGTGCCCGCGTGCAGAACCATTGCTTATATTACACACTTTGTTTAATGCAGTTATCTCTTGCTTGCAACTTAATACCTAAGGGGGTTCGGATTATAACCTGAGGGTGGATTATTAGTCATAGATGCGGTTGGATTACGGTCTATGTATATTTTTGTAATGCCCGCACTAAATATCATAGTAGTCATAATGTGATGAATGTGCACTACGGTGCAACCTTTATTTGTCAATTGCCCAGCTGTAATTTGTTCACCCAGCATGCTATCTTTTATGGAGAGACACCACTAGTGAACCTATGAACCCCGGTCCATTTTCCTATACTGTTAAACCAACCACCACAATTTCCTGCTTTCTTTACTTACTGCAAGCATACGTTATTTTCCATACTATACGTCTAATCTTTGTTTTCAGCAAGACCGGTGAGATTGAAAACCTCACTGTACCGTTGGGACAAAGTATTTTTGTTTTGTTGTGCGCAGATTCCACGTTGTTGCTGACACCGGTGAGCCATCACCACCGTAAGTGGCATCAACCTTCCGAAGGTCCTCTTTCTCCTACTGGATTGATAACCTTGGTTCTTAACTAAGGAGAATTTCCTACCGCTGTGCTCATCACACCCTCCTCTTGGGGTATCCCAACACACAACATCAACCCCTCCGGTGACGAATTCCCCTCCCGACAGGGTGCCGGGGAGAGCTCCAGAACCCTCCTGATCTCGGGATGACGATGACGGCGGCCTTGGGTGTTTTTCGGGACGAAGTGCGATATATTTTAGGTTTTACGTCTCGGGGGAATAAATAGGCGAAAGGGCAAAGGCGGTGGAGGCCTGGGGGCCCCACACCACCCCATGGCGCGGCCAGAGGGGCAAGCCGCCCTATGGTGTGGGCCCCCCGTGCCCCCCTCCGGGTCTCTTTGGGACTCCGTGGAACCTTCGGGAATTCTAAGACATCCGGGCTTCGAATTTTCCAATTCCGAGAATATTTCCAGAACAACTTTTCTGAAACTTAAAACAGCAGAAAACAGGGAACTCACTCTGTGGCATCTTTTCAATAGGTTAGTCCAGAAAATCGATAAAAACGACATAAAGTGTATAGCAAACATGTGGGAAACAATAAGAAAACAACATGGAACATCAGAAATTAAGGATATGTTTATGATGTATCATGGCTTTTATCTCATCAGCATCAGAGATCCAATTCGCATCACAATATCCTTCAAGTACCGAAGGGTATCCACTATAGTGAAGTCCATGGTTCACGGTAACTTTCATATAGCGCATAATTCTTTCTACAGCATGCCAATGCACATCACCCGGATTGGAAACAAACGGGCTTAGTTTGCACACATAGAAGATGATGGCAGGCCTTGTAGCGCTCGCCAGGTACATAAGTGAACCAATTACTTGAGAGTACCTCAGCTGATCCTTAGTTGTGCCTTCGAACTTTCGAATTCGCACACTAGGATCATATGGTGTTGGAGAAATTTTGAAGTACGAATATCCAAAACGACTCAAAACCTTCTCAACATAATAGGATTGCAGAAGTGTAATCCCACCCTCATTGTCTCTCAATAGCTTGATGTTCAAGATAACATCAGCCACACCAAGATCTTTCATCTCAAAGTTCTGGGATAGAAACGACTTAACCTCATCGATTACTTTGAGGTTGGTCCCAAATATCAGTATGTCATCAACATACAAACACAGCATAACTCCTTCGCCCCCACCATGGCGATAGTATACACATTTGTCAGCTTCATTAACAACAAAGCCAACAGATGTTAAAGTTGTATTGAACTTCTGATGCCATTGCTTAGGTGCTTGTTTCAACCCATATAAAGATTTTAGTAACTTGCACACCTTTCCTTCCTAACCATCTATCACAAAGCCATTTGGTTGTTGCATATAGATATGCTCGTCTAGCTCTCCATTCAGGAAAGCCGTCTTAACATCCATCTGATGGACGAGAAGACCATGTGAGGCCGCTAACGAGAGTAATACTCGAATGGTATTCAGTCTAGCCACATGTGAATAAGTATCAAAGAAATCTTCATCTTCTTTCTGGGAATAACCCTTGGCCACAAGTCTATCCTTGTACTTTTCAATCGTACCATCAGGCCTAAGCTTCTTTTTGAACACCCACTTACATCTTAATGGTTTACAACCATAAGGACGTTCAGTGATCTCCCACGTTCCATTAGCCATGATGGAATCCATCTCGCTACGGACCGCTTCTCTCCAGTAGTCAGCATTTGGAGATGCATAAACTTCTGAAATAGAAGTGGGAGTATCATCCACAAGGTACACAAGGAAGTCATCACCAACAGAATTTGTAGTCCTCTGTCTCTTACCCCTACCAAGGGTTTCTTCGTCATCCTTCTCAGGATTTTTATCATGTGTTTGTTCATAATATTCCATAGGAATGGCAGGCTCAGGAGTCTCATCAGGTTCATGTCTAGAAGTGCTTTGCATATCTCTCATAGGAAAAATATCCTCAAAGAATGTAGCATCTTTAGACTCCATAATCGTACCGACCTTCACGTCAGGTACCTCATATTTCACTACTAGAAATCTATAGCCAACGCTATTCTTAGAGTATCCCAAATTAACGCAATCCACGGTCTTTGGTGCAAGTTTATGCTTTTGGGGGATCGACACACTGGCTTTCGCCAAACAGCCCCAAGTACGTAAGTACGAGAGTGTTGTTTTTTCTCTTCTCCCATTGCTCATAATGAGATACCCAAATATCTCATTATCTTTCGTCGGAACTTTATTCAGGACATGACATGATGTCAATATAGCCTCCCCCACCATGCCTTGGATAAACCCGATGTATCTAACATGGCGTTAATCAAATATGTTAGAGTACGATTTTTCCAATCGGCAACCCCATTTGACTGAGGTGAATAGGGAGGCGTCCTCTCATGAATAAGACCATGTTCTACACAGAAAGAATCAAACTCATTAGAGAAATACTCTCCACCACGATCTGACCGGATTCGCTTAATTTTCTTTTCAAGTTGATTCTCAACTTCTGCCTTATAGATTTTAAAGTAGTGTAGAGCCTCATCTTTAGTGTTTAACAGATATACATAGCAAAACCTAGTGGAATCGTCTATTAACGTCATGAAGTATCTCTTTCCACCTTTAGTCAACACACCATTCATCTCACAGAGATCAGAATGTATGAGTTCTAATGGCGCCAAGTGTCTCTCCTCAACAGCTTTATGGGGATTACGAGGTTTCTTTGCTTGTACACACAAATGACACTTAGAACCTTTGGCTACAGTGAAACTTGGAATTAAATTTAATTTTTCTAACCGCATCATGCAACTGAAACCCACGTGACAAAGACGTGAATGCCGAACTTCTGTTTCATCAAGACTCGAATGAATATTGTTCATGACTTTATTACAGAAATCAGGGTAGGAAAAGTGGAACAGACCTCCGCACTCATACCCTTTTCCAACAAATAGTCCATATTTCGTTACAACTACTTTATTAGACTCGAAAACCAACTTAAACCCTTCTCTACATAGAAGGGAGCCACTAACGAGATTCTTCTTGATGGCGGGGACATGCTGCACGTTCTTGAGCTGCACGATCCTTCTTGAAGTAAACTGCAGATTGACCGTGCCAACACAAAATACAGAAGCACTTGCTCCATTCGCCATCAATACGGACCCGTTCCTTGTGACCTGATAAGAAGAAAACAATGAGATGTCAGCACACATGAATATTTGCACTTGTGTCAATTCACTAATCGGTATACTGACAAACTGAAAATACAGTAAACAAATTACCATACCCAGATGCCCCATTCTCATCGTTGCTCACAGTCATGTTGACAGCCTTGGAATCCTGTTCTGGCTTCTTGTACTTGTTTGGGCACTTCACAACCCAGTGTTCCAGTGAACCACAAGTGAAGCAGCCATCTTTGTTCTTATCATTCTTGAAGGTCTTCTTAGCCTTCTTCTTAAAGTCGGTATTTTGCTGGACACCAGTCCTTGCCTTGTTCTTGTGGGAGTTGTAGTTCTTCTGTACCATATTGGCCGCAGAAGTCCCTTCGTTCCCTTTTCTATGCGAGTCCTTTGCCCTCGAATTATGCTCAACACTCAGATGGCCGATGACATCCTCTACTGAGAATTCACGCCTCTGATGTTTCAGAGTAGTGGCAAAGTCCCTCCATGAATTAGGCAGCTTGGCGATTATGCATCCCACGACATACTTGCCCGGTAGCACGCACTTGAGAATTTCAAACTCCTTAGTGATGCATTGTATCTCATGAGCCTGCTCCAATACAGAACGGTTTTTGACCATTCTGTAGTCATAGAACTGCTCTATACTGTACATCTCGCTGCCAGCATCAGTTGCGCGAATTTGGATTCGAGCGCCCCCCACAAGTCCTTGGCAACCCGCATATGTAAATATGCGTCAACAAACTTATCTCCGATCACGCTTAGAACGCATCCAACGAAGACGACAGTGGCATCCCTAAACACCTTCTCCTGTTCAGGAGTAATCCTTCCCGTGGGAGTGACACCGGCGACCCAGAACACGTTCATAGACGTGAGCCATAAGATTGTTTTGGTCGGCCAACGCTTAAAGTATGTCCCCGTAAACGGGTCCGGTTTCGGTGTAGTAGAAAAACCATGAATCGAAAATTGCCTACACATATTAGGTTTTTGGATTGTTAAGAATTTAGGCAATTTACAGATTAAATTAATCCAAGTATAAATCATGAGCATGATGTAAACATACTGATAATTAACCATATTCCTGCATACTAGATTGAGAGTAGACACATCTATGCAAACTAGTAGTATTGCACACATGAAAATAATAAGGGTAGGGATAAACGTGTTATACCCTGCGATCGGCCAGTTGGCAGTAGCCGTAGCAGTGGCGGCAGCCGCGGCAGCAGTGGCGGCCTCGACGGCAGCAGCAGCGCGTTCGGCTTCGGTGGACATGTTGGCAAAAAGGGCGACGTGATAGTAGTCGAAGTAGATGAACAGCAGCGAGCAGTCGCGTAGGAGACGCTCCCCAAAATCCTAATCGCCCCTCTCCCATATAGGATCTGGAGAGGCGGGGTTTCGGAGGCATGCTCTCTCGTCGGTCGTGTACGCGGTAGACGGGATGGGATCACCAGCGGCAGCAATAGGAAGTGGAACGACAATGGGCTCAAAGAGGTAGAGTGTATGAGGTGTGTTTCTGTGTCCTCCTGAGCCTCCAATATTTAGGCACGGCCGAGGAGGAAAACGGTCCGCTCACAGAATCAATTAGCGTTTACTATGGCCGTTACCACGTGATCAATGCGGCATTTTGCTGCGCGCGGTTGTTACCCCGTTACCACGTGATCAATGCGGCGCTTTACTGCGCGCGGCTGTGACCAAAATAAATGTGACGCAATTACAGACAACAATCAATATGACGTCTCATATTATTGACGTGTCTGTTGACACCCCGTTTCCGACTGCCAAAATAAAGGCATCAGCTCGGCTCATTCCCGCAACCCGCGGCGCGTCGTGACGTGTCATGACGAGGCGAGGAGGGCGCAAGAGGAGGAGGAGCGTGCGTGTGGAACACCTCCACAACTGCTCTGTCTTCATACCAACTCACACTAGTTGGGAGACAACTCACCATATAAACTGGTGCAAAACTCTCCCAAATAGCAATATGGGACTAAACTCCCACGATTTTCTATGGTAGCATGGGTCATAGGGATTGAATGGAAATTGCCTAGTGGGCCTAAAGCCCACCCCAAATTTCAGCATGTTCATCGCCTCTTAGGAACACGTCCAAATTATTCCTCGCTTTGCGTGTTCGAGTGTGCGTATTGGCCAAATCTACAACCATACACTAGAAGAAAAACCCCTATAGGTTTTTGGCTCTAGTCCCCATGAGCTTACCAACCGGGACCAGAAGGGGCCACGGCAACGGTTCGCCTCACATCAAACGCTTTTAGTCCTGCGTCGTAACACGGCCCGGGACTAAAATTCGTCTGGCAACCGTTCGCGTTAGTTCGCACCCTTTTAGTCCTGGGTCATAATGCGGCCGGGTACTAAAAGTCGTCGTGGCAACTGTTCGCCTAGTCGGAGAGCATTTAGTCCAGGGTCGTATTACGGCCCGGGACTAAATGCCCAAACCGTTTGCCTCCCGCGTTTCGGAAGTTGTTCCATCGTCTGGGAGGCAATAAAAACAGAGAAACACGTCATTGCTATAGTACCGTGCGTCCCTCTCTTCTTCCTCTTTCTCTCCTGTCTTCATTCTTCCACATTCTCCACCATTGGAATAGAGATAATGAACGTGAACTCACATGGTCGGAAGATCGAAGTCGCATACACGAACGAGAGCAAGAGGCTTCCGGCTTTTCTTGACCTCTTGAAGCAATGGCTTCGCGAGGATGGCGGGGGTTTTCTTGGCCTTGATCTTGAGTACACGGCCGATCAAAAAGAAGTGGCCGTCATCCAAATTGCTCACAAGAGGCGTGTCCTTGTCTTCAAATGGGCAAGGTAATAAGCACTCCGATCGATCTTCTCCTCTCTTTCTCTTTTCCCATTTTTCTCCTTGATCTTATTTTGATTGGATCGGAAAATTTCATAGGATAGCAATATGCACGTGTGTATCCATTTGTGTATATATATATATATATATATATATATATATATATATATATATATATATATATATATATATATCAATGTGTATTGGAAATTACATTGTATCCATATAGCAATAATGTATTGGTCGAAATTGCATAGGAAAAGCAATAATGTATTCATACAACCGCATTGATCGACGAGAACTACAGTAGCATGAAGAAAGGTTTCCCCAGTTTCAAGCGCAATCTTTGGGAGAAGTGCCCACTTGACCAGGTCAACATTGATTACGCAACTATCAATGGGTATATTGCTTACGAGTTGTACCGTATTATCAGTGTCTTCGGCTATGGGCGGCTATGGGCAGCATCACTTTGCCCCCCGGTCTCCTACTGTTTGGGATTCGGAGGACGAGCAGTCCGTGTAGATGGGAGCCTCTCTCTCGTGACGCCTACATATATATTATTTATTTCTTGGTGTGTGATGTTTATATATTCGATCCCTAGAAGACTTATGTATGTGTGCTTGTTTAATTATATATCTATTTTAAATATTCTTATTTAGTTATATATCTATCTGAATATAATATAATATGTTGAAATGACAAACAATTTGAAGAAAATTTTGTACATATCGATATATATATAATTAATGATGGAAAATATAATATGTAAGGTGTCGATCATATATATTTGAACTTCTCTAATTTTTCTAATCTACTTAGACAATATCATTTGCCAATTTTCGATTTTACGGATATTCCTTAAAATAAATAAAGCAGCAAAATTATTTATTCTTTAAATTAATTAGTTATTATTTGAATTCAAGACTATTATTACTTATTTATTTATGTTTAACTAAATTATTTTTGGATTCACAAAATAAAGACGTGTGACATCATATCTCAAAGGTTAACAGGATTGACAACATACTATTGTCAGTAAAACATGATTTGTTTCTTGCAAGCTGAGAGTGAAGGAACCTATAAGTTAAGCGGGCTGATTGTGGAGTAGTCTGAGGATGGGTGACCTCCTGGGAAGTATCAGTTCAGAGTGGAAAAAGAGTGATTAGAGTTAAAAATAATTGAGTTTAAGGGAGAATGATTGGAGATAGAAATAATAGGACTAAAAGTCCTGCCCCGAGAGCGCCCCAGGAGCTCCCCGTGGGCTGCCCTCTAGTCGCGGCTCGTGGGCAGGCGGGACAAAAGGGGGCCCTCTAGTCCCGGATAAGTAGCCTGTTACGGCCTGGGACTAGAGGCCCGTTTTCTACTAGTGATACAATAAATGGAAACTCGCTTTTCGCTCTAAACAATTCGTCTTTTTGGGGTATAGTCCCATCACAAAGGCATAAAATGCCTTGAAGTATCCACTGGACGTGTCTATATCTCTCGTGATGTGGTTTTTGATGAGGTTGTCTTTCCCTTTGCATCTCTTCATCCCAATGCTGGTGCTGCTTAGAAAAGAAATACCCCTTCTTGATCCATCCCTTCGTCCCTTTGACCGAGGGGGGCGAACTTGTTGATGACTTAAACATGGTTAATTCTCATACTACTAATCCACTTTATAGACCTGCTTTTGATCTTCCACAAGATGCAGCGCGACATCCAGGAGAAAATTCGGGTCAAAATGGTGCTGAAAACAGCTCAAATAATTCTGATAGTTAGGACATCTCCTGCGGGGCTGCTCAAATCCGGACCCAATTGGTCCGGATTTTGTCCATTTGAGCAGCCGTCTGGGCCACTGTCCGCGCGGATTTGGTCTCTGCACCCTGCGGGGCTGCTCATTTAGTGGCCCGGTCCCTATTTTTTCCTTAGTTTTTTCCCAATGGATACTTTGAGCCTAAAAACAAACACAATACTAAATAAAATACGAGTTATTTATTACAAATTTGACCGTTCAATAAAGAGACAAATAAGTCTTAATAAAAATTATAAAGTTCAAATAAGCACAACCGAATAAAAAGTCTACTGGTTTCCTACAAAGTTCCAGATGTGTTGCACCAAATCATCTCGAAGTGTGTGGTGGGTGTCCTGATCACGCAACTCGTACTAGAAGTCAATGAAATCCTCAAATGTTGCCACTCCTGGCTGGGGATCCACGTTCTCACCCTAAAACAACCAGTTCTCGTCGTAGACGCTGTCATCGCGCTCATCCTCTATGATCATGTTGTGCATGATCACACAAGCAGTCATCACCGACCACATAATCTCCGGGCTCCATGTTCTAGCAGGGTGCCGAACAATAGCCCATCGAGATTGAAGCGCACCAAAAGCATGCTCCACATCCTTTCGGGCACTCTCCTGCTCTTGGGCAAATCGTTTCCTCATCTCACCTTAAGGATTGGAGATGGTCTTCACAAAGGTAGCCCACTGGGGATAGATACCATCAGCAAGGTAGTATCCCTTTGTGTAGTGGTGGCTATTGATATCATAGCTCACCTCAGGGGAGTTTCCTACGGCAAGTTTGCCAAACACCGGAGAGCGCTGGAGCACGTTGATATCATTGTGTGAACCTGCCATGCCGAAGAATGAGTGCTAAATCCACAGATCATGCGAAGCAACTGCCTCAAGAATAACCGTGCACTCACCAACATGGCCGTTTATATGGCCGGTGGGGGTCGAACGACGGTTGTCGGATATATACCGAATAGGGGTATAGAAGATGGTAGACAAAAGAGCTGGACTACCAGGGTGGCCTGCAAGGTAATGGGCTTAGGTCCATTGGGCGACCCAGTAGTCCAACGCGTAGAAGCCGGATTCTAGAAGAACCCGGATCACGGCCCGCGTGATCTGGCTTGGAGGAGAAGACGGATTCCTTACTTTCCAAGTTACAAGTTAAACGTAGTCTTCTAGGTTTCTGGTTCTGTAAGCCCTAATCCGGCTATTATATAAAGCCGGACGGGAGATAGATTTCATAAGTTCGATAAGTTCTTTTAGTTCCAAGGTTCTAGGTTCAAGCTCAAGCTTTACGCAACTCGCCGGGAAGTTCATCCTCGACGAGTAGCTGGATCTATTCCCTTACATTGTAACCTTATTATACGGGCTTTAGTCCCACATAGTGAGAAGTGCAGGAGTAGGTACGCCGTACTGTCGCGACGTACCGAACCTGGGTAAAATCCCGTGTTCTGTATTACTACGCTATCCCGTTACCCCACGTCTCTACCGTAGTCTCATGGCACCCCAGTCTATGAAAACTACTACGATGTCTCGACAGTTGGCGCCCACCGTGGGGCAAACGACGTCAGGCGTGAAGTTCCGATCTGGGATATTAGGCGGGATCGGAAGATCGATCACGGTCGGAAGCTTGGAATTCGACGACGACGTCGGGCGCTTCCTCGACAACGGATCCTACATCCCGGCGCAAAACCATCTGGTAAGTGCCTGCGTTTTACCGATTGGATCTGCTAATATCTTTATCGGATTAACCGCGGAAGCAATGGGGTTTTGCGGTGAAAGCAATTATCTCCCACCCGCCCTATACCCAGTCGAAGACGACTATGATGCCGGATTTTGCTCGGATCGCCGACAAAACAGTGATACGCACTTTATCGGCATGGTGCAATCCGAGATCGCCGAAAACATGGATGATGGAAATCCCGTGCAAGAGGCAGACAACGATACACCCGTCACAGAGACGGAAGAACCAATACCCGTCACAGAGACGGAAGATCCGACATCCGTCAACCAGACGATGAACTCGGAAACAGAGTCCGTGCTTGCCGCCATTGAGGCGAGATTGGAGTCGGAAACCGGATCGGATAACTTCTCCGAAGACGAAGATGATGATGCCTTCGTAAGAAAAGTTAAATCCTTTCAAGAGGGGTTCCATGAAGTGCTAATGGCAAAACCAGCTGATACAACGGGTGCCGATAGCCAGGAAAGCCCTAAAACCCCTCCGCCAGCAGAGGAGAGGGAAGACGGAGAAACTTCTCCGATATTTCCTAATGTCAAGGAGATGACAGAGGATGAACCTGTCAAAAAACCTCCCTCTTCCAAGAAAAAGCACCGTGCTTCTAAAAAACTCCAGTACAAACTCCGGAAGAAAAAGTCAGCTGATCTCGCTGATGAAAACCTGGAAGTTGGAGATATTAGTGGCACAAAGCCTACGGAAAAGAAATCTAAGGAAATCACTGCTCCGCCAATGACAGAACTGGAAGAGCAAGAACTATTACAAACTCCAGTGGGACCCAATGAACCCCCTGAGATGCTGGAAGCCAGGAGACAAGCTTTCCAACGGCAACAGCAACAACTGCTTAGATCTCGGCAACACCTCCAACAAACCCATAATGACATCAAAATTATGAAGGAAGAAATTGAGGAGTACGAGAGAAAGCACAAATCTGCCTTAAAACCTACAAGGTTACCCGGAATTGCAAAACCGGAAGAACTGCCGCCGAAAGAAAGGTTCTATAACCCATCTTGGCAAAAGCAGTTAAACGGCAAAGATGCTAAGGGCGAACCAATATACAAAACCGCAGCCGAAAACGCGGAAGCAGCGTTCGCCATCTTGAACAATGATCTGTACTCCAACGGGGAAAAACTCCAAGGGGTGTATGCCTTCCTAGGAAAAGCATTACAGCAGCAACAGCGAGGACAAGAGCGATCAGGGAGGCTGCATGATAATTCCGCCCTCTGCAAAACTGTTACTTGCGCTGCTGGAGCACCTGGACCGGAAGAACCCGGAGATTCGGATAAAAAAGAGGATCCGAGAAAAGACAAGAAAAACCCCGACAACCGGGACGCAGCGTCTAGAACCGGACCTCATCTCCCGAAAGATGGATATAAACCACACGATCGGGAAGACAAACACCGGAATGACGGCAAAATAATGCCACCTCCGAGAAACCCAGCTGAAAAAGCTGGAAGATACGATACACCTCACAGGCGTGAAAGATCTCGGACACCGCCCAAAGATAAGGAAAGGTACAGGAGCAGGACTCCACCTAATCCCAGAGGGCGTGACAACGGAAGAGATAGAGATAACCTCGGAAAAACGCGTCCGCGTAACAATGGAAAAGAAAGGAGCAGATCCCCTTCTGTCCATTCAGCCGGGAGATATTCTGCACATATTGATAGAGCAGAAAAGGATGATCTATACTTTGGTCCTAAGTGTTTTACAGACAGGATCCGAAGGATAACCCTGCATTCTGGCTTTGCCAAAGTTGGTCCAACCTACCAAAAATACACCGGCAGTACAAACCCGGATACCTGGCTTTCAGATTATTACACAGCCGTCCAGATCAACAACGGGACAGACCTGGAAGCTGTCAAGTTTCTTCCCCTAATGTTGCTAGACGGAGCCAGAGATTGGATTAATGGTTTACCATCAAGAACTGTCGACAGTTGGGATGATATGGCGAGAGTATTTACTCAGCATTTTCGAGGAACATACAAACGCCCAAATAGCATCAACCAGCTGAACCGTTGCACCCAATTTGAAGACGAACCATACGTGGATTTCATCTCCAGATGGACTGCAATGAAGAATAGTTGCTCTGGAGTAACTGACGTACAAGCAATGCATGCTTTCGTCAATGGCCTAAAACCCGGACTTGTACCGTTCATGGTTGGCTCTAAAAAGCACAAAGATCTCGGATCTATGCTTACAACCGCTAATGAGCATGCTGCAGCCGAAGACGATATCAGAGCAAGAGGAGGCAATATTGAGTCACTGATACTGGCCAAGAAAACACCTCGTTCTGATAAAAAAGGAACTCCGGAGTCAACGACAAAGCCCAAGGAGGTTAACTTAGCCTTTGGAGGAGAAAAAGGGAACAAGTGGAAAGGCCGCAGTCCGGATCCCATCAATTACACTCCTGAAGAATGGGAGAGAATTAAGTCGGAACCCTGCGTCCACCACTCTCAGTTTGGGAAACCAACCCACACGAACGCGCAATGCCGGCTAAACAAACATATGAAAGGCAATGCAGGATCCGGAAATAAAGGGAAGGGTTCCAAGAGGAAACCTACCAAACAAAAGCCAGAAGCTGAAAAAGAAGACAGTGAATCAGACACTGATGATAAAATCCAGGAACAACAGCGAAAGGGCGAGCCTAAATTTCCGAGAGTTGATGGAGAAGCAATGCTAACTTTCCTAGCAACCCCGTCAGCAAAGGTGGCCAAAAGGACACTTCGAGAAATAAACGCGGTTGTTCCTGCAACCCCAAAATTCTTGAAGTATTCCAACACACCGATAATCTGGGATCAGTCTGATCATCCCGGAAATATCCCTGAACCCGGCACACAAGCTCTTGTTGTAAGCCCTATTGTTCAAAACACTAGGCTAAGAAGGGTGCTGATGGACGGAGGATCCAGTATCAATATAATGTACCTGGATACACTGAAGCACTTGAAGATATCCGAGTCCCAGCTCAATTACAGCAATATACGCTTCCACGGCATTGTTCCTGGCAGGCAAGCACGATCCCTAGGAGAAATTTCCCTAGATGTCACCTTCGGAGATAAAGATCACTTCCGGCAGGAAAAAGTATCCTTCGAAGTTGTGCCGTTCGAGAGCGTGTATCACGCAATACTCGGACGTCCGGCTTTCGCCAAGTTTATGGCAAGATCTTGCTACATCTACAACAAGCTGAAGATGCCAGGACCCAAAGGAGGAGTAATCACCATTGCCGGTGATTTCAAGCTGGCAAACGAGTTGGAGAAGCAAAACGCCCTTTGCGCTCAAAGAGTTATAGCTCAGGAAGAACTGAAGGAGTTAGCCAAGGAGGTATCGCCGAAAGAAATGCCGGCAGGAAAAGAAACTCGGAAGCCAACAGATAGCTTCAAGGCATCCGAGAATACAAGACAGGTAATCCTAGATCCCAAAGATCCGACAAAATTCGTCGTTGTAGGGACTGGGATGACCGACAAATAGGAAGGCGAGCTCATCAAGTTCCTCCGTGAGAACTGGGACATTTTTGCCTGGTGTCCAGCTGACATGCCAGGCGTACCCAGGGAACTTGCTGAGCACCAACTCAAGGTTATTCCCGGATCAAAACCCGTCAAACAAGGTCTCCGTCGATTTGACGGAAGAAGACGGAAGGCTATTGGCAAGGAAATTATCCGGCTTTTAGCAGCGGATTTCATCAAGGAGGTAATCCATACTGACTGGTCCGCAAATCCGGTACTAGTACCGAAGAAAGACACAACTGCACTCAGAATGTGTATAGATTACACAGGATTGAACAAGTTATGTCCGAAAGATAGGTTTGCGCTACCGCGAATCGATCAAATAATAGACGCCACTGCAGGCTCTGAGCTTTTATGCTTTTTGGATGCATACTCCGGGTACCACCAAATACGCATGAAAAAGGAAGATCAAATCAAAACTTCTTTCATAACCCCGTACGGGACGTATTACTATGTAACCATGCCTTTTGGCCTGAAGAACGCAGGTGCAACCTACCAGCGTTGCATGCAACGTTGTTTGCATAGTCAGATTGGAAAAAACGTCCATGTTTACGTGGACGATATTGCTGTCGTAACCAAGGAAAAAGATACACTCCTTGAGGATTTGCGAGAAACTTTCGAAAACTTGCGCACTTACAAGATGAAGTTGAATCCATCTAAGTGCGTATTCGGGGTTCCCTCAGGAAAACTTCTAGGTTTCATCGTTTCTCACAGAGGAATAGAAGTTAACCCGGAAAAGATCAAGGCAATCTTGAATATCTCAAAGCCTACATGTGTAAAAGATGTCCAAAGATTGACGGGTTCCGCTGCAGCCGTCAGCAGATTTATTAGTCGGCTGGGGGATAAAGCCTTGCCACTATACAAACTATTAAAGAAATCCGACAAGTTCGAATGGACAGAAGAGGCCGATGCAGCGTTAGCCCAGTTAAAAGAAACCTTGATGAACGCTCCCATCTTGGCATCTCCCAAAGATGAAGAACCCATGTTACTATACCTTACGGCTACTAGTCGGGTTATTAGCGCGGTAATCGTTGTGGAACGGACAAAAGAAGAGCAAAGCATACCAGATCAACATCCGGTATACTACATAAGCGAAGTTTTCTCTGAATCCAAACAAAGATACCCGCACTATCAGAAACTGGCGTATGGCGTATTTTTCGCATCCAGAAAGCTGCGCCACTACTTCCAAGGACATTCTATAACAGTGGTATGTAAAGCACCACTAGGAGATATTATAAACAATGCGGAGGCAACCGGCCGAGTAGCTAAATGGGGCATCGAGCTGGCAGCCTTCGACATTAAGTATCAGCCAAGGACGGCAATAAAATCCCAGGTTTTGGCAGATTTCGTCGCCGACTGGACAGAAGCAATGGAAAATACACCGATGCCAGAATCCGAGTACTGGATCATGCACTTTGACGGATCTAAGATGAAGGAAGGCGCTGGAGCCGGCGTAGTTCTAAAATCTCCCAAGGGAGACACAATGGAGTACGTATTGCAAATACACTTCAACGCCAGTAATAATGTGGCAGAATACGAAGCTTTGCTTCATGGCTTGCATATTGCAAAAGAAATAGGGGTAAAACGCATTTTGTGCTACGGAGACTCGGATTTGGTACAGCATCAGCTCAACCAAACCTGGGACGCGAAAAGCCCCATAATGGCCGAATATCGGAGAACGGTGGATGAGTTTGCCATCTGCTTCTTCGGGTTCGAAGTCCTTCACATAAAAAGGGAGGAAAACTGGAACGCGGATGCGTTAGCCCGCATGGGATCAGAGAGAGTAAAAACTTTACCACCAGGGGTATTCGTCCAGCATTTGCATGAGCCATCCATAAAAGGTGGAGACGTTGATTACCCTTTAGCATCTGAGACAATTGAAGTTATGTTCGTTAAACCGGATTGGACAATCCCGTACCTAAACTTCTTAGTCAATCAGAAGTACCCGGAAGGAGCAGACAAAGTCCTGCAAAGGCAAATACAACGTCGATGCAAAGGATACGTAGTAATCAACGACCACTTATACAAACGCAGTACTTCTGGAGTTTTTCTGCGGTGTATTTCACCAGAGGAAGGAAAAGAAATATTGCAAGAAATCCATGCTGGTGATTGCGGACATCATGCTCAATCAAAAAGCATAGTCAAAAAAGCATTCCGTGCAGGGTTTTTCTGGCTAACAGCCAAGACAGACGCCGAACGCATAGTGAATACATGCGAAGGATGTCAATATTACGCCAAGCAGACCAATTTGCCGGCCCAAGCACTGAAAACTATCCCTATCACATGGCCATTTGCGGTCTGGGGGCTAGATATGATGGGACCGTTCAAAACTGCAAGAGGTGGACTTACACATTTACTCGTAGCAGTAGATAAGTACACAAAATGGGTGGAGGCTAAACCCATCAAAAAGCTGGACGGCGCAACTGCCAGAAATTTCATTATCGATTTAGTAATGAGGTATGGCGTCCCACACAGCATAATAACTGATAACGGGACAAATTTCTCCATTGGGGAGTTGGCAAAATACTGCCAACAAACGGGAATTCGCTTGGATCTTGCATCCGTGGCACACCCGCAATCTAATGGACAGGTTGAAAGAATGAATAGCTCAATCCTGCAAGGAATACGCCCAAGACTCGAAACTCCTCTTCATAGAGCAGCCGGAGCATGGGTAGAAGAACTACCTTCCGTGTTATGGAGTATTCGAACGACGCCAAATAGGTCAACTGAGCAAACGCCGTTTTTCCTAGTTTATGGTGCGGAAGCTATGCTTCCAACGGACATGATCCATGACAGCCCAAGAGTGCAAAATTTTGACGACTCGGATGCCGAAGAAGCACGACAGGATGCTGTCGATCTCCTAGAAGAGGAACGAGAACTTGTGCTTCAAAGATCCGCCATCTACCAGCAAGGTTTACGACGTTATCATAGTCGCAAAATCAGGCATCGTTCGTTTAAAGAAGGTGACTTGGTGCTGAGATTGGTGCAAAAAAGGAAGCACAAATTGGCCCCAGTATGGGAAGGACCATTTGTCATTAGTAAAGCCATGAAGAATGGATCATATTATCTTGTCGACATTCGAGATACGGAGGATGATCCCAAAAAGCCGAATCGCAAAAGAAAGAGAAAAATAGATGCTGAACTAGGAGAGACAAATAGGCCTTGGAGTATCCAGCAATTACGTCCCTTCTACACTTAGTTCAATTTCTATGTAAACATCTTTGAGATCATGAAATAAAGTTATCGGAATTCATATTTATTATAAGTACAAAATATTTCCGTTTTATCTATTTCCCAATGATCTTACAAATACTCAATGTTGACCCGAATTGTGCCTGCGTGCTCGGTGTTTAAAAGCTGAATGATTCGGCCTGTTAAAGGTTAAAGGAAACTCGGATTGTGCCTGCGTGCCCAAGTTTCAGAACAGTTCCTTGTTTTCTCTAAAGTTTTATCTGATTGTGCGTATGATGGGTTACTGGAATTAGTTAGTAAAAATGCCTTTAGCATGATTCATGTTTCCGAGTTTCAAAACTGCTTGGTTCGTCCCCAGTTACTCGGCATAACGATTCATAATACTATTTGAGCCATTTCAAACACTAAGGACAGTTAAAGCATATATACCAGATTACTTAGAAGATAGAGGAGCAGCCAAACCCGGAAAAACTTTGCAAGAAGTATGAAATCGCAAAAGGCGGAGTTCTTGTTCCGACAAATGACATAGAAGTATTACAATATGAATTACATTGTAAAGAAGCTACTATACACGTCCATCATCCAGGTTAAGTGCGCCCCCTTTAAATTTCTGAGTCTTCATCACTGTCATCATTCTCGGGGGCTGCGGGCACTTCTTCTTCCGGATAAGTAATGGAGATATTTACCATGGAAGCAATCTGCGTGGCATGGCCTTCAACTTCTTTAAAAATGGCATTTATTTGTGCTTCTGAGCATTCTTGAGGAATACCGGATGCTACACGCCAGGATTTTGCATCAGGGTAGTGTAAGCGCATGAGACCAAGTGCCATTCGCGCACCACCCCGTGCTGCAGAGCGAAGGAAAGATTCCTTCGAATTCGCTACCTCCATAATGCCATCCGGAAGTCGGTAAACTTCTGAGAATTGTATACTACTTGTGGGCAGGAATTTACTAATTAAGTGCATCCCTGCATTTCTGATTGAATTCCATATCTTCCCAAAGGCCCGGATCTTTTCCGTCCGAGAAATCCCTGGAAAATTTCCTGCTTTTTTGACAAAAGGCAAAGATTAGAAAATATAAGAATACGGCATGAAAGTATTGGTAAAAGAAGTCAACTTACCAAGAACCGCGTCAATTTCATCGCTTTCTTTCATACGAGGAAATAACATACTTTCTAAATCATTGATAATAGATTTATCCTCTGCTGCCTG
This sequence comes from Alopecurus myosuroides, assembly GCA_028641055.1. Classification (NCBI taxonomy): domain Eukaryota; kingdom Viridiplantae; phylum Streptophyta; class Magnoliopsida; order Poales; family Poaceae; genus Alopecurus; species Alopecurus myosuroides. The sequence continues at coordinate 310,297,809 of CM054062.1, read as the reverse complement.
CAAAGAAGCCTTGGATTGCGCAATCCCAAGGGCTAAATTACTGGCTTCCAGTTCTTCTCGAACTTTTGAAAGTTCTCTTTGAAGGTTGGAGTTTTCTTCACGAAGTTGAGAAAAATAAGCAGCGTTTGCTGTGAGCTTCTTGGCTTTGGTTAAAGCGGCTGAAAAGTAGGGACAAAATAATCCGACATTACGGCAAAATTTAGAAATGACTTTCCAGCAAACATGAAGAAACATACCGGTGGCTTTGGATAATTGCCTTTGAGTCGACGCTAGTTCGTTGCTTTTTGACTCAATAGCAGATTGAAGTGTTTTTACTTCTTTGCTTTTGAGGCTAAGTTTTTTCAAAACTTCCACGTTTATAGCATCTGCGGAATGCTGAAACATGGAAATGAAAGCCAGATGCTTAAGTTTGAACAAGCATACAAAGAATCATTAAGAAGAATTGAGATTATCAACTTAATGCTTGGGGGCTAGAGGTATTACCTGGCTCATTTCTCGCAAATCAGTTAAGGTCTCCTTGAATTCTCTGGCATATTCCATGAAAAGAATTCCTACGTGGTGAAGGCCATCGTGTATGACCTGGCGGGGCGAGAATGCGATATTATTGCGGATAACTAATCCATTTTGCGGCCAAGGGCGAACCAGAGGCGCAAGAGCAAAAAACTTCTTAGCTTCCGGACGAATATATCCGAGTTCGTCGAAAAGTTCTTCTTTCACCCGGATATCATCTGGAGCAGGAATGGATTCGTTTCTGACGGGTGATTGAAAATTTCCGCCCATTGGCATATTCGTTTTCCCCCTTTTACCCGCAGTTGCAGAAGGAAATTCTTCTTTGATGGTAGTTTGCCTCTTGCGCTTTTGGTTGTTGTAAAATTCAGCATACAATTGGCTGATTTCAGCATCAGAAGCAAGATCATTTTCTCCAAGTTCGTCAAACTAGGAAAGAATCAGCAGTATGTTAAAAATGAAGAGAGAAGATAATCTGAGGAAACTCAGAAACAAGGGAAGAAAAGTACCTTAGGAACCAGATTTTCCGCATGATATATGGCTAGACTTTCTTCGACCTGGTTATCGGCGGCAACTATCTGATGAAGGCGTTCTATAAAATCCTTCTTACTAAAGGACCTATCGGTGCCTCTCATGCTGTCTTCCGGTCCCGTGTACTCACAAAGAAGTCGGGAACGAAGGGATAAAGGTTGTACGCGACGTCCAAACCAGCACAACACGATATCCTTCCAAACCAAAGGTGGTTGAGAAGAAGAAAGTTTGGCAATGCGACGCTTTATTTTCATCAGGCTCTCAGGCAAATCCTCTGTTATTGCAAGTGTCCAATTTTCATGAGGAATGGCAGCAGAATTGACAAAGGGAGGAAGTCCAGTTTCTTTGTTGGGAAACGGAATGTCTTGGTGATAAAAGAAAGAACCTAGCCAAGATTGGTCAGGTTTCGGCATTCTTATCCTTGGATACCATTCTTCCCTAAAGTTTCTGAGGATAAAAGAAATGGTACCGCAGATGGGCGAAACACCGTTTGTGATGTTGTGTTTTACCTCGAAACAATAATGCCAGAAGTCTAAGTTGGGAGTTATTCCAAGATACCCTTCGAAAAGAGCTTGGAAACTAGCTAATTGGAGGATGGAATTTGGAGAGATATTATGTGGTTGAACACCATAAAAGTTGAGGACGTCTAGGAAAAAGGCGGAAGGGGGGAAACCCATACCTCTCGTGATATGAGAGGTGAGGAGGACGCGTTCTCCTTCCTTCGGCTTGGGCTCTGGCTCATTCTTCGAGATCCGCCATTTGCCTTTAACTATTAATCTATCCCTTGACATCCGACGAAGGAGGACGAGTGAAGTATCACTCTGATTCCAAATTCCGACAAATTCTGCTTCTTCATCAGCTCCGGCGGAGAAACGCTCAGTGCCACGAGGGTGTCTCGTGGTGCTTGGGCCCGCTACGTCCGCGGCGGCGGAAGCGTTTCCTCCGCCCGCCGCGGATGCCGTGGTTGTTTCCGGCTCGCCGCCGGCATGCTTGGGCGACCCCAGTTGTGGATCCAGGTCGCCCAAAAGCTCGTCGATGGAGGCGCGGGCCGGTGAGGACGACGGAGAGGCCATCGTTTTCGGTGGTGACGGAGCGCTCCGGCGTGCAAAGGGCTCGTCGGGGCAAGGATTCGTTCTAAGCTCTCGTGCTCGCGTTTGCGTCAATGGCGTGGGCAGAGGGAGTGAGGAAAGATTTTCGGAGACGACGAGGACGGCTATTTATAGCCTAAAAATCCTCTAGATACGCGCTAACGGCTCTTTTGACCGTTGGATGTTCGACGCGTGTCGCTCGCCGGAAAATCCGGGAAACGGAACGACAGAGGAATGATGGCTATCTCCTCGTTTCTCGTGAGAATCTGTCAGAGATACGTTGCAGGGTTTCCCGCGTGAAACCAAGCGGCGCTTGCGTCAGCATGATTAAAGCGCTGATGTCGCGTGTTCCTTTTCCGCGAAGGATCGCGAGAAGAAAAGCCGGATTTTCATAGTTCCGAGTTTTATGTTACCATCTCCTTCAAAAGGAAAGAAGAAAGAATCAAGACTGCTGAATCAAGTTTCCCGGACAAAATGTATTTGACGAAAGGCGGAGTTTCAGAGTTTTGATCCTTCCTGGGGGCTACTGTCGGATATATACCGAATAGGGGTATAGAAGATGGTAGACAAAAGAGCTGGACTACCAGGGTGGCCTGCAAGGTAATGGGCTTAGGTCCATTGGGCGACCCAGTAGTCCAACGCGTAGAAGCCGGATTCTAGAAGAACCCGGATCACGGCCCGCGTGATCTGGCTTGGAGGAGAAGACGGATTCCTTACTTTCCAAGTTACAAGTTAAACGTAGTCTTCTAGGTTTCTGGTTCTGTAAGCCCTAATCCGGCTATTATATAAAGCCGGACGGGAGATAGATTTCATAAGTTCGATAAGTTCTTTTAGTTCCAAGGTTCTAGGTTCAAGCTCAAGCTTTACGCAACTCGCCGGGAAGTTCATCCTCGACGAGTAGCTGGATCTATTCCCTTACATTGTAACCTTATTATACGGGCTTTAGTCCCACATAGTGAGAAGTGCAGGAGTAGGTACGCCGTACTGTCGCGACGTACCGAACCTGGGTAAAATCCCGTGTTCTGTATTACTACGCTATCCCGTTACCCCACGTCTCTACCGTAGTCTCATGGCACCCCAGTCTATGAAAACTACTACGATGTCTCGACAGGTGGGGGGGTGCCAAATCGGCGAGCCAGCGGCGGCGAGGTAGGTCGGGGGCGGCGCGAGGTGGGAGGAGGGGGCGTTCTGCGCGGGCCAGGTGAGGGTGTCCACGGGACACTTTGTTGTCCGTGGGGCTGCTCAAATCTGGACCAAATTTGGTCTGGATTTGAGCATCCGGGGACAAAAAACGGACCGTGGTCCGTATGAGCAGCGCCGCAGGGGTCTGGTTTCGTCCCAGGCTGCTCAAAACGGACCGGTCCGGGGCAATTGAGCAGCCCCGCAGGAGATGGCCTTATTCAGCAGAATAAGACGAAAATGCAGGACACGAGGAGAATTTTCTGGGCATATCCTCCCCAGAATCCGCGTCCTCGGATTGAATGCCACCTAGTCCTTCCGACCCTGGCGCGTCAGAGCGCAGCAGCACAACGCGTGCGTCCGAGAGCAGCAACGTGTTTTCTCCCGTAACACAGACACTGCCCGGATCCCCTGCGCCCCTGTCTGCACACAAGGACGGCTGCAGGATCTTCTACGGCTTCCTTGCGGTCCCTGACGGAGACAGGCTCCCTGACAGCTACCAGTCCGCATGCGAGAGGAGCTAGATCATCTGTGTCGTCTGATCGTGTAGCTCCTACTGTGCAACCTGCGTCACCTGCAACTACCCGTGCATCCAAGGGAATATATCAACCAAAAAACAGATAGATGGTACTATTCAGTGGTGTCTCTCAGCTATTTCTGATGAGCCATCAAATCTTCATGATGCTCTAGCGAATTAAAATTGGAAAGAAGCCATGAATGAGGAGTATGATGCTCTCATTAAAAATCAAACATGGAGGTTGGTTCCACCACGACATGGTACCAATTTGATTAATTGTCACTGGATTTATAAAATTAGGAAGAAAGCACATGGTTCTATTGATAAATATAAGGCTAGACTTGTTGCCAAAGGATTTAAGCAACAATATGGAATTGACTACGAGGATACTTTCAGTCCAGTTGTTAAGATTGCCATTGTCCGCCTTGTTTTGGCACTCTCTGTTTCCAGGGGATGGAGTCTGCGACAGTTGGATGTCAAGAACGCGTTTGTTCGTGGTGTTCTGGAAGACGAGGTCTACATGCAACAACCACCAGGGTATGAAGATAAGCTAAAACCAAATTATGTGTGCAAACTTGACAAGGCGCTCTAGGACTGAAACAAGCACCTCGTACATGGTATTCTCAGCTGAGCTCACAACTTCTTAATTTTGGCTTTGTTGCTTCCAAGTCTGATACGTCATTGTTCATCTACCACAAGTCCAATGTCACCATATTCATGTTGATTTATGTGGATGATATCATAGTTGCTAGTTCTTCACAAGACGCAACACATGCTCTTTTGCAAGATTTGGGAAGAGAGTTTGCACTAAAAGATCTTGGTGATCTTCACTACTTTCTAGGAATTCAAGTTCAGAAAGTTTCAGATGGACTGGTACTCACTCAGACAAAGTATGCTCAGGATGTCCTTGCTCGTGTTGGCATGCAAAGTTGCACAGGAATGCCTACACAATTGTCATCTTCTGAGAAGATCACATCGCAGGAGGGAGAATTATTGGGTCCTGATGATAGCACCAAATACAGAAGCATGGTAGGTGCCTTGCATTATTTCACCCTTACACGACCTGATATCTCCTATGCAGTCAACAAAATTTGTCAGTATTTGCATGCACCTACTACTGTTCATTGGACTGCTGCTAAACGCAATCTAAGATATGTGAAGCATACAATTGGTATTGAATTAACTTTTAAGAAGTCCAATTCTACATTCGTTTATGCCTTTTCGGATGCAGACTGGGTAGGTTGTGTAGATGATCGATGATGAACCGGTTGTTTTGCTGTCTTCTTTGGACCAAATCTTATTTCTGGGAGTGCAAAGAAGCAAGCCACAATATCTCGGCCTAGCACTGAAGAAGAATATAAGTCACTAGCAAATGCCACAGCTGAAGTAATATGGCTTCAGTCATTACTTGGAGAACTTGGTGTTAAGTTGAAGCAACCACCATGTCTATGGTGTGATAATCTGGGAGCAACATACTTGTCAGTTAATCCTATATTCCATGCAAGAGCAAAACACATTGAGATAGATTTCCACTTTGTTAGAGAAAGAGTGCTCAACAAACAAGTGGAGATCCGCTTTGTTCCCTCGAGTGATCAAGTTGTCGATGGTTTTACAAATCCACTCTGTGCCGGCAAGTTTGAAGAATTTAAACATAATCTCAACTTATCAAAGTTGTGATTAAGGGAGGTTGTTGGAAACTAGGACCGTATAGAGTACATGTTGTATTCAATATAGATGTTCTAGTCCTATACGTCTTGTAATAGCGTTGCACCGCAACGTGCTAATATAAATATGTGCATCGAGGGACTCGGGATTTATCCGAGTAGATCGATTCTACCTGATCGCTATTGTCTTACAAAACCTAGCGTCCAACTCGACGCCAACCCGGTTACAACGCCTGATGGAGGGATAATAACCCGGTAGGCCAACTCCAAGGTGTAACCCGGCCCAAAGGACGCTGCGCAAGATCCGGCTAAGGATAAAGAAACTTCTGGAAGGCCCAAGTCTATAGGCCTCGTAACACGGATTGTGGGTTACGGTGAAGGAAAGTTAGGGTTTGTATGTGGAGTCCGGGTAGGATTCAGGGTGCGCCTTGGAGGGTAAGCCAGGGGGTACGGGTGCTTTATAAACCGACCCTTAGGTTTAGTTGAGAGGGATCTAAGAACCCTAGCAATATCGTTTGGTATCGAGTATCCAGTGTAACACGAGAGTTGAGTTAATAACTTGAGATCGGAGACTCGGCGACTTGATTGCCGGCTACCAGATCGAGTTCCATCATGCTTTCCTCTGAGCTAAACCCTCTCCCAAACGCCTGTGTCGTCTTGCCCCAAGATCAGTTACCCCCGGTAACGTCTGCCGTGATTATCCCACGACAGTTGGCGCCCACCGTGGGGCCTACGTCCAAAGGTGTTTACATCACGGGAGAAGCTCGGAAGAACATGGAGAATCTTGTCGTCGGCGAGATCTACATCAACCACGAAGGGGAGAAGATGGTGGACGATTCCGGCTGGGGGCCGGAGTCGGATCACCTCGAATCCGGATCTATTGTGACAATTGGCCAGATCAGCATCTTCATCGGTATGGTACGTACATCTGATTTAAAAGGACAATATCATGTGCATACTACAGGAACTTCTAATAGGGACAAAAAGATGCTCAAGCAAGCTGTGAACTCGGTTTCCTCGGCTGTTCCGGGATACCTGAGATGGGCGGAACAAGAGATAACGTGGAGCAGAAGAGATCACCCGGAAAGAATAGAGCACCCAGGAGTCTTAGCATTGGTAGTCGCACCACAGGTTAATGGTTACGAGTTAAAAAGGGTCCTGATGGACGGTGGAAGTAGCATCACTATCTTGTACTGGGAAACTTTTTCACGCATGGGTCTCAAAGAGTCCCAGCTACAGAAAAGCTCAACAATTTTTCATGGAATAGTGCCGGGTCACTCGGCATGTCCCGAGGGGAAAATCGCATTGGAGGTAGCTTTCGGAGAATCAACGGATAATTATCGAGTTGAGTGGCTCACGTTCGAGGTGGTCAAATTGCGCAGTCCTTATCACGCACTATTTGGAAGACCGGCTTACGCCAAATTCATGGCCAGGCCGTGTTACGTGTATTTGCAGCTAAAGATTCCGGGTCCTAAGCAGACCATCACCATACATGGAAGCCGGGATATAGCGGCCGAGTGCGACGAAGGAGATTCGGTAATGGCCGAGCAAGCTTGCAGAAAAGAAGAACTCAAGTATTATCGGTCTCAGGTAAATCCGGATGATGGAACAACATTGAAAAGGCCGAATACTGAGGATGGAAGAGCAAAATTCAAAGCAGCACAGGACACCAAGATGGTAGATTTTGTTGAAGGTGATCCCACTAAGCAATTTACTATAGGGTCTAACTTGGACAGCGAGCAGGAGAAGGCACTTGTGGAGTTTATTCGTTCGAACGTGGACGTGTTCGCCTGGACACCTAGCGACATGCCGGGTATCCCTACAGAGTTGGCAGAGCACAGTTTGCATGTAGATCCCAAGTCCAGGCCTGTGAAGCAGGGCTTGAGGAAGATGAATGAGGAAAGAAGGAAAGCTATAGGTGAAGAAATCGCTCGGCTATTGACAGCCGGCTTCATCATGGAAGTATTTCACCCGGATTGGTTAGCAAATCCGGTGCTAGTGATGAAAAAGACCAATGAGTGGAGAATGTGCATTGATTTTACGAGTCTTAACAAGCATTGCCCAAAGGATCCGTTCGCACTACCAAGGATAGATCAGATCATAGATGCAGTAGCTGGGAGTGACCTATTGTGCTTTCTGGACGCTTATTCCGGATATCATCAGATTAAACTCAAGAGGGAGGATTGGGAGAAAACATCATTTATAACCCCTTTTGGGGCCTTTTGTTACAAAACCATGACATTTGGGTTGAAGAACGCTGGCGCAACTTATCAACGGTGTATTCAGAAGTGCTTCGAGGACCAAATTGGACGTAACGTCCATGCTTATGTGGATGATGTGGTTATCAAGACCAGGAAGGCAAAAACATTTATCGATGATCTAAGGGAAACGTTCAAGAACTTAAGGAGGTATCAGATGAAGCTTAACCCGACAAAGTGCGTATTTGGAGTTCCAGCCGGGAAATTACTTGGCTTTATCGTTTCTGAGAGAGGAATTGAAGCAAACCCGGACAAAATCAAAGCTATCCAAAGTCTGAAAAAGCCGGAAAATTTGAAGCATGTTCAAAAGCTCACGGGCTGTGTAGCAGCCTTGAGCCGATTTATATCAAGACTCGGAGAAAAGGCAATACCCTTGTACCGGCTCTTGAGGAAATTCGACAAATTTGTATGGGATCAAGAGGCGGATGAGGCGTTCGAAGCACTAAAGAAGCAGTTATCTGAAGCACCAGTACTAGCGGCCCCGGGTCCTAAAGAGCCTATGTTGCTATACGTGGCAGCTGGCCCCCGAGCTGTCAGTGCAGTAGTGTTTGTGGAGCGTAAATAGGATGGGAAAGGTTATCCAGTCCAGAGGACGGTTTATTATGTCAGTGAGGTATTATCAGAGGAAAGCAGTGCCATCCGCATTGGCAAAAGCTGGTTTTCGGGGTCTTTATGGCCAGCCGGAAACTGAAGCCGTATTTCCAGGAACACCCCATAACAGTGGTTAGCTCAATACCAATGTCGGATATCATCAGAAACTCGGATGCGACCGGAAGAATAACCAAATGGGCGATAGAAATGGGGGATTATTACATCAGCTACGAACCCAGGTCAGCGATCAAATCTCAGGCTTTGGTTGATTTCGTTAATGATTGGACACACACAGGCATGACTACCATGGTTCCAAACTCCGAGTCATGGATTATGCACTTCGATGGATCAAAGAAGTACGAGGGATCAGGAGCTGGAGTGGTGCTAACATCACCCAAAGGAGACAAATTGAGTTACGTACTACAAATTCACTTTGACTGTTCCAACAACGTGGCCGAGTATGAGGCTCTACTGCATGGCTTAAAGGTAGCCAAAGAGATGAACATTAAGAGGATACGGTGCTTCGGAGATTCGGACCTTGTGGTACAGCAGGTGTCAGGAACTTGGGATAGAAAGGACGCAACTATGGCAGCATACCGCAGGGAAGTTGACAGGGTTGCAGGATGTTTTTCCGGGTACGAGGTGGAGCATATAGACAGAAGAAAGAATGAGGCAGCCGACGCCCTCGCTAGACTCGGCTCGCGCAGAGAGCCGGTTCCACCTAACGTTTTCCTGGACGAATTATGGCGACCATCAGTTAAAACCGAGTCAGAGGAGGAATTGGCAAATCAAGACCCGGATTTAGGACTCGTGGCCACTGTACGTACTATTCCCGAGTGGACATAACCGTTTTTGGCCTACCTATCACGGGGCGAGTTACCACAGTAAGAGGTGTTAGCAAGGCAAATTCTGCGGCGAGCAAAGGGATATTCGATCATCAATGGGGAGTTATACAAGCGAAGTGCAGCAGGAGTCTTTTTGCGCTGTGTAGCACCAGAAGAAGGCCGACAGATTCTTAAGGAAATCCATGAAGGCGATTGTGGGCATCATGCATCCACAAGATCCCTTGTGGCCAAAGCTTATCGACACGGATTTTTCTGGCTCACGGCTCTAGCAGATGCGGAGCGCTTAGTGGCAAGGTGTGACAGATGTCAAAGGTACGCACGCCAAACCCACGTGCCGGCTATGGAATTACGGACTATTCCGTTAACTTGGCCGTTCGCGGTTTGGGGTATGGACATGGTTGGTCCCTTTCACATGTCACCTTGCAAGAAGACACACCTTTTGGTGGCTATTGATAAGTTTACCAAGTGGGTTGAGGTTATGCCAGTCACCAACTGTGAAGCGGTTACAACAGTCAAGTTCCTGAATAGAATTATCTATCGGTTCAGGTATCCCCACAGTATAATTACCGACAATGGAACCAACATGTCCCTTGGCGCAATGGAAAAGTTTTGTGGTAGCAATGGAATCCGGCTTGACGTAGCATCAGTGGCTCATCCGCAGGCCAATGGACAAGTGGAGAGGGCAAACCAAGAATTACTTCGTGGACTAAAACCACGACTGCGAGTCCCTTGCATTAGGGCTGCGGGTGCATGGGTCGAAGAACTACCTTCCGTGGTCTGGGGTATCAACACTACACCTAACAGATCTACTCAGATGACACCATTCTTCATGGTTTATCGTGCGGAAGCAGTGCTGCCGAGTGATATTATTCATGATTCACCTCGAGTATCAGCTTACGTCGAGGTAGAGAACGAGAAGACCCGGCATGACGCCGTAGATATGTTAGAAGAGCAAAGGGAACAAGCCCTGGAAAGATCAGCCATATATCAGCAAGATCTACGGAGGTATCATAGCCGGCGCGTGAAAACCCGGGTATTCCAGGAAGGAGACTTGGTTCTGCGCCTGGTACAGTCAAACGAAGGAAAACACAAATTATCACCACCATGGGAAGGACCGTTTATCATAAGCCGGAATCTGCATAATGGATCATATTACTTGGTAGATGCAAGGGAAGAGTCGGCTACAGTTAATGACACCGCTCACACCACTTCATCTATGCAAGAAAGAGACAGACCATGGAACGTGGCTCAGCTACGTCCATATTACACTTAGTAAAGACTATATTGGCAAGTGGAATTGCACGATGTAACAGGCAGCAGGTTTCAGACGTACTCTTTTCCTATCCAGGGTACCCTTGGGGACTGGATGGGTTTTTAATGCGGCGGCTTGCTGACCCAACATTCTCATATCAAGAAAAGAAGTGGTTATTCTCATGTTCCTTAATCTCAGTACGTTGCATATATATAGGTCTTGGGGGCTGATTGCTTGAATAGCACAGTTGCAAACTCAATGACCCGGCCTTGATGCCTATGAGTTATAAGGGCCGATTACTCGCAAACGAGTACGGCTGCAATCTTATAACCGGACAAAGGAGCCAAACTTTCTTGACTTTTCTTACTTAAGCTCGATGTGACTCGCAATAAAAGTGGCATGATTTGCTCGCTTACGATTACAATCAGCCATGAAGCCCAATGGGACTTGCCTGACCCTGTTTTCGTATAGATGTAACAACATGATATCCACGCGAAAGCCGGCTTATAGTACAAGATTGTCAAAAGGGTCATCTAAACCACAAGTTATGCAGAGTATAAGGCTAATAGCTGGAAACTCAATGTTTATCAAGCATAACTTCATTATCTATGTGAAACGGCTCCGGGTGTGGGCTTAGCAAACAACAAAACTCGTTCCCTTCGAAAAGACAACATATCCCAGACTCGGAAATTCGGGTCTTGGCGATTCGGGATTTTGGAAAGGAAAAAGCAGCTTAGTTGCTAAGGCTCAATAAACCCAAACATCCGAGTCTTGGGGACTTGGGGGCTTAGAAGCAAGTCCGCTCGTCAACACCCACGAAACTCGGAAACCGAGTCTCACAAAAGGAATCGTAAAGAAAGTCGGATATCAAGAACAAGTTGACCCAAAAGTGGATAAATTTAAACGATCAGAAGAAGAACAAAGTGTATCAAGAACCTAGAGTGCATTACAAACTCCGGTAAATAGTATCAAAGGTGCACAGGCGCACCATCCAAAAATAGTTGTTTTAACAACACGTCGATCAACTGACGCATATGAAGTAGCATCAGGCATCAGGTATCACTCGGCGTTCTAGGCCGCGGCGTCCATCTTCGCCTTGCCCTTGCTATCACTTGGGGTAACAGCAGCACCCGGATCAGTAGTACCGGCTCGCGCAGGAGGAGGAACGACTGGTGTGGAGGTAGCGGGTGCAGAATCGGCTTCAGCTTTCTTTTTGGCAGCCTCCTCCCTCAACTTAGCAGCTTCCTCCTTCCATCGGGCCAGCATGTCATACAGCTCGGGAAGATCCGACTTAACCGCTTCACCAGCAGCATCATATGCAGGAACGAGGGAATCGACATCTAAGCCGTCAGCAATCACGCTGGACGGGTAACGGACCTCCTTCTGGACGGCCTGGAAATCCTTCACGGAGAACTTGGATCCATCAAGCCTGTATTCCGGGAAACCTCCCATAAGCTTGGCTAGCTCGAGCTTAGGGAAGTAAGCCTTGGCAAGCGCAAGACCCGGGGTTACTCCAACCCGGCAGGACGAGCGTTTCCAGTGCCAAATCCACTCAGGGATAGTGGAGCAAGCGTATAGCATTCTCTTCAGGTCGCCATGACCTTTACCCGGCCACCGTATTTCTTGAAGGATCCATTTGGTTCCGGCGCATAGCTGCCGGATAACGCTCTTGATAGTCTTCAGCCTGGCAATATCATCCTCGTCCGGCATCACTTCATCCGGACCTGCAGAAATGGAAACATGAGTAAGGAAACTCCGGCTATTTATCAGAAGGATAACCCGGATGAAGAAACGTACCAAGCAAAGCACGATATGTATCAGCAATTTGAACAGAAAGGCTCGTTAGATCATCTTCCGCTGTGTGAGCCCTCCTCCTATACTTCTTCATTATCGTCCCACTCCTCCTGGCCTCAGCCTCGGCCGCCTCACGCAGAGCCACCTCCTTTTCAATGAGCTTGGTGGCCTCTGCCAGTTTCTCCTCAGATTGAGTAACGAAGGACTGCATGGATTCAAGGAAGGATTAGCCGGGTAAAGGGGCAAGTTATCAGTCGCTTATATCATAAAGTTCCAAGCAAACTATGACTCAATTCACTCGGAACTTGGGGACTGGATAAGGACACAAGCAATATTAGTCGGGTTTACCTCGTGTTTGGCTATTAAAGCCTCCAAGATGTTTTCTTCATTAGCCCTCAAAGCGCAGGGTTTCGAGCATCTGGGCAAACGTCAGGTCCTCGGTGTCGAGACATCGTAGTAGTTTTCATAGACTGGGGTGCCATGAGACTACGGTAGAGACGTGGGGTAACGGGATAGCGTAGTAATACAGAACACGGGATTTTACCCAGGTTCGGTACGTCGCGACAGTACGGCGTACCTACTCCTGCACTTCTCACTATGTGGGACTAAAGCCCGTATAATAAGGTTACAATGTAAGGGAATAGATCCAGCTACTCGTCGAGGATGAACTTCCCGGCGAGTTGCGTAAGGCTTGAGCTTGAACCTAGAACCTTGGAACTAAAAGAACTTATGTAATCTATCTCCCGTTCGGCTTTATATAATAGCCGAATTAGGGCTTACAGAGTAGGAAACCTAGAAGACTACGTTTAACTTGTAACTTGGAAAGTAAGGAATCCGTCTTCTCCTCCAAGCCAGATCACGTGGGCCGTGATCCGGGTTCTTCTAGAATCCGGCTTCTGCGCGTCGGACTACTGGGCCGCCCAATGGACCTAAGCCCATTACCATGTAGGCCACCCTGGTAGTCCGGCTCTTTTGTCTACCATCTTCTATACCCCTATTCAGTATATATCCGACAGTAGCCCCCAGGAAGGATCAAAACTCTGAAACTCCGCCTTTCGTCAAATACATTTTGTCCGGGAAAACTTGATTCAGCAGTCTTGATTCTTTCTTCTTTCCTTTTGAAGGAGATGGTAACATAAAACTCGGAACTATGAAAATCCGGCTTTTCTTCTCGCGATCCTTCGCGGAAAAGGAACTTATGACATCAGCGCCTCAATCACGCTGACGCAAGCGCCGCTTGGTTTCACGCGGGAAACCCTGCAACGTATCTCTGACAGATTCTCACGAGAAACGAGGAGATAGCCATCATTCCTCTGTCGTTCCGTTTCCCGGATTTTCCGGCGAGCGACACGCGTCGAACACCCAACGGTCAAAAGAGCCGTTGGCGCGTATCTAGAGGTTTTCAGGCTATAAATAGCCGTCCTCGTCGTCATCGGAAATCTTTCCTCACTCCACACTGCCCACGCCATTGACGCAAACGCGAGCACGAGAGCAAGAACGAGACCTTGCCCCGACGAGCCCTTTGCCCGCCGGAGCGCTCACTCGCCACCGAAAAAGATGGCCTCTCCGTCGTCCTCACCGGCTCGCGCCTCCATCGACGAGCTTTTGGGCGACCTAGATCCACAGCTGGGGTCGCCCAAGCATGCCGGCGGCGGGCCGGAAAAGACCACTGCATCCGCGGCGGGCGAAGGAAACGCTTCCGCCGCCGCGGACGTAGCGGGCCCAAGCACCACGACAACCCCTCCGCCGTTCGCACTTGAAACGGCGGGGGCCAAGATTCACTCCCGTGACACTGAGCGCTCCTCCGCCAGAGCTGATGAAGAAACGGAATTTGTCGGAATTTGGAATCAGAGTAATACTTCACTCGTCCTCCTTCGTCGGATGTCAAGGGATAAATTAATAGTTAAAGGCAAATGGCGAATCTCGAAGAATGAGCCAGAGCCCAAGCCAAAGGAAGGAGAACGCGTCCTCCTTACCTCTCATATCACGAGAGGTATGGGTTTTCCCCCTTCCGCCTTTTTCTTAGATGTCCTCAACTTTTATGGTGTTCAACCACATAATATCTCTCCAAATTCCATCCTTCAATTAGCTAGTTTCCAAGCTCTTTTCGAAGGGTATCTTGGAATAATTCCCAATTTAGACTTCTGGCATTATTGTTTCGAGGTAAAACACAACATCACAAACGGTGTTTCGCCCATCTGCGGTACCATATCTTTTATCCTCAGAAACTTTAGGGAAGAATGGTATCCAAAGATAAGAATGCCAAAACCTGACCACTCTTGGCTAGGTTCTTTCTTTTATCACCAAGATATTCCGTTCCCCAGCAAAGAAACCGGAATTCCTCCCTTTGTTAATTCTGCTGCTATTCCTCACGAGAATTGGACACTTGCAATAACAGAGGATTTGCCTGAAAGCCTGATGAAAATAAAGCGGCGCATTGCCAAACTTTCTTCTTCTCAACCACCTTTGGTTTGGAAGGATATCGTTTTATGCTGGTTTGGACGTCGCGTACAACCTTTATCCCTTCATTCCCGACTTCTTTGCGAGTACACGGGACCGGAAGATAGCATGAGAGGCACCAATAGGTCCTTTAGCAAGAAGGATTTTATAGAGCGCCTTCATCAGATCGTTGCCGCCGATAGCCAGATTGAGGAAAGTCTAGCCATATATCATGCGGAAAATCTGGTTCCTAAGGTACTTTCCTTCCCTTGTTTCTGAGTTTCCTCAGATTATCTTCTCTCTTCATTTTTTTTAACATACTGTTAATTCTTTCCTAGTTTGACGAACTTGGAGAAAATGATCTTGCTTCTGATGCTGAAATCAGCAAATTACATGCCGAGTTTTACAACAACCAAAAGCGCAAGAGGCAAACTACTATCAAAGAAGAATTTCCTTTTGCATCTACGGGTAAAAGGGGGAAAACGAATATGCCAATGGGCGGAAATTTCCAATCACCTGTCAGAAACGAATTCATTCGTGCTCGAGATGATATCCGGGTGAAAGAAGAACCTTTCGACGATCTCGGATATATTCGTCCGGAAGCTAAGAAATTTTTTGCTCCTGCGCCTCTGGTTCGCCCTTGGCCACAAAATGGATTAGTTATCCGCAACAATATCGCATTCTCGCCCCGCCAGGTCATACACGATGGCCTTCACCACGTAGGAATTCTTTTCATGGAATATGCCAGAGAATTCAAGGAGACCTTAACTGATTTGCGAGAAATGAGCCAGGTAATACCTCTAGCCCCCAAGCATTAAGTTGAAAATCTAAATTCCTCTTAATGTTTCTTTGTATGCTTGTTCAGACTTAAGCATCTGGCTTTCATTTCCATGTTTCAGCATTCCGCAGATGCTATAAACTTGGAAGTTTTGAAAAAACTTAGCCTCAAAAGCAGAGAAGTAAAAACACTTCAATCTGTTATTGAGTCAAAAAGCAACGAACTGGCGTCGACTCAAAAGCAATTATCAAAAGCCACCGGTATTTTACTTCGTGTTTACTGATTTTTGCTGGAAAATCATTGCTAGATCTTGCCGTAATGTCGGATTAATTTGTCCCTGCTTTTCAGCTGCTTTAACCAAAGCCAAGAAGCTCACAGCAAACGCTGCTTATTTTTCTCAACTTCGTGAAGAAAACTCCAACCTTCAAAGAGAACTTTCAAAAGTTCGAGAAGAACTGGAAGCGAGTAATCTAGCCCTTGGGATTGCGCAATCCAAGGCTTCTTTGCAGGCAGCAGAGGATAAATCTATTATCAATGATTTAGAAAGTATGCTATTCCCTCGTATGAAAGAAAGCGATGAAATTGACGCGGTTCTTGGTAAGTTGACTTCTTTTACCAATACTTTCATGTCATATTTCTTGTATCTTCTAATCTTTGCCTTTGTCAAAAAAGCAGGAAATTTTCCAGGGATTTCTCGGACGGAAAAGATCCGGGCCTTTGGGAAGATATGGAATTCAATCAGAAATGCAGGAATGCATTTAATTAATAAATTCCTGCCCATAAGCAGTATACAATCTTCAGAAGTTTACCGACTTCCGGAAGGCATCATGGAGGTAGCAAATTCGAAGGAATCTTTCCTTCGCTCTGCTGCACGGGGTGGTGCGCGAATGGCACTTGGCCTCATGCGCTTACACTACCCCGATGCAAAATCCTGGCGCGTAGCATCCGGTATTCCTCAAGAATGTACAGAAGCACAAATAAATGCAATCTTTAAAGAAGTTGAAGGCCACGCCACTCAGATTGCCTCCATGGTGAATATCTCCATTACTTATCCGGAAGAAGAAGTGCCTGCAGCCCCCGAGAATGATAGCAGCGATGAAGACTCGGATGCTTGAGGGAATACACTTAACCCGAATGATGGATATGTATAGGAGCTTTTTTACAATGTAATTCATATTGTAATACTTCTATGTCATTTGTCGAAACAAGAACTCCGCCTTCTGCAATTTCAAGTTTTCTGCAAAGTTTTTTCGGGTTTAACTGTTTCTTTTATCTTCTAAATAATCCGGCATTTGTGTTTTAACTGCTCTAGTGTTTAAAAATGGCTCTATTAGCAATATTTATCGTCATGCTGAGTAACTGTGAACGAACCAAACAGTTTTTAAAAACTCAGAAACATGGATTATGCTAGAAGCATTTTTACTGACTAGCTTCAGTAACCCAACACATACACAATCAGATAAAACTTGGAGAAAACAAAGAACTGCTCTGAAACTTGGGCACGCAGGCACAATCCGAGTTTCCTTTAACCTTTAACAGGCCGAATCATTCAGCTTTTAGACACCGAGCACGCAGGCACAATTCGGGTCAACATTGAGTATTTGTAAGATCATTGGGAAATAGATAAGGCGGAAATATTTTGTACTTATAATGAATATGAATTCCAACAACTTTATTTCATGATCTCAAAGATGTTTACATAGAAGTTGAACTAAGTGTAGAAGGGACGTAATTGCTGGATGCTCCAAGGCCTCTTTGTCTCTCCTAGTTCAGCATCTATTTTTCTCTTTCTTTTGCGATTCGGCTTCTTGGGATCATCCTCCGTATCTCGAATATCGACAAGATAATATGATCCATTCTTCATGGCTTTACTGATGACAAATGGTCCTTCCCATACTGGGGCCAATTTGTGCTTCCTTTGCTGCACCAATCTCAGCACCAAGTCACCTTCTTTAAAAGAACGATGCCTGATTTTCCGACTATGATAACGTCGTAAACCTTGCTGGTAGATGGCGGATCTTTGAAGCACAAGTTCTCGTTCCTCTTCTAGGAGATCGACAGCATCATGTCGTGCTTCCTCGGCATCCGAATCGTCAAAATTCTGCACTCTTGGGCTATCATGGATCATGTCCGTTGGAAGCATAGCTTCCGCACCATAAACTAGAAAAAACGGGGTTTGCTCAGTTGACCTATTTGGCGTCGTTCGAATACTCCATAACACGGAAGGTAGTTCTTCTACCCACGCTCCAGCTGCTCTATGGAGAGGAGTTTCGAGTCTTGGGCGTATTCCTTGCAGGATTGAGCTGTTAATTCTTTCAACCTGTCCATTAGATTGCGGGTGTGCCACAGATGCAAGATCTAAGCGGATTCCCGTTTGTTGGCAGTATTTTGCCAACTCCCCAATGGAGAAATTTGTCCCGTTATCGGTTATTATGCTGTGTGGGACGCCATACCTCATTACTAAATCAATAATGAAGTTTCTGGCAGTTGCGCCATCCAGCTTTTTGATGGGTTTGGCCTCCACCCACTTTGTATACTTATCTACTGCTACGAGTAGATGTGTGAGTCCACCTCTTGCAGTTTTGAACGGTCCCATCATATCTAGCCCCCAGACCGCAAACGGCCATGTGATAGGGATAGTTTTAAGTGCTTGGGCCGGCAAATTGGTCTGCTTGGCGTAATATTGACATCCTTCGCACGTGTTTACTATACGCTCGGCGTCTGTCTTGGCTGTTAGCCAGAAAAACCCTGCTCGGAATGCTTTTTTGACTATGCTTTTCGATTGAGCATGATGTCCGCAATCGCCGGCATGGATTTCTTGCAATATTTATCTTCCTTCTTCTGGTGAAATACACCGCAGAAAAACTCCAGAAGTACCGCGTTTGTATAAGTGGTCGTTGATCACTACGTATCCTTTGCATCGACGCTGTATTTGCCTTTGCAGGACTTCGTCTGCTCCTTCCGGGTACTTCTGATTGACTAAGAAGTTTAAGTATGGGATTGTCCAATCCGGTTTAACGATCATGACCTCAATTGCTTCGGATGCCAGAGGGTAATCAATGTCTCCACCTTTTATGGACGGTTCATGCAAGTGCTGGACGAATACCCCTGGTGGTAAAGTTTTTACTCTCTCTGATCCCATGCGGGCTAACGTGTCCGCGTTCCAATTTTCCTCCCTTTTTATGTGAAGGACTTCGAACCCGAAGAAACAGATGGCAAACTCGTCTACCGTCCTCCGATATTCGGCCATTATAGGGCTTTTCGCGTCCCAGGTTTGGTTAAGCTGATGCTGTACCAAATCTGAGTCTCCATAGCACAAGATGCGTTTGACCCCAATTTCTTTTGCAATATGCAAGCCATGAAGCAGAGCTTCATATTCTGCCACATTATTACTGGCGTTGAAGTGTATTTGCAATACATATTCCATTGTGTCTCCCTTGGGAGATTTTAAAACTACGCAGGCCCCAGCTCCCTCCTTCATCTTGGATCCGTCAAAGTGCATGATCCAGTACTCGGATTCTGGCATCGGCGTATTTTCCATTGCTTCTGTCCAGTCGGCGACGAAATCTGCCAAAACCTGGGATTTTATTGCCGTCCTTGGCTGGTATTTGATGTCGAAGGCTGCCAGCTCGATGCCCCATTTGACTACTCGGCCGGTTGCCTCCGCATTGTTTATAATATCCCCTAGTGGTGCTTTACATACCACTGTTATGGAATGCCCTTGGAAGTAATGGCGCAATTTTCTGGATGCAAAAAATACGCCATATGCCAGTTTCTGGTAGTGCGGGTATCTTTGTTTGGATTCGGAGAAAACTTCGCTTATGTAGTATACCGGATGTTGGTCTGGTATGCTTTGTTCTTCCTTTGTCCGTTCCACCACGATTACCGCACTAATAACCCGATTAGTAGCCGTAAGGTATAGTAACATGGGTTCTTCGTCTTTTGGGGATGCCAAGATGGGAGCGTTCATCAAAGTTTCCTTTAACTGAGCCAATGCTGCATCAGCCTCCTCCGTCCATTCAAACTTGTCGGATTTCTTCAACAGTTTGTAGAGTGGTAAGGCTTTGTCCCCCAGCCGACTAATAAACCTGCTGACGGCTGCAGCGGAACCCGTCAATCTTTGGACATCTTTTACACATGTAGGCTTTGAGATGTTCAAGATTGCCTTGATCTTTTCCGGATTAACTTCTATTCCTCTATGAGAAACGATGAAACCCAGGAGTTTTCCTGAGGGGACCCCGAATACGCACTTAGATGGATTCAACTTCATCTTGTAAGTGCGCAAATTTTCGAAGGTTTCTCGCAAATCCTGAAGGAGTGTATCTTTTTCCTTGGTTACGACAGCAATATCGTCCACGTAAACATGGACGTTTCTGCCAATCTGACTATGCAAACAACGTTGCATGCAACGCTGGTAGGTTGCACCTGCGTTCTTCAGGCCAAAAGGCATGGTTACGTAGTAATACGTCCCGTACGGGGTTATAAAAGAAGTCTTGATTTGATCTTCCTTTTTCATGCGTATTTGGTGGTACCCGGAGTATGCATCCAAAAAGCATAAAAGCTCAGAGCCTGCAGTGGCGTCTATTATTTGATCGATTCGCGGCAGCGCAAACCTATCTTTCGGACATAACTTGTTCAATCCTGTGTAATCTATACACATTCTGAGGGCAGTTGTGTCTTTCTTCGGTACTAACACCGGATTTGCGGACCAGTCAGTATGGATTACCTCCCTGATGAAATCCGCTGCTAAAAGCCGGATAATTTCCTTGCCAATAGCCTTCCGTCTTCTTCCGTCAAATCGACGGAGACCTTGTTTGACGGGTTTTGATCCGGGAATAACCTTGAGTTGGTGCTCAGCAAGTTCCCTGGGTACGCCTAGCATATCAGCTGGACACCGGGCAAAAATATCCCAGTTCTCACGGAGGAACTTGATGAGCTCGCCTTCCTATTTGTCGGTCATCCCAGTCCCTACAACGACGAATTTTGTCGGATCTTTGGGATCTAGGATTACCTGTCTTGTATTCTCGGATGCCTTGAAGCTATCTATTGGCTTCCGAGTTTCTTTTCCTGCCGGCATTTCTTTCGGCGATACCTCCTTGGCTAACTCCTTCAGTTCTTCCTGAGCTATAACTCTTTGAGCGCAAAGGGCGTTTTGCTTCTCCAACTCGTTTGCCAGCTTGAAATCACCGGCAATGGTGATTACTCCTCCTTTGGGTCCTGGCATCTTCAGCTTGTTGTAGATATGGCAAGATCTTGCCATAAACTTGGCGAAAGCCGGACGTCCGAGTATTGCGTGATACACGCTCTCGAACGGCACAACTTCGAAGGATACTTTTTCCTGCCGGAAGTGATCTTTATCTCCGAAGGTGACATCTAGGGAAATTTCTCCTAGGGATCGTGCTTGCCTGCCAGGAACGATGCCATGGAAGCGTATATTGCTGTAATTGAGCTGGGACTCGGATATCTTCAAGTGCTTCAGTGTATCCAGGTACATTATGTTGATGCTGGATCCTCCGTCCATCAGCACACTTCTTAGCCTAGTGTTTTGAACAATAGGGCTTACAACAAGAGCTTGCGTGCCGGGTTCAGGGATGTTTCCGGGATGATCTGACTGATCCCAGATTATCGGTGTGCTAGAGTACTTCAAGAATTTTGGGGTCGCAGGAACAACCGCATTTATTTCTCGAAGTGTTCTTTTGGCCACCTTTGCTGATGGGGTTGCTAGGAAAGTTAACATTGCTTCTCCGTCAACTCTCGGAAATTTAGGTTCGCCTTTTCGCTGCTGTTCCTGGATTTTGTCATCAGTGTCCGATTCACTGTCTTCTTTTTCAGCTTCTGGCTTTTGTTTGGCAGGTTTCCTCTTGGAACCCTTCCCTTTATTTCCGGATCCTGCATTGCCTTTTATATGCTTGTTTAGCCGGCATTGCGCGTTTGTGTGGGTTGGTTTCCCAAACTGAGAGTGGTGGACGCAGGGTTCCGACTTAATTCTCTCCCATTCCTCAGGAGTGTAATTGATGGGATCCGGACTGCGGCCTTTCCACTTGTTCCCTTTTTCTCCTCCAAAGGCTAAGTTAACCTCCTTGGGCTTTGTTGTTGACTCCGGAGTTCCTTTTTTATCAGAACGAGGTGTTTTCTTGGCCAGTATCAGTGACTCAATATTGCCTCCTCTTGCTCTAATATCATCTTCGGCTGCAGCATGCTCATTAGCGGTTGTAAGCATAGATCCGAGATCTTTGTGCTTTTTAGAACCAACCATGAACGGTACAAGTCCGGGTTTTAGGCCATTGACGAAAGCATGCATTGCTTGTACGTCAGTTACTCCAGAGCAACTATTCTTCATCGCAGTCCATCTGGAGATGAAATCCACGTATGGTTCGTCTTCAAATTGGGTGCAACGGTTCAGCTGGTTGATGCTATTTGGGCGTTTGTATGTTCCCCTAAAATGCTGGGTAAATACTCTCGCCATATCATCCCAACTGTCGACAGTTCTTAATGGTAAACCATTAATCCAATCTCTGGCTCCGTCTAGCAACATTAGGGGAAGAAACTTGACAGCTTCCAGGTCTGTCCCGTTGTTGATTTGGACGGCTGTGTAATAATCTGAAAGCCAGGTATCCGGGTTTGTACTGCCGGTATATTTTTGGTAGGTTGGACCAACTTTGGCGAAGCCAGAATGCAGGGTTATCCTTCGGATCCTGTCAGTAAAACACTTAGGACCAAAGTATAGATCATCCTTTTCTGCTCTATCAATATGTGCAGAATATCTCCCGGCTGAATGGACAGAAGGGGATCTGCTCCTTTCTTTTCCATTGTTGCGCGGACGCGTTTTTCCGAGGTTATCTCTATCTCTTCCGTTGTCACGCCCTCTGGGATTAGGTGGAGTCCTGCTCCTGTACCTTTCCTTATTTTTAGGCGGTGTCCGAGATCTTTCACGTCTGTGAGGTGTATCGTATCTTCCGGCTTTTTCAGCTGGGTTTCTCGGAGGTGGCATTATTTTGCCGTCATTCCGGTGTTTGTCTTCCCGATCGTGTGGTTTATATCCATCTTTCGGGAGATGAGGTCCGGTTCTAGACGCTGCGTCCCGGTTGTCGGGGTTTTTCTTGTCTTTTCTCGGATCCTCTTTTTTATCCGAATCTCCGGGTTCTTCCGGTCCAGGTGCTCCAGCAGCGCAAGTAACAGTTTTGCAGAGGGCGGAATTATCATGCAGCCTCCCTGATCGCTCTTGTCCTCGCTGTTGCTGCTGTAATGCTTTTCCTAGGAAAGCATACACCCCTTGGAGTTTTTCCCCGTTGGAGTACAGATCATTGTTCAGGATGGCGAACGCTGCTTCCGCGTTTTCAGCTGCGGTTTTGTATATTGGTTCGCCCTTGGCATCTTTGCCGTTTAACTGCTTTTGCCAAGATGGGTTATAGAACCTTTCTTTCGGCGGCAGTTCTTCCGGTTTTGCAATTCCGGGTAACCTCGTAGGTTTTAAGGCAGATCTATGCTTTCTCTCGTACTCCTCAATTTCTTCCTTCATGATTTTGATGTCATTATGGGTTTGTTGAAGATGTTGCCGAGATCTAAGCAGATGTTGCTGTTGCCGTTGGAAAGCTTGTCTCCTGGCTTCCAGCATCTCAGGGGGTTCATTGGGTCCCACTGGAGTTTGTAATAGTTCTTGCTCTTCCAGTTCTGTCATTGGCGGAGCAGTGATTTCCTTAGATTTCTTTTCCGTAGGCTTTGTGCCACTAATATCTCCAACTTCCAGGTTTTCAGCAGCGAGATCAGCTGACTTTTTCTTCCGGAGTTTGTACTGGAGTTTTTTAGAAGCACGGTGCTTTTTCTTGGAAGACGGAGGTTTTTTGACAGGTTCATCCTCTGTCATCTCCTTGACATTAGGGAATATCGGAGAAGTTTCTCCGTCTTCCCTCTCTTCCACTGGCGGAGGAGTTTTAGGGCTTTCCTGGCTGTCGGCACCTGTTGTATCAGCTGGTTTTGCCATTAGCACTTCATGGAATCCCTCTTGAAAGGATTTAACTTTTCTTACGAAGGCATCATCGTCTTCGTCTTCGGAGTGGAAGTTATCCGATCCGGTTTCCGACTCCAATCTCGCCTCTATGGCGGCAAGCACGGACTCTGTTTCCGAGTTCATCGTCTGGTTGACGGATGTCGGATCTTCCGTCTCTGTGACGGGTATTGGTTCTTCCCTCTCTGTGACGGGTGTATTGTTGTTATCTGCCTCTTGCAAGGGATTTCCGTCATCCGTGTTTTCAGCGATCTCGGACTGCACCATGCCGATAAAGTGCGTATCACTGTTTTGTCGGCGATCTGAGCAAAATCCGGCATCATAGTCGTCTTCGACTGGGTATAGGGCGGGTGGGAAATACTTGCTTTCACCGCAAAACCCCATTGCTTCCGCGGTTAATCCGATAAAGATGTTAGCAGATCCAATCGGTAAAACGCAGGCACTTACCAGGTGGTCTTGCGCCGGTATGTAGGATCCGTTGTCGAGGAAGCGCCCGACGTCGTCGTCGAATTCCAAGCTTCCGAAAGTGATCGATCTTCCAATTCCGCCTAGTATCCCAGATCGGAACTTCATGCCTGACGTCGTCAGCCCCACGGTGGGCGCCAACTGTCGAGACATCGTAGTAGTTTTCATAGACTGGGGTGCCATGAGACTACGGTAGAGACGTGGGGTAACGGGATAGCGTAGTAATACAGAACACGGGATTTTACCCAGGTTCGGTACGTCGCGACAGTACGGCGTACCTACTCCTGCACTTCTCACTATGTGGGACTAAAGACCGTATAATAAGGTTACAATGTAAGGGAATAGATCCAGCTACTCGTCGAGGATGAACTTCCCGGCGAGTTGCGTAAGGCTTGAGCTTGAACCTAGAACCTTGGAACTAAAAGAACTTATGTAATCTATCTCCCGTCCGGCTTTATATAATAGCCGGATTAGGGCTTACAGAGTAGGAAACCTAGAAGACTACGTTTAACTTGTAACTTGGAAAGTAAGGAATCCGTCTTCTCCTCCAAGCCAGATCACGTGGGCCGTGATCCGGGTTCTTCTAGAATCCGGCTTCTGCGCGTCGGACTACTGGGCCGCCCAATGGACCTAAGCCCATTACCATGTAGGCCACCCTGGTAGTCCGGCTCTTTTGTCTACCATCTTCTATACCCCTATTCAGTATATATCCGACACTCGGGTCGGACACCGGAAGAGCCGGCAGCCTGGTCACCTGGTGGGGGAGCTCTCCCAGCCCTTGGGGTCGAGACCCGGACAGTCTGAGTATCCGGGTTGGGAGAACCCATCCTCGTGTCCGGAACTTCGATCTCCTCGTCCACTGGTTCGGATGAAGCAGGAGACCCGGCGGCTTGGTGAAGTGGATCGCCCAAGGGGCCTTGTTCCTGGTTGTTCTCAATATCACCGCCAGTCACGGCATCAACGTTCTCAGTCGGTTCCTCTGTCTGACGGTTATCCATCGCCACATTCTCCGGGTCACTAACGGTGACTTGAGAGCTAAAAGAAAGATGAGAGGAGGCAGTTAGCAATGGTGATTGAAAATTGTCAGGCATCAAAAGATGTCACATAGTAAAAACTTACCCGGTATTCACGGTGTAATCCGGCGGGAGCTCGCTGCTGGAAGCAGACGAAGATGCCAAAGGGACCACTAGTGGAACCCGGAATTGCCCGGCACGTGGGTGGTTAGGAGAAGGGTGGCGTCGAGGAGAACTGGAAGGACGAGGCGGGGGAGCACTGGCACGATGGACGGGGGAGGTGGAGATGCCCGGGTTAAGAGGATCCTCACCCGGGGAACTCCGAGTCACTCTGCGCTTGGCTGGAAGAGAATCCTTTAAGTACGATGAGTTCGATAATTGATGATTAAGTTGTCGCATGGTATCGAAGGAGTAAGGTTCGGAGGATATAGAAGAGAAAGGAACCTTGGACACTACCCCTCTGGCCTTCCTCTTGGCCCCAACTGTTGTTTCTTGATCAGATTCGGTAGCTTTCGGGTCGTCTTCGTCCTTCTCATCTTCGTCCTCCAGCCCTGCGAACCGAGTATGTATCCATGGAAAAGTTAAATGGGAGGAAAATGATGCAAGTAAAGATACAAGATCCAGGTGAATACCTTCATCGCCGTCAACCAGCTCGTCTTCGTCTTCCGGGTCTCTGGAAGGGGGGGAGGTCTCAACTGTCCAGAAAGGGTCACCGGCCTGAGACGGAAAGATGAAAATAAGAGTTGGGAGCAGTATCAAGTCAAGATGAAGAAATAAACTTATGAGTATCGGGTCTTACCGCTGGGGCCGGGTTTTCCCGAGTAAACGGAGGTAACCCGGCGATGTTTTTTATCACCTCCAGCTTCTCCGTCAAGAAACCCTTGATGGTTTTGTTGGTATCCCCGGCTGCAAAGATCTTGGTGGAATATCGGAGTGCGTCTGTGGTGTGCCTCGAGTATTCGCACATCAATTTGGTGCGGATAGAATTAGGTTGGATACGGAAGTCAACCCAAGTTTTCACTAAGTTGAGCCCAAGAAGGCCTTGGGCTGAGAGAACGGCTATCTTGGCTATCAAAGGTATGATTGCCTCCCTGTCCGAGTCAGGGGCGAAAGCATTGAAATTCTCGGAAGTATTGAGGAGGCCCTCCGAGTAACCCGGCAGTCTCTTCTCGCCGGGTGGAGAAGTGTCGTGGCAGTAGAAGAAGGATAATTGCCAGTGTTTAACATGGGAGTTCAGATTAAGGGTTGGCATTGGGGAGTTTTTGCGGCGTTGGATGGATACCCCGCCGCATGTGAGAAGTGCTCCGTCGCCGCTTTCGCGGCACGGCTTGCACTGGAAAAGTTCAATAAAAAGAGCCAAACTTGGCGGAGTGCACAAGTACGACTCGGATAGGACTATGAAGTGAGTAATATTCAACATAGAGTTAGGCCCTATGTCAAATATCCTGAGGCCATAATGGCTCAGGACCTCACGGAAGAAAGGGTGACCCGGAGGACGGAATCCCCGGGTCACGTGCTCCACGAAACAGATTACCTCGCTGTCGGTGGGTGTGGGCCGGGTCTCGTCACCCGGCGCCCTCCAGTGAATGTCCTTCTGAGGGGGGAGAACCCCCAACTCGGCCAGCTCTTCCAGCTTGGCCTTTGTGACTGTGGATCGCCCCCAATTGGCGGATATGGATTGGGTCGTCTTCGCCTGGGCCGGCTGTTTCCCTTGCCTTTTGGGAGCCATGGGAACAACCTGCAAACACAAGGCAAAAAGATACAGGAAATAAGACTCGAAAATATTGGCGTTATCCGAACATGTACCTGGAGTATCAAGAAAGTATGAAAACTAAGAACTATCTGGGTATCACGCCATGAAGTGGAGATTGCGAGGTATCCGGGTATTAAGTATAACTATGGAGATTATTGGTCACTTACGTATGGAAAAGTATTTGGGGAAGACGGATGGTTGCCCATGTATCTACTGCAAGCAAAATAGCCGGAAAAGGAGGATTTTCCGGGTGTCAATGTTATGCGCGGAAAATTGAGGTGAAATGGATCTAGATTGGAAAACTTGCGAACGATTCTACGAAGAAATTGGTGATTAATAATGGTAGGAGTATGAGGTGTAATCATCAAACAGGTGGTTAAAGGAGTTAGCGAGCGTCAAATCGATCTAATCCGGTGCAGCGGGAAGAACGGCTCACTGGTTGACCTAGATCCAATCTAGGATGAATCGAAAAATTGCGAGGCTAAATTAAACAAGTACGAGGAACTTACTGGAAGATATTGGAGTCTAGTGCGACGACGGGGGACGGCGTGGTTCGAGTGCCCTTTTGCGACTCTTGGTGAGCGGGACGAGGGCGCAGTGGTGAAGCTTGGCGGCGGCGCGGGGTGGTTCGAGAACGAACACGGCCGGCGGTGGCTTTGCTCCGGTGGCAAGAACGAAATTCCTGCGGTGGTGTTATGAGGGCGTAAGGAGTGAGGAAGGAAAGGAGAAGTTGAAGTGAAGCGTTGGGTTCTAGGTCACCCTCTGAACACTATTTATAAGGTGAGGATGAGTCTATCTCAACGGCTGGAAGCCGGAAATTGTGGGGTAATGGCTATCCACGCGGATTCTGTGAGATATGCTTCAAGTATTGAGCGAGATATCTGGACAAAAAGAGAAGGAGATCCACCCCGTGATATCAGGGTCAATTATCAAGTATAGAATCTTGACATTTTTTATTAGGGTTTTGACCCGGAAAGCTGAGTAATGCGCTTGGAGAAACGCCGGGTTACTATATGGCCACCATGGAGCTAGGCCTAGCTATTTGTCAAAGCATCTTAACCCGGCCTCCATATACTTGTGCATTTGATATTTTTTCAGGGAATAGCAAGCGCTTCAAGGAGGAATCCGTGAAGCCCAAGCTATTCTGGGGACTACTGATGGAGGGATAATAACCCGGTAGGCCAACTCCAAGGTGTAACCCGGCCCAAAGGACGCTGCGCAAGATCCGGCTAAGGATAAAGAAACTTCTGGAAGGCCCAAGTCTGTAGGCCTCGTAACCCGGATTGTGGGTTACGGTGAACGAAAGTTAGGGTTTGTATGTGGAGTCCGGGTAGGATTCAGGGTGCGCCTTGGAGGGTAAGCCAGGGGGTCCGGGTGCTTTATAAACCGACCCCTAGGTTTAGTTGAGAGAGATCTAAGTACCCTAGCAATATCGTTTGGTATCGAGTATCCAGTGTACCACGAGAGTTGAGTTAATAACTTGAGATCGGAGACTCGGCGACTTGATTGCCGGCTACCAGATCGAGTTCCATCATGCTTTCCTCTGAGCTAAACCCTCTCCCAAACGCCTGTGTCGTCCTTCCCCAAGATCAGTTACCCCCGGTAACGTCTGCCGTGATTATCCCACTACAACGCCGGTTTAGACTCAAACCTAAAAAAAAGCCTATCCTATAAACTTATACGTATATATATGATGCAGAGAGCTACGAGCACATGACGTCATGCCGACGTCGGACGTGATTAGTACTTCTAACAATCACCCCCTAACCACGATGTGCTCATCTTCATAGCTTCATATTGGATACTTCATAAGCCGGATGGGCCTTATCTCTGCGAGTCATGCTGAGTTGCCCAACAAAGTCTTGCCACCACTTAGGCCACCCTGGTAGGACAACTTATTCCAGTGCCCGGTGATATCCCTGTTCGCATATCCCAAACATTAGAACCCAGAAATATTCGAGTTTGAAATCTTTTGCCTCTTGTCTTCGTGGTAGATTTAGATTCTTCTTTTTTTCAATTCTTCCAAAGGTGCAATGAAGAACACAGAGCATTCAAAAGGACCGATGTAAATCCGTCTTATGGAAAGCAGAATTTGACTGTCTGAAACTTACCGTTATAGATAAGCCAACCAAGATAAGCGTCAAACTGAGTCAAAAAATCTACTGCGAAATGTCCCATCAGTTTGACCATTGTCAATCCTTCGCGGTGACGTTTCCGGCTTAAGCCGGGCCAACGCCAGTTTGAACACCGCACAAACGGAAACACAATCATGATTGTGATTAACCCATGCTCGAAAACCAAGGCGTCGAAGCAGAACATTGCCATGCCGTGTTTTTGACACATTTAACGTGACACGCATGGCGAAAATTCCCGTGGTTTCATACCGAAGCCACTCGTATGTTGACGCTACCATTATAAGGGGTTTATCGTCTTCTTCCTCACTTCTCATTCTCATCTCCTCCATTTTTCTCTCGAGCGCACCAAGCTCAAAATCTAGACTCTGACACAACCACTCCCCAAGCTTTCTCTCCACCACCACCAACTCTCATGGACTCCGGCAATGTTGCGGCAGCATCGGCTTCTGCGGTGATGATGACGGCAACAACAAGGCCTCAGGACACACCGATGTACCTACTGCAGCAGCGACCGCGATGGTGATTTCTCAAGACACGGTGGGGTCCAAAAACCCTAGGCTCACTCCCGTGTGAAAGAATATTTCTTAATCCCCTGTTGGTTTTGTGTGTTAGACAACCACACTAGTAATTGTTTAACATGGTATTAAGTAGTGCAGACCTTAGGATATTAAATCTTGAAAGCATTGAGCCCCAAAAAGCAAAGAGAAAGAACAACCCTGAATTTGCTCTATCAGTAAATCCGGATATTTCGGCCCCGAAGGTGGCGAATAATCTGGCCCTGAAAGGCCCAATTAGAATTTTGGCTAAGTAATAATTTGCATCTCCATGCGTGAGCCACTTGGCCGGAGATTTTCTGGGAAACCGAATATTTTGGTTAAACCGAAATATCCGACCCCCACTCAGGCTGGATAATCCGGCCACTGTTTTCCTGCAACGGCTACTTTTGTGGAGGGTTATATATACCCCACTTCTTCCACCTTGGTTAGCTCGAACACAAGAAGAATATACCCACATTTGAGCCACCAAAATCAAGATATCTTTCTCCCCTCCCACTTAAACTTGTTGATTTTTGTAGGATTGAAGGAGAAGTCCAAGGTCTAGTTTTTCACCAAGGAGATTTGTATTTTCCTCTCATTCACTTGAGGGATTCGTGAATAGGATTTCCCTTTGGAAAACCTAGGCCTGTTGTTGCTTACACTTGTCTCTTGTGACAGATTTGTGGTATTTTGGAAGCCCCTAACTCATTTGTGGGTGTGTGCTCCAAGTTCATTGTAAAGACTATCGTATCCGCCTTGAAGGTTGCGATAGTGGAAAGTTGACCAAGCCTTTTGTGGCAAGATACATCAGAGAATAGGGCGAGGACTTTGTGGCGTTGAGCAAGCTTGTTGTGGCGAAGCTCACACCACACCAACGAGATGTACGCCCCTAAAAAGGAGAAATTCGGGATTACATCCTTGTCTCCGCGTACTTCCCATTTAGGTTACCACAAAGGGTACTTCCTATGGCGGGGATAACTTGTGCATGCATGTTCCATCATGGTTAGCCGAAGCACCAAGTTTACTTCTCACAAGGATCACCGCCTTACCCTACGGATGTTGTAGAGACGTAGATTCTACTAGTATATGGTGGAGTGCTGGAGTGCAACCTCTCTTTCATCTTCGAGTAAGTCTAAGACATCTCGACACCTTAAAGTGTGGCATCCGCAAGCGCGACCTCATGGAGTAGTTGGGCCGCTCGAAGCCAAAAAAACTGTCAGCCAGCTGAAAGTGCAAACACGCTTAAATCATCTTGTTTTGGTGTTTGTTAACAACACATGTATTCTTAAGTGTGTTGATGTATTTCAGGGCATAAACAACATATTTGATATGGTGGTGTGGTGTTGCAAAAAGGGGCAAAACACCAGGAATTCTGTCTGCTGGAGTTTTCTCCAGGCCGGAGTCTCCAGACTCTCAGGCCGGAGTCTCCGGTGTGAAGAATTTATCCAGCGCCTTGTCTCTGGATTTTCTGGTGTCACCCACTGCATCCATAGTGGAGACTGTCCGGAGTCTCCGGTGTGGGAGCTGCCTCTGAAGAAATGGCTAAGGACCTTCTGGTGTCGCCTGCGGTACTCGCACCGGAGTCTTACCGGAGACTATCCGGAGTCTCCGGTGTGACTAGGTTATGTTGGTTCCGCTCGACCCCAGACACTCTCCAGGTCTAACCGCAACGCCAAGACCGGAGTCTCCGGTCCTCCAGACCGGAGTCTCCGCGCTGAAGATTCCTGGAGCTTTTCCAAGTGTTGCGCACTTGGTGTCGGCTGCTGCATCCAGTCCGGAGGGACACCGGAGACTGTTCGGAGTCTCCGGCCTGGTGGTTCTGCGAAATGTTCAGACCGGAGTCTCCGGCCTTTACACCGGAGTCTCCGGTGTGAAGTTGGCAGAAATGCTCCAACGGCTCCAAGACTTTATGAGGGGTATAAATACCCCCTCCCCTCCACCTACCTTGGGACAGCTCGTCCAGAATTAAAGTCACCATTGTTGGAGCTCCCCCACCTTGCTAGATCTCCCAATCCCTCCACCCAAAAGCCTTGATCTTTGGAGGATTGAAGGATAAGGCCCCGATCTACGTCTTCACCAACCGGATTTCATTTCCCCTCTCTTTTGCTTGAGGGATCTTTGCCTAGGGTTTCCTCTTGTGGAGAACCTAGGCTTCTTGCTACTCTTGGTGATTTGTGAGTGTTGGGAGCCCCCAATTTGGTTGTGGGTGTGTGCCCCAAACTTGTTTGTAAATGACTCGATCCCCGCCTCAAAGGGGTTCAATAGTGGAAGGTGAACTAGGCCTTTGTGGCGGAGTTCATCGGAGAATAGGGTGAGGCCTTTGTGGCGTTGAGTAGGCCTTCGTGGAGATCTCACACCCCTCCAACGAGACTTACTCCCTTAACAAGGAGGAACTCGGGAATACATAGTGTCTCCGCGTCCCCCCATCGGTTACCTCATTCCCTTATCTTTTACTCACTTTTACTAGTTGCATTAATTGTTGTACTTGTTGCATTTATTGCTATCCTTGTCATATAGGTAAATTCACCTTAGTTGCACTATCTAGAAAATTTACCTTTGTGTCAACCTAAATCGAAAGAAAAATTAAAATTGGTCGTAGCACCTATTCACCCCCCCTCTAGGTGCCCATACTTTACTTTCAATTGGTATCAGAGCCTCGGCTCTTATATTGGGCTTAACCGCCTAAGAGTTTAAGTATGGCGGAAGAATCGGATACCGAATCGTCCAAGGCTAGGGTGTCCATGGATCATCTCAATGAGTTGAGAAATTCATTGACCTCATCCATAGATGCTAAATTTGATGAGTTGCATCAAGTCTTGTCGCAACTCCTAAAGCCAAAGGACCGGAGGTATCCGAGACTTCTCCTCCGGAATCTAAGAAAGGGGTTGATGGTGAACCACATAAACATACTTCCGCCGAAAACTTCACTAAGAAGGGTACGGAAGGTGATGGAGAATTTCACGCCGTTCCCGAAAGTTATTCTCCCGATCCTCCCGTCCCACATCCTCATATAATCCCTAGAGGAGATCCACCTAAAATTGATGCTTTCTCTTTTCGTGAATGGCAATATTACATGGAGACTCACTTGAACTCTTCTCGTATAGATCTTTGGAGGATCACTCGTGATGGATACAAGCCATTTGATCCCAAGAACCTAACAAGAAGAGAAGCCGTAGATTGCCAACTCAACTACACCGCTTTGTCCATTCTTCAACAAGCTGTGGGTCCTAACCACATGCCGCATCTTCAACAATATT
Organism: Alopecurus myosuroides; assembly: GCA_028641055.1. NCBI lineage: Eukaryota > Viridiplantae > Streptophyta > Magnoliopsida > Poales > Poaceae > Alopecurus > Alopecurus myosuroides. The sequence continues at coordinate 310,265,202 of CM054062.1, read as the reverse complement.
CCACCGCCAAGGAAACATGGGACGCTCTTGTCATCATGTTTGTGGGCAATGAGAGCATGCAAAGGAATAGATATGATGCCTTGACCAATGAGGCCGAAGGGTTCTATATGCATGATGGAGAGGATCACGTGGACATGTACCGGAGACTCGGGACTCTTGCCACCACCTTCTCAAATGTTGGTGCCAAGTACATTGATGATGCTTGTATCAAGAGGAAGTACATGATTGCCATAATGCCATTTGAGGGCGCGAACATGAAGAGCATTCAAGGAAGACATGATTTCTCTTCCATGAGCTCAACTCAAGTGATGCAAGAAATGTGCTCCTATAAAGTACAAAACAAAGAATGCTCTTAACAATCGTGCTAGGGCCATTGGAATGCATCAAGGAGCATCCGTTGCTTTGTAGGCCAAGGTTGTGTCAAGAGAGGTTGAGTATGAAGAAGAAGGAGAAGAGGCATTGCCTCCCTTGAAGGAACAAGACTATGATCCCGTGCTAAAGGATCTCATTGCTCTCACAGTGCAAAAGTTTTGGAACAATCCTCCCAAGGGCAAGAGATTTGTTGAGGAGAAGACCAAGTCTCGTTATGGAAATGATGGGGCTCAGAAAGTGAGGTCTTGCTTCAATTGCCAAGATAAGCACCACTTCATTGTGGAGTGTCCCTGTGAGAATAGAGAGCTCCATATTGGGAAGCTCATTCGCAAGGACAAGTCCAAGGTTGAGTACAAGAAACCTCACTTCAAGAAGAAACCATTCAACAAGAAGTCTCCCACCAATTTTCTGCTCTTGACTCAAGAGGAGTATGACTCCAGGAGTGATGAAGAAGAAGAAACCACAAGTGAAGTGGCCGCTCTAGCTATTTCTTCTATTCCATCATCTTCATCCCTCTTTGAATCTCCCAATGACGATCTTCCTCAACAAAATGCCAAGTGCTTCATGGCTAAGGCCACAGAGGTATCACCTTCCTCCAACTCTAAAACCCCTAGTGAACTAGAACATCTTGCTAGTCTTAGAGAAGAAGTGGAGAGGGTCTCCTTGGAACATTTTATGTCTAACATGCAAGGGGAGACCAAGAAGTACTTTGAGTATCTCATGAGGCAATTGGGAGAGGCCCAAGATGCTCTTGAGAAGAAAGGTGAGTTTGAAAGAAGGGAAGCGGATGAAATTGCATCCCTCTCTATGACTCTTGAGGAAGAGCATGATGGTAGAGTTTCTCTAGAGGATGAACTTGAACCTATTGAATTAACTCATAATGAACTTTTCTCTAACATCACTAAGGAACGTGATCTTGCTATTGCTAAATATAAAAAGGCTAAAAATGATAAGGTTGAGTTTGGGGTTGGTCATGGTAAACTAACCGAGGAGTTTGAAAAGCTAAACGAGGCTCACAAAGCTTTGGAAAGCCAACACTCTTCCCTCAAAGAGTTGCATGAAAAACTTCAAACTCAACTTAATCAACCTAACCACCCTAGAACCTCTACTTCTTCTTGTGATCATGCAAATATTATTTAGGAAAATACTAGGTTAAAGGATGAGCTAGCAAGGCTCAAGGGAAAAGTCCCTCAAATTAACAAGGTTGTGATTCCCACCCCACAAGTGGTTGCCCCTAGCTCTAATGTGGTCATTGCTAGACCACAATTGAGTGCTCCAAGGAAACAAGTGGGCAAGCAAGGTCTTGGCTATGTAGCCAAGAAGAAGAAGAAGACAAACAATGGTGCTTCGGGTGGTATTGTCATTAGGGACAACACTACTCGTAGCACCTCCGCGGGAACTAAAAATCCACACCATTTCTTATATGTTGATTATTATAGTGTTGTGCAAGCTAAATATGTTGGTACTATTGAGGGTTTCATTGACTATGCTATTTGGGTTCCAAAGACCCTTGTTACTAACATGAAGGGACCCTCCTCGGGTCCTAACACTAGTCAATGATCTCGTGCAGGACTATGCTTCCGGTGGGACTAAATGGATAATTGATAGTGGATGCACTAGCCATATGACCGGAAGCAAATAAATTGTGACGGAGTTGCGCCCAAATGACATTCAAGCAACCGTCACTTATGGAGACTCGTCCTCGTCTAAGGTATCCGGGTTCGGCAAGGTTGTGATCGCTCCCGATATCACTATCGTGAACGTCATGCTTGTCGAATCCCTTGGTTACAATTTACTTTCCGTCCGCTCTCTTGGAAAGATGGGTTTCTCCGTCTTTTTTGATGTTGATATTGTGGTCCTTTTGAGGAGCAAGACTCTTGATGTCGCTTACGTGGGACATGTTGAAAATGAGTTGTTCGTGGTGGACTTTTTGAAGTCTACCAACTCTCAAACAATGTGTCTTTTCGGAAAGGCGGACTTGGGATGGTTGTGGCATCGCCGCTTATCCCATGTCAACATGAGAACTTTGCAAAGTCTTCACAAAGGTGGCCTTATTTTCGGACTAAAAGAAAATGTTTCTTTTCAAAGGATCGCGTTTGTAGGTCGTGTGTTGAAGGAAATATGCATGATAAGGCACACAAGGCCAAGACTATTATTTCATCAAAGAGGATCTTGGAGCTTCTCCATGTTGATCTCTTTGGTGCCGTGCCCGAGGCAAGTCTTGGTGGCAAGAAGTATTGTTTGGTAATTGTCGATGATTATTCAAGATACACTTGGGTTTATTTCTTCAAGTGCAAGAGTGAAACTCAACAAACCATCATCGACTTCTCCAACGAAGTGCAACGTCAACACAATGTGCAAATCATGGCTATTAGGAGTGATAATGGTTCGGAGTTCAAGAACTACACCTTGAATGAATTCCTTAGTGAAGAAGGCATTCGTCATCAATACTCCGCCACTTACACTCCTCAACAAAATGATGTTGCCAAAAGGAAGAATCGCACTCTCTTGGATATGGCAAGGACTATGTTGGCGGAGTACACTTCTCCCCAATATTTATGGGCCGAGGCCATATCCACCGCATGCCACTCCTCCAACCGCCTATACATCCGCAAAGGCTTCGACAAGACTCCATATGAGATCCTCACCGGCAACAAGCCCAACGTCTCCTACTTCCGTGTATTCGGTTGTAAGTGCTTTTATTTGATCAAGGGTGCTAGGTTGTCAAAATTTCAATCCAAAAATATTGAGGGTATATTTGTTGGTTACGGTGTCGAATCCCACAATTATAGAGTATTTGACAAAGCCTCACGGATTGTCATAGAATCTTGTAGTGTGGCTTTCGAGGAAAATGATGGCTCCCAAGTGGCGCAATTTCATGTTTCTAATGTAGATGTTGAAATTCCTCAAGAAGCCATAGGAAGGATGGGTGTGGTATTTTACCGCCCCATTGAGGGACACCTTATGGCGACTCGAGAAGGACTATGATCTATTCAAGTGGATCCATCCTCTACAATAGAAGAACAAGCCAATGGGCCAAGTATTACACCTAACCAAGATCATGTTCAAGACCCTCCTCTCATTGACCAAGACACTACGCAAGTCGTACCCACTCCTCTCACTAATGCGAGTCTAGGTCAAGGCCAAGATCTACCATCCTCTTCATCCTCTCCTCAAGTTGAAGCAAGTGTTGAAGATATTGTTGATGATGATGATGATGATGATGATGATCAAGGCCAAGTTGGTCAAGATGGGGACCCAAATGATCAACATTATCAAGTGATTCCTCCGCGCAATAATGCGGAGATCGAAGCCCGTCGTGTCAAAAGGATAAGAAGAGCTTTGAAGCATATTGATGGCCAAGACAACAAGGTCTTGGAGGATATTCAAGCTAGAATATCCACGAGAAGAAAATTGGCCCATTTTAGTGAGCATCAAGATCATATCTCTATGGTGGAGCCAAAGAAAGTGTTTGAAGCTGTTGAGGACTCCGATTGGGTTGAAGCTATGCACGATGAGCTCAATAACTTTGAGCGCAACAAAGTTTGGAGATTAGTTGAGAAGCCCAAAGATTGCCACAATGTTATTGGCACTAAGTGGATTTTCAAGAATAAGCAAGATGATCATGGCATTGTCATAAGGAACAAGGCAAGATTGGTTGCTCAAGGTTACACTCAAGTTGAAGGCATTGACTTTGATGAAACCTGCACACCCGTGGCTCGCCTTGAGTCCATCCGTATCCTCCTTGCTTATGCATCTTCTCATAATTTCAAATTGCAACAAATGGATGTTAAAAGTTCTTTCTTGAATGGTCCACTAAAAGAGGAGGTATATGTTAAGCAACCTCCGGGGTTCGAGAATCTCAACTTTCCTAACCACGTTTACAAACTTGACAAGGCTCTCTATGGTCTCAAACAAGCACCTCGTGCTTGGTATGAGCACCTTAGGGAGTTGTTAGATGACCGTGGTTTCGAACTATGGAAGATTGACCCCACTCTCTTCACCAAGAGAGTAAAGGGAGAGCTTTTCATATGCCAACTATATGTGGACGATGTCATCTTTGGCTCAACTAACCAAGCTTTCAATAATGAATTCTCTAAGCTTATGACTGACAGGTTCGAGATGTCTATGATGGGTGATCTTAAATTCTTCCTTGGCTTTGAGATCAAGCAATTGGCTTGTGGGACTTTCATTTCTCAAGCCAAGTATACCCAAGACATGGTCAAGAGGTTTAACTTCCTAAATGCAAAGATCAAGACATCCCCTATGCAAGTCAAGTGCCACCTATCACGTAAACCGAAGGGTAAAGATGTGGACCAAAAGATGTATCGTTCTATGATTGGTTCTTTGCTCTATCTTTGTGCATCTAGGCCCGATATCGTTTTGAGTGTAGGTGTGTGTGCAAGGTATCAAGCGGCTCCTAAGGAAAGCCATTTGATGGCGGTCCATAGGATCTTTCGTTATTTGGTTCATACCCCAAGGTTTGGTTTGTGGTACCCAAAGGGGGCACAATTTTCTCTCAAGGGCTACACGGATTCCGATTGGGCGGGTGATCAAGATGATAGGAAGTCTACTTCCGAGGCTTGCCAATTTCTTGGTAGGTCCTTGGTGAGTTGGTGTTCCAAGAAGCAAAATTGCATATCTATCTCCACCGCCGAAGCCGAGTATGTAGCCGCCGCAAGTGCTTGCACTCAATTGCTATGGATGAGGCAAACTCTCAAGGAATATGGAGTTCATTTGGATAAGGTGCCTCTTTTGTGTGAAAATGAAAGTGCCATCAAGATCGCATACAATCCCGTGCAACACACAAGAACGAAGCACATTGAGATTCGCCATCATTTCATCTGAGACCATGTGGCAAGAGGAGATATTGCACTATCTTATGTGCCCACCAAGAACAATCTTGCGGATATTTTCACGAAGCCACTTGATGATGCAAGATTCTTGTTCTTGAGAAATGAACTAATTGTCATTGATTCTAGGAGTTTAACTTGAAGATCTTGCACACACCTCTATAGATGAAACGTGTTCGAGTTTAGGTGTAGGCATGGACATAGGGGGAGTGTTATTCTAGGGCCCGCCCTTCGAACCACTGTTCAAGGACGCCCTCGATATGCATACATTCACGATCCCAGGAATTCAGCCATGAACAACATATCAAGCTGGTACACAAATACAATATCCATTACACGGTTGCACAAACACTTACAAAGACACATGGTCACATGACCAAGCCTACACGGTTGTCACGCAGGACAACACACAACACACACAACGGAAGACTAAACACACACGAAACGCGGTAGAGCCCAAGTCGCGCCTTAACCTACAGGCTGCTGACCCGGAGACGATCCTACTTTGCAAAGCCATCAGCTCCGTACTCCTCTTCGTAGATCTTCTTCCGAGATTCCTTCTCAAAATCTGCCAAGTTGATACCAGGGACGAAACCAATATGAGTACATTTGTATGTACTCAGCAAGACATCCATCATGTAACTTACCAAATGCAGGTATCCTTTTATGGTGTAATAGGTAGGCTATGAATAGGGTTCACTATCAATGGTGTTCATATAGGATGACACCATAGTTGCAGTCAAGTTAGTCTGTATATTCGTTGAAGAAGATACTTCAGAAGAAAATAAGATAGTTTTTCTTTCTCTTGTAGATATCACATGTACAAGAGGTTTTGTAAAACTTTGTTAAAAGAAAGTTTTCTCTTTGAAAAACTCCTGGGAATCAGTTTCCAGATGTTTGCTTAGAGAAGAAATATTTTCTTTGCAAAACTTTTTGGTAAAACAACTTCTGGCTTTTCATCATCGGTACCTCCATTGTACAAGATTTTCTTCCTTTCCGAACTTCCCGAGTTCAACACCTTTTGGAAAACATCTTTTTGAAAACATTGACACAATGCTAGCTACATGGCAATTCAACTTTCCATATCCGAGGACGCGGCTTCTTCGAAAAAGTTATACTCTGCAGAGGTGTACACATCCACCAGATACAGTACACCTGCCGTGAACAACCACGGACTGTAACAACAGTATGTAGAACATCAGATAACAGATCCTAACCTTCCACTATGTTCAAGCTAGAATGTGTCTATCTCTTCAGTTGAGTATAATCTCCCTGGCTCCCTGCCTAGACAGGAGACTCAACCGTCGCAACCGGGGGGTAACTTAATCCCTCACTGTAACATCCCAAGTATGAAACATCCCTTAGAATGTTTTGTTTCTTGTTTTAATTCAAGCAATGCATATGTCATCATCTCATTGCATTTGTTTTATTTTTGGTTGCATTTGTTACTATTTGTTTTGCATCTGTTTTATCTTGTTTTCATAATCAAACTCAAACAATTTCAAATGGTTATTTTCATACTTGCTCTGTTACAACTTTTGGAATAGAAATAACAAATAAAAACAACCATTTTATTCCTTGTTAATCACTCATTAAATTGTTGGTTTTAATCAAACCATTAATTCAATCAATAATTCCCAAATCATCTTTTAATTTCAAACCAAGTTTCAAATCAGTACCTTTTGAATCCATGAAGTTCACCACACTATTTTTAATCTTTAAAATCATTTTAAACCCTAGGGGTAACCCTATTCAAATGCTTGTTATTAATAAGGGTTCATTAATATTAAAATTTCCCAAATTTGGATTCAAATACAAGCATCATTTTAAAATCTCAAATTTTTGAAATCCAATCTTGGAAAATGGTTTCTAATTACCTAATTAGCCTAACCTAATTTTTCTGGAATTTTTATTAAACAAAACCTTAACAAATTCTTCCAAAATCTGTTTCAGCAAAAAAAATATAAACAGAAAAATAAAAGGAGACAAAACCGCAGCGCGCGCGGCAGATAGCAGCAGCCCAACCCACCTAACCTACGCGCGCGCAAGCCCAGCCCGCTCTACCCCTAACTTACCGCTTTGAAAAGCGTGCACACCGTCTGTTTCCCGTACGGCGCACATCCGTCGCGCCACCGCGATAGTACGGCGGCAGCCGACGGCCATCCCATCGCCCAGGGCCCTATAAGTACTACCTAGGCACCCGGCGTCGTGCCCTAGTGCCTAGGGTTCCTATTCCACCCCGTATCCGCCGCCAATCCTTCCTCCTTCGCCGGAATTTTCCTCTGCCACCACCTCACCGGAGCCGTCGACTGAATCTTTCCACGCCGCCGTCGCCATGGACACGCACGCTCCCACCTAGGAGCTGGAATCGCTTCCCCTATCCTTCCTCTACCTGCTGGTCATCTAATCGCCACCGGTAAGCCGCTGTTTCGCCGCCGCGGTCCTCTCCTTTCTCCGGCCACCGTGGCGCCCTTGTCTGAACCCGAGGTGCTCGTCTCCGTTGCAGAGCTCCTCGACAACGATCGTTCGCTGGAATCGACCCATCTCTTCCTCCTCTACGTCTTGGACACCTGCGGGAGCACGGAGGGGCACGGGGACAGCGCCGCCATCAACGTCACCGTCGCCGTCAGTACGTCACCGTCGAGCTCTCCCTCGGCCAAATCCCGGTGAGCTCCACCGTCTCACTCACCCCTCTCCCTCCTGTTGCATCCGCACGGTACCGTGCACGTCCTGCACACACCCGTTCGCATCCAGCACAACCGCAGCAGCGCCGCCGTCCACGATCACCTCGCCGCCGACGAGCGTCTGTTAACTGACAGAGTTTTAGTGCGTGCTTTCGTCAGTTAAAATTCAGTAGCGCGTTTCTGAACCTCAACCTTTCTGCGCACCTGTTACTGATAACAAACGCGCAACAGCTGCAGTGGTTCAGTGCATACGCTTGCGAGCGCGCGGGCGAGGGATCGAATCCCCACGGCCGCATAAAAAACCCCATCTTTTTATTCTACCGCGCTGACAGCCAGGGCCCAGCTGTCAGTCCCTCTTGTGCCACGCGGGCACAGCGAGCCACGGGGCCCCCCCTGACAGCGTGTGGGTACGTTTCCAGTGCAGTAACAAAAGGATTAAAACGAATCTGTTTTATTTCTAATTCTTTTAAAATGGCAGAATAAAAACCCAAACTTTAAACATTAATAACTTCTAAACTATAAATCCAATAAATACAAATTGTATATGTTTATTGCTCCAAATTTTATTGTCTATCCAATTGTTCCATTTGTGTTCTGTTTTGAGTTTTCAAAATGCATTTAAAAATTCAAATTTGAATAATTCAAATGTAATTTGCAATAATTCACAAATAATTCATACTAATTCCAAATAAGACAAATAAAATATGTTTTTCATACCATTTTGAATATCCTATTCAAATATAAAATTTGTTTCCTGGTTTGAATAATTTAAATTGCCTAAATAATTTGATACTTGTTTAATTCAATTAAATTTGATAAAATTATAACTTGCTTAATATAAGATATTTTTGAACATGCAAAATATGTTTTCAAACCATCAAAGTGTGAACTTTTCAAATGTGAATTTGAAATTATGTTTTGACTAAATAAAATTCAATTAATATTCAAACTTGTTTTAAATTCAATTAAAACTTGTTTAATATTGTTTAATTCATAATAAATTCATCCTAATTCAAATTTCAATATTTGAAACATGTAATCCAACTAAAATTTGATGTTCTTTTCAAATATAAATTTTGTTAATTGTTTTGCACACTTTAAATTGATGAAAACAATAATTGTTTGGGTGACATGTTTAAGTAACCAAATTTTCCAAACTTAATAGATAATTTCCAAACTTGTTTTAATCCTTTTCCTTTGCATCTATTATTGTTATTTGTTGTTATTTTGTGGTTACCATCATGCATGCATCATGATAACAACTGTCACCTAATAATTAATTGTAAATCACTTGTTCCACTGAACCTATGGACCTTTTCCATATGCAACTCATTTTAGCATAGGGGTCCATTTAATTTGTGTTATCCTGTTAGCTAGGTTATTTTGATGCAACCATTAACTGTCATGCATCATATTGATTGTGCACAATGCCATGGCCATGATTGTTTACATTCCTATTTTGTTTGTTTGCTTCTTCTCGAATAGATGACGACGCTGAGACAGACGACCTTTACAGCACCCCTTCTAAGGATCTAGCTCAGTACCCGGCTGTTGAGTTTGCAGGCAAGTTATCACTCACATGAACCATTGTGTTCCTTTCAACCCTGGTTACCGATACTTTCCGTTGTCTATTATTGCTAGCCTTAGTGGTAGTAATTTCTGTTACGAACCTATCACATGAATCCTTTAACCCTGATATTGCCTCACCACCCCTCCTACAACCCTATTGCTTGAGCCAGTGTCTTACTAGCATGCTTAGATTGTTTTGCTCGAGTCTGTTACCCGTTACTTTCAGTTACTATATTTCATTATGTTCTGGGGGCTCGATGTTTAATCAATCAATCAATCATGCTAATACTACTGTTAATAATAATTTGATGATAAGGCACCGGCAGGAGGCCCTGTGTGGTTTTGAGGCCTGCTAGTGTCGACCCTAATAGGAAAAGGGTCTTGTCTACTGATCCATGATGAGCGCACTACCCGCATGTGGGAAGCGAGTATGGGCGCCCCCCTCAATTTGATTCGATTCGCATCTCGTCCAAATCATCTCATTTAGTTCGTGCTTTCTATTTGCCGCATGCATGTTTTTGCGAGCCCAGCGCAGGGTGGAACTTTTGTAGTCGGCATATAGGGGGACACGTTCTTAGAGTGCTATGAGGGTCCATTTTCTTCTGGGCTCGATTAGCCGTGCGCCCAAGGTGCTTTGGGCTTGATGCGGAGAAGAGTTGAGTTGTGTTGAGTGCCCCGCTTGGTGGGAGGCATCCCATCTGGCGGGTTATTCATACGTGTACGGCCAAATTGGTGCAACCCTGCAGGGATAATCTTCTCGAGAAGCTGTGTTTTCCGCGGTTACGGTTAACTTGGTGAAAGTACTGGCTAACAAGTACTCAGGACAACTTAAACCTAATGATTCATAATCTCTCACCCCATGATTAACAACTTGACTAGTAATAGGATTATTGTCACAATAACTTGATTCAACTTTAAGCCAACCGTGTGAGTTATCCTCGGATTGCTTCTTTGGATAAGGGGCGAGATCCAGGATGGGTTTGTTTGATGTTATCTTTCAGTTGGTTACAATACTCGATCTTATCCCCTTTCTGATAGTTGGAAGTGATAGAATCTCTGTAGTTGGTTAGCGCAGCCAGTTGCAGCATCTTATATACCCCTTTCATTCCGTTGAACCCAAGTCATCTGTGCTTGTGTTGACGGGCTATACTTTGGTGAACTGTGAGTCTTGCTTGCCAGTACGTCTATGTACTGACCCCTTTGGGGCTGTGGTTTCCGCAGACTACGATTACGAGGATCCGGGTGACGGCTACTACGTGGTGTTTGACGAGGCTGCTGACGAGTAGTTAGCGGACCCGGGCAGGATCCGAGACATCGTGGATGGGCTCCGTCTTCTTTATTTTCTCCGGCTTCTTAAGCCTGTTGGATTTGTCTGTACTCAGACACCTTTGTTTGCTTCCGCTGATGTAATGAATGCTATGTTGGGACATGTGTCCTCTGGATGATTGTATTTGCTATTTCTGCCTTAGTGAAGGCCATTTGCTACCTTATTTCAATCTTTTGTGTCGTAGAGGCATGTTGTGTTATTCCTTTTGTTCAAAGCCGTTGACGTACCATGTGTGTATGGTATGAAGTACGTCAATGGTAGTGTCCTGATTTCTACAGGATAGTTTACATCGACGGTGAACAGTAACGGTTGGTTGTCGCACATAAGTGCTGGCCTACCCGTAAGGGGACGCGGGAGCCGTTTAGCCCCGTAATCCAACCAAAATACTGTTCAGTTCGTACGGTGAGTATCCTCTAGAAGTCCGGGTGCGACAAATGGTATCAGAGCATGTCTGCCTGTAGGATCCCTTTTTACTGGTCGCAGTTGAGTCTAGAAACTATTTTGTAGCTATATAGGAAAAATGAAACGTGAGAGTAGGAATTCTGCCATTTTTCTTCTTTCCCTACCCACCCACCCTTTTCTGGTAAGGAAGTGCAACGTTGTTTTCTCTTCTCACCTAAACTTTCAAGTTAGGATTTCACGTGTTTTGGGTTCTCCGTAGTACCTCAGGAGTTTTTGGTCTCGAGTTTCCCGATGTTGCTTCAATATCCTGTTCTTTTCAACATCCTTATCGTCCGTTGAACATTGTTGTTGCTTTCCACATCAGTTCTCTACCGGAGTCTAATCAAAACTTCCCCGATCATCTGCAGATGGATCTCAGGTTCTACCCGCAGGTGGTTCGGATGACTCGCTGTGAGAGCACCGCCGGTTATCCGGAGATGCTGAGAGACATGGTTACCTATCTGGGGTTCCATTGGGCACCAGAGTACCAGGTCTACGAGCAGCAGCGAGAGTTTGACCAGACCTGCTACCGGGCTATCGTCTACATTCTGTCGGATGATGGCAGGAGCGTTGTCCACCGCTACGAGGCAGTAGGTTCCACAGTGGATATGGCCGTGCAGCAGGCAGCTTACGTGAGTCTCACCGTCCTCCGTGCTGACTACTGGGGGTTTGATGATTCCATCTATCGTCACATCCCCCGTGGTTACATCACGGCAGCGGGAGTTCACTTCACCCTCCACAGCAACCTGGATACCTACGAGTCTGATAGCTCCAGGCTGCACACCACTGCTCAGTTCGTGAGGCACAGTGACGCAGTTGCTTCCACACTTTCTCAGGAGTTAGCCTCAGTCAGGGAGCAGCTCTATCTGGCGTTGACTCGTCTGGCTACGTACACCACAGACTTTGTTGGAGACGAGCGCTTTGCGCGTTTCACTCAGCCAGCTGGGTTTCCGCTGCCAGATGCTGGAGGTTACGAGCCGATCAGAGGTCCACTTCTCGACCTTGGTCCGGGTTACACTGGGATTCCCCGCTTTGGAGCACAGGGAGACGATGCTTTCTACTTCACCACACCGAGAGTTGCTCTCAGGGCAGTCCCGCTCTACGTGGATCGTCGTCATACCTACTTCCGAGGGATTCCTCCGCACCGTATCTCTCGTCGTACTACTCACCGCCGTCCTGCGTGATGAGCATGGGAGTACCGATGTATCCATTCCTAGCTATGTTTAGTTATCCTTTGTATTTCGAACCATGTATTGGTCTGTTGGATATTCTGATGTATTTGAACATGTGATGATGTACCTGTTGGTTACCTATTCATGTGTCGGAATAATCTATCTTTCGGTTACCAAGTCTATCCTTTTTCTGTTGTTGTGCTAAAATGAATGTCTATTCAGGATGCCGCCAACCAGGAACAACCCACCGGAGCCACCTCCGCTCACGGAGCTGTTGACTCAGATGACTCAGGTCGTGGCTCAGATGGCCCAGATCCAGGCTAACCAGCACACCAACCAGAATGCTCCGCGAGTCAGCATCAAGGAGTTTCTGAGCATGGGGCCGAGAGCTTTCGTGGCAACACGTGAGCCTCTGGATGCTGATGACTGGATCAGGGAGATGAACAGGGCTCTGGAGATTGCTCATGTTGCTGAGGAAGATAAGGTCAAGTATGCCACCTACCTACTGAAGGGTCAGGCAACTACTTGGTGGGAGAACTACCAGACCATGAGAGCTGGCTATCCTATCACCTGGGGATGTTTCAAGGATGCCTTCCTGAAGCACCACATCCCAGATGGTCTCATGGAAAGGATGCGTGAGGAATTCTGCTCTCTCAAACAGGGCAAGCTGGACGTCCTCGGCTACCAGAACGAGTTCAATCGTCTCGCTCGATACGCTGGTGACGAGGTGTCCACTGAAGCCAAGAAGATGGCAAGGTTCCGCCGAGGTTTTAACCCGGAACTGAAGTACGCTCTCACCAACATCAAGTGCAAGGACTTCGTGGAGCTCGTGAACACCGCGCTCAATGAGGAGAATGGGCGCAAGGCGTTCGAAGAGTCCCGTAAGCACTCGCGTGAGGGTGGTTCCTCCTCCAACATGACCACCCCTCCGCAGAAGCGCCGCATCTGGGTGCCAAATGCTGCTGTCACTAGGGCTCCAAATGCCCAAGCTTCTCCAGGCTTTGGTCCCCGCCCACCCAACCCATCTCAGATGCAGGGTCAGAGGATTCCAATGGGGCAGCCAAGGCCAGGTCCTCCTCGTGTCGTCACTTGCTACAAGTGCAAGGAGACTGGACACTACGCTGATAAGTGCACTCAGAGGCAGCTACCTGCACCACCTCCTCGCCCCAACACCAACCAGGCAATGGTTCGTGCTCCCCTGGCTAAAGCCTTCAACTCCAACAACAGGCCTATCGGGAGGACCGCGAGGGTGAACCATATCAAGGCCGACAAAGCTGAGGAAGCTGCTGACGTCGTTCTCGGTATATTACCCGTAAACTCTATTCCAGCTAAAGTGTTGTTTGATACCGGAGCATCGCATTCTTTTGTGTCAAAGATTTTTGCAAAAGCATACAACCTAGTTCTGGTTCCGCTAAGCAATCAAATGACTGTTCACTCTCCGGGACCGCAAATGTTGACTTCCAAGATAAGCATGGACAATGAGATCCTAATTGGAGGTCGCATATTCCTTGCTTCACTCATGTTGCTGGGTAATTCTGACATTGATGTCATTCTGGGTATGGATTGGTTGAAGACCAACAAAGCTAAAATTGACTGTGCTCAAAAGTCAATAACTCTATCCCACACTTCAGGCCAGATAGTCTATTCTCCTTATGGATCAAGTTCTGTTCAGCTGTTCAACCTCGATGCCAAACCCCTTCCTGCAATTGAAAATGTTCCGGTGGTTTGTGAATTCCCTGACGTCTTTCCAGAAGAGTTGCCAGGGATGCCCCCGGACAGAGCAGTTGAGTTCGTGATCGAGCTTGAGCCAGGTACTGCTCCAATCTCTAAGCATCCATACAAGATAGCTCCTCCTGAACTGAAATTGTTGAAGGAGCAAATCGATATGTACATGGAGAAAGGTTACATTCAGCCTAGTTCCTCCGCTTGGGGTTGCCCAACTCTGTTTGTTGCCAAGAAGGATCAAACAAAAAGACTCGTGGTTGACTATCGTCCTCTCAATGAGAAAACCATCAAGAACAAGTATCCAATTCCTCGTATCGATGATCTTTTTGATCAACTTGCTGGAGCCTCAATATTCTCAAAGTTGGACTTGAGGATGGGGTACCATCAGATAAAGATCAGAAAGGAAGATATTCCTAAGACAGCTTTCACCACTCGTTACGGTCTATATGAATACACCGTCATGTCCTTTGGTCTCACCAATGCACCGGCAACGTTCTCAAGACTCATGAATTCTGTCTTCCATGAATACCTCGACAAGTTTGTTGTGGTATATCTCGATGACATTCTAGTCTACTCAAAATCCGAGGAAGAGCATGGAGAACACCTTCGTCTCACTCTCATGAAACTTCGCGAGCATCGTCTATATGCCAAGTTTTCCAAATGTGAGTTCTGGATTCCAGAAGTTGCATATCTTGGTCATATCATCTCTGCCAAGGGCATAGCCATTGATCCTGAAAAGGTTAAGGCAATTGTTGATTGGAAACCCCCTAAGACGGTGAAGCAAGTCAGAAGTTTTCTTCGCTTGGCTAGCTATTGCCGTCGTTTCGTCCAAAACTTCTCCAAGATTGCCAAACCTCTCACTGATCTCACAAAGAAGGACAAGAAGTTCGTTTGGACTCCACAGTGTGATGAGAGTATCAATCTCCTGAAGACTAAACTCACTTCTACACCTGTTCTAGTTGGCCCAGATACTACCAAACCTTTCCAGATATTCTGTGATGCATCTCTCCAAGGCCTAGGAGCAGTTCTTATGCAAGAACGTCAAGTTGTGGCTTATGCTTCACGTCAGTTGAACCCACATGAGCAAAACTATCCCACTCATGATCTTGAACTTGCAGCAGTTGTGTTTGCCCTCAAGAAATGGAGACAATACTTGTTGGGTAACAAAACTGAAATCTTTTCCGATCATAAGAGTCTGAAATACATCTTCACTCAGCCAGATCTAAACCTCAGGCAAAGGAGATGGATTGAAAAGATTAAAGACTTTGATCTCACCATTTCTTACACTCCAGGCAAGGCTAATGTTATGGCCGATGCTCTCAGTCGCAAATCCTATTGCAATAATCTCATGATCATGGAAAGCCAACCTCCACTTCATGAAGAATTCCAGAAGCTGAACCTTGGTCTTGTTCCTGAAGGATACCTTGCTAGCTTGACAGCCAGTCCAACTCTAGAGGACAAGATTCGTTCTGAACAACTTCGTGATACTGAAATCAAGAAGATTGTAGAGCACATCAAGGAGGGCAATGATAAATTCAAGTCCTTCTCAATTGATGACAAGGGAACTGTGTTCTTCGAAGGACGCATTGCAGTTCCTCAGATTCAAAGTCTCAAGGATATCATTCTCAGGGAGGCTCATGAAACTCCTCTATCCATTCACCCTGGAAGTACAAAGATGTACCAGGATCTCAAGACTCTGTATTGGTGGCCTGGCATGAAACGTGAAATTGCTCAATACGTTTCTGAATGCGACGTTTGTCAACGTGTTAAGGCAGTCCATCAGAAAACAGCCGGTCTACTCCAACCTCTGAAAATTCCTGAGTGGAAGTGGGACATCATTGAAATGGACTTCGTTACTGGGTTTCCAAAGTCCAGGAAGGGCAACGATGCAATCTTCGTTGTTATTGATCGTCTCACTAAGGTTGCTCACTTCTTTGCTGTCAAGGAAACTATCTCAGCTAGCCAGTTAGCAGAGCTCTACACAGCAAAGGTTGTTCCCCTTCATGGTGTTCCATTGGAAATAAGCTCAGACCGTGGAAGTATCTTCACTTCCCATTTCTGGAAAAGCTTTCAAGAAGCATTGGGCACCAAACTTCTGTTCAGCACAGCTTATCACCCTCAGTCTCAGGGGCAAGTCGAAAGAGTCAATCAGATTCTCGAGGATATGCTCAGAGCATGTGGTCTCTCCTTTGGCATGAAATGGGAGGATTGTCTTCCATATGCTGAATTCTCCTACAACAACAGCTACCAGGCAAGACTAGGCATGGCACCATTTGAGGCACTGTATGGTCGCAGATGCAGGAGTCCTATCAATTGGTCTGGAGCTGGTGAACATTCACTCTTGGGCCCTGACATTGTTAAGGAAGCCGAGGAGAAAGTTCGTATCATTCATGACAATCTCAGGATTGCTCAGTCTCGTCAGAAGAGCTATTATGATAGCAAGCACAGGGATATGATCTATGCACCTGGTGATAAGGCATATCTCCGTGTAACTCCCCTCAGAGGCACTCATCGTTTTGGTGTGAAAGGAAAGCTTGCACCAAGATACATTGGTCCTTTCAACATTCTCTCGAGGCGGGCAGAAAATGCTTATCGTCTTGAGCTTCCAGAAAACTATCCAAGGTGCACGATGTGTTCCACGTGTCACAGCTCAAGAAGTGTTTCAAAGATCCAGATCGTGCAGTTGATCATGATTCCATTGAACTGCAAGATGATCTATCTTATGAGGAGCACCCTATTCGTATTCTCGATGAGACCGAGCGTAAGACTCGCAACAAGAGCACCAAGTTCTTGAAAGTGCAATGGTCGCATCATTCCGATAAAGAGGCAACGTGGGAGACCGAAGAGGATCTTCGCAAGAAGTATCCGGACCTTTTCACATCTCAGTAAGGAATCTCGGGGCGCGATTCCTTCAAGGGGGGGCGTTTTGTAACATCCCAAGTATGAAACATCCCTTAGAATGTTTTGTTTCTTGTTTTAATTCAAGCAATGCATCATGTCATCATCTCATTGCATTTGTTTTATTTTTGGTTGCATTTGTTACTATTTGTTTTGCATCTGTTTTATCTTGTTTTCATAATCAAACTCAAACAATTTCAAATGGTTATTTTCATACTTGCTCTGTTACAACTTTTGGAATAGAAATAACAAATAAAAACAACCATTTTATTCCTTGTTAATCACTCATTAAATTGTTGGTTTTAATCAAACCATTAATTCAATCAATAATTCCCAAATCATCTTTTAATTTCAAACCAAGTTTCAAATCAGTACCTTTTGAATCCATGAAGTTCACCACACTATTTTTAATCTTTAAAATCATTTTAAACCCTAGGGGTAACCCTATTCAAATGCTTGTTATTAATAAGGGTTCATTAATATTAAAATTTCCCAAATTTGGATTCAAATACAAGCATCATTTTAAAATCTCAAATTTTTGAAATCCAATCTTGGAAAATGGTTTCTAATTACCTAATTAGCCTAACCTAATTTTTCTGGAATTTTTATTAAACAAAACCTTAACAAATTCTTCCAAAATCTGTTTCAACAAAAAAAATATAAACAAAAAAATAAAAGGAGACAAAACCGCAGCGTGCGCGGCAGATAGCAGCAGCCCAACCCACCTAACCTACGCGCGCGCAAGCCCAGCCCGCTCTACCCCTAACTTACCGCTTTGAAAAGCGTGCACACCGTCTGTTTCCCGTACGGCGCACATCCGTCGCGCCACCGCGACAGTACGGCGGCAGCCGACGGCCATCCCATCGCCCAGGGCCCTATAAGTACTACCTAGGCACCCGGCGCCGTGCCCTAGTGCCTAGGGTTCCTATTCCACCCCGTATCCGCCGCCAATCCTTCTTCCTTCGCCGGAATTTTCCTCTGCCACCACCTCACCGGAGCCGTCGACTGAATCTTTCCACGCCGCCGTCGCCATGGACACGCACGCTCCCACCTAGGAGCTGGAATCGCTTCCCCTATCCTTCCTCTACCTGCTGGTCATCTAATCGCCACCGGTAAGCCGCTGTTTCGCCGCCGCGGTCCTCTCCTTTCTCCGGCCACCGTGGCGCCCTTGTCTGAACCCGAGGTGCTCGTCTCCGTTGCAGAGCTCCTCGACACCGATCGTTCGCTGGAATCGACCCATCTCTTCCTCCTCTACGTCTTGGACACCCGCAGGAGCACGGAGGGGCACGGGGACAGCGCCGCCATCAACGTCACCGTCGCCGTCAGTACGTCACCGTCGAGCTCTCCCTCGGCCAAATCCCGGTGAGCTCCACCGTCTCACTCACCCCTCTCCCTCCTGTTGCATCCGCACGGTACCGTGCACGTCCTGCACACACCCGTTCGCATCCAGCACAACCGCAGCAGCGCCGCCGTCCACGATCACCTCGCCGCCGACGAGCGTCTGTTAACTGACAGAGTTTCAGTGCATGCTTTCGTCAGTTAAAATTCAGTAGCACGTTTCTGAACCTCAACCTTTCTGCGCACCTGTTACTGATAACAAACGCGCAACAGCTGCAGTGGTTCAGTGCATACGCTTGCGAGCGCGCGGGCGAGGGATCGAATCCCCGCGGCCGCATAAAAAACCCCATCTTTTTATTCTACCGCGCTGACAGCCAGGGCCCAGCTGTCAGTCCCTCTTGTGCCACGCGGGCACAGCGAGCCACGGGGCACCCCCTGACAGCGTGTGGGTACGTTTCCAGTGCGGTAACAAAAGGATTAAAACGAATCTGTTTTATTTCTAATTCTTTTAAAATGGCAGAATAAAAACCCAAACTTTAAACATTAATAACTTTTAAACTATAAATCCAATAAATACAAATTGTATATGTTTATTGCTCCAAATTTTATTGTCTATCCAATTGTTCCATTTGTGTTCTGTTTTGAGTTTTCAAAATGCATTTAAAAATTCAAATTTGAATAATTCAAATGTAATTTGCAATAATTCACAAATAATTCATACTAATTCCAAATAAGACAAATAAAATATGTTTTTCATACCATTTTGAATATCCTATTCAAATATAAAATTTGTTTCCTGGTTTGAATAATTTAAATTGCCTAAATAATTTGATACTTGTTTAATTCAATTAAATTTGATAAAATTATAACTTGCTTAATATAAGATATTTTTGAACATGCAAAATATGTTTTCAAACCATCAAAGTGTGAACTTTTCAAATGTGAATTTGAAATTATGTTTTGACTAAATAAAATTCAATTAATATTCAAACTTGTTTTAAATTCAATTAAAACTTGTTTAATATTGTTTAATTCATAATAAATTCATCCTAATTCAAATTTCAATATTTGAAACATGTAATCCAACTAAAATTTGATGTTCTTTTCAAATATAAATTTTGTTAATTGTTTTGCACACTTTAAATTGATGAAAACAATAATTGTTTGGGTGACATGTTTAAGTAACCAAATTTTCCAAACTTAATAGATAATTTCCAAACTTGTTTTAATCCTTTTCCTTTGCATCTATTATTGTTATTTGTTGTTATTTTGTGGTTACCATCATGCATGCATCATGATAACAACTGTCACCTAATAATTAATTGTAAATCACTTGTTCCACTGAACCTATGGACCTTTTCCATATGCAACTCATTTTAGCATAGGGGTCCATTTAATTTGTGTTATCCTGTTAGCTAGGTTATTTTGATGCAACCATTAACTGTCATGCATCATCTTGATTGTGCACAATGCCATGGCCATGATTGTTTACGTTCCTATTTTGTTTGTTTGCTTCTTCTCGAATAGATGACGACGCTGAGACAGACGACCTTTATAGCACCCCTTCTGAGGATCTAGCTCAGTACCCGGCTGTTGAGTTTGCAGGCAAGTTATCACTCACATGAACCATTGTGTTCCTTTCAACCCTGGTTACCGATACTTTCCGTTGTCTATTATTGCTAGCCTTAGTGGTAGTAATTTCTGTTACGAACCTATCACATGAATCCTTTAACCCTGATATTGCCTCACCACCCCTCCTACAACCCTATTGCTTGAGCCAGTGTCTTACTAGCATGCTTAGGTTGTTTTGCTCGAGTCTGTTACCCGTTACTTTCAGTTACTATATTTCATTATGTTCTGGGGGCTCGATGTTTAATCAATCAATCAATCATGCTAATACTACTGTTAATAATAATTTGATGATAAGGCACCGGCAGGAGGCCCTGTGTGGTTTTGAGGCCTGCTAGTGTCGACCCTAATAGGAAAAGGGTCTTGTCTACTGATCCATGATGAGCGCACTACCCGCATGTGGGAAGCGAGTATGGGCGCCCCCTCAATTTGATTCGATTCGCATCTCGTCCAAATCATCTCATTTAGTTCGTGCTTTCTATTTGCCGCATGCATGTTTTTGCGAGCCCAGCGCAGGGTGGAACTTTTGTAGTCGGCATATAGGGGGACACGTTCTTAGAGTGCTATGAGGGTCCATTTTCTTCTGGGATCGATTAGCCGTGCGCCCAAGGTGCTTTGGGCTTGATGCGGAGAAGAGTTGAGTTGTGTTGAGTGCCCCGCTTGGTGGGAGGCATCCCATCTGGCGGGTTATTCATACGTGTACGGCCAAATTGGTGCAACCACTACTAGAGAAAAGATTATTGGAGGCTCGTTTTTTTGTTATTCGAGGCGCATATGGAATGAGCGTCGAACGCCAAGCCTCGCATATTTTGGCTTATTGGAGGCGCATTTTGAAATGCGCCTCCTATACCTGCATATAGGAGGCGCATTTGAAATGCGCCTCCTATATATTCAAGTATACAAGGCGCATTCCAGTATGCGCCTCCAATAAGTTATACGAGGCGCATTTAATAATGAGCCTCCTATAAGTTATAGGAGGCGCATTCCAGAATGCGCCTCGTATAAGTTATAGGAGGCTCATTTCGGGATGCGCCTCCTATAAGTTATAGGAGGCTCACTATTAAATGCGCCTTCTATAAGTTATAGGAGGCGCATTCTGGAATGCGCCTCCTATAACTTATAGGAGGCGCATTTAATATGCGCCTTGTATAACATTTTCGAATTTTAAAATTTGCAGAATTACTGCGCGTTCCAGAATACACATATACAGGTATATAGATACACAAATACAGTACAACAGTCCAGAATTTTCAGAAAGTAGCATCACTATGAATACCATCAACTTGAATCAAATCACGGCATACATATACGCAAGTTCATTTATACGAAGTACATCACACAACACAAGTGTTTGTGTCTCGGATCGAGTACAAGTTCACAATCACGTTACAACTGCGACGAGGGATCGAGCTCTAGCTAGCTTAGGTGAGAGTAAAGCACATAGACTACGATGGATAGCAATGAGGCGATGATGATCACGATGAAGTTGCTCCACTTCTTTCTTCCGTGCCTCCACTTCTCTTCTGCCATCTCTCTTCCGCCACTTCCTCCACTTTTTCTCCACTTCCTCCACTTCTCTTCCGCCACCTCTCTACTCGTATAGCCTTGGTAGAGGTTGCCCGAGAAGGTGTTGACTTGCTTCGCGCAGTCTTCCCACTCCTCGTACACACCTGGAACCCGACCGATGTACACGACATAGCACTTCTTCGCCATCTCCTACACACACAAAGAAAGATGATATTAGTTACATGTCAGTGGAAATAAATAGCTAAAATAGCTAGCGGTTGATAATATATACAGAGTCATGCATATATATGGGTGAAACAAGATGATCACCTAAAATAGCTAGCAGTTGACAATATATATACATAGATGCTAGCAGTTGACAATATATATACATAATCATGCATATATATGGGTGTCACTGTCTACTACCTAGGTGAGATCGAGCTACTGGCGATGGTGTTCAGGAAAACTACTACAGTTAGCTAGCTAAGGTTTAGGGCAACTCTTGGTAGCTAGCTAGCTCTGACAATGCATAAGACGTATATCCTAAATGACAGTGGCGTTGTTTGATCTTGTGCAGCAAATAGAATATATCCTAAATTACTAGTGTACTTGGCACACGAGATCAAACAACGACATTGTCATCACACATAACGCCACAACATGTTCTAATCATCGGCAAAACACAAGAAATAGATCGGCAAGAACGAATGAAAAGCAAAAGAGCACTTAGGATAGTTCATAACATAAATAAATTACTAGTGTCGCTCACAACCAAGTTTACAACATAGTGATAATAAAGAGTTTACAACACGAGTTCGGAACTAGCTAACAGCTAGCTACCTAGCTAATGGAAGCATCAAGACTTCGTCGGCTTGTCAGGGCCGGCATGGAGCAAGCCCTTCTTATTGGCCGCCAGCATCATCATGGACCTGTCGTCACCCTGCATCGCCAAGCGTTCGTCTATGGATCTATTGGGCGGTTGATTGCCACCGCAGAACATGCCCCCGGATCTGACGACTCCATTATGCACGAGAGTCGCGATATCCTCCTGGATCTCGAAGAAGGCCTGCCTGAGAGCGGGAGTTGACGTGGTTGCAAGCCTTTCACCCCACCTGGCGACGTCATTTGGCAGCGTTAGCTGCTCCATCTCACGGACGTACTGCTTCATGTGGTAAAGGGCATAGAAGGCATCCTTCTTGCTGTTTGCCGGCTGCTTGGCGCAGGGGAACTTCATCAGGTGCTTGAAGACGTGCGCGCCGAACCTTACATGAGGAGTTTCCGGTAGCGTGCCTTCCTGAGCGACGTAGGCGGCGAGAGCACCATCAAACACGGTCTTGATCATTGTGTAGTCCTTCGGAATCGCACTGTTGGAGTCGAGGTACAAGGCTGTCGAGCGCCTCATGTTCAAGCATATGAGAACGCAGCCTTGCGAAGCACCCGGCATAGTGGGATGGTAGGGAACGAGAATCGCAAGCCTGTCCGGGTATCTTTGCATGAAGGTCGTCAGATAGTCGGTCGCCATTTCGATTCCCTTCTCTGTTCCCAGCAAGGCGTCACGGAAGAAGTAGGGATCCACTACCTGCAAGAGCGGGAGGTTGTCTCTGGTAATCGCCATGGAAGTATTGAGGGAGAACAGCCGGACCAGGGTATCATGCAGCCGGAACCCGTTCAACAAGTCGAAGATATCAGTATGTCGCAGGAAGAAGATATCCCCTGGGGGTACATGGACGAAGCACAGCTCTTTCCTGTTCGGCACCTTAGCCATCATAACCAGGTACGATGGGTCGTTCTCTTTAATACGACGCTCCTCGGTATACAAACACACCTGATGAAGACTGCGCATATAAGTGCCCGCGACGGCGAGCATCGATGGACACATCATCCCTACACCTGCCACGTGCACCTTAGGCCTGTTGGCTTGGAACGCAGGGCCATCCTGAGCCCGGAAAACGGGATTCGAAGCATCCTTGCCCTTCTTTCCTGGCCTTTTGCGACCCTTCTTTGGCTTTCCAGAGTCGTGTTGCGTCTCACCGACAACCCTATGGAGGGTGGCCAAAGGAACTGCTGGTCTCGGAGGCTCGGTGAAGGTTGCGGGTGGCGGCGTGTCCTGGCTAGTTGGGAAGAGCCGCAGCTGGCAAGCGGGTTTCGCCGGTTGGGTCTCTGGCTCTGCCGGCTCAAACATATCAGAAACCCCTCTTTCACTTGAAGCCCTCGTGCAAATGAACTGGTCGCCGAATCTGGGGTCAACATCATCATCATAATCATCTTGATTCTGTGCCATGTTGAAATCTTCTTCATGTGCTGGCTGTGCTGCCTCCGCGGTGATAATGTTGGGCTGGGGGTCCACGTCTGTCCCCAAACGGATCTGGCTCTTCGGCCATAGGAACAAGTAGCCAAAGAGAGTACCGAGGACCGCTGGCGGAGCGTCATCTTCCCATCCCGAAGGTTGAGAGGGAGGTTCCAATTGCTCGTATCCGGATATCACCATACTGATTTGGACCCTCATCATGTCTGGTGGCATTGTGCCAGTGTGCCATACGCGGTTATCCGGCATAATGATGGAGCCCATGGCGACATCCTTCAGCTGGCCGCCCACCAAGTGCATTAGAGTGCAAGGAGTGTCTTTCTGCGAAAGACATGCAGGCCGGGCGTCAGTACAACCGAGATCAAGTCATCAGTGTGGTTGAGCCTCCCAACTCTAGATTTAATGACTTAGTAATTACCTTGAGGGCGTCGAACGCGGCCAATGGCGAGGGACCGCCGTCGACACGCTTGAGCGCGCAAGTGGCGGAGTGGCTGCCAGATGGAGGAGCGGTGGTGCGGGTCGGCGCCTTCGCCGCAGCAACCTCCGGAGCTGGAGGAGTGTCCACCAACACCGGCCCCGCCGCTAGAGGAGTCACCAGCGCCTCCGGCCACGACATGTTGTCCGATTGGGTGCTGCCGATCGCGAGGTCGGGAACAGGTGGTGGCCCCTTCATACCACTTCTCTCCCACCTCTTGTACCTCTCCATGTAGATGGGAAGGATGGTGATGAGCTTCTCGTTCAATTGCGACTGCATTTCTGTCCTGACTTGTTGTTTGAACTTCGTCTCGGCAACCGTCACAGCCCTGGTCACGGCATTTTCTACTACACCAGGAAAGGCTTCAACCGTTTCCCTTAACTTTTTCACCTCGGCGCTTTCGGCCTTCTTTCCCTTCGAGTTGCCGCCGTAGTACTCGGACCACGGTATGCCTCCGAAGCCGGGCACACGACCAGCCGACGACGGTGCCTTCAGAGGTTCGACATTCTTGGTCCGGTTCAGCGCCCTGTTGAAAGTGGTGTCCCACTTGGCGATAGGCTCCGACCCCTGGGAAGAGGAGCTCTTACACTCCTCGCTCTGCGCACGAGGGAACGCGATTAGTCGACTTCATTGATTAGTCGTGAACGCAAAGAATCGAGTTGCATGGAAACTACTTACATAGTTTCCCATTAAGTCTATGACCTTCGAAGCGAAGGGGCCGGTGGGCTCCGAGGTATAATTAGAGCCCCCTTTCACCTTGGAATGTCGGGCCCTGAAAAAGTTCCTTGCCTGCGGCTCCTTTATGTCGGCAAAGGGTGGTGTCAACCCATTTTCGCGATATTCGGCGTCCTCCTTCTCCCATTTGGGCATCGCGGTTCTATAACCGCCGGAGCCGAGATGGTGGGTACCAATGTTGAGGCTCCTCATATACTTGCCCTTCTCACTCTTAAGCTTGCTCAAGGTCGAGTTGCATCTGGTCTTGAAGAGATTATAGTCTTCTTCCTTGACCATAGGCTCCTTCTTAAAGACCTCCGGGTAACTTAGCTTGTCCTCGATGATCAGCTTCTTCACCCGGGCCTTCCAATTGCCCAAGGCCTTGGTCATCGTCTTGAGGGCGTTCTTGTTCACCGGGTTCCCTTTCAATTCGTCGTTGTTGTACTTGTTTTCCTCATCACCCGGGAACGCGTATCTTGCGTGCAGCTTTCGGAAGAGCGTGACGAGCAAACCCTTGTTCGCATTAGACTTGAGGCTCGCCGTGTTGATCGTGGCGGTGCTCCGGAGGATTGCCGCGAGCTGGTGGGAGTAACCCCCGGTAACCTTCTTCGGCTCCTCCGGAACACCAGCAGCGCTCACACTCGTGATGATGGACCTTGTGCCGACGTCCACCATGATCGGGGTCCGATCCTTCCGGGCCTTCTTCGAGGCGCTACCACCGCTCGTAGTGGCACCACCGCCGCCATCGGTGGTACTGGCGTCCTCGGTGTCCACCATTTTCTCCTCATCGTCCGACGAGTTTTCCTCAGCCTCCTCCATCTCTTCGTCCCGCGGTTGGAATTCCGGGTCCTCGCGGGCTTCCATCTCCGCCTCTAGCTCCCAATAGGTCAGCTTATTGCTTGAAGGTTCCGGCGCCCCCGACATTTCTAAAAACACACAAAGAAATGAAACTACTAAATATTAAATTTCTAGGCGTACATTAAGAGTGCCGATGTCCACCATAAGTGATCAGATACAGCAGGACTGTGATCAGATACAGCAGGACTGTGTGTTTGCATACAAAGAAATAAGTGATCAGATACAGCAGGACTGTGATCAGATACAGCAGGACTGTGATTACTAACTGTGCTTATAATGTGCTTCGTCATGTAATCAGATACAGCAGGACTGTGATTATAATGTGCTTCGTCATGTAATCAGATACAGCAGGACTGTGATTACTAACTGTGCTATTTGGCTTACCAAGTGTATATGAATTGTTTCCTAAATGTTTGAAATATTTGAAATAAGTTTGGACTTTCTATATGTTCTATATGTACCTCGTGCTGAATAAGTCTGTCTGTACTTCAAATGATTGTTTCCTAAATGTTTGAAATAAGTTTGGACTTTCTGTACCACTTAATTATCGGAGTTATGTGTCAATGATTCTGCTATATTACTACTATCCTGTTTACTTCCGTGTTATTGAGATGTAATATCGATCATTGGTAACGATAATTCATTTACATTTTTTGAGAAAACACCTGCCTGCTGGTATCAGTCATCCACTTTATGACCTGCATTGACTGGGTAGCTTAGCATTTGCTCAATTCTAGACTTCTTGTTGCCCAACTTTAGGAAGAAATTTAGCATAAGCACGTTCTATTGCTTACTTAAAATGCATTACTGAGCTGCCTGGTGAGAAATTATCTAGTTTTTGAAAGCAAGTCCTCCTGCAGGATGAGTATATCATATACTCACTATGTTTGGCGTCATGAGTGCCTCCATAGATCAAGGGTGTGTTCTCAAGTAAACTCTAGTCTTGACTACTAACTGCTATTTCATGACTCTATGTAATGTCAAGGCAGAGCTAGTATTACTTATCTTGTGAGGGAGATCACATGCTATTTCTTGACTGTATCCAATGTACCGTACAGACTCAGATTTCTCTGAATTGCACAATGGTAAAACATTTAAGGCTTCATGTTATTGGTACCTAAAACCAATGGCCAATATGCAGGTTTATTATTCTACTGCCTTTGTTCCACAATGTAAGATGTTTGGGTAGGCTAGCGAACAGAGGTAGTAGAAGGTAGCTGGTAGCATTTGCATAGAGATAAAAACTGGTAGGCGCCCTGTCCCTACAAAACTGCTTCAGGGTACAGTAGTCTTGATTCCTCCAACAAATGAACGTCCCATGTAGAGATATGGCCTGCTAGCTTTCCATTGTGACCTGTCATATATAAGTGTTGGCTTTGCTAGCTTTCCTTGTAGCTAGTCGAAATACAGAAGAAAGAAGTTAGCTAATGTGAGTGAGAGGTGTCGGAAACAGAGGCTGACGGTGTAAGATGTGACGGTTAACATAAGCCCAGGAAAATTCTAGTTTCACTATTCTTAAAAGTTACCGTGCCCTCATGTTCACTCTGTATCAGTGGATCGAAATAGCGGGGCAGACTGGTACGACTAGCCCAGCTTCTCTCACCCACCGATATTCTTTTGTTTTATCCCCACAGTTAGACAGATATGGGAGGTTCAGATGCTTGACCCCAGTTGATTAGCAGCTAGCAGGGGTTAGAGGGATTACCTCGACGTTGCAGTCGTACTTGATTTGTGCTGCCTCGAAGGAAGTCTGGTGGCCAGGCAGCAGCGTCCTCTCTGGCAAGGTCAACAGCAGGAACTCGATGGACTAGCAGCCACCCACGAAATCCCTTGCTGCAATGGATGGATCTGAAAATATCAGGGGATTGATTCAGCAAGTAGAATGGCAGGAATATATATGTACACATCCACTGAAGAACATAAATTTGCTGCTTGGTTGGTGAGCATGCAAATTAATTTGATGCTTCTAAACATTCAGATTTACTTGTAAACATTTATTATTGGTCTAACCGAGGAGCGTTCTAGTAGATTTTAAGAAGAAAGCAATTCAAGCATGAGTAGAATTAAACGGATCATACTTTCTACTCTTGCATTGTGTGATTAAACATCTGCTGATGGGTAAACTGGAATTTTATATATGTGTACTGAAATGGAAATGACACCCAAACACAAATACTTGCCATGGAGATGGGCATGGAAATAAAACACTAAACTTAAAATTTGATTACCACAAACAAACAGTTTCATTTCAGTGTATTTAACATTTCTTCAAATATCTTAGAAATGAAACTACAAAGTATAAAATTGACAGAAAATTTGGGCATGACCTTTGCTAATTTTCCTAGTCTAGGAGTGCCAGAAATTCGCCGGGAAGGAAATGAATCAACTTCCCGGCGAAACATTGGCATCTCAAAAAGAAAAACCTGCACAAAAAATGCATAAAATTCTACAACAGCTCTACAAAGATCCCTTTCAGCCAAAAAATCATCCAGCAACAGTTCTACAACAGCATCATTTCATTTGTTTCCTGCAAATACTGAGAGCGAGAGAAGAGTAAGGAGCAGAGCCTGAGGCGCCTCACTAGACCTTCAGTTCCTCTAGAAGTAATCCTCTCTGCAATTTCCTTTGCAGTTCTGCAATGAAAACTTGGAAAGTTAGAATAGAAGACCTAAAGCAATTTTTTGCCAGATTTTGTGTAATAAAAGACCTCGTGATACCTCTCACAAAAATGCTAGGCTAGGATGTGTGAACAGAGAAGCAGTTGTACATACATGTCAATGTAAGTGATAACTTGGCGTATTGATTCTAGTTTTTGCTTGGAAAGCCGGAAGTAACAGATTTGCAATGCAGCTGTTGCATTACTGAATAAATACACCAGATATGGAATCTGAAGTTGCTATGTGATATAGAATGTGATGACGACAGGTAAATTAATTACTAGAGACAAAAGACTAGTATATACTGAAGCAAAAGATAGTACAGTAGCTCCAACGGCACGAAACTTTGCCCACGATATTTTGTCACTAGTAGAAGCTTGATGTAGTAGCACCACGGCTGCATATATAGACCAAAGAAGTGGAAGAAAGTCTGGAACTATCCAGCCCTCCCGAGATCCGTCCCTCATACCAAATACGAGCTCTAGCTAGGCAATTAGTTCGAGCTGAGATTAGCTTCAGTTAGCTGAGATTAGCTTCAGTTAGCTGTTGCCATCGAGTTGTCCAGGCTCGTTCAAGTGTGCAGTGCATTCTCTGTCATTTTCATAGTATTATTTTTGACCGACTTCAATGAAGCAGAAACCAACACAAAAAATTAGGACCAAATTGTGTGAATTGAGGACCAAATCAGTTTGATAAGAGTTTTGTATTGCATAACATTTTAGATTCAGATGTTTTCACATCTGACATTGCCAAATGGGATTGTGGCAGGGCTGGACCTGAACTGCGGCAACTTCCTGGCGGAGCACACGGTGGCGGCGGTGCAGGGTGGCGAGCTGTCCGAGGAGGACGTGGAACGGGGCAGAGGGAATACGAGCTCTAGCTGAATTGCGCGCGCACACAAGCTCCAGCCCTCCCGAGATCCGTCGCCGCGCCCCCAAATCAGAATCCCAAATTCTAAGCGAACGCAACGGAAGGGAGAAATCGAGGGATGCTTCGGGGGAGGGATGCTTACCTACCAATCTGTGCGTGCAGGGGACGAACACCTGCGCCGCGCCTGCCGCCCGGTGCCCCGCCGCCTTGAGTGGCGAGGAGGTAGAAAGATGGGATTTTTCGCGCCGGAATCTCTCTCTGCTGGGTCCTCGGATGATGCTCCTTCTCCCGCGCCGCCGGTGTCAGCGAGCCCGCCGCCGGTGTCAGCGAGCCCGTCGCCGTCGTCGCGTCTGTGTGGGAGTCGATCTGGGAGAGACGGGAATGTGGGGAATCGGGGACGGAACCACGCGGGTGCCTAGTTTCGTTAAGAATACCCGAGACGCATTTCAAGGAGCTGCGCCTCCTGTAAGTTACGCGAGGCGCATTTTTCCGTGCGCCTCGTATAACTCCCGACCTAGTGTTAAAACAGCAAGCGTGTGTTATATGCCACGAAGACATGCTAGCTGAGTTGGTTTGGAATCTGCATCTTTGGCCACCCAGGTTCGAATCCTGTTGTGGCCATTTTTTTTGTCTTTTTTATTTAAGCCTATATTTAATGTAAAAACGTTACTTAAACATAATATGAACTATAAAAATAAAGTAGAAGTATTTTAAATCTCCAAATAGCTTAAAAACATAAAATTGTCAATTATGAATGTTTCTCGTAAATATATAATATTTGTAATGCAATATTATAACATTACACAAAGTGATAATTATGATTTTTTCGATACATGATAGTAGGGCACACATGTCACGTGGTTCTTGACAATGGTCGAAGCGCGGTAACTAGCGTTTCTTAGCCGCCATCTTCTTCTTGCCCCTCTTCGTCGCGGGTGCATAGGTTAGGTCCGGGACGTCTTTACTACTTCTCTTGAATGGGAGTACTCCTTTCTTCGGTAGGGTTGTGACGTATGGTGCTTGGTCGCCGTATTCGTCTTCCATCTTCGGATCGCCGTTCTGGTCAAAGTCTTGCTCGTTGGCGACTCCGTCCATTCCGATAATGTTCCTTTTGCCTCTCCTGACGACAACCCGGCTAGGCTTTGATGGGTCTGTGATGAACCAGCATTGGTCGACTTTGCTAGCCAGAACCCAAGGCTCGTTGCTCGCGGGTGCGTTCGCGCTGGTGGTCTTTTTCGGTATAACCATGGTGGTGAAATACCGGCCTTCTTTCAGGACGCTCTTAGCCCACCTCACACGGAACATCGGCACCTTCTCCGTAATGTAGCTGAGCTCCCAGATCTCCTCGATCCTTCCGTAGTATCTTTCTGGGACATCGCCGGTGTAGAATATCCCTGTTACCCCTGAGTTCTGGTAATCGCAGTTATTGTCCTTTTCCTCGGTGTAGAACGTGTATCCGTTGATATCGTATGCCTGATAGGTCATCACGCTGCGCGAGGCGCCCTGTGACAAGGCTAATATGAGTTTATCTTCCTCCGAATACTCGCCCTGCGGTGGATTAGCAAGCACCTTCTCCCTGAACCACCGCGTGAAACTGGAGTTGTGCTCCTTGACGACATCTTCCTCCCTCGGGGCCGAGAGGCCCCGGTCAGCGTAACTCTTCTTGATAAACGCTTTGTGCTCATCTATGTATCGATCGACCACCTGCAGGTGTTGCAGGGCGACCAGGTTTGCTCTTTCATAGTCCTTGCTTCGGTTCTCGAAGTCGACATGCTTCACGCGTCGGCCCTCAGTATGACCCCATCCAGCGAGCCTCCCGAGGTGCTTGTTGAATGGCAGCCCGAGAGTGTCCTCGCTTTGTAGAAAGTTCGAGCAGAAAGAGATGCACTCCTCGGCCAGGAAGCCGTTCGCTATGCTTCCATCTGGACGGGACCTATTTTTAACGTATCCCTTGATGTGTCCGTTGAGCCTTTCGAAGGGCATCATGCTTCGCAGGAACGGAGGACCGAGCTGGACGATATCCTCCACGACATGGAGAAGCAGATGAAGCATGACGTCGAAGAAAGCGGGGGGGAAATACATCTCGAGCTCGCATAGTATCACCACGATCTCCTCCTGTAGCCTCGTGAGCTCCTTAATGCCTATGGACTTCCGAGAGATGACGTCGAGAAAATTGCAGAGCCCCCAAAGCGTTTCACGGACGTGCTGGTCCATTATACCTCGGAGCGCGACCGGGAGTACCTGCGTCAACATCACGGCGACGTCGTGAGACTTCATCCCGCTGAAGCGCTGCTTCGCCTCGTCTAGCCACCTGCTTATCTTCCCCGCGTAGCCGCTCGGGAATTTGACTCCCAGGAGGCACTTCATAAACTGTATGGTCTCTTGCTTACTCAGGGTGAAGCACGCGGCCTTGAGCTTGACCACGCCCTTCTTGACATTTTTTCCCTTGCGACGATGATGGCTATTCTGCGTTTTCGTCTCCTCTTGCTCCTGATCATCCTCCTCCTCCTCCTCGTCATCGTTAGATGGTGGTTGAAGCTCACTTCGGATGCCCATATGCTTCAGGTCGTTCCTTGCCTTCGGCCCATCTTTGGTCTTATCGGTGTTAAGGAGGGTGGAAAGCAGACTCTCGCCAATGTTCTTCTTTATATGCATGATATCGAGGCTATGAGGCACGCGGAGGATATACCAGTATGGCAAGTCCCAGAAAACAGACCTAGCCTTCCATACCATCAGCAGCGGCTCTGGCTTCTTCTGGGTCTTTCCCGGCGCAGGGCACTCCCAGTTATTCAACAGGTCGCAGATTTCCGCGCCGCTCCTCTGGTCCGGTTTTTCTCGGCGCTCGACCGTCCCATCGAACAGATGTGCTAGCTTTCTCCATGGGTGATTCAGGGGAAGCCACCTCCGAGTCCCGAGGTACACGGTTTTCCCGGACCCAGGATCTTTCTTTAGCTGGTGGTACGTTGTATTATCCTTGCACCTAACGCACCCATAGAAACCTTGGGTCACCTGTCCCGATAAGTATCCGTAACCAGGATAGTCCTGCACCGTCGTGATCACCGCCGCTCTCATGTCGAAGTAGTCCTCTCTCGAGGCATCCCACGTACGAGCTCCTTCTTCCCACAACGTGGCCAGCTCCTCTTTTAACAGCGTGAGATACAGATTGATGTCTGTGCCGGGTTGTTTCGGCCCTTGAACCAGCATACTCATGGTTACATACTTCTTCTTCATGCAGAGCCAGGGGGGAGGTTGTAGATCCATACAAACACGGGCCAGGTGCTGTGCGTGCTGCTCTGGCTTCCGAACGGATTGAGCCCGTCGGTGCTCACACCCAGCCTTAGGTTCCTTGACTCTTTCCCGAAATGATGGTAATATTGGAGGTCCAACGCCTTCCACTGGCAAGCATCCGAAGGGTGCCTCAGCATTTCCTCCTTCTCCGGATCATCGTCCTGTGGCCTCTTTCTCTCCGCGTGCCAGCGCATGAGCTCTGCTTCCTTAGGATCCGCGAAATACCGCTGCAGACGAGGAGTTAGAGGAAAGTACCACACCACCTTTCTAGGAGCTTTCTTGCTCCCCATCTTGTATCGAGAGGCCTTGCACACCGGGCACGCGGTCTTCTCCGCGTCCTCGCCCCGGTAGATGATGCAATCATTTATGCAGACGTGGTATTTCACGTGCGGTAGATTGAGAGGGCACACGAGTTTCTTGGCCTCGGCGATACCAGTCGGACACGTGTTCCCCTTCTTTGGAAGAATATCATGCCAGAATCCCATGATGTCGTCGAAGGATTCGTCGGTCATTTTGTGTTTCGCCTTCATCTCTAGAGCCCTGAGCGTTACATTCAGACGGGTATCCCCGTCGTTGCATCCGTCATACAATGGAGTGACCGCGTCTTTCTCCATTTGCGCAAGCTTAGCTTTCTCTCTGGCGGCGGCTCTAGCGTTACTCGTCTCCTTGAGAAGAAGATCTTGGTAATGAGGGTCTTGCAGCCAGCTCGAATCATGGCCGGCGCCGCCTTGATCTTCCTCGTGTCCATGCCCTGAGCCACCCTGATCATCCTCGTGCCCATGCCCGGCGCCACCCTGATGATCATTTTCATGATCGTCATCACCTGCCGAGCCACCGGCGTCCATATCTTCACTGTTATTGACATCCTCCTCGTCACCATTTTCGCCATCACGTATCCAACGAGTGTAGCCATTCATGAAATCACGTCGGAGAAGGTGCGACTCCAGCAATCCAGAATCGTGCCTTATCAGGAACATCAGCTTGCAGTCGCGACACGGACATCGTATCTCCGTCTTCTTTGCGCGTGCCATGTCGGCCCTCGCGCATGTCATCCACCTATCCACGAGGGCTTTGTTCACCAGTTGCCGGACCATGGTCGCCTGCGCGGTACAAAAGACCAAGAAGAACATAATTAGAGCATATGGACGTGGATCTCGCCGAAAAAAATCGGCATGACCTCCCCTAAAAGGAGGACATCCGCGAGTGCCAGAAATTCGCCGGGAAAGAAATGAATCGACTTCCCGGCGAAACATTGGCATCCCAAAATGAAATCCCTGCACAAAAAGAAGCACCATAACACAATCACATAGTCGGTGCCACCGACAACGCGCATACATGCAAGCAACTCCTTCTTGTTTCCTCCAACAACGGTTTGCGCAAGAGAGCCGGACCTCACAAAAAAAGAAGCACCGGCCACAACACAATCACATAGTCGGTGCCGCCGACAACGCGCATACATGCAAACAACTCCTTCATGTTTCCTCCAACAACGATTTGCGCAAGAGATCCGGACGAGAAATAAAGAGAGATGTTGTAGATCTAGAGGAGTAAGGGACTTCACTTACATATGAGGGTCAACCAAGGGAGGTTGAGCAAGCTTTTATGATGAATTAATGGGGGAAATAGGGTGGGGAGTAGGTTGGGGACGAGTAGATCTATGTTTGGTGAAGAGGAAGAAGTGAGGCATGTGAGTGGAGTGGTAGTGGCTCTCATGTGCTAAAAAGTAGCAAAAATCGTGCTGGATATTATAGGAGGCGCATATTAACATAATGCGCCTCCTATATATTATACGAGGCGCATTTTCAAGACGTGCCTCCTATATGTTATGCGAGGCGCATTTTGAAGATGCGCCTCCTATATGTTATGCGAGGCGTATTTTGGTGGAATGCGCCTCCTATATACTCCAACTATAGGAGGCGCATCTGCGAGATGCGCCTCGACTTCGCTGACTCAGAAGCCACCCGGGCCCACACAAAATATTGGAGGCGCATATTATAGAAGTGCGCCTCTTATAATTACATTATTGGAGGCGCATATTGACAGATGCGCCTCGCATAACCAGGGTCCAGGAGGCTGTGGTCCCTACATGAAGTATTCGAGGCGCATATGTTTGGAATGCGCCTCCTATATATGCATTATATGAGGCACATCTTGGAAATGCGCCTCGCATAATATATAGGAGGCGCATTTTGCCAATATGTGCCTCGAGCCCTCATTTTCTCCTATAGGCTTTTCTCTAGTAGTGAACCCTGCAGGGATAATCTTCTCGAGAAGCCGTGTTTTCCGCGGTTATGGTTAACTTGGTGAAAGTACTGGCTAACAAGTACTCAGGACAACTTAAACCTAATGATTCATAATCTCTCACCCCATGATTAACAACTTGACTAGTAATAGGATTATTGTCACAATAACTTGATTCAACTTTAAGCCAACCGTGTGAGTTATCCTCGGATTGCTTCTTTGGATAAGGGGCGAGATCCATGATGGGTTTGTTTGATGTTATCTTTCAGTTGGTTACAATACTCGATCTTATCCCCTTTCTGATAGTTGGAAGTGATAGAATCTCTGTAGTTGGTTAGCGCAGCCAGTTGCAGCATCTTATATACCCATTTCTTTCCGTTAAACCCAAGTCATCTGTGCTTGTGTTGACGGGCTATACTTTGGTGAACTGTGAGTCTTGCTTGCCAGTACGTCTATGTACTGACCCCTTTGGGGCTGTGGTTTCCGCAGACTACGATTACGAGGATCCGGGTGACGGCTACTACGTGGAGTTTGACGAGGCTGCTGACGAGTAGTTAGCGGACCCGGGCAGGATCCGAGACATCGTGGATGGGCTCCGTCTTCTTTATTTTCTCCGGCTTCTTAAGCCTGTTGGATTTGTCTGTACTCAGACACCTTTGTTTGCTTCCGCTGATGTAATGAATGCTATGTTGGGACATGTGTCCTCTGGATGATTGTATTTGCTATTTCTGCCTTAGTGAAGGCCATTTGCTACCTTATTTCAATCTTTTGTGTCGTAGATGCATGTTGTGTTATTCCTTTTGTTTAAAGCCGTTGACGTACCATGTGTGTATGGTATGAAGTACGTCAATGGTAGTGTCCTGATTTCTACAGGATAGTTTACATTGACGGTGAACAGTAACGGTTGGTTGTCGCACATAAGTGCTGGCCTACCCGTAAGGGGACGCGGGAGCCGTTTAGCCCCGTAATCCAACCAAAATACTGTTCAGTTCGTACGGTGAGTATCCTCTAGAAGTCCGGGTGCGACACTCACTTTGTATGCCCTGTATCTTCCACCTAACGACAATCGGTTCGAGGGCTCGACGACCCTTATAGCAATTGAGACAGAACACACACTAACAAGAACAAACTTCCAGTTAAGCCCCGTTCCCATTTTGGGGTAGGGTGGCAGTACGGTAAAGGTTGTCCGGCGAAGACTAGGTTATGTGTCATTTTTGAAAACACGTTTTCCCCAAAAATGACCACTTCCACATTCCTCCGGAGAATAAGGATCCGCCTTTTCTCCGGGTTTTCCATAAAGCCTTTGTTTTGTAAAAACTCAATTTTAAGGTTTCCACTTAGGGACTAATATATGTGATGGTAATAAATACCATATGGTGGCTATGGGCTTGGTAACACCAAGTATTAACTAATGGCATAGTATATATATAAAAGTAGTAGTAGTATTCACTCAAAAATAGTTTTCTTGGAAATCAAAGTTTTGTAAAACTTTTCAGGAGTAAAACATGCCTGATAGATAATGATAAGTATATTATAACAGCAAGCATCATGATGGCTTGCCTTAAATCTCTTAATGTCCCTGGCCTTGAAGTAACTTGAACTTGACGCACAGCTCCACAACTGCTTCTTCTTCTTGTTCTTCTTCTTCGTCGTTTTCTAGCATCGTAAAAGAATAAAAGACACACTCAGGTCTAAAAGACAAACAACTAAGCTAAGCAACACATACAGCAACAAATGTTCACTCACGAGTTCTCTCGAAACGATATCGCAAAAACTATCTCTCATAGCTCTCACAGTCAAAAACTATCGTCTGACAACATGTATGGTTTTAGAAAACCGTACCCCACAGCTTACATACCATATATGGAGTGGTGTACCACTCTCATAATAAGATATACAAGAAGCTAAAAGTATATCTTGTGGGTGCAAAAGGTTAGGTTACTAAGGTAAAAACAAACAGACAGAACAATACCCATGGCAGTGGGTATTAGCAACACACAAGAAATTGTCACCCAATAAGGTTCATGATTTAAGTTGGATTCTTAGTTCACAAGATACTCCTAAGCACAACAACAACATTAACACAAGTATGACACATTGCTAAGGTACACACTCAGACAATTTCCAAACAGCAGGTAAACACACCACAGATGAATAGACTATGTATTTACTACCTTAATGTTTAATTGAAGTTATGGAATTCATCAATCATGAAAATTTAGCAAACAGCCAGTAGCTAAAAACAAAGCTAACAAGTCATAATAATAATCTAAAACAAAATTATCACTCAAGATAGTATCCCTATTACACAAGCATAAAAATAGGACTGCACTAATAGCATACTAGTATGGGAATTTCTACACAAGCATGCTATAAGAGATAATTATTAATCTACAACTATAGCACATGCAAATAAATAATTCATGGCATCATAAAAGAAGTAATAACTTACTAAACGTGCTATAATAAACTCATACACTCATAAAATAAAAGATGACAATACTAGAGCAAAAATCACCATTTTCCAGTGGTGACACTAGTTCAACTCTATGGAAGCAAACAAGGCTACCATGATGCTTAAATCCAAACAAGAAAGTCATGATCATAAAATGTACCTAATAACAGTACACAAATCTTACTCATTCTAGTAAGCACAACATCAAAATAATTTCATGGAACAACTATTAAGCATGCATAAATTACTTCTAGCAATTTCTGTTTTCCTAAATCAATTACTAGCAAGCAAACAAGGTATAACTTACACAACCAGTAGCTATGCACTTAAAGAAAAGTTATCTAAACCTTTTCAAAAATCCAAACACTCAATTTAAAATCATTCACAAACAATCTATCAATCAAAAGGAATCTATTTCATTTACAAATAATTTAATTTAGCACTTAATAGTGAATCATTTCTTAACATGATACTCCTAAGGAATATTATGCTAACAGATGGATCACATCTAACATACTAGTATCTTCTGATAAGAAATAAAATTCTCACTAGCATAAGTGGAAACAAACAAATATATTCTCCATGGTGGAAAATAGCAATCAATCATATAATTAAAACATGTCATCCTCACACATGTATGGTTAGGGATTTTCACCCTCAACCAAAATGAAAAGGGACCAGTGGGTTATGCGCCCACTAATACCAAGGCCAAAGAGGTAATAAGCCTCTGGTTACTCATGACAAAAAATAGTATGCAAGATAAATAATACAAAGCTATTGATTCTAGTGAAAACAATACTAGTGCAATGGAATAACAAGACTTGCACATGCTTTGCTATAAAAGAACATGCAAGCTAACAGAGGCATTAACTTCAAAATAACAGTACCAAAATGGTACTGGATCCATAGCAAACATAGCACAAATTCTACTAAGAAAAATACAAAGATCTAGCTCTCACAATAATTCCAAATAATAAAACTAGAAAGTAACAAATGCTAGTTCCATATTATTTGAGTTTCCAATCATGCACACACTTTCTAAGGTAGATGTACTGTAAGCAAACAACCTAATAAAAGTCCTAACAACTTTATACAAGCTCGGAAGCAAGATTAAATCAACCACACAATTTATTTCAAACAAGAACACATTCCAAAACAAAAACAGAAAGGCTGCTGTTTCTAGATCTGTCCATGAAAAATAATCTAGAGCTTCAAAAATTAATCTAAGCTAACATAAGATAGGTCTAGTCAATACCAAACTCATCCAATTAGATTTGCTCCAAAAATCATTTTTAAACTCAATATAAAAATCATAGAAGAGCTTACTGGTCTTTTAGTAATCTGGATGGCATTTTCATTCTATAACTCACCTTGGTGTGAGGTCAACTGCATTGGATAGATATTTTAAATACCTATCCAGAACATTTTAGTTTGTTCCATTTGGTTACTTGTTTTAAAAGTTATGTTCAAGTCATTCTCACTGACAGTCTGGGGAAAAACAGTTCTTGTGCCCAAAATATTGGTCCAAAAGTAGATCTGCAAATTTTATATGGTTTAGATTTCCTCTCTTAAGGTCCATGAATTTTTCCAGATTTGATTTTGCAGTTTTACTATTTTGCAACATCCAAAGTAAAAGCATCCAGTTCTGTTAAAAACAAAAAGATTAAACAAACGCAACGCGGGCTGGAACTGCGTGGCTGCGGCCGTCCTAGGCGCGAGCGCGGCCCGCCTGCGCCTGCGCGCGCGGGGTCCGGCGCGAGAACGGGGCGTTTAAGCCTGGCCGCTGATCTCCAGATCGACGGCCCACCTTCTTCTTCTTCCTCCCCTCTCTGCCTCTCACTCGCCCGAACGGAGGAGAAAAGGACGCGGCCGTGGCTCACCTTGGGGAACTCGGGGAGGGCTGAGCGGCTCGGGGGAGGTTGTAGGAGTGCAGGGGTGTCACGGGGAGTGGTTGGCGGCGACTGGCGTGGCTCCACGCGGTGGCGCGAAGCAGACGTCCGCGGCGGCGCTCCCGGATGGCGGCGGCAACTCCGCCGGGTAGAGGGCACGTGACTATGTCTGGGGGTTCAGGGGAACATGGGGAGTGGACCTAGGGTGGAGGGAGGGTCTGGGATTGTGTGGTGCGGGCAAGGCCTCGCCGTGGCCGAGGTGGTCACCTGCGGCCAGAGCACGGCTCGGGCGCGCTCTAGGGGATAGGGAAGGGGTAGAACTCGAGCAATGAAGGTACTAGGGAGGGTGAGGGAGGTGCAGGGCACAAAGGTTTGGGGCTTGGGCTCTTATAGCCGAGGGGAAGAGGTCAAGGGCATAAGAGGCATTCAGGTGGATGCCAACCTTTGTCATGAGCAAACCCTAGGGCAAAAGGTCATTTCCATTTCGTGCACTGGCTTGTCCTAGTCACCTAGCATGTGGTTGCAGGTCTTATCCTGGCCAAAGGGTGCAAGTGGAGCAAGTGGCAAAGCTAAGAGGTCAAGGGTATGGGCTCCTACACCTGCCACATCATCACCTCTTCTCTCTCTCATAACTTCAGGCCTAAGACTTCTAGAAGGTATCCAAAGCATGCTGGTTCGAGTAGGAACTATGGTCAACACACTAGGTATGGTCATGCTTCCAAAAGATCAAGGAAACATCAAGAAAACTAATGTGCAAAAGTGTATCCTTAACTGTTCACTAAAAAATTCAGAAAATTCAGTCTTATGACTTAGAAAATTTCTAAGTGTTGAAAACAGATTAAAAGTGCAAAAAGTTGAGTTTGTTTTCAGGGTTCAAATGATTCCCAAAATTGGTTTTCAAAACATGGACTTGTTAACCATGTTATATAATTTCAGAAACAACTTTGAAAACAATTTTGAAATAATTTAAGGCCATGAAAACAATGTGGAAAAAGGTATACTTTTTGTTTTTATCCGTTTCTCAAAACTGCCTTTTTCTGCCTTAATTTTATACCACAAAAACAACAAGCAAAAGATAGTTTTAATTTCTCCAAAAATAAAAGTGAACTTATGGGTTTGTAGTACATATATCAAGGATTAATTAAATGTCAAGAAATCATAAAATAACAATTTATAGCTTGGTGAAAACAAAGGTAGGAAACAAGTACTTGGCTTTATTTTCAGGAAATGTTTTCCATAGAAAACTTAAAAGAGAACTTTCATAACTCATTGTGAAAACTTGTTTTCTTGGATCCAACAAAGTTAAAAGTTTGTTTTAAGATGCAAACAAGAATTATCCAAGTCTTGGAATAAAAATCCACTCAGGTGATAATAGGAAAACATCAGGGAAAAATATCAGGAATATTTTTCAGAAACAATTTGGTGTTGGTTTTATCCAAAAATAAAAATTGTGTTGCAAATATGATTAAGATCATAAACACATGTTAGTTCAAACAATCATGTTGTTAGAAAAAAAAATTGTTGGCCCTAATTTTTGTATTCTTGAGCACAGTCCAAGAATCCAAAAACTGGGGTGTGACAGACCTTCCCCCCTTAAAAGAATCTCGTCCCGAGATTCGCAGGCAAGCGAAAAGAGGGTATGATCAAAACAATCAATGTTAGATGATTTGTTTCCAAAACATGTGTTGGTGATTTGTAACATTATTTACGGGGGCTTCCCCCCTTTGATTAATCTTACCAGATTTCACCGGTAAATTTGTTTTCTTTTTAAAGGTTTGGGTGCCATGTTCTAAACCTCGAACTTATTGTTCCTTAAAACCATGCTATCAAAACAGGGGTTATTTTGTAGCTAATTACCTATTTTTCCCAACCTCATATGATCAATTGAATGGACATCCACCAACAATTATTTTGCATGAGCTTTCCATTGCTCATCTCCAAAATACAGGAAAATCCACTATCTTCCTCTTACTCTAATATAATCGAGTCTCAAGTCATTTGTTTCCCTCAAAGGTATTTTATCAAGCTCATAAAGCTATAACAACTCTGTGTACTACCAATTTATGTAAGGTCCTTTCAAAATCTCCAAACTCTTTTCTCATGATCGAAGCTAAATCATTTC
Source organism: Alopecurus myosuroides (assembly GCA_028641055.1). Classification (NCBI taxonomy): domain Eukaryota; kingdom Viridiplantae; phylum Streptophyta; class Magnoliopsida; order Poales; family Poaceae; genus Alopecurus; species Alopecurus myosuroides. Next base: position 310,223,811 of record CM054062.1, on the reverse strand, counting down.
CCTCCAACAGTCTTAATAGAGCGTGACAAGCTCCGAGAATAAACCATCAAGAATAATCATCTACTAAATCCAAGTCATATTGATTTTTCCTAAAAATCCAAAATCATCATTTTATACCCACAAATCTTTCTAAACCTCAACCATTCTTCAAAAACTACAAATCTTAGTTACTGATAACTTTCAAATCTTTGGGGTCCACAACTGGTTATCCCCGGATATTATATTATAATTCCACTCCACTAAAAATTATATGATCCTCAATCTTTCCTTCCTAAGCTAAACCTCAATGAGTTTTCCACCATCTCATGTTCTAAGATCTGGTTCCTCCAACACATATATACGGGAGATCTTGTCGCCTAGTAACGATCATAGTTTTATCCATCCAATATTTTTTCCCAACCTTTCACTTCCTTCAAGAGTCATAGAACATCCTAAGGCACCTTTCTCTTTGTTTTTGGAAAAAGTTGATTACACGTTCTCTTTTAAACGGGCGACACCAACTCTGTAACATATCCACTCTGTATGTTACTCTGTAAGGTATTAGGCCTTAGATACCAACTCGGTAGGGTATTAAAACGAAAATTTGATGAGCCAACTCTGTAGGGTTTTAAGCTTAAGATTAGATGAGGTTATATTACCAATTTTGTAAGGTCTCCAATTCTGTAAGGTCTTGAATTAGAATTAGATGAAGCCATTTTACCAACCCTGTAGGGTGGCAACAATTTTATGTGGAAAAAATTTCATTTACTCTGTAGGGTGTTATACTAAAATTAGATAAGATTTTGTTAGTATCGTTAGTTATTTAAGATTTTATTTAGTCCGATGTGACACTTCTAGTGTTCCATTTACGTCGGGTTTTTTAGGGTACGATAACAAACAAACTAGGGGGTTCACAGGTTTGGTTTGAAAACGTACCATTGGCTATGGCATGAGTCGCAGATGCCCCTGCAACATCATCTTGGCCTCGAGGTCCAATCATCAGGCTCTTGCGTTTCTTCTGGGATGGACCTTGGTTTTCTTGGGGTTCATCAGGATGGAATAGAACACGGTTCTTCTTGGAACATTTGTGAGCAAAGTGTCCTTCCTGTCCACAGGTAAAGCAACCCGTGGTTCTAGGCTTGACCTTCACACGCCTCCTTGAAGATTGTGGCATCGCAGGCAAAACGCTGCGAGTCACCCATGAACTAGTTTCTCCTGGCGTCACTACCTTCCGTTTGCGGCTCTCTCCAGCAAGCAGTTGCTGGTATCCTCTCATAAGGAATGAAGTATTCTCAGCGTTGGTTATGACAAGCTGAGTCAATTGTTCCAGGGCATCATGGGTGGTTATGTGTTCAGCACGAGCGGCTTCACTTTCTACCCTCAGCAGAGCAAACAGTTGAGCAACCGTCGGCTCAGGTGATGGAGGTAGATCGCTGGCCATGCTGAAGACAAAGAACCGTGTAATACGATAGCAACTAAAGGTGGGTTTTGGTTTTAAAAGCTCGTGACTCATACCGTCTCATAACAGGGATGAGGACGGTAGACATCACAACAACAAGCAAACGTCGAAGAAACAAACGCCAACTCAAACCAAGATTAACATACGCATAAACAGAGTCTTAACAAGCATAACTTAACTTAAGGGTTCACAAGGCTACAACATAAGGCTTACAACACAACTGGCACACACAAAGCTCTAACAGAGTTCACACAATACAGATAAACAAGCGTCTGGGGTGGAAATAACACAACTCCTAACATCCTGCGGCAATCCTAAGTGCTCGAGGAAGCGCGTAGTTGTTCCTCCAACTCTTCAACTCTGGCCTTGCTGGCTGCCAGCTGAAGCTGAAGGGCTCTCACTCGTGTGCGGTGCTGGGAGTCAGTGTACTTCATGGTCTTCTTCAGTACCTTGAGACGACGCTCAGTAGCCGAAGATGCACCAAGACTGGCTTCTAGCTGGTCTATCTCTCTTCCTCGGAGGTCATAATCTGCTCTAACTTTATCAAGGGAGAGTTGGGTGTTGTACAACTGTCCCTCCAAGTGCTGGAAATGACGAGCAAACACAAAGTCTCCAGTGACTTCTACTGGCTTGTCGTCCTCGTCGCGTCTTCCAAAGTATCTATAAGGGGTGCCTGCAAAAACTTGCCGCGAAAGAAGTTTGCGAGCTTGGCAATGGTCAGCTGCATGACTCTAAGGATACCATCTTCCCAACTGTTCTCCACGACTTCCCAAGTGATCTCTGGGGTTGACGGTGCTAGCAAAGGTGCACGGATGGTGCAGACCACCAACCAGGACAACTCTCGTCCATCATGGTGAATCTGGGCTCCCTTCAACTCAGGTGTGGGATGACCGATAAGATGAGTCATCTTGATCAAATCCTCCTCAAAGCGGCGGTAGCAAGGTGCATGCGATCCCAGCCGGAAGGACTTGGTGAAGACAACTGCCATCTACACAAGATTTTAAAGTGGATTAAGTTAGGTAACAGTGTGCAAATTTTTAAGATGCTCCTTTTTTAACTTTAGTGCAAATAGAGTTTTCGAAACCTAGAGGGGATGGAGTATAGAATCGTTTTGAAAATAGTCATCTTAGTGATATGGGGTTATTAACTTTAATTAGTAGAGTACTAGCTAACGTCCATGCTAACTAAGGTCTCCTAAGGTCAGGATAGCTCTGATACCAACTCTGTAGGGCCCGCCCTTCGAACCACTGTTCAAGGACGCGCTCGATATGCATACATTTACGATCCCAGGAATTCAGTCGTGAACAACATATCAAGCTGGTACACAGATACAATATCCATTACACGGTTGCACAAACACTTACAAAGACACATGGTCACATGACCAAGCCTACACGGTTGTCACGCAGGACAACACACAACACACACATCGGAAGACTAAACACACACGAAACGCGGTAGAGCCCAAGTCACGCCTTAACCTAGAGGCTGCTGACCCGGAGACGATCCTAGTTCACAAAGCCATCAGCTCCGTACTCCTCTTCGTAGATCTTCTTCTGAGAGTCCTTCTCAAAATCTGGCAAGTTGATACCAGGGACGAAACCAATATGAGTACATTTGTATGTACTCAGAAAGACATCCATCATGTAACTTACCAAATGCAGGTATGCTTTTATGGTGTAATAGGTAGGCTATGAATAGGGTTCACTATGAATGGTGTTCATATAGGATGACACCACAGTTGCAGTCAGGTTAGTCTGTATTTTCGTTGAAGAAAATACTTCAGAAGAAAATAAGATAGTTTTTCTTTCTCTTGTAGATATCACATGTACAAGAGGTTTTGTCAAACTTTGTTAAAAGAAATTTTTCTCTTTGCAAAACTTCTTGGAATCAGTTTCCAGATGTTTGCTTAGAGAAGAAATATTTTCTTTGCAAAACTTTTTGGTAAAACAACTTCTGGCTTTTCATCATCGGTACCTCCATGGTACAAGATTTTCTTCCTTTCCGAACTTCCCGAGTTCAACACCTTTTTGAAAACATATTTTGAAAACCTTGACACAATGCTAGCTACATGGCCATTCAACTGTCCATGTCCGAGGACGCGGCTTCTTCGAAAAAGTTGTACTCTGCAGAGGTGTACACATCCACCAGATACAGTACACCTGCCGTGAACAACCACGGACTGTAACAACAGTATGTAGAACATCAGATAACTGATCCTAACCTTCCACTATGTTCAAGATAGAATGTGTCTATCTCTTCAGTTGAGTATAATCTCCCCGGCTCCCTGCCTAGACAGGAGACTCAACCGTCGCAACCGGGGGGTAACTTAATCCCTCACTTTGTATGCCCCGTATCTTCCACCTAGCGACAATCGGTTCGATCTCTTGGCAAAGCCAAGATATAGAACACACACTAACAAGAACACACACTAACAAGAACAAACTTCCAGTTAAGCCCCGTGCCCATGTTGGGGTAGGGTGGCAGTACGGTAAAGGTTGTCCGGCGAAGACTAGGTTATGTGTCATTTTTTAAAACACGTTTTTCCCAAAAATGACCACTTCCACATTCCTCCGGAGAATAAGGATCCGCCTTTTCTCCGGGTTTTCCATAAAGCCTTTGTTTTGTAAAAACACAATTTTAAGGTGTTCACTTAGGGACTAATATATGTGATGGTAATAAATACCATATGGTGGCTATGGGCTTGGTAACACCAAGTATTAACTAATGGCATAGTATATATATAAAAGTAGTAGTAGTATTCACTAAAAAATAGTTTTCTTGGAAATCAAAGTTTTGTAAAACTTTTAAGGAGTAAAACATGCCTGATAGATAATGATAAGTGTATTATAACAGCAAGCATCAGGATGGCTTGCCTTAAATCTCTTAATGTCCCTGGCCTTGAAGTAACTTGAACTTGACGCACAGCTCCACAACTGCTTCTTCTTCTTCTTCTTCTTCTTCTTCTTCGTTTTCTAGCGTCGTAAAAGAATAAAAGACACACACTCAGGTCTAAAAGACAAACAACTAATCTAAGCAACACATACAGCAACAAATGTTCACTCACGAGTTCTCTCGAAACAATATCGCGAAAACTATCTCTCATAGCTCTCACGGTCAAAAACTATCGTCTGACAACATGTATGGTTTTAGAAAACCATACCCCACATCTTACATACCATATATGGAGTGGTGTACCACTCTCATAATAAGATATACAAGAAGATAAAAGTATAGCTTGTGGGTGCAAAAGGTTAGGTTATTGAGGTAAAAACAAACAGACAGAACAATACCCATGGCAGTGGGTATTAGCAACATACAAGCAATTGTCACCTAATAAGGTTCATGATTTAAGTTGGATGCTTAGTTCACAAGATACTCCTAAGAACAACATTAACACAAGTATACACTCATGCTAAGGTACACACTCAGAAAATTTCCAAACAGCAGGTAAACACACCACATATGACTAGACTATTTATTTCCAACTTAATGTTTAATTGAAGTTATGGAATTCATCAATCATGAAAATTTAGCAAACAGCCAGTAGCTAAAAAAAAAGCTAACAAGTCATAATAATAATCTAAAACACAATTATCACTCAAGATAATATCCCTATTACACAAGCATAAAAATAGGACTGCACTAATAGCATACTAGTATGGGAATTTCTACACAAGCATGCTATAAGAGATAATTATTAATCTACAACTATAGCACATGCAACTAAATAATTCATGGCATCATAACAGAAGTAATAACTTCCTAAACATGCTATAATAAACTCATACACTCATAAAATAAAAGATGACAATGCTAGAGCAAAAATCACCATTTTCCAGTGGTGACACTAGTTCAACTCTATGGAAGCAAACAAGGCTACCATGATGCTTAAATCTAAACAAGGAAGTCATGATCATAAAATGTACCTAATCTTACTCATGCTAGTAAGCACAACATCAAAATAATTTCATGGAACAACTATTAAGCATGCATAAATTACTTCTAGCAATTTGTGTTTTCCTAAATCAATTAGTAGCAAGCAAACAAGGTATAACTTACACAACCAGTAGCTATGCACTTAAAGAAAAGTTATCTAAACCTTTTCAAAAATCCAAACACTCAATTTAAAATCATTCACAAACAATCTATCAATCAAAAGGAATCTATTTCATTTACAAATAATTTAATTTAGCACTTAATAGTGAATCATTTCTTAACATGATACTCCTAAGGAATATTATGCTAACAGATGGATCACATCTAACATACTAATATCTTCTGATAAGAAATAAAATTCTCACTTGCATAAGTGAAAACAAACAAATATATTCTCCATGGTGGAAAATAGCAATCAATCATATAATTAAAACATGTCATCCTCACACATGTATGGTTAGGGATTTTCACCCTCAACCAAAATGAAAAGGGAACAGTGGGTTATGGGCCCACTAATACCAAGGCAAAAGAGTTACTAAGCCTCTGGTTACTCATGACAAAAATTAGTATGCAAGATAAATAATACAAAGCTATTGATTCTAGTGGAAACAATACTAGTGCAATGGAATAACAAGACTTGCACATGCTTTGCTACAAAAGAACATGCAAGCTAACAGAGGCATTAACTTCAAAATAACAGTACCAAAATGGTACTAGATCCATAGCAAACATATCACAAATTCTACTAAGAAAATACAAAGATCTAGCTCTCACAATAATTGCAAATAATAAAACTAGAAAGTAACAAATGCTAGTTCCATATTTATTTGAGTTTCCAATCATGCACACACTTTCTAAGGTAGATGTACTGTAAGCAAACAACCTAATAACAAGTCCTAACTACTTTATACAAGCTCGGAAGCAAGATTAAATCAACCACACAATTTATTTCAAACAAGAACACATTCCAAAACAAAAACAGAAAAGCTGCTGTTTCTAGATCTATCCACCAAAAATAATCTAGAGTTTCAAAAATTAATCTAAGATAGGATAAGATAGATCTAGTCAATACCAAACTCATCCAATTGGATTTGCTCCAAAAATCGTTTTTAAACTCATTATAAAAATCATAGAAGAGCTTACTGGTCTTTTAGTAATCTGGATGGCATTTTCATTCTATAACTCACCTTTATGTGAGGTCAACTGCATTGGATATATATTTTCAATACCTATCCAGAACATTTTAGTTTGTTCCATTTGGTTACATGTTTTAAAAGTTATGTTCAAGTCATTATCACTGACAGTCTGTGGCAAAACAGTTCTTGTGCCCAAAATATTGGTCCAAAAGTAGATATGCAAATTTTATATGGTTTAGATTTCCTCTCTTAAGGTCCATGAATTTTTCCAGATTTTATTTTGCAGTTTTACTATTTTTGCAACGTCCAAAGTAAAAACATCCTGTTCTGTTAAAAAAAAAGAATAAACAAACGCAGCGCGGGCTGGAACTGCGTGGCCGCGGCCCCACTAGGCGCGAGCGCGGCCCGCCTGCGCCTATGCGCGCATGGTCCGGCGCGGGAACGGGACGTTTAAGCCTGGCCGTTGATCTCCAGATCGACGGCCCACCTTCTTCTTCTTCCTTCCCTCTCTGCCTCTCACTCGTCCGAACGGAGGAGAAAAGGACGCGGCCGTGGCTCACCTTGGGGGGCTCGGGGAGGGCTGGGCGGCTCGGGAGAGGTTGTAGGAGTGCAGGGGCGTCACGGGGAGTGGTTGGCGGCGACTGGCGTGGCTCCACGCGGCGGCGCGAAGCAGACGTCCGCGGCGGCGCTCCCGGATGGCGGCGGCGCCTCCGGCGGGTAGAGGGCGCGGGACTATGTCTGGGGGGTTGAGGGGAACATGGGGAGTTGTCCTAGGGTGGAGGGAGGGTCTGGGATGGTGTGGTGCGGGCAGGGCCTCGCCGTGGCCGAGGTGGTCACCTACGGCCAAAGCACAGCTCAGGCGCGCTCTAGGGGATAGGGAAGGGGTAGAACTCGAGCGAGGAAGGTACTAGGGAGGGTGAGGGAGGTTCATGGCACAAAGGTTTGGGGCTTGGGCTCTTATAGCCGAGGGGAAGAGGTCAAGGGCATAAGAGGCATTCTGGTGGATGCCAACCTTTCGCATGAGCAAACCCTAGGGCAAAAGGTCATTTCCATTTCGTGCACTGGCTTGTCCGAGTCACCTAGCATGTGGTTGCAGGTCTTATCCTGTCCAAAGGGTGCAAGTGGAGCAAGTGGCAAAGCCAAGAGATCAAGGGTATGGGCTCCTACACTTGCCACATCATCACCTCTTCTCTCTCTCATAACTTCAGGCCTAAGACTTCTAGAAGGTACCCAAAGCATGATGGTTCAAGTAGGAACTATGGTCAACACACTAGGTATGGTCATGCTTCCAAAAGATCAAGGAAACATCAAGAAACTAATGTGAAAAAGTGTATCCTTAACTGTTCACTGAAAAATTCAGAAAATTCAGTCTTATGACTTAGAAAATTTTTAAGTGTTGAAAACAGATTAAAAGTGCAAAAAGTTGAGTTTGTTTTCAGGGTTCAAATGATTCCCAAAATTGGTTTTCAAAACATGGACTTGTTAACCATGTTATATACTTTCATAAACAACTTTTGAAAACAATTTTGAAATAATTTAAGGCCATGAAAACAATGTGGAAAAATGTATACTTTCTGTTTTTATCTGTTTCTCAAAACTGCCTTTTTCTGCCTTAATTTTATACCCCAAAAACAACAAAGCAAAAGATAATTTTCATTTCTCCAAAAATAAAAGTAAGCTTATGGGTTTGTAGTACATATATCAAGGATTAATTAAATGTCAAGAAATCATAAAATAACAATTTATGGCTTGGTGAAAACAAAGGTAGGAAACAGGTACTTGGCTTTATTTTCAGGAAATGTTTTCCATAGAAAACTTAAAAGAAAACTTTCATAAATAATTTTGAAAACTTGTTTTATTGGATCCAACAAAGTTAAAAGTTTTTTTTAATATGCAAACAAGAATGATCCAAGTCTTGGAATAAAAATCCACTCAGGTGATAATAGGAAAACATCAGGGAAAAATATCAGGAATATTTTTCAGAAACAATTTGGTGTTGGTTTTATCCAAAAATAAAACTTGTGTTGAAAATATGATTAAGATCATAAACACATGTTAGTTCAAACAATCATGTTGTTAGAAAAAAAATTGTTGGCCCTAATTTTTGTCTTCTTGAGCACAATCCAAGAATCCAAAAACTGGGGTGTGACAGTTATCCTAACACATTGGGTTCTCCCTCCCCCCATTATGCCCAAAGCAAAAAAAATCATTGTTATCTCTCTTTTTCTAATGTTGAATTGTGAGCTTCAATGTCGAGTAATGGCAATGCCCCCAAGATATATCTTCGCGGTTTCATACCATGAACTCTTACATGGTGGCCTAGGTCACCAACCTCTTCTGTGAAGAGTTGGTTTTTATTTGAGGGTTTTGGCATTTTTTGAATGATATACTCAAATTTGATTTCCAAATATTTTTTAGACTTTCTTGAGTATAAGATTACCTCCCCTATGTTTTTTTACCTTTCCTTGACAAAACCTACCTTTTAGACAAGTTTTATTGGTTCTTGCATTTCATGTCCTTTGTGGGGGGGGGGGGGGGGGTTTCTGGCGTAAGTGCGGAGACTCCGGTGTTAAGACCGGAGACTCCGGTGTGGGGTTTCGCAGTATAAAAACTGGGGGCTCAGGGAAGTTAGGGTTTCATTCCCCACTTCCCGCACGCCCCCAATAACTTGCTGCGCCGCCGTCGTCGCCAGGAGCTCCTCCCCGACCGTTTCCCACCGCCGGAAACCGCCTCCCTCGCCTCCCCTTGGCTCTCCCATCTGAGGGAGGCTCAAGGACAGGCCAGGGTGACAAGGGTACACCATCTCCTCTCCCCATTTGTTGGTTTTTACAACTAGATCTAAGGACTGGGTATTTTTTGAGGAGATATAGTACCTGCTGTTGGTAGCATCACCCTAGCTTGTTGATCCATGGTAGAAACTTGTAGAAACATGCTAGGAACTAGTTGTGTGAGATTCATATCTGCTGTTGACGCCTAGGCCGGAGACTCCGGTGTCAGTCCGGAGACTCCGGTCTGCCAGACCGGAGACTTCGGTGTGAATCTCCCAGACCTGATTCCTGTTGTTTCTGTATTTTTTTTGGACATGTATGCTCATTTGGTTTCCTTGCTGTTGTGTTTCTGGTTTTTGTGTGTGCTTTCAGGAAAAAGGGTGAAGTCAACGACCTCCAACCCCAACAAGCGTGCCTACCATACTCACTCCCGCAAATATCATGTCACTGATGAAGCCACAGGTAGAGTTGGTCAGAGAACACCTTTGAGATTGAGAAGCGTCAGAAAGAGAGGCATGAGGCAAGGTAGAGGAGTGAACTGGCGAAGAAGACCAAGTATGACAGGATCACCTCTGTAGTTTCCCTGAGCAAGAAGGAGTACATGATTATGCGGGCTCGACCTTTCTTCACCATGGCCCGCACAGCTGAGACTTCTCATTACTGGAGGAGGGAGTATGAGTTGATCATGAGTGAGATCTACTCCTAGTTCAGGCAGCCTGTATGTCCCCAGAAAGTTCTAGACTTGGAGGCTCTCGGCAGTTCTCAGTACTTTGAGGAGGCTATCTGGATCACGAAGAAACCGGGTCTTGAGCATCTTGTTGGCATTCAGCAGAACTACAATGCCTCTATCATTCAGCAGTTCTTTGCCACTGTCACTTTTGGTGAACATGATGATGTTACCTTGAAGTGGATGTATGCATCTGTTGAGTGTGAGTCATCTATGAGACGCTTTGCTGAGATTCTTGATTACCCATGGGGAGAAGGGAGTGGCCACCGCATGCACATTCACGGAGTGGCATATGAAAAGAAGCGCATGGCTCCGATGTATGATAAGTTATCTAGCACCGGCACCGCTAAGGATCTCAGGAGGGTTTACAACATCTGTCTTCGCCTCTTTCGCTGCAACATTGCTCCCAAGGCCGGGAATGTGGATGCTATTCGTGGTGGCCTTGTGAACCTTTTCTACCAGGCCTTCCAGTGTCACCTTGCTGGTCCTGATGGAGAGGGTTTCGAGATTGATGTTATGCATTTCATCAAGGAGGAGATATACTCATCTATGATCGAGATCAAGAAAGTGCCCGTGTATGCTCCTTATGTGATGAAGATCATCCACGATAAGTTTCCTGCCTTGGCTACCGAGACTGAGCACCCAGTAGGTTCTCTCCAGATTCTGTCCTCTCACCTTCTTGATGGTGACACACCCATGGGGGACGCTGAGGCGCCTCCTCGCTCTAGAAGGAAGAATGCTGACCCTCCCTCTCTTCGCTCTAGCAGGGAGGAGAGTCAGGATGAGATGAAGAAGCTTTCTTGGTTCCAGCGCAATATTTTGTGGATGACTGTTGCGGTGCACAAGGAGAACCATGTGGCCTACAAGGATAGGCATGAGCTGAAGAAGATGATCTCAAAGTTGCATGACCACGCTGGGCTTGGAGCTACTCCTCCTATGGGTACCCCTCCCACTACTCCACCCACTCTTCCCACCGCTTCTGTGACTATGTCATATGAGAAGTGGAACACTTATCAGTTCCCTTGGGGTGACTTTGAGGATGTTACCTCGGCTCCTTCCTCTTCGACCCACCGTGCCAGGGCCCCTGTGACTGAGGAAGAAGAAAATGTTGAGGATCAACCTGAGGACGAGGATGAGGATGAGGACCTTGGGTTCTTCAACACTGGTTCTGATGCTGAAGATGATGAGGAAGGTGAAGATGGAGATGATGATGAGGAGGCAACGGACCCGGTGGATGATGATGAGGAGGCAACGGACCCGGTGGATGATGATGAAGACGATCGTTATGAGGACGACGACTGAGCCCTTGGGTTGCGTAGTGCTCTTTGCCCTTTTTGGTGTCTCGATGCCAAAGGGGGAGAAGTAGCTTTGTCTTCTCCGGGCTTTGCATGGGTTGTTGTGCTTTTATTTGCTTCGGAACACAAGTCTTTGAACTTGATTTGCCTTTTATGGCTTGTGTTCCCGTTATCTTAGTTGCTTCGCTTTTCTAGTAAACAATGGATGTTATGTGTGTGTTGAGAACACGTGGTGAAGCTATCCTTTATATTATTATCTATTATTGCTCTACCTATTGTCTCTATGCATGTATGTATTATTGTTCACTAGTGGCTGTTCAAGTGGTTTTTGTTTGTAAAATATAGGGGGAGCTCACATTGTGAGTGCTCTATCTTTTTCAAACATAGCCTAGCTGTGATTTTGTTGCGAATATGTGTGTTGTCATCAAACACCAAAAAGGGGGAGACTGAAAGTGCAAACGCGCTTAAATCATCTTTTTTTGGTGTTTGTTAACAACACATGTATCCTTAAGTGTGTTGATGTATTTCAGGGCATAAACAACATATTTGATATGGTGGTGTGGCGTTGCAAAAAGGGGCAAAACACGAGGAATTCTGTCTGCTGGAGTTTTCTCAGGGGGAAGTCTCCGGTGTGAAGAATTTATCCAGCGCCTTGTCTCTGGATTTTCTGGTGTCACCCACTGCATCCATACTGGAGACTGTCCGGAGTCTCCGGTGTGGGAGCTGCCTCTGAAGAAATGGCTAAGGACCTTCTGGTGTCACCTGCGGTACTCGCACTGGAGTCTTACCGGAGACTGTCCGGAGTCTCCGGTGTGACTAGGTTCTGTTGGTTCCGCTCGACCCCAGACACTCTCCCGGTCTAACCGCAACGCCAAGACCGGAGTCTCCGCACTGAAGATTCCTGGAGCTTTTCCAAGTGTTGCGCACTTGGTGTCGCCTGCTGCATCCAGTCCGGAGGGACACCGGAGACTGTTCGGAGTCTCCGGCCTGGTGGTTCTGCGAAATGTTCTGACCGGAGTCTCTGGCCTTTACACCGGAGTCTCCGGTGTGAAGTTGGCAGAAATGATCCAACGGCTCCAAGACTTTATGAGGGGTATAAATACCCCCTCCCCTCCACCTACCTTGGGCCAGCTCGTCCAGAATTAAAGTCACCATTGTTGGAGCTCCCTCACCTTGCTAGATCTCCCAATCCCTCCACCCAAAAGCCTTGATCTTTGGAGGATTGAAGGAGAAGGCCCCGATCTACGTTTTCACCAACCGGATTTAATTTCCCCTCTCTTTTGCTTGAGTAATCTTTGCCTAGGGTTTCCTCTTGTGGAGAACCTAGGCTTCTTGCTACTCTTGGTGATTTGTGAGTGTTGGGAGCCCCCAATTTGGTTGTGGGTGTGTGCCCCAAACTTTTTTGTAAATGACTCGATCCCCGCCTTTGTGGCGGAGTTCATCGGAGAATAGGGTGAGGCCTTTGTGACGTTGAGTAGGCCTTCGTGGAGATCTCACACCCCTTCAACGAGACTTACTCCCTTAACAAGGAGGAACTCGTGAATACATCGTGTCTCCGCGTCCCCCCATCGGTTACCTCGTTCCCTTATCTTTTACTCACTTGTACTAGTTGCATTAATTATTGTACTTGTTGAATTTATTGCTATCCTTGTCATATAGGTAAATTCACCTTAGTTGCACTATCTAGAGAATTTACCTTTGTGTCAAGCCTAAATCGATAGAAAAATTAAAATTGGTCGTAGCACCTATTCACCCCCCCTCTAGGTGCGCATACTTTACTTTCACCAGCTGATAGATTTCGCCAACCAATGGGAAAATGGCGAGGAGTCGTTGTGGAACAAGTGCCAAAACTCTTTGGAAGATGATGACATAGACGCGAATTACTAGAATGATTCAGGGAGGTCGCAGCAATCACACGAGGAAGAGAAACAGCCTCACCTTCAATGAGGCCGACGACATTGAAATGGTCGCAGCCGAATTTCCTAGCATTCATGGCACCGACTATCGCAAACAAGGGCGCGGCTGGCAGCCACGCAAAGGAAGAAACGATGGTCAACTACCTCTCATCCCTACGCAACAACTCTTGGGTCCCTTCCACATTTACACTTACACAGACAAAAACGGGAAATGAAGTTGATCCATCAGCTAAAAGACTATTGCAGCTTCAAGGAGTTGGTAGGAAGCCATGAACAAGGTCCACCAGAGTTCCACCAACGCGGGTTACCCGGCAGTAACCGTTTCCCAGCCGATTGGCGAGTCACCCCCACCCGCACTTACGGTGCCCGGAGTCAACATAGTTGTGGCTGCTCTACAACAACAAAATGTCTCCACGACAGCCGGAGCAGATGTATACCCCGCTCCATATAGGAACACGTGCATGATTCAGAAGGGGTAGCCTTTAAACCGGTGCCAAAATCCTATTACCCGATTGTTCAGTCTGGCCGTGACATCATCTCCGGCTACATACAAGTACCTTAACTGGTCCGAGAGAAGCATCATGTTCTCCAGGGCAGACCATCCTTCTCAGGTCACATGGCTAGGCCACATAGCACTGGTACTCGACACCCAGATTGTTGGAAACTGGTCATTGACCAACCTTGGGGACTCCAAGAACACTTTCCATGCAATAGTCCCTCGGAATCCTTTCCTAACCCTGGGTAGAATCGCCTTGGACGTCATCTTCGGGGACCTAGAGCACTTCTGCCACGGGAAGATCGAATTAGAAGTAGTCGACTGGAAATCGTAGTACAACGCCATACTAGGATGACCCGTTGTTCGCTTGGTTCTTGGCAGTACCACACTATGCGTACCTGATTTTTAAGATACCAGGACCCAAGGGCACAATCACAGTTCACGAAAACTTCAAACGGTCTGACAGCTGTGACGTCGAGTTCAGCAAAATCCCCGAATCGTTCGGGACGCAGGAAGAGCTAGCACAACTCGCTGTCGATTATAGATCACTCCCTACGTCTCCAACATATCTATAATTTCCGATGTTCCATGTTGATATTATGCCAATTGCTACATGTTTTCTATACACTTCATAGCATTTTATGCATTTTCTGGGACTAATCTATTGAGAAGATGCCAGAGCATCAGTTCCTGTTTTCTGCTGATTTTGATTTCACAAAAGTTGTTCGGGAAATATTCTTGGAATTGGACAAAACAAACGCAAAGTCCCTATTTTTCTGTCACGTACACGTAGTCCGAAAGAGACTCGAAGGGGGGCAGGGAGGTGGCCACACCATGTGGCAGCACGCCCCCAGGCCGCACCACCACGTGGTGTGGTCCCCCTGGGCACCCACCGACATCGCCCTTCCGTCTATATAATGCCTTCCTCGGGAAAACCCTAAGTACCCGAGCCTCCATCCACAAAAAGTTCCGTAGCCGCCGCCATCGTCAACCCTAGTTTGGGAGGGTTTCTGAAGCTCTCCTCGACACCCTTCCGGAGAGGGGAATCATCACCATAGGGCTCTTCATCACCATGCCTGCCTCCGGAGTGATGCGCGAGTAGTTCATCCTTGGACTACGGTCAATAGCAGTAGCTAGATGGTTGTATTCTCCTTTTTGTGCCATCATGTTTAGATCTTGTAGCTGCCTAACATGATCAAGATCATCTTATTGTAATGTTACATGTTGTGTTTGCTAGGATCCGATGAACATTGAATACTATGTCAAGTTCATTATAGATCTATCATATATGTTATTTATGATCTTGCATGCTCTCCGTTACTAGTAGATGCTCTGACCAAGTAGATGCTTGTGACTCCAAGAGGGAGTATTAATGATAGATAATGGGTTCATGCCTCCAGTAATCTGGGAGAGTGACAATAACTTCTAAGATTTTGGATGTGCTGTTGCCACTAGGGGTAAAACATCAATGATTCGTTTAAGGATAATTGTATTGTTTACATTACGCACTTTACTTAATGCAATAATCTGTTGCTTGCAATTTAATACCTAAATTTTGCTTGGATGACGTCTTGAGGGTGGATTATTAGTCATAGATGCAGTTGGCTAACGAGCTATGTATCATGTTTTAATGCCCAACTGAATCTCATAGTAATCATCATGGCATGTATATGCATTACGGTTGAAAGTACAAGGATGCCGCAACGAGGGTGGGTGAATAGGCGCTTTAAAATAATTACGGTTTAGACTTGAGTAAATGCGGAATAAAACTAGCGTTTAATTTAACAAGCACAAAACCTATACAAGCTAGGTCTACCTATGTGCACCAACAACTTATGTTAAGCAAGATATACAACTATGTGATATCAAGATAGATGACTTCAAGCACGATGGCTATCACAAAGGTAAATTCATAAGTAATGAACTAGAGTATAGAAATAACTGAAGCACAAGGAGACACCGATGTGATTACCAAAGTTCCTTCCGAAGGGATGTACGTCTTCATTGGAGAGGTGGGTGATACGTCTCCAACGTATCTATAATTTATGATGCTCCATGATAATATTTTTCCAATTGCTACTTGTTTTCTCCCTTATTTATAGCATTTTTATAAGTTTTCCGGGACTAACCTATTAACAAGATGCCAAGTGCTAGTTCCCTGTTTTCTGCTGTTTTTGGTTTCGGAAAAGTTGTTCTGCAATCATTCTCGGAATTGGACCCCACAAAGACCGAAGTTCCTATTTTCCCCGGAAGCATCCAGAACACCGAAGAGTAGTTGAAGACGGGCAACAGGGGGCCACACCATAGGGTGGGGTGGGTCCCCCTGGCCGCGCCACCAATAGGTGTGGGGCCCCGGGAGCTCCACCGCCTTTCCCCTTTCACCTATTTAATCCCCCCGTATGGAAAACCCTAGGGACCTGATCAAAAATCCCCAAAAAGTTCCACAGCCGCCGTCACCGTCAACCCTAGATCAGGGGGGTTCTGAAGCTATTTCCGGCACCCTGCAGGAGAGGAGATCATCACCGGAGGCTTCTACATCACCATGCCTGCCTCCGGAGTGATGTGTGAGTAGTTCATCCTTGGACTACAGGTTCGTAGCTATAGCTAGATGGTTGTCTTCTCCTCATATGCCTCCATGTTTAGATCTGGTGATCTACCTATCATGATCGAGATTGATCTTATGTAATTCTATATGTTGTGTTTGCTGGGATCCGATGAATATTGAACTTATGCCAAGTTGATTATAGTCTTTATTTTCATATGCTATTTGTGATCCTGCATGTTGTCCGTTGCTAGTGGTTTCTCTTGCCAAGTAGTTGCTAGTGACTCCAAGAGGGAGTATTTATGCTCGATAGTGGGTTCATGCCTCCTCACCACCTTGCTCGAGTGACAGAAACATGAAGGGGGGTGTGATGTTGCCGTTAGGAAGAAAACTTTGTTTAATGTAGTTATCTGTTGCTTGCAACTTAATACCTAAGGGGGTTCGGATGATAACCTGAGGGTGGATTATTAGTCATAGATGCAGATGGATGTCGGTCTATGTATCTTGTTGTAATTCCCGCAATAATATCATAGTAATCTTCATGTCATATTGTGCACTACGGTGCAAACTATATTTTTCAATTGCCCAGCTGTAATTTGTTCAGCCAGCATGCTATCTTTAATCGAGAGACACCACTAGTGAAACTATGAACCCCGGTCCATTTTTCCACACTGTTAAACAAACCACAACTATTTCCTGCTTTCTTTACTTACTGCAAGCATACATCATTTTCCACACTATACGTCTAATCTTTGTTTTCAGCAAGACCAGTGAGATTGACAACCTCACTGTACCGTTGGGACAACGTATTTTGGTTGTGTTGTGTGCAGGTTCCACGTTGTTGCTGACACCGATGAAGCGCCAGCACCACCGTCAGTGGCATCAACCTTCCTGAGATCCTCTTCCTCCTACTGGATTGATAACCTTGGTTCTTAACTGAGGTAAACTCTTGCCACTTGCTCATCACACCCTCCTCTTGGGGTTTCCAACGGTTGTTATCACAAAGTAGCAAGGAGTTTCTGGCGCCGTTGCCGGGGAGGAAGAAGTCTTCTGTCAAGGGGAGTCTCTCACTCTCAACCTCTTTATTTTGTTTATTGTCTTGTTTTTATTTTTGTCTTGTTTTTCTTCTCTATATTGAAAACACAAAAAAATTAGTTTACTTCGTAGCTGTTATTTATTTGCTTGCTTTTATTTTGCTAAAATGAGTTCCTCTGAGAATACTAAGTTGTGTGACTTCACTAGCACAAAGAACAATTATTTTATTTTTACACCTATTGCTCCACCTGCTCCTACTTCTGCTTTCTATGAGATTAAACCTGCTTTATTAAATCTTGTGATGAAAGAATAATTTTATGGTATTAGTACTGATGATGTTGCTACCGACCTTAATAATTTTGTTGAACTATGTGAGATGCAAAAATATAAGGATGTGGATGGAGATATTATTAAACCTATAATTATGTCCTTTCTCTTTGAGAGGAAGAGCTAAAGAATTTTTGCTATCTTTGCCTAGAAATAGTATTGATTCATGGACTAAGTGTAAAGATGCTTTCTATGGAAAATATTATCCTCCTGCTAGGATTATATCCCTGAGAAGTGACATAATGAATTTTAAACAATTTGATAGTGAACATGTTGCTAAAGCTTGGGAAAGGATGAAAACTATGGTGAATAATTGTCCCACTCATGGACTGACTACTTGGATGCTTATACAAACCTTTTATGGAGGAATGAATTTCTCCTCAAGGAACCTATTGGATTTAGCTGCTAGAGGTACCTTTATGTCCATCATTTTGGGAAATGCAACAAAGCTTCTTGATGATATGATGATAAATTATTCAGAGTGGCACACTGAAAGAGCTCCACAAGGTAAGAAGGTAAATTCTGTTGAGGAAACTGTTGCTGGCAGAGTTAAGTCCTTTCTCTGTGTTGTTGGGAACCCCAAGAGGAAGGTGTGATGAGCACAGCGGTAGGAGTTTTCCCCTTAGTTAAGAACCATGGTTATCAATCCAGTAGGAGAAAGAGAATCTTCGGAAGGTTGATGCCACTGACGGTGGTGCTGGCGCTTCACCGGTGTCAGCAACAACATGGAACCTCCACACAACACAATCAAAATACTTTGCCCCAACGGTATAGTGAGGTTGCGAATATCACTGGTCTTGCTGAAAACAAAGATTAGACGTATAGTGTGGAAAACAGTGTATGCTTGCAGAAAGTAAAGAGAGCAGGAAATTGTTGTGGTTTGTTTAACAGTGTGGAAAAATGGACCGGGGTTTGTAGTTTCACTAGTGGTGTCTCTCCATAAAAGATAGCATGCTGGGTGAACAAATTACAGCTTGGAAATTGACAAATAAAGGTTGCACCGTAGTGCACAATATGACATGAAGATTACTATGCTATTTAGTGCGGGAATTACGACAAGATACATAGACCGACATCCATCTGCATCTATGACTAATAGTCCACCCCCAGGTTATCATCCGAACCCCCTCAGGTATTAAGTTGCAAGCAACAGATAATTGCATTAAACAAAATATGTAATGTAAGCAATGATTATGCATGCGGGCACTCTCACCGCTATTTTCTCCCTAATGGCAACAACACATCCTGCCCTTTCATGTTTCTGGCACTCGAGCAAGGCAACAAGGAGGCTTGAACCCACTATCAAGCATAAATACTCCATCTTGGAGTCACTAACAATTACTTGGCCAGAATAACCACTAGCAACGGAGAGCATGCACGATCACAAATAACACATGCCAATAAATACTATAATCAACTTGGCATCAGGTCAATATTCATCAGATCCCAGCAAACACAACATAGAGAATTACATAAGATCAATCTCGATCATGATAGGCAGCTCACAAGACCTAAACATGGAGGCATATGAGGAGAAGACAACCATCTAGCTACAGCTACGAACCCGTAGTCCAAGGATGAACTACTCTCGCATCACTCCGGAGGCAGGCATGGTGATGAAGAAGCCTCCGGTGATGATCTCCTCTCCAGCAGGGTGCCGGAAACAACTTTAGAACCCCCCTGATCTGGGGTTGACGGTGACGGCGGCTGCGGAACTTTTTCGGGGATTTTGATCAGGTACCTAGGGTTTTCCTTCCGGGGGGCTTAAATAGGAGAAAGGGCGAAGGCGGTGGCGCTCCAGGGGGTCCACACCCCTAACTGGCGCGGCCAGGGGGCGCGCCACCCTATGGTGTGGCCCCCATGCTGCCCCTCTTCGGTTCCTCTTCGGTCTTCTGGATGCTTCCGGGGAAAATAGGACTTCCGGGCTTCGAATTTTCCAATTCCAAGAATATTTCCAGAACAACTTTTCTGAAACTAAAAAACAACTGAAAACAGGGAACTGGCTCTGTGGCATCTTGTTAATAGGTTAGTCCGGAAAATCAATAAAAATGACATCAAGAAGGGAGAAAACATGTAGCAATTGGCATAATATCATCACGGAGCATCCGAAATTAGGGATACGTTTATGACGTATCAAGCATCCCCGAGCTTAGTTTCTAGCTACTCGTCCTCGAGTAGGCAAACGATAAAACAATAATTTCTGAGGTGACATGCTACTAACACAAACTTGATCAATCTAATGTAAAAGCATATGCACGCTGAGATCATAAGAGTTTAAACACAGGCATGATAAATAAAACTTTAATAATAAAGCATAGCAATTACCTTGCATCATGAAAAGTAACTCAAATAAAGGATCATGAATAATAATGCAAAGAAAGGTAAATGTTTGTTCAAGAGGACTTCAATAATAAAGCATAGCAATTACCTGGCAAAGTGATATTTCGATAGTCCTTAACAGTGGGGAAAAACATAAATGCGAGGACACCTTCAAAGTTCAAGAGGAAGACTAGAACAAATAATTTAAGAACAAATAATATCACATTATGAAGTAATTATTGATGCTTATGGGACAAATGCACATAGAGCTCAGAATGGCAAAAATGCTCTCTCAACTGTGCATAAAGTTAGAAGATGGAGACTCGACATAAAAGTAAAAGAAAGGCCCTTCACAGAGGGAAGCAGGGATCACTCATGTGCTAGAGATTTTATTTTATTAAACAAAGGTAACACATGAGCAATTTACTTGGAGTGGCAGTTAAATACCACATGTAGGTAGGTATGGTGGACACAATGGGAAAAACTTTGGTTTAAGGGAGTTTGGATGCACGAATAGAGCTCATACTCAGTACTGGTGGAGGCTAGCAAAAGACTGGGAGCGACAAATCAAGAGAGCATAAGAGCCATAATCATGCATAGCGACATAAGCATCATTAGTTAAAACATAAGCAGTATCACAAGTTCAAAAACTAAGTGGTCATGGAGGCTATTCGTGACTGGTTTGTAGTCATAAACATGGTGTGAGCATGCGCCAAGTCAACTAAATAAA
This sequence comes from Alopecurus myosuroides, assembly GCA_028641055.1. Taxonomy (NCBI): domain Eukaryota; kingdom Viridiplantae; phylum Streptophyta; class Magnoliopsida; order Poales; family Poaceae; genus Alopecurus; species Alopecurus myosuroides. The sequence continues at coordinate 310,203,143 of CM054062.1, read as the reverse complement.
ACATTCGAAAGAGAATACCATATATTGATGATTTACTATGACAAGAACAACTCATGAATATTTTCAATACATATTAAACACTCTCAGCTATTTGAGGCTAATCATGCTACTCAATAACCACAAGGCTTTAAAACTAAAATAACATTGAGCATGGAATGAAAAAGTCCTAGCCACAGTCTATACAAGCTTCTACTAGTACTGTTATAAATTCTACTTCAAGCAGCAGTTTTCTTTCTCCCAACAAGCACCATACAAAACATGCTTTAACAAAAATACTCTTTATGATACATCAATAAAACATGAGAGTACACACATAATACTACTAAAACTAACAGCTCTAATAGCAGATGCATGCAAAACAGGAGCTGAATAAATGCAGCAGCTAGACAGAGATTAAGAATACAACGTATTCTCATGAAAAAGCGGAGCGTGTCACTCTCCAATAAAAGAATGTTGGGGTCCAACCAAGATTATTATGAAAGTAAAAAAACAAACTGAATTCAAAATAAAAAGCAAACTGAAAATAAAAATAAAAGACGTTCCAAGTAAAACACATAAGATGCGACCGAAAAAAAATATAGTTTCACTAGAAGTGACCTGATAATTTGTTGATGAAGAAGGGGATGCCTTGGGAATCCCCAAGATTAGACGCTTGAGTCTTATTGTAATTTTTTTGGATGTACCACTGGGGCATCCCCAATCTTAGGCTTTTCACTCTTCTTGATCACATCATATCATCCTCTTCTCTTGACCCTTCGAAACTCCCTTCACATCAAAATTCTCACAATCTTCATTAGCAACGTTAGTGCAATCGAAATAATAAATCCACATGGTTCAGTTTCAACACAAGTCTAACACTTAAAAACACATTAGGTACTGTCACAACTTATTTCAAAACTCTTTTTCTCAAAAGAACACCAAAAGAAAAAGATTAAGATGCAAATGCGATAAATGGCAGAAATGTGTCAAAAATAGAACAACAGGTAAAGATCTATTTTTTAAAAACTCATCTGTTGCTCAACTAAAAAATTGGTCTTCTATAAAAAGTTTCGTATATAACTCAGGATTAAGCACAAAAAAGATCAGGTCAATTTGAATTTTCTGTGATTTTTAACGTAATTTACAATGGACAGCAGAAATCTGTTTCCTGCGCAGAAATCCGAAATATAGGCTCAACTTTCCACTAGTGGCTTTACTTGGCTAAAAAAAACTCAAAATAAAAGATACAGAGGGGTTGCTAAGGAAATATAAAACACCCAGGTGCAAGCACACCAAAGAAAACAAAGGAAAACTGAAAGAAAACAGAGAAATAAAACGGGTTGTCTCCCGGTAGCGCTTTTCTTTAAAGGCTTTCAGCTAGGCATGGAAAAATCAACTCAAGTGTTTTCAAGTGAAGAAACATCAACATCATATTTTTCTCTAATAATATAGTCAAAGGGTAGCTTCATATTCTTTCTAGGAAAGTGTTCCAAACCTTTCTTGAGGGGAAGTTGATATTTAATACTCCCCTCTTTCATATCAATAATAGCACCAACAGTTCTAAGAAAAGGTCTTCCCAAAACAATAGGACAAGAAGCATTGCATTCAATGTTCATAACAACAAAATCAACAGGGAAAAGGTTATTATTAACCATAATAATAACATCATCAATTCTACCAAAAGGTTTCTTGTTAGCATTATCAGCAAGATGAACATCCAAATAACAGTGTTCCAACGGTGGCAAATCAAGCATATCATAGAGCTTTTGAGGCATAACAGAGATACTAGCACCAAGATCACACAAAGCATTGCAATCAAAATCATTGAATTATATCTTAATGATAGGATCCAAACCATCATCTTATTTTCTAGGGATAGATGTCTCAAGTTTCAACTTTTCTTCCCTAACTTTCATGAGAGCATTAGTAATATGTTTAGTAAAGGCCATATTTATGGCACTAGCATTAGGACTTCTAGCAAGCTTTTGTAGAAACATAATAACGTCAGAGATGTTGCAATCATCAAAATCAATATTATTATCAAAACTAATGGAACCATTATCTCCCACATTTCTAAAAAAAAATTAGCACTTTTATCAGAAGCAATTTCAGCAGTTTGAGGCAATTTAGCATGTTTCACCAAAGGAGTAGGGACTTTATTAACACGAACTACTTTACCATTGATAGTAGGAGGTTTACTAGCAATATTATTCTTTTTAGTCAATTCATCTTCTCTTTCCCACCTAGCACGTAATTCAGCCATCAATCTAACATTATTGTCTATTTGAACTTGGATGGCATTCAAAGTTTTATTTTGTTTAACATCTTGTGGAAAAACCTTCAGTTTTAGAAAATCAACATCAATAGCAAGGCTATCTACTTTAGAGGCAAGAACATCTATTTTACCAAGCTTTTCCTCAACAGATTTATTAAAAGCAGTTTGTGTACTAATAAATTCTTTAAGCATGTTTTCAAGATAAGAGTTAGAGCTTTTATTATTATTGTAGGAGTTGCCATAAGAATTACCATAACCATTATTAGGAGGGTAGGGCTTATAATTGTTTCCACCAAAATTATTTATATAAGAATTTTGTTAAAATTATTATTTCTAATAAAGTTTACATCAACATGCTCTTCTTGTGCAACCAAAGAGGCTAAAGGAACATTATTATGATCAAATTGACTTTACCATTAACAAGCATATACATAATAGCATCAAGCCTTTCACTTAAAGAGGAGGTTTCTGATACGTCATAAACGTATCCCTAATTTCTGATGCTCCATGATGATATTATGCCAATTGCTACATGTTTTATCCTTTCTTTAAGTGAAAGACTTGATGCTATTATGTCTACGCTTGTTAATGGTAAAGCTCAAGTTGATCCTAATAATTTTCCTTTAACCTCTTTGGTTGCTCAAGAAGAGCATGTTGATGTAAACTTTATTAGAAATAATAATTTTAACAACAATGCTTATAGAAATAATTTTGGTGGAAACAATTATAAGCCTTATCCTCCTAATAATGGTTATGGTAATTCTTATGGAAACTTCTACAATAGAAATAAAAGCTCTAACTCTGACCTTGAAAACATGCTTAGAGAATTTATTAGCACACAAACTGGTTTTAATAAATCTATTGAGGAAAAGCTTGGTAAAATAGATGTTCTTGCCTCTAAATTAGATAGCGTTGATATTGATGTTGATTTTCTAAAACTAAAAGTTTTGCCACAAGATGTTAAACAAAGTAAAACTTTGAATGCCATTCAAGTTCGAATTGATGATAATGTTAGGTTGATGGCTGAATTACGTGCTAGGTGGGAAAGAGAAGATGAATTGACTAAAAAGAATAATATTGCTAGAGTTTGCACTATCACAACCACTAGTAAAACTGAAGCTCCTAGTGCTAGTAAACCTCCTACTATCAATGGTAAAGTATTTGGTGTTAAAAAAGTCCCTACTCCATGGTGAAACGTGCTAAATTGCCTCAAACTGCTGAAATTGCTCCTGATAAAAGTGCTGAAATTTTTAGAGATGTGGGAGATAATGGTTCCATTACTTTTGATGATAATAATATTGATTTTGATGATTGTAATATCTCTGAAGTTATTATGTTTCTACAAAAGCTTGCTAGAAGTCCCAATGCTAGTGCCATGAATATGGCCTTTACTAAACATATTACCAATGCTCTCCTGAAAGTTAGGGAAGAAAAGTTGAAACTTGAGACATCTATCCCTAAAAAATTAGATGATGGTTTGGATCCTATAATTAAAATAAAATAAATTGAATTTGACTGCAATTCTTTGTGTGATATTGGTGCTAGTATCTCTGTTATGCCTCAAAAGCTTTATAATATGCTTGATTTACCACCGTTGGAACACTGGTGTTTGGATGTTCATCTTGCGGATAATGCTAAGAAGAAACCTCTTGGTAGAATTGATGATGTTCTTATTATGGTTAATAATAACCTTGCCCCTGTTAATTTTGTTTTTATGAACATTGAATTCAATGCTTCTTGTCCTATTGTTTTGGGAAGACCTTTTCTTAGAACTGTTGGTGCTATTATTGATATGAAAGAGGGGAGTATTAAATATAAATTCCCCCTCAAGAAAGATTTGGAACACTTTCCTAGAAATAAGAGGAAGCTAACTTTTTACTCTATTATTAGAGAAAAATATGATGTTGATGCTTCTTCACATGAAAATACTTGAATTGCGCTTTTATGCCTAGCTGAAAGGCGTTAAAGAAAAGCGCTACCGGGAGACAACCCATTTTATTTCGCTGTTTTAAACCTGTTTTCTTTCGTTTTCTTTGGTTTTCTGTGCACCTGGGTGATGTCTATTTCCTTAGAAACCCCTTTGTATGTTTTATTTTGATTTTTTGTTGAGCCAAGTAAAGCCTCTAGTGGAAAGTTGAGACTATATTTCGGATTTCTGCGCAGGAAACAGATTTATGCTGTCCACTGTTAATTCCGTTAAAAATCACAGAAAATTCAAAATGACCAGAGTTGTTTTGTGCTTAATACTGAGTTATATATGCAAATTTTCTTATAAGACAACTTTTTTATTTGAGCAACAGAATAGTTTTGAAAAAATCGATCTTTACCTGTTGTTCTGTTTTGATAGATTTCTGCCATTTATCGCATTTGCATCTTAATCTCTTTGTTTTGGTGTTCTTTTGAGAAAAAGAGTTTTAAAAGAAGTTGTGACAATATCTAATGTGTTTTTGAGTGTTATACTTGTGTTTAAACTGAACCATGTGAATTTATTATTTCAATTGCACTAATGTTGCTAATGAAGATTGTGAGAATTTTGGTGTGAAGAAAGTTTTCAAGGGTCAAGAGAAGAGGATGATATGATGTGATCAAGAAGAGTGAAAAGCCTAATCTTGGGGATGCCCCGGTTTTAAATCCAAGAAAATTCCAAGAATACTCACCCCTCTAGTCTTGTGGATGCCCAAGGCATCCCCTTCTTCATCAACAAATTATCAGGTCACTTCTAGTGAAACTATATTTTTATTCGGTCGCATCTTATGTGCTTTACTTGGAGCTTCTTTTATTTTTGTTTTCTGTTTGTTTCTGCTTTTGCTTTCAGTTTGTTTTTACTTTTTCAATAAGATTGGTTGGACCCCAATATTCTTTTATTGGAGAGTGACACGCTCCGCTTTTTCATGAGAATACGTTGTATTCTTAATCTCTGTCTAGCTACTACCTTTATTTAGATCTTGTTTTGCATGCATCTCTTATTAGAGTTGTTAGTTTTAGTAGTGTTATGTGAGTACCGTCATGTTTGCTTGCTGTATCATAAAGAGTATTTTTGTTAAAGCATGTTTTGTATGGTGCTTGTTGGGAGAAAGAAAACTGTTGTTTGAAGTAGAATTTATAACAGTACTAGTAGAAGCTTGTATAGACTGTGGCTAGGACTTTTTCATGCCATGGTCAATGTTATTTTAGTTTTAAAGCCTTGTGGTTATTGAGTAGCATGATTAGCCTCAAATATCTGAGAGTGTTTAATATGTATTGAAAGATTCATGAGTTGTTCTTGTCATAGTAAAGCATCAATATATGGTATTCTCTTTCGAATGTTTTATTTGGTTGACTTGGTGCATGCTCACACCATGTTTATGACTACAAACCAGCCACGAATAGCCTCCATGACCACTTAGTTTTTGAACTTGTGATACTTCTTATGTTTTAATTAATGATGCTTATGTCGCTATGCATGATTATGGCTCTTATGCTCTCTTGATTTGTCGGTCCCAGTCTTTTGCTAGCCTCCACCTGTAGTGAGTATGAGCTCTACTCGTGCATCCAAACGCCCTTAAACAAAAGTGTTTCCTATTGTTTCCACCATACCTACCTACATGTGGTATTTAACTTCCACTCCAAGTAGATTGCTCATGTGTTACCTTTAAAACCTTCAAAATTACTCCTGCTTATGTTCCTATTTTTCCTCATGAGGACGTAAATAGAGAATCTTTATCTCACTTGTTGATTGGATTTCACACCCTGGACTAGAGGCTTCATCCGCTTATCCTAATGATAGAAGAGCTGGAAACAGGGTGCCCAGCCCCAAATTAATGCAAACAAATTCTCTTCACTATTTTTGCCCCTGATTTATCAGTCAAAGCATAATTGTGTAAACAAAAGAGAAAGGGGGATGACCTTCTACACCAGTTGCGTCCTTCACCATGGGATCCGCTCTTGTGAATCCAGCTGGCTTGTGACGTACTGTATTTTCTGTTTACCATTCGTTGACATTAGCATACATCTCCAAAAATATAGATACTCAGTGTCAAACTTTTAATACATCTGTTTAATAAAAATAAAAAACTCTAGCACATGAGTGATCCCTGCTTCCCACCGCGAAGGGCCTTTCTTTTACTTTTATGTTGAGTCTCCATCTTCTAACTTTATGCACAATTGAGAGAGCATTTTTGCCATTCTGAGTTCTATGTGCATTTGTCGCATAAGCATCAATAATTACTTCACGATGTGATATTATTTGTTCTAGTCTTCCTCATGAACTTTGAAGGTGTCCTGGAATTTATGTTTTTCCCCACTCTTAAGAACTATCGAAATATCACTTTGCCATGCTTTTTCTATACCTGAAACAAACGTCTACCTTTCTTTGCATTATTATTCATGATCCTTTATTTGGGTTACTCTTCATGATGCAAAGTAATTGCTATGCTTTATTATTAAAGTTTATTTATCATGTATGTGTTTAAATGTTTTATGATCTCAGCGTGCATCTGCTTTTACATTAGATTGATCAAGTTTATGTTAGTAGCATGTCACCTCAAAAACATTTGTTTTATCGTTTACCTACTCGAGGACGAGTAGGAACTAAGCTTGGGGACGCTTGATACGTCTCCAACGTAACTGTCGGATATATACCGATTAGGGGTATATCTGGCATTGTCCTAAAGATCCGGATTACCACTGTGGCCTTTTGGTAATGGACCATAGTCCATTAGGCGGTCCAGTAAGCTGACGCGCAGAAGCCGGATTCTAGAAGAACCCGGACCACGGCCCAAAGTGGTGCGGCTTGGAGTAGAAGACGGATTCCTTCCTTTCCAAGTTAGATACTTTCCGTAGTCTTCTAGGTTTCCTTTCTGTAATCCCTAACCCGGTTATCTATATCAAGTCGGACGGGAGAGAAGAAAGACACAGAAAATTAGCTAAAAGCCAACTCGCCGAGTTAGCAAAACCCTACTCACATTGTACTTTGTATACTTCAGGCTTCAACCCTGATTTAGTGAGATTGCAAGAGTAGGAACGCCGCCTAGTTGCGACGTACCGAACCTGGGTAAATTTGGTTTTCCTGGTTGTCATATTACCACGTCCCCCCCCCCACGTCTCTACTCGAGGCTCATGGCACCCCCGTCTATGAACTCTACTACGATGTCTCGACAGTTGGCGCCCACCGTGGGGCCAGGGACGTCAGGCGTTATGTTTCGATTGGGGATACTCGGCGGAATCGGCAGTACTATAACTGGCGGAAGCTTGGAATTCGACAACGACGTCGGGTGCTTCCTCGGCAATGGATCGTACATGCCATCTCGGAATCATCTGGTAAGTGCATGTATTTTACCGATTGGGTCTGCAAACATCTTTATCGGATTAACTGCAGAAGCAATGAGATTCTGTGGTGGAAGCAAATTTATCCCACCCGCCCTATACCCAGTTGAAGAAAACTATGATACCGGATTCTACTCAGATCGCCAAAACCCTGAATTTGCTGCCTCTTCGGAGGTGCCTGCAATCATATCTCACATCATTGGCATGGTGCAGTCCAAGGTTGCTGAAAACACGAAAGTAAGAAATCCCGTGGAAGAAGCAGAAAACAACAATCCCACAGAACAAGTGGAAGATCCAACACTCGTCAATGAAACGATGAACTCGGAAGCCGAATCCGTACTAACTTCCATAGAGGCAAGACTGGAGTCGGAACCTGGATCTGAAGACATAGATTCAGAAGATGAAGATGAAGACGCTTTTGAAAGAAAGGTTAAATCTATGCAGGGGAGCTTCCATGAAGTACTTATGGCAAAGTCGACTGAAAACTCGAATGCCAAAGGAGAAGAAGATCCCAGAACACCTCCACCAGATGAGGAAAGAGAGGTCGGCGAAACCAGTCCCACCTACCCTGATGTCAAGGAATTGACAGAAGAAGAACCTGGCAAAAAGCCTCCCTCTTCCAAGAAGAAAAAGAAGACTGCCAAGAAAATCTAGTACAAACTCCAGAAGGCATATAATGCTAACAAAAAACCTGGAAGCGGGAGGAGCAAGCGGAGTCACACCTGTGGAGAAGAAAAAAGTAAGAAATCCCTGTTCCTGAAATGTCGAAAAAGCACGAGATCGATCTGATAAAAAAACCCCGGTAGGACCGTACGAGCCACTGGAAGTGGTGGAAGCCGGAAGGCAAGCTATTATGCGAAAGCAACAACAACTATTCCGATCTCAAGAAAACCTCCTCAAAGCCCAAGCTACTGTAAAAGCAAAGCAGGAGGAAATTGAAGAATTCGAAAGATGGAATATGTACGGGATAAAACCCTGGAGCATCCAACAGTTACGTCCCTTCTACACTTAGTTCAATTTCTATGTAAATATATTTGAGATCGTGAAATAAAGTTGTCGAAATTCATGCAATTACTGTTTTATCTGTTTTCATACAAAGCATAAGTCCACCTTATCTATTTCCCAATGATCTTTCAAAAAACTCAATGTTAACCCGAATTGTGCCTGCGTGCTCGGAGTTATAAAACTGAATGCTTTTCAGCCTAAGGAGGCTTAAGGAAACCCAAATTGTGCCTGCGTGCATGAGTTTCATACAATTTCAAAATTAGTAAGTAAAAATGCCTTAGTACAATCTATGTTTCCGAGTTTCGACTGATAGGTTAAACTCAGTCACTTGTCATGAAGATTAAGTACTATTGAGCCATTTCAACACGAAGGACAGTCAAAACATGTAAACCAGAGAACTTAGAAGGCAAAGGAATTAAAAACCCGACAAATCTTGCAAAGACTAAAAACTTTACTACAAAAGCGGGATACTTGTTTATACAATTGATAGATAGCATTACAATGATATTACATTTGAGAGAATAGTAATGCTTCTATTTTTTCCAGCCATCTGCCCAGGATTCAAGCGGCCTCTTCGGGATCCGAGTCATCATCCTCGCTGCTGGAATCCTCAGGATTTGTCGGAACCTCCTCCTCGGGGTAGAAGGTGGAGATGTTCACCATTTGCGCTATCTTCATAGCATGGCCTTTGACAGAGTCGAAGATGCTTGCCCGCTGAGTGTTCGTGTATCCTTGAGGGATACCAGTCACCACTGGCCAAGATTTGGCAGTGGTATAGTGCATACGCATGAGCCCAAGGGCCATGCGTGCACCACCACGAGCCACGGAGCGAAACCAGGACCCCTTCAAGTTCACCACCTCCTCGATCACCTTCGGGAGTTTGCTAACTTACGAGAGTTCTCCTGCTTTGTCGGGAATGTACTAATTGATAAGTAACATCCCCGCAGACTTCAGCGCGGCGAAGACTCTCCCGAAAGCCCGGATTCGACCAATCCGGGTAAGCAAGGGGTTTCCCTCTGTTTAAACCGGCAAAGGAAAGCTGGAAAAAACAGAGGAGGAAAAAGAAAAAATGCCGAAAAAAGGTATAGGAAAAAGTCCGGAAAAGCGTTATAAACTTACCGAGAATCCTGTCCATTTCAACACCTTCTTCAAGGTGCTGATTTAGGGCATTCTCCAAGTCCTCGATGGTGGCCTTGTCCTTCTCGGCCTGGCTGGAAGCCTTGGACTCGGCAATACCGACAGCCATCTGGCTAGCCTCCAGATCTTTTTGGAGCTTCACGTTGATCTTGTGAAGTTCTATGTTCTCCTTTCGGAGGTTCTCGGCATTGTCGGCATCTTCAGCTATTTGCTTGGATTTTGCCAAAGAAGCTGAAAAGCAAGGAAGTTGAAGAAATCAGAACTCGTAAATTGACTTAGAAAATCTTCACATAAACACCTATGTGAAAGAATGAAAAATTTACCTGCTGATTCTTCCAGCTTATGCTGAACGGAAGCCAGCTCCGAGTCTTTCTCTTCAAGAATATTAAGGAGAGTTTTCACCTCCTTATTCTTGATGGTAAGTTTGCTAAAAACTTCCATGTTGATATTTTCTGCAGTTTGTTGAAACATGGAAAAGAGACACACCGCTTAAGTCAAAAAACAAGCAAGGTCAATGACAAAAGCATTAAGTCAAAAAAGAATACATTTGGCAAATGCTTGGGGGCTGGAGATATTACCTGGCTCATTTTTGTAAGACTTGTCAGGTTCTCGTTGAACTCTTTTGCATAGTCGGCAAAAAGAATCCCGACATGGCAAAGGCCATCTTGGATGACCTGCCAAGGTGAAAACATGAAGTTATTCCTAATAATAAGTCTGCCTTGCGGCCAAGGATGGATTACGGGAGCTGGAGCGAAGTGCTTTGTCTCCCACGGATGGATATACCCGTGTTCGTCAAAGGGCTCTTCGTTTACCTTGAACTCTTTGTCCCACATCGGGATAGGCTCCTCCTCTGGAATACGAGAAGGACCTCCCGTTTCTGGCACCGCTCTTTCCCTCGCGTCCGACTCGGACGCAACGGGCTGGCTGGACTACAAAGGGTATTCTCCCTCCCTTGCAGCCAAGTTCTCTCCTCCTGTGGCAATCGGAGTGTCGGGGGCTGCAGCAGGAGACGGTTGCGCTCCTCTCCTAACCACCACCTTATGTTTTTTCCGGATTTTTTGCTTCAAGGTGGTAGGAGCAAGGCTGGAGAGGAAAGGAAAGAAAATCCGAGAAATAAGAATCCGAGAAATAAAAATACATGCAATAAAAAGCATAGGAAAAACCCGGGAATTCTTACCTGGATGTTGCGACGACGACGCCGTCAAGGTCGATGACCTCCTGAGTGGCGGAAGGCTTCTTGCGCTCCACCCATCGGCAAAGTTGGCACGCAGAGTGTCCAACTCAGCGTCAGAGGCAAGCTCCAAGTCAGGAATAGTCGTAATTTGTCAAAAAAGACAAAGATCCGGGTAAGACAAAACATCCGAGAAATAGGAAAAGCGAGAAATTGCCTAAGGGTGAAAAAATCTACCTTTGGAGCTGCTTTCCCAGCATGATACATTTCCTGGCTTTCTTGAAGTCCTTCTTGAAGAAACATCGCGTCCTCCGGGCCCGAATATTCACACATTAGCCGTTTTCCGCGATAGGCTAATGGCTGAATACGCCTTTCGAGCCAGCACAAAACTGTGTATGTGCCGATGAGAGGAGGAGTGGCGGATACAAGCTTGGCGATGCGCCGCTTGATCCTCATCAGATCTGTTGGCAGAGTCTGGGCCGCGTCTACTGCCCAATTATCTGGGGGGGGTAGCCGCGGAATTATCGAAAGGTGGAATTCCCGTCTCCTTTCCAGGGAACGGGACATCTTCATGGTAAAAGAAGGAACCCGTCCAGAATTTGACAGATTCCGGGGTTTTAATTTTTGGGAACCAGTCTTCCCTAAACCTATAAAGGGTGAAGGAGATGGTCCCACAGGTGGGGAGAGCGCCCTCAGAAGGGTTTCGCTTGACTCCAAAACAATACTGCCAGAAGTCTAACCTAGGTTCTATTCCTAAGTATCCTTCAAAAAGGGCTTGAAACCCGGCAAGATAGAGAAAAGAATTTGGAGGGAGGTTGTGTGGTTGGATGTTGTAGTGGTCAAGGACTTGCAGGAAAAAGGCGAAAGGTGGGAAACCCATACCTCTATTAACGTGAGAGGCAAGGAGAACCCTTTCTCCGGCTTTTGACAGTGGCTCGGAGTCGTCCTCCTCGTACCGCCATTTGTCCTTGAGCATGTATCCTTCCTTCTCCATTGAAGGAAGAAGGGATGGAACCACATTGCAGTGGCTCCAATTCCCGGATAGTTCCTCCGTGTCTTCCTTAGCTCCGGCGGCGCTGGAGGCAGCGGTCCCTTCGCCGCCGAGAGTAGTGGTTCCCTCCGTAGACTCGCTGACAGGAGGCGGGGAAGGCGCGGTAGACGACGATGGAGCATTCTCGGACGCGGGAGGAAGATCCCTACAAGCAGAGTCGTCGGTGTTTCCCTCCGGCGTGCTTTCGGCAGCGCGGACGGGGGAGTCCAACAGCGGATCGACGTTGTTGATGATTTTCTCGATATCGAGGGCGGCGTTGGTCGCGTCCGCAGCACGGGGAGATTCTCCGTCAACCATTCTCATGCGGTGCGGCCGTGAGCCAGATCCTCCGATGGTTTCTCTGGGGAAGGCGAAAAAAATTGTTCTCTGCTCTCTCGCTCGAGCTCTGGCTCTGGTGGCTATGGCGCTAGGGGCTCGAGGAAGAAGGGGAAGTGGAAGAGAGAGCAGAGACCTCGAGGTGGCTATTTATAGCCGGAAATGCGTTGAGATTAGTCAGAACGGCTATGTGACCATTGGATCGCCGACGCTTGTCACGCCCGATATTTCCAGGAAATGAAGAGGTAAAGTGATAAGTACTATCTCCTCGTTTCCCGCAAGAATCTGTCAGGAGATACGTTGCAGGGTTTTGACTGAACCCAAACGTCCGTGATGTTAGCACGATTTCATCGCTGACGTCACGAAGTTCCTTCTCCACAAAGGCTTGTGGAAGAAAAGCCGGATTCTGGTAAATCCGAGTATTGAGTTATACATCAGGAAATTCCTTCTCCACGAAGGCTCGTGGATGAAAGAGCCGGATTTTGATGAAATCCGAGTTGTGTGCTATGAAGTTTTTTGGGAAAAAAAAGAATCGAGACAAAGCGCTAACATTTCTCGTAAAAGAATGCAAAGTGACGAAAGGTGGCAGAATGAAGTCTCAATCCTTCTTGGGGGCTACTGTCGGATATATACAGATTAGGGGTATATCCGACGTTGTCCTAAAGAGCCGAATTACCAGGGTGGCCTTTTGGTAATGGAGCACAGTCCATTAGGCGGTCCAGTAAGCTGATGCGCAGAAGCCGGATTCTAGAAGAACCCGGACCGCGGCCCAAAGTGGTGCGGCTTGGAGTAGAAGAAAGATTCCTTCCTTTCCAAGTTAGATACTTTCTGTAGTATTATAGGTTTCCTTTCTGTAAGCCTAACCCGGTTATCTATATAAAGCCGGACAGGAGAGAATAAATACACAAACAATTAGCTAGAAGCCAACTCACCGAGAAGTTGATCCTCGCCGAGTTAGCGAAACCCTACTCACATTGTACTTTGTATACTTCAGGCTTCAGCCCTGATTTAGTGAGATTGCAGGAGTAGGAACGCCGCCTAGTTGCGACATACCGAACCTGGGTAAATTTGGTGTGCCTGGTTGTCATATTACCACGTCCCAGCACGTCTCTACTCGTAGGCTCATGGCACCCCCGTCTATGAACTCTACTACGATGTCTCGACAGTATCTGTAATTTCTGATGCTCCATGATCATATTTTGCCAATTGCTACTTGTTTTCTCCCTTATTTATAGTATTTTTATACGTTTTCCGGGACTAACCTATTAACAAGATGCCAAGTGCCAGTTCCCTGTTTTCTGTTTTTCTTTTGGTTTTAGAAAAATTGTTCTGGAAACATTCTCGGAATTGGACCCCACAAAGCCCGAAGTTCCTATTTTCCCCGGAAGCATCCAGAAGACCGAAGGAGAGTCGAAGACGGGCACCAGGGGGGCACACCATAGGGTGGCGCGGCACCCTAGCCACGCCAGCTATGGGTGTGGGGCCCCTGGAGCTCCACCGCCTTTGCCCTTTCGCCTATTTAATCCCCCCGGATGGAAAGCCCTAGGCACCTGATCAAAAATCCCCGAGAAGTTCCGCAGCCCTAGATCAGGGGGGTTCTGAAGCTGTCTCCGGCACCCTGCCAGAGAGGAGATCATCACCGGAGGCTTCTACATCACCATGCCTGCCTCTGGACTGATGCGTGAGTAGTTAATCCTTGGACTATGGGTCGTAGTTGTAGCTAGATGGTTGTCTTCTCCTCATATGCCTCCATGTTTAGATCTCGTGAGCTGCCTATCATGATCGAGATTGATCTTATGTAATTCTATATGCTGTGTTTGCTGGGATCTGATGAATATTGAACTTATGCCAAGTTGATTATAGTCTTTATTTGCATATGCTATTTGTGATCTTGCATGCTTTCCGTTGCTAGTGGTTGCTCTAGCCAAGTAGTTGCTAGTGACCCCAAGAGGGAGTATTTATGCTCGATAGTGGGTTCATGCCTCCTCACCACCTTGCTCGAGTGACAGAAACGTGAAGGGGGGATGTGCTATTTCCATTAGGGAGAAAACAAGCCCGCGTGCATAATAATTGCTTACATTACACACATTGTTTAATGCAGTTATCTGTTGCTTGCAACTTAATACTCAAGGGGGGTTCGGATGATAACCTAAGGGTGGATTATTAGTCATAGATGCAGATGGATGACGGTCTATGTATCTTGTTGTAATGCCCGCACTAAATATCATAGGAATCTTCATGTCATATTTTGTACTACGGTGCAACCTCTATTTTTCAATTGCCCAACTGTAATTTGTTCACCCAGCATGATATCTTTTATGGAGAGACACCACTAGTGAAACTATGAACCCCCGGTCCATTTTTCCACACTGTTAAACAAACCAGAACTATTTCCTGCTTTCTTTACTTAATGCAAGCATACATCATTTTCCACACTATACGTCTAATCTTTGTTTTCAGCAATACTGGTGAGATGGACAACATCACTGTACCGTTGGGACAAAGTATTTTGGTTGTGTTGTGTGCAGGTTCCACGTTGTTGCTGACACCGGTGAAGCGCCAGCACCACCGTCAGTGGCATCAACCTTCCTGAGATCATATTCCTCCTACTCGATTGATAACCTTGGTTCTTAACTGAGGGTAACTCTTTCCACTTGCTCATCACACGCTCCTCTTGGGGTTTCCAACGGTTGTTATCACAAAGTAGCAGTGGGGAGCCACCAAGGCGCTTCTCAATAGCACGGATGTGCACACCTTATTCTCCTTGAGCATCTCCGGTGAGGGAGATGCTCGTTTCCACTATGAGGTCGACTTGAAGGCGTTGACGAAACCTTACACGAGGTTGAGGCTATCTCCACTACTCAATGGGAGGATCTCAATGAAGCTTCTTGCCACAATGTGGAAGCCCCAAGCACTAACCGTCTAGGGTGATCAATACACCCAAGAGGAACAATCTCTCCGGTGACAAAGTACCCAAGAGTAACAAGCTCACGAACTTCTCTTTCACGAATCCCGTGCGGAACTCAAACCGATGCACCTAATGCAATGGAAGAGCACACAAAGTGGTCAAGAACTTCTCTCCCCAATCCCACCAAAGCAACTAATGCTATGGAGGGAGGAAGCAGGAAGGAGAAGGAAAACAACAAATGAATCCCTAGATCTAGATCTAATAGGTTCCCCTCACAAAGAGGAGGAATATATTTGTGGAGTTATACATCTAGATCTCCTCTCTCGTTTCCCTCAAGTGGATGCAAGAATCATTGGAGGGATTGAGAGGTAGCAAGATTTTGGAGGTAAACAATGGAGGTCAAACTTGCCCAAAGAGTTGGGGAACCATTAGGGAAGAAGGCCCCTTAAATAGGCCACTCAAATATCCAACCGTTGGGGGAAAAGCATGCAGGGGCGGTACTACCGGTGAAACCACGGGTACTACCACCCCCCGCATGAGTTAGAACACCAAACATGCTGTAAAAATGTTCCAGGAAGCGGTACTACGGGTGCCGGTAGTACAGTCACAGGCATTCCTAAGGGGTTTCAGGCGGTACCCGCACTGGTACTACCGCTGCTGGGGAAAACTGCAGAACACCCGGTATGAACTTTTGCACCCGGACTCCGTTTTTTATGTTCTTGGGCTCTTTGAAATCGCAACAACGAGCAATACAAGAATATGCAGAGAAACATCATAGTCCAAAACGGGACGATAAAACCAAATAATGAAAGGTTTGACATGTCTATAAAGGGCAACCGATAGAAACCTCCAACATAAAAGATGCGATAAGTTTTTCATACAAAATCCATTTTTGATGAACTTGAGCTTGACACAAAGAACATTAAAAGCTCTAAAAACATGGATAAAACCCAAATAAGAACCAAGAAGGATGATGCCAAGTATGCAAAGGTTTGAGCTCTCTACGATAGATACGATCAAGATACGCATTCAAGAGCCCCTCCTGATAGAACGGTTATCTAGCTTATAATCCGGTCTCCCAACTAACATAATGAGACCAATAAAATAGAAACCCTATCTAAGTCATACCTTTTCCTTTTGCAATCCAATTGATCTAGATGATGACGATCTTAATCGCCTCAAGTTGGACCAGCATTCTTGATTCGCTTTTCTTCGTGAAGACTTGTAAATTGCTCCCCCATAAGCTAATACGAGAGATCTTCTAACATGTCCATCTTCACTTGACCATAATATCCATATGGGTGGAAAGCTTCAAGAATATGTAATCTTCTGGATGCTCATATTGAACTTGCACAACACACACACTTGATGACAATTCTTCTTCTTGATCACATAGATATATTCATTATAAGCAACAATCTTGATAGCATCCAACCTTGAATCCAACACATGGAGTTCAAGTGGTGCAAATGGAAAACCTACAAGAATGTCTCAATGCAAACATTAGTCCATAAGGATTGTCATTAATTACCAAAACCATACACGGGTGAACCATGCACTTTCAATCTCCCCCATTTCGGCAATTGATGACAATCCCTTTTATGAGGGTTTATATATTGAATTAAGCAATCATGCAAAGAAAACAAGGATGGATGCAAGAGCATGAAAGGTAAATGCTTAAGAACAAAAACAAAGCATAAAACCAAATTCTCTTAAACCCTCTAAATCTCCCCCCATTGGCATCCATTGCCGAAATGGGCAGAAAATTTTAGACGGACAATATAATAAGAGCTCCCCCATAATTTAGGCATTTCTCATAATAAGAGAGAAATGGAATTCATATTGAGCGAAGAATATATGGGGGGAGATCAAGCTATATTGAGGACCAAAAAGATTGCAAATAAGATTATATTTCTCTAAACTTCTTCCAAAGAAAGAAAAGCAATCAAAACAATCCGAAAAACCGATTAAACACAAGATTTTATGATTTTAGCAAAAGAGTGTTTTAATGAAAATGGAGAAGCTCCTCAATGTTCATGCACTATTTAGAATTCCTGCATTTAAAAACAAAGTGTGCAAATATGGAATCATCACTCCCCCAATATCCTTTAAAACACAAAACAAGTGCAAGAGATGATACATAAAAACAAAACCAAGGCACTTAAAAAATTGGTTGAGAACCAACAGAGGATACCAAATCAAAATGTAACTCATCTTATGTGTATAAGTTTCTACTAGCAGAATGCCCATGCGTTGCCACGGTCTATCAAGTTTATGGCCTAATACCCATTTGTTGCTAAAGAATGAAATGATGATGTTGTATGAATGTAACATCTGATTTGAAGTGCAACAAACATACAAATGCAACCCATTCAAAAGGAAGACAATGTGAGATCACCAGAGTGTGAAACATACACATTTTCTAGCAATCATAAAGTAATTACAAACATTTTCTAGCGAGGTCAACAATAACTTCAGACATGCCTCGGTGCAATAAACATTGATGACGAAGCCTCGGTGCAACAAACATTGATTACGAAAAGTAATTACAAAATATACTCCCTCCGTCCCGGTTTAAAGCTCGTGTCTGGATCGTCAATTTGACCATCCTAGTACAAGTTATATATTACAAAAAAAATACCATTCCAAACTCCAGATGTTCTATTTTCCATAATGATTAATTCACCATTACTTATTTTCATTTTCTATGACTAAGGGACTTTCATTTATACTCCCTCCGTCCCAAATTAGTTGACATATGTTTGTACAAATATGGATGTATCTAGACACATTTTATTGTATAGATATATCCATATTTTGACAAATACACGACACATATTTTGGGACGGAGGGAGTACTTGATAATGTTTGTACTTGGTTATACCTTTCCATCCGTAGAAAAGAAAGTATTAATTGTTTGATACCAACATATATCTAGGTATTTAGTAATTAGCATACATTCGTATGTTTGTATCCACTATCGAGTACCCCAAGTTGAAAAGTTTAATGGGGGGTATCAAGTACCTTGACATGATGTGACGCGTGCACAGCACGGAAATCAGATCAAGAGTACAACTTATACATCTTGAGCAGTCTTTAGTGTCAGGTTCGTTAAGAATGTGATCTGCGCACATATGCATCTCATGCATGGAAAAAAATGACAAAGCAAGTTCATTTGCATTTTCTTTTCAAGAGAGAATCGAGAATTGATGAAAAAGAGAGGATCCAGCCAAGTAACATAATTCTTCAGTGTGGCTTGTAGCCTAAACTGGAAGCACTGGAAGTCTACGTCGTGGATTCGGGTACAGGGAATGGATATGGAAAACCTATGAAAAAAACCGACAACTGAATAATTTGAGCCATAGAGCAATATTCAGAGTTGTGTCATATGGCTGGTGACGTTAGAGGTGTGTGTGCACACATATTCAAAGCAGACGTTCATGGATGTGGGGCGGTTGATTGCAGGAGAGCGCCTTGGCGAACACGTCCATCAGCGTCGTCAGGGTCGTGCAGGCGCACATCAATCTTGGCTTGTTGTGCAACCGAGTCTGAAGGCACAGGGACACAAAAATACCTGAAATTAGCTTGTCTTCTGGGCATTGCTATTGAGGTAGCCATGGGGACAGCCGGGAAGGAGTTCGGTGTTGCTGTCGTGGATTCGGTTGCTAACAAAGGCACGACACGCCAGGAAAGATCTATTCTGCTGGGGCGGGGCGCGCAGGGGACTTTGGCGATGACGGGGAAGGATTTAGGTCGTCAGCCCACAGGCCGGCCAGCTTCGTCGGCATGAAGGCACGATAGAGTTAACCTACCATCGACCGCATATACCCCCACGCCTCTGGTCGGCATGGCGAGCAAAGTTCCATTGTTCGGGCACTGCTGCTACCCAGCCTCATCTTCAGGTAGGCGGTGCCTCGGGGCTTCCTTCCGGCGGCTGCTGCGTCTTCCGTCGGTCGTTCCGCTCAAAGGAGATTGATGAGGGATAATCCATGAGAAGAGGAGACCAACGAGCGGACGCGTCAATGGCGATCTCACGATAGCGTCGTGCGGATGAAAAGGAGACCAGCGGGCGGACGCGCCAACGGAGATCTCATGGCAGCGTCGTGTGGATGGACGGGTATCGCGTCCAAGAATGGTGCTGACACATCCATGGCAATTTCAAGATGGAGGCTGTTGTCCGTGGGTTAGGAGCGCGTCTGAGGCGGGCGCATGAGCGCTGGAGCGTCAATGGCTACTTCGAGATGGTGGTCATGCCCCGCTCTCGAACCCTAGTCCCTTGAGGAGCTTCCGTTCGGTATGTGGGGACAACCGATCATGCGTGCTGTTGTAAATATTTTTTTCTGCCTGCCGGTTTTTTACCGATTGTGCGTACTGGTGCGACTTAATCTGGGTTTTTTTTGCGAGAAGGAGCGAACGTGCTGGTTTTGTTGACGTACGAACGTGGCTAAGAGAAACTATAGTAGAGATAGAGATATATATAGTAGAGATAGAGATAGATCCCAATAGGTATAACTTACCGGTGGCAAGGTGGGTAATTTGTGTCAACTTTGCGGGTAGTTTTAACGACCTACCAAACCAAACCAAACCAAGGAAGTCTTAACGCCTTTATTATTAGGTATAGAAGTAGAAAACAATCATGATGATATACATCAACAAATAAACATGTACACATAAAATAGTTACTAAAGAAGAGAACATGATATCAAAGAGAAAGTCATAAATACAACAATAAGATATATTTTTAATGAAAGCATAGAACATAGCTCAATTTTATCCTTAGAGGGATATAAATTAAAATCCAACACAAAAAAATCAAAAACATCACAAATATCAATAAGGGAAAAAGAGATAGTTGCAATGTTTTGATGGAAGCAACAAGTAACACAGCGGAAAAAATAAAAAAAATGTGCAAATAAAATATTTCCATGCTAAGATGAAACCTACACAAGGTTGAAAACAAGATAAGGTATGCATGAGGTTGATATTTGTTACCGAGATGACAATGGTGATGTTGTAGTAGATAATATTTAATTTATCATCCTAGCTTGACTCTGATAAGCACATGGCGACGACACCTTCCTTGAGAATGAGACAAGCATCCAATGAATCTCAAATGTACCTAAAACACATTTAAGTACAAAATGGTCCCAAAACTTATTTGGTCCAAAGCAGTTAGACAAACTACAATACATAGGATAAGATCCACATAAATATGTGCAATGGATAATCCTCCCCCAAACCAGTTGTTGCCCACTTTCCCGCACCAGCGGTAGTACCGGTGGTACCGGGGCGGTCAGTGTCTCAGAGTCCAAAGGGATATCTCCCTGCTCACCAGAATCCGCAACACCGAAGGTACCAGTGGAATAAAAGGTACTACCACCCACCGGTACTACTAGTGGCCTCCGTCATTGCATCCGCGATGTACCAACAGAGTGTTGGTTTGGTGGTACCACCACCGGTGGTGGACAGCCCCTGGAATCCAAAAGAAATGCCGGAGGTACCGGTGGCACCAGCGGTTCTACCGCCCACCGGTACTACCGGTGGCCTCCACTTTGGCCTTCATGATGTACCATCATAGCATCAAATTGGCGGTAGTACCATTGGTACCGCCGCCGGAGGTTGCCTTCCTGGAGATGTGCTGGAGAATACCAGGGGGCGGTACTACCGGTGGTTTCACCGGTACTACCGTCACCTGGAACAAAGACTGGCCAACTTCCTGCTTTTGAGATTTTTGCCGATTTCTGATTTGGTGGAGTTTACCCTACTTATCGGATAAAAGAAAGTAATGTATGCCATAAAAATGCAATAGTAAATATGCATGCAAATACTTTCAAGAACCAAAAGGGATATGATGTGGACAAAAACACCAAGAAAACCAAAGAGGGTGCACAAGATTGTGCCACGACAAAAGGTTGTCCAAATCATACCAAAGATCCAAATCAACACGTGGTTGATAAGACACCAATTTGAAAACAAATCAAGTGAAAACGAGCTACACAAAGAACCATTTAACACTTGAAAGAAACCAAATAAGAGTTAAATCAAGAAATGAGATATTAAACTCCCAAAAGAGATACCAAAAGAAAGATTCATTTATGAAAAGAAGTCCAATATCCAAAATAGATCAATTTGAAATAATCAATGAGAAGATAACTAACTCCCCAAAACAGCAAGGTTCCAACAACTAAACCAAAACCTCAACACTTTTCATGATGGCACAAAGTACCAAGACGAAAAAGGTCTGTCTTCCAAATAGACACGTCATCGGGATTAAATACCAATTGAGAAAGATCTAAAGACAAATGAAGAAAAATAGTGTTCTAAATAATATAGGAAAGCTCCCCCATGATTTGTGTATTACTTATAGTTTTGTGTTTGAATACAATATGCACACAAGTGGGATCATTGCTTTAGCTTTACCAATTAGAACACCAACCAAATACGAGTAAACCAAAGAGATTCTAAAAAGGCAAGGAAGACAATGGGAGTGAGAACAAAAGAAATTACTTGGCAATAAATATGGGAAAAAGAAGAAATAGCCCAAGTAAATATGATCAATACATTATACCACAAATAAGATTATCACTTGTCAAGGACAAGGAGAGGAGTTATTACTCGGTGGTATGTTGAATACATATTCATGATCATATTCACAAAACAAAAGCTTACGACACCATGCTTAAATAGAGATTCTTGGTGGCTTCATTAGTCGAATGATCATGCAAAGCAATAATTAATATATCATGATGCAACCGCACCAAGAAACTCTCTCGCAAACAAGATACCAAAAGATGAGAAAATAAAATCATTTAAGCAAATTGAAACTTGTTTGATCACACATGCCACATAGGAACAAGATAATTAACAATATCAATTCTAGGTGGAAAACCTCAAATGTTCACATTATTTAGGCTTGTAATAGGCACAAAGAATATTACTCCCCCATAATGTGATAATTTGTATCTTCTTAGCAAGAGGCAAACAAAGACCAACTAGAGATAATTAATAGATATTATAGAATTTAAGTTTCTCATGAGTATGGCATACCACAAAGAGACTAGATAATATTGAAATCTCAACCCTAAGCGGTATTCCTAAAGTACACACATTTTAGGATTCTGAAGTGCCAAAGGCATATTACATTCCCAAAATGGGATAGTACATTAATCACTCAAAAGATCCAAATAGGATAAAACAAGATGCAATAAGGCTCAAAGCAAACTCACACATACATGTTGTGGGAACCGACAAACACATACTAGATTACTCAAGGATAAGTAAGTAGTAAGCACAACATATACAAAATACAAGCAAGGTACAAAACCAACAGGTTCAAAGGGGCAAGCAACTTTCAATGTATATATATAATGTAAATACAAGTTACCGCAAGAAGGAGCATGGAATATGAGGTAGAGAGATGATAATCCAAATGACTTGGCTTGAGGAAAATATACATGATGAAGATCCCTTAATTCTTCATGATATAGCCAAGTCTCCAATGCCCTCCAATAACACCTATTGATCAAGTTTGAGCTTGTTGGTCCCCAACCAAGTTGGGTCCTAATAGGTTAGTCACAATAGGCTTGGCAACCCAAATGGTTCTTTTCTTGACACCACTTTGAGTACATTTGGCAAACACATTGCCCGCATTATCCTTCTGAATGGAATACACATCATCAATTATGATAGGGTTGGATGATGTACCATTAGTGCATGAAGAAGCAAGATGTCCCAATGAAGTGACTTGGGCCTTGAGCTCTTTGATTCCATCTACATGGTTAGTATCAACACAAGAGCTGGAAGAAGTAGATGCATCATTATTAGAGCAACAAGGTAAGGAAAGAAATTCATCATAAGATGTGGAAACATTATGAGAGGATGAATTACTAGGGCTGGCACAAGTAAATATAGAATTTAGAGTAGAGGTTGTGCCTTTGTCCACATGAGGCTCACAAGATGTTACCTTAGTTAAAATAGACTCATGGGCTAACTTTAGCCTCTTATGGGAGACTAGAAGATCCTCATGAGATCTTGAGAGATTTTCATGAGTTTCTTCTAATTTCCCACAATTACTAGTTAGCAACTCAAGTTGAGCCCGTAGCTCAACATTCTCCTTTAATATGGATGCTTCACAAGAAATAGAGTTAGTTGCACAAGCATCATCATTTTTAGCTTTGAGGTCATTAGAAAGAGAAAGAGATAATTCATTGTGCCTTCTAAGCTTAGAAACGCCAATAGCATAGGTTTCTTCTAGACTAGATAGTTTCTCTTCAAGAGAAGTTCTAAGGAAACTCTCTTTCTCAAAAGCATTTTCAAGCTATTTGTCTTTAATAGAATGACCACCATTATGACTTTCCAAAGTCACGATGATATCCTCCTTTTCATCTATAAGAGAGTTAGCCTCATCAAGTTATTCTAGGAGACCATTCACATTTTTCTTGGTATCACTATTAAGGCTAGCTAACTACAAAGCTATCCACTCATCTGTATCATCATGAGATATATTGGGATTCAAAGTAGAAGATACCTTTGAATCCTTGGCCATGAGGGAAAATGTGGTAGACGATGATGGATCAATACTTGAGGCACCACTCAAGTCCACATCTTGTTCCATAGAGAGTTGGGTTTCCTTTACATTGTTAGCCATATAAATACTAGAGGAAACACAATCATTTTTACCATGGGAACAAGATAAAGCAAGAATATGATCATGAGATTTAGTCAAGCTATGTTGACATGATATGCAAAGTCTATCAACACAAGCATGTAAAATATTTTTTGTGCTAGTTGTGTTTAAGTCCATAGATGGAGCATCGCAATAATATAGGGGTGAATGATCATCAATAATAAGCTCACTATGATTATTGCAAAGCCTATCACTACTCACCATCTCATTAGTTTGTGGCTTACCACATGTTGGTGAAGTATAGGAAGTTGAGAACTCATCACGACCGGAGATGGAGGGAGAGAAATCATCCTCAACAATATTGGACACTCCATATTTATCTTGAAGCTTTGTCCATAACTCATGAGCATTCCGGATAGGAAAAGAGGGTTTAATAACTACAAGGATCACAAGAAGGAAAACACATTAATAGCAAGAGCATCGAGAGATAAGCTTTCCTATTCCTCTAAAGTTAGATTTTGAGCATCCTTTGGAGGAGAAAAACCCACTACAATTTGTCCAGATGTGGGTCCATGACCCGGAAATAAATGAGCATGCGAAATTTCCAAATATCATAGTTTGTGCCATCGAAATGAAATGTGGGATCATGCACTAATTCACTAAGCGACATCATTACTCTCAAGGCGGTGAAACCTAACAATGAGAGCCCTGGCTCTGATACCAATTGAAAGTACAAGAATGCCGCCTAGAGGGGGGGTGAATATGCGCTTTAAAATAATTACACTTTAGGCTTGAGTAAATGCGGAATAAAACTAGCGTTTAATTTATCAAGCACAAAAACTATAAAAGCTAGATTTACCTATGTGCACCAAAAAATTATGCTAAGCAAGATATACAACGATGTGGTGGCAGGATAGATGACTTCAAGCATGATGGCTATCACAAAGGTAAATGCATAAGTAACGAGATAGAGTATAGAAATAACCGAAACACAAGGAGACACCAATGTGATTACCGAAGTTCCTTCCCAAGGGAAGTACATATTCGTTGGAGAGGCGGGGAGCCACGTAGGCGCTCCTCAATAGCACGGATGTGCACACCTTATTCTCCTTGAGCTTCTCCGGTGAGGGAGATGCTCGTTTCCACTATGAGGTCGACTTGAAGGCGTTGACCAAACCTTACACGAGGTTGAGGCTATCCCTACAGCTCAATTGGAGGCTCTCAATGAAGCTTCTTGCAACAAGGTGGAAGCCCCAAGAACTAACCATCTAGGGTGATCAATACACCCAAGAGGAACAATCTCTCCGGTGACCAAGCACCCAAGAGTAACAAGCTCACGAACTTATCTTTCATGAACCACGTGGGGAACTCAAACCAATGCACCTAATGCAATGGAAAGAGGACACAAAGTGGTAAAGAACTTCTATCCCAAATCCCACCAAACAGGGGCGGAGCTGGAGCTCGAGTCACCCTGATGCACACTTTACTATGGAGTAAAATTTTCAAGAAACAACCCACTATATAATTATTTTTATTTGTAACTTTGAACATAGATAATGTGGCATAATAAGAGACAACGTATAAATATAGA
Organism: Alopecurus myosuroides; assembly: GCA_028641055.1. NCBI lineage: Eukaryota > Viridiplantae > Streptophyta > Magnoliopsida > Poales > Poaceae > Alopecurus > Alopecurus myosuroides. The sequence continues at coordinate 310,177,781 of CM054062.1, read as the reverse complement.
AGAACTTGTAACCAAAATAAAAAATAATGTCTACTATATTAATAAAACGAAGGGAAAATTACTTGTAAAAGATTATTTGCATTTTCAAACCCCAAAATACTTCATCAAACACCAACCTGCAACATAAAAGTAGACTTAATTTTCAAGTGTAACATAGTAGAATGACAAAAAGTGTAGTACTGAAGTAGCTAAGGTTTTCGCGTTACCTTCTATTCTTCTAGTATATTCTGTTCTTCCAACCCATGAAATATTTAACCACTTTTTTTTTGACAATCAATACCATATATATTTATCGTAGCAAATAGTACATAGTAGAGATACATAAACTGACTACGATGATTACAAAATAAAGTCTAAAACAGACAAGCGAATCTTCGAGATCTTCAAACTCTTTTTTCTTCCAGAACAAGATCTTGTACTTTTCTGAAGGCAGCCATAGAACAATGACATAAATAGCTAACCATAAACCTGTAAATACCACCGAAGGTTCTCTCATAATTTTTTGAGCCGCAATGCCAAGGCTACGAGCACGCAAGTAGCCATTAAAGTAGTCAACCAACATCGGCAAGAGTACCAGCATCAGTATTGCAGGGAAAAACAACCGAACAGCCTGGTCAACGTCGTTGGGAGCCGAGAGCGAATCACCATTGTCGAAGACATAGCAGCCGGGACAAATATTGCGAGGACAATCCTCCCCGCGGGAACCAAGATAAAAGATCCAAAATTGATCCGGCGAATCAAGATCTGAATGACCATACCTAGACAAATTTAATCTTCCAACACCACCATAGACGCTAGGATGAAGATCTCGTCGTCGAACGAGGGGCCGGAGATAACTTATTCACTAGTAGAAAACAAGGCATTGAGCCAAGCACAATGGAACCGGATGTGATACAAACCGGTTCTAAAGGGTCTGTCCCCTGGGCCCCACCCATGCAGCAAATGGCCGCAAGGCCTTTAGGACCGGTTTGTAACACAAACCGGTCCTAAAGGCCTTGCGGGCCATTTGCTGCAGGGAGGGGGGCCCAGGGGACAGACCCTTTAGAACCGGTTTGTATCACAAACCGGTTCTACAGGTTTTCTCATTTTTTGCAGCAACTGCGGGTCCCGCTGTCATATCCTTTAGAACCGGTTTGTAACACAAACCGGTCCTAAAGCCCTCCCCTAAACCCTACATACCACCCCGAGCTCAGCTCCATTTTTTCCAGCTCGAGCTCAACTCCATTTTTGCTCTCTCCTTCCTCTTGTGAGGTCTAATCCATCCCCATTTTTCTCCACCATTTGTCAAGATTGTTGGTACCCATCGGTTCTACGGTTAGCATCAACATTCCCTCTTCCGGCATTGCAAGTTTTGCTCTTTTTCTTACTCATTTCATTTTTGTTGTGCTAGCTAGGTGTTTGATGAAATGCCTAAGCTAGAATTTGTTATTCATTTTGTTATGTATACAAATTGATGCAATTTGAGCTCAAAATTAATTATGATTTGTGTTTTTTTTAGTGTCGCGCGCCTTGTCCCCTTCCTCACTGCCGTCGATCGCCCCATCACCGACACAACCTTGGTGAGCCTATTGTTTTTATTTACCAAAACAAATTTTGATTTGTATGATTTACGTATTTACTTGTATATAATTTTCTTATTGTGTAAGATTTTTTTTATATACATAGCGCCATGGTTTTGATATCCGTCCCCGTTGGCCCTCGTCCAGTCTATGATTCGGATGTGGTATATTATCTTTTTTCACTACATATTTTCATTTCCTGATTATACGACAATTACTTACGCCGGCCAACTTGACATAGATATTTTTATCTAGGAGGTAGTGGAACCGGAAATGCCAATCGACCCTATTGTTGAGAAGTTATACTTAGTTGAACAAGAAAATGTTGGCTTGAAAGAAAGATTGAAAAAAACTGAAGAAAGGTTGGAAAAAACTGAAATAGAGAAGATGACCTTGGAAAAGGTTATTTCCGGTGTCGTCGATGGTCACAAGAGCGAGATGGACTCAATGCGCCTGAAGATTAGAAAGATTAGGAAATATGCAATTAGTAAAGAGGCTTGGTATCATTATGCCGTCGGGTCAATTGTTACCTTTGTTGCGATTTTGATCGCATTTGTTGTTGTTTTTAAATGCATTAATTAGAGAGAGTTTTTATGGATGGTTTCAGTGTGTATTTTTATGAGAACTATATATGTATGGTCACTATACGCTAGTTTGGTATTAACGTGTGATGAACTTTTTGTATTAATTAATTAATTTAGTCATGATGATTTAGCATAATGGTTGTTGATAAATTTATATAATGCAGATAAACCGGCAATGGATGTACAGTGATCGACGTCGTCCCGAATTCCTTAATGGCATGCATAGTTTTCTCAATGTGGTGGAGAAAAACAGGCAGAATGGATTTATTTTTTTTCCATGTAAAAAATGCCAGAATAAGAGGAATTTCCATAACTCAAGAACCATACACACCCACCTATTGCAAGAAGGCTTCATGCCCAGTTATTTTTGTTGGACCAAGCACGGAGAAAAAGAGGTTGTAATGGAAGACAATGAAGAAGAAGAGGATGATGATAATTATCCTATGTTCGGTGAACACGGTGATACTGAAATGGGGGAAGACGAGCCTGAACTTGAGGACATTGTTGATGAGTCTGATGATGATCTTCGTCAGGTCATTCGTGAAGAACAGATAAACTGCGCAAGTGAAAACGAGAGGTTGAAGTTGGAGCGCATGTTAGAAGACCACAAAAAATTGTTGTACCCAAATTGCGAAGATGGCCAGAAAAAGCTGGGCACCACCCTGGAATTGCTGCAATGGAAGGCAGAGAATGGATTATCTGACAAGGGATTTGAAAATCTGCTGAAAATAATGAAGAAGATGCTTCCAAGAGATAACGTGCTGCCCTGCAGTACATACGAAGCAAAGAAGGTTGTCTGCCCTCTAGGATTGGAAGTGCATAAGATACATGCATGCATCAATGACTGCATCCTCTACCGCGGTCAGCACGAGAATTTAACTGCCTGCCCGGTATGCGGTGCATTTCGGTATAAGATCAGGCGAGATGACCTGGTGATGTTGAGGGCGACGATCGCCCCAGGAAGAGGGTTCCTGCCAAGGTGATGTGGCATGCTCCTATAATACCACGGTTGAAAGGTTTGTTCCGAAACAAAGAGCATGCCAAGTTGCTGCGATGGCACAAAGAAGACCGTAAGGAAGACGATATGCTGAGACACCCCGCTGATGGGTCGCAGTGGAGAAACATTGACGATAAGTACGAGGACTTTGCACGTGACGCAAGAAACTTAAGGTTTGGTCTGAGTACAGATGGCCTGAATCCGTTTGGGGAGCAGAGTAGCAGTCATAGCACCTGGCCCGTGACTCTATGTATCTATAACCTTCCTCCTTGGTTATGCATGAAGCGTAAGTTCATTATGATGCCAGTGCTTATCCCAGGCCCGTCGCAACCTGGCAACAACATTGATGTGTACCTGAGGCCACTGGTTGATGAACTTTTAGAGTTGTGGGCTGACGAAGGTGTACGTGTGTGGGACGAGTACAAACAAGAGGAATTTGACCTACGAGGGTTGCTGTTTGTAACCATCAATGATTGGCCCGCTCTTAGTAACATCCCAGGACAGTCAAACAAGGGATATAGCGCATGCACACACTGTTTAGGCGAGACTGAAAGTATACATATAGGCAAGAATGTGTACCCGGGGCATCGTCGATTTCTTCCAGACAGGCATCCCGTAAGAAAGAAAGGAAAGCATTTCAAAGGCGAGGCAGATACACGGAGGAAGCCAACCCTCCCTAAAGGTACTGATATATATGACATGGTCAAAGATATAAAAGTAATCTTTGGTAAGGGTCCTGGCGCACAATCTGTTCCGAATGACGCCGACAACCACGTAGCCATGTGGAAGAAGAAATCTATATTCTGGGAACTACCCTATTGGAAATTCCTAGAGGTTCGCTCTGCGATCGACGTGATGCACGTGACGAAAAATATTTGCGTGAACCTGCTAAACTTATTGGGCGTGCATGGGAAGAAGTCGAGAGATACACCAAAAGCACGGCTGCACCACCAACGTATGCAGGAACGAGACGACCTGATGAATCCAGAGAATTTCAAAGGTCCTACCAGCTACACTCTTACCAAGGAAGAGAAGGAGATCTTTTTCCAAGTCCTGAGCAGTATCAAGGTCCCGTCTGGCTACTCGTCGAACATAAAAGGAATACTAAACCTGGAAGAGAAAAAGTTCCAAAACCTAAAGTCTCATGACTGCCACGTGATCATGACCTAGTTACTTCCGATTGCATTGAGGGGGCTTCTGCCAGAAAACGTGCGAGTACCCATTGTGAAGCTATGTGCATTCCTCAACGCAATTTCTCAGAAGGCAATCGATCCAGCAACTCTACCAAGTTTACAGAAGGACGTGGTCCAATGTCTTGTCAGCTTCGAGTTGGTGTTCCCACCAACCTTCTTCAATATTATGACGCACCTCATAGTTCACCTAGTCCAAGAGATTTCCGTTCTCGGTCCTGTATTCTTACACAATATGTTCCCCTTTGAGAGGTTCATGGGAGTCTTGAAGAATTATGTTAAAAACCGTGCTAGGCCGGAAGGAAGCATGGTCAAGGGCTATGGAACAGAGGAGGTCATTGAGTTTTGTGTTGACTTTATTCCTGACCTGAACCCGATCGGTGTTCCTCAGTCGCGCCATGAGGGGAGACTGCGTGGAAAAGGCACGCTAGGAAAGAAATCAACAACATGTATGGACGAGCAATCTTTCACTCAAGCACACTACACAGTTCTAGTTAATTCCAGCTTGGCGGCTCCATATATCCAGGAACACACGGATATTTTACGCTCGGAATACCCGGAGCAACCTGAAGATTTCATTGCTAAAGAACACGCGAAGACTTTCGGCGGTTGGTTGCAAAGACGTCTCATTAATGACAACATTGTTGAAGATGAGCTATACTTGTTGGCCAAGCAACCATCTTCGACTGTATTGACCTTTAAAGGGTACGAGATAAATGGTAACATATTTTATACGGCAGACCAAGATAAAAAGAGCACCAACCAAAACAGTGGCGTCCGGTTTGATGCAAAAGACGACAACGGGCAAAGGTTCACATACTATGGTTACATAGAGCAGATATGGGAACTTGACTACGGACCTTCCTTTAAGGTCCCTTTGTTCTGGTGCAAATGGTTCGACCTGTCAGGCGTGAATGTAGACCCGAAGTACGGAATGACAACAGTGGATCATAAGAATCTTGGGTACGACAATGATCAATTCGTCCTAGCCAATGATGTGGCTCAGGTTTTCTATGTGAAGGACATGTCTAGCAGACCGAGAAAAAGAAAAGATAAGGAAGTGAATACATCAGACGATGAGCCAAGACGCCACATAGTTCTTTCAGGGAAAAGAAACATCGTGGGAGTCGAGGACAAGACAGACATGTCAGAAGATTACAATAAATTTGATGAAATTCCTCCCTTCAAAGTCAAAGATGATCCAAGCATTCAGTTAAATGATGAAGATGTTCCATGGTTATTACGACGCAATCAGAAGAAAGGCAAGAAGAAAAATACAAACAGATCATCCCTTTAGTCCCGGTTGGGGACACCAACCGGACTTAATGGGTTAGGGTTTCGTTTGGACCAATCAGATAGAATCACACGGATCGTGTGTTTCTTTCAACCGCTTGTGAGCCGTACGATCAGAGCTACGGTGTGTTTATTTCGAGCTGTTGTGAGCCATTGGATGAGATGTTTCTTAACCGTTGGATCAAAACCCTAGCTCAACACTTTGTGAGCCAGAGGACCCTATATATAGCCCAGCTTCATACACCGTTCAGTTCATCTCCCAAATACAAAACATCCGGATTCGCCAGCATACGCCCTGCTGTGCATTTGGTATGCATATATGCACTCAGTAGCCACTGATGGGTTGTATACTGGCGATACCGATTGTTTTGTTCTACACCCCCCTTTAAGGTTTGATACATCATATATTCAGTTCATCGAGCAAATACAAAACATCTGGATTCGCCGTCATACGTCCAGCCGTGCATTTGGTATGCATATATGCACCCAGTAGCCACGGTTGGGCTATATGACGGCGATACCGTCTGTTTTGTTCTACACCCCCTTTAAGGTTTGATACATCATATATTCAGTTCATCGAGCAAATACAAAACATCCGGATTCGCCGTCATACGTCCAGCCGTGCATTTGGTATGCATATATGCACCCAGTAGCTAGCCACGGTTGGGCTGTATGACGGCGATACCGTTTGTTTTGTTCTACACCCCCTTTGGAAACAGAAAGAAGAAGAAAATAAATGTGAGCCCTCCTGTACAGGCCTTTAGTACCGGTTGACGTTAACAACCGGCGCGGGAGTTGACGCGTGGCGCGGGAGTTGACGTGTGGCGCGGGAGTTCACGCGTGGCGCGGGAGTTCACGCGTGGCGCGGGAGTTGTGACGTGTGGCCAGGAGGGCGCGGTATAAACTGTCGCGCCTAGAGCGCGTCTTCTCCTCTCCACGCGCCCACTCCTCTCCACGCACCGTCGCGCTTCCACAATGCCTCCGAGGAGAAACAGCACCACCGGCTTCCGCGGCGTCCGAGCACGGCAGAACGGAATGTTCATCGCAGATATCCGCTCGGGGGACGACCGCATCCCCCTCGGCTCCTTTGCGACGGCGGCGGAGGCCGCCCGCGCCTGGGACGCGGCGGCCTGGCGCCTCAACCGCCCGCGGTCGCTGATGAACTTCAACGACTGCCACACCGTCTGGGAAGCGGAGGCCAAGGCACCAAAGCCGCAGATCGTCACTGCCGCCGACCACCTCCACCTCCGCCACCGCGCGTTTCAGGGCCTAGTCGACGCCATGGAAGACCGCGCCGTCCGCGAGTATTACCGGAACAACCCGGGGAAGGAGAGCGCCGACGAGGAGCTCTGGCAGACCCGCGCGGCTGAGCGGGCGGAGCGCCGCCTCGAACGCCACCTCGCGTTAGATGCCGCTCGGGAGGCGAGGACGAATGCGCTGCAAGAGCTTCGTCGGGCCGACCACGCCGGCGAAGTCTGGGCCTCCGACGATCCGAGGTGGGGGCCTATCTCGGACATACCATCATGCACCTCCGACGACGACGAGAAGGTCACCGACGAGTTCGACAACGACGATGACCCGGAGGAGGTCAGCGACGAGTTCCCCGACGACGATGACGACGAGGAGTAGTGTTCGTCTGTTTTCTCTTTTTTAATAAAAGAATTTGTATTCCGGCGACACTGCGGCGCGCTAGCGCGTCTGTTTTCTGTTTTTAATAAAAGTGACCTTCTGTTTTCCATGTTTTCCATGTTTTATAAATCAATGTAAAAGAAAACAGGAAAGTGAAACAAAAAAGAAAAATAAAAGAAGAAAAATCTACATGTATGGTATCTCGCTAAATCAATCTATATATATGTATCCACGATATATATGCTCGATGTATCATCTGCGCTCTCACTTCTCGTTGCCTTACTCATTTCCCACCCTAACTTACCACAGGCGCATAAACACCAAAATTCGCCTGAGGTAACTTTACCGCAGGCGCGCAGTGGGAAAATGCGTCTGGGATAAGAGCAGTACCGCAGGCGCACAGCGGGCAAATGCGCCTGGGATAAGAGCAGTACCGCAGGCGCACACTGGGCAAATGCGCCTGCGGTAAGTGATCAGATTTTTCCCATTCTCCACCACATTTTAGAAATCAACTACCAAGTTATAGGATGTATTCCCATTTTAGACATCACAATCATGAATAGAACACAATCATATCACATTCATAACATAGAGTCTTACGATCACACATAACACAACATAAGTCTCACAATACAAGCTATGCTTCAAGAGAGCTACATACTAAGATATCAATTACATACTAAGATATCCATTATACATGCATATATCGAACGCATACATCTATGGCTCCGTCGAGTAGATGCGGAACAACTCGTAGGAGACGTATGCATCTATGGCTGCATAGTTGATGTTGGTCCGGTCCAGTGGGGTCTTCGCCCAATACCTATGATTCTTGGAGGGGAAACCAGACTTCATGGTTTCGTAGCCCTCGTGGATGAAGTCAGTTGCCATCGGAGCCATCCCGTTCTTGGGCCCGGGCAACTCATCGAAATGGATAAGGTCCTGAAGATCAATGTAGTGATCTTCAGGTATCACAATACCCAAGCGCATCAACTTCTCACGGTCTTGAGTGATGTCAACGCTGCAGAAGTCATACCCCTTGTTGACAAGAAAATCAACAAGTGCCGGAGAATGCTTTGAACTACTGCAACAACAAAAATTTGATACGTGTTAGATATGTTGCAACACATGCATTCTTCTGATGCAACAAACAAATCGAAGATGCAAGATTGTACGCGTGTGCGTTACCTTGACCATTGGAAGACCAATACGGCCTCCTTGAACGCAATCTGGATGACGGCAACATCCCGTTGATCCGCCGTATACTCGAGATCAAGCCCGAAGAACCGGTGTTCATCGGGAGAGGAGAAATAGAGTTCGGTCAAATACGCAAGACAATCGGGGATCCGCTCGCAATTGTTGGTGTAGCACACGTCCAGACTTTTGCCGCATGGTGTGGGCACTTCATATCTATTCCAAACTTGAGCCATGGTGCTTGGTGGAGGAAGATCAAGAGAGGAAGAAGAGAAGACAGAGGAAGAAGAGAATACAGAGAAGAAACAGAGAGACTCGCGATCGGGCCGGTGCGAACTGTAGCAATAAAACCGCCGCGCGTGGGAGGCGAGCAGTTTGTACAGAGACCCTTTAGCACCGGTTGTTAACACAAACCGGTGCTAAAGGTCTGTACAGGGTGCGCAGTCTGAATGTGGCCCCAAGTACAGACCTTTAGCACCGGTTTGTGTTAACAACCGGTGCTAAAGACCCTTTCGCACCGGTTGTTAACACAAACCGGTGCTAAAGGTCTATAGTGGGGCGATATCTCCAGGACTTGTGAAAAAATTTCGTCATTCTTCTTTCGCGCGTCTTCTCTCCTTGGCACGTACGGCGAAGCCCTGCTCCGGCCGCGCCTCCGTCCGCCCCGACGTCGCGCGCTGCCCTCTGCCTCCGTCGCCGTCGATCCCCCGCGGCCCCGCCTCCGTCGCGCCGTCGCCGTCCGCCTCCGCCTCCGTTGCCCCGCCTCCGCCTCCGCCGCCCCGCCTCCGTCCCTCCTTCGCCTCCGCCGCCCCGCCTCCGCCCCGTCGATCGCCTCTCGCCCCTCGCCGTCGCCCCGTCGCCCTCTGTACGCGTAGGTAAGATTTTTTTTTGTTTTTACAATTTTGTTTAGTGTTAGAATTTTTAGAGTAATTAGTGTTAGAATTTTTAGAGTTAGTGTTAGTGTTAGTGTTAGAAATTTTTAGAGTTAGTGTTAGATTTTTTTTAGAGTTAGTGTTAGTGTTAGAATTTAGTGTTAGAAATTTTTAGAGTTAGTGTTAGATTTTTTTAGAGTTAGTGTTAGTGTTAGAAATTTTTAGAGTTAGTGTTAGACTTTTTTTAGTGCTTTAATTTGTTTTTACAATTTTGTTTAGTGTTAAAAATTTTGTGTTAGAATTTTGTGTTAGAAGTTAGTGTGTTAGAAAATTTCACTAAGTTAGTGTTAGAAAATTTCAGAAAGTTAGAATAATTGCACTAAGTGAAGAAATTTTACTAAGTTACCATTTTGTTCCTGTTTAACTTTCATCTTATTTCTGTCATATTTCTCAATTTACTATTTTTTTACTAAGTTAGAAACACTAAGGTATTTTACTTAATTATGGAATATTTACTTAGTCCGGGCATGTTTTTAGTTCATGTCTATGTTGGACCCGCCGGGCGATGTCCGGGACTGGGCCCCGCCAGGCTGGCACTGGGAGCTCCTTAGTACCGGGGCACGCGGCTTGGTGAGAAATCCGGGTGACGTGGTCGACCCGGATATTCTTTGGTGGCCATCGCGTGGGCCACGCTCGGTGCGGAGAGAGCCGGCCCCTGAGGAGGTGGTACAACAGCGTATCAGGGAGGAGGACGAGCACGTCCGTCGCTACATGTACTTGCTCGATAGGCAGTATAGCAACAGTTGGTCGATTATTCGGAGGGTTCCTTACCACGTGAGCTATGACCCTATGAGGGTTCCTTATCTATGGATGCGTAGCACCCGTGACTCAGAACCCCGCGGCTTAGGACCTGGTCGGAGTTAATTATTTTGAGAGATGTCACGAGACTATGTATAAGTGATATTATTCGATCGTGATGTATTAGGGTTAAAAAAATTAACCCGAGCTATGTAACTCTTGGTGTGTCCAGAACTATTATTTCATTAATATGTCCAGAACTATTATTTTATTACTGTCCGATGAAATAATTTCGCCAAGTGCCCGATGAAAATTTCGCTAAGTGTTCTTCATTTTATAAATTTTACTAGCAGGTGTTGAGCTATGGATCCCCAACAACCTGCACATGATCCGCACGCCGATAAGCTCGCGGGAATGGGTGAGGCGGAGAAGGAAAGATACATGTGCGAGATGATTTTTAATAATGCAACGGCCATATATCGTGATGACGACGGAGGACAGGCGTTTAGCAATCAATTTTTTAACGACTCCGGTGACGGAGCTCAGAATATAGAAGATGTAGTAGATGATGACGACGACAACGTCGAGGATGAAGAAGTGCCCTCCAGAACAAACTCTGCCAATGTATATCTCAAGTCACTGTTCACGCAACAATTAAATATTGTATTGCACTTACTAACGAATCATTATTTTCCTGTTTAGGCGCCCTCCGGAACAGCTAGCGCAAGTACTGAGACAAAGTCGAAACGAGGCCCGGCCGCAAGGTTGAAAGATACCGCAACGTTCCCGATCGATACAGTTGCTGCTGATGGCAAACCACTGCAGCCCCCAGAAACTTATCGCAAATTCGTAAATCAGTGCGGAGTTGTTGTAAGAGACCTGGTCCCGATCAACTTAATAGAATGGAATAAGCCGAAGACCGGGGCCAACGTTGGAGCTAGTTATGTCGATGAAAGATTGAAAAAAATTCTTTGCGAAACGCTATGGCTAAATTTCAGCGTAGCGAGCGATAAGAAGAAGAAAGTCGAGCAGTGGGCTTTGAAGAAGATGGCCACACAATTCAGAAGGTGGAAGAAAGAACTGTGGAAGAAATATAAGGACGAAGATCCAGTTTTCACTGGGAACCTAGTGAAGATAAGAGACACTTGGGATGATTTTAAGGCGTACAAGAAATCGGGTGTCTTTGCATCCCGATCGGCCACAAATTCGGAGAATGCGAAGAAGAAGAAATATCACCATATTTTGGGGTCAGGTGGCTACATGACTGCCCTGCCTAGGTGGCGAAGCTATGAAGCTGCGCTTGTGAAAAGAGGTATCATTCCACAGACACATGACTGGCCCGATAGGTCCAAGTTCTGGTTGTTCGCGCATGGGGCAACGTTGGACGCTGAGACTGGGATGATTGTTGCGGAGGGACCATGGTCGGAAAAAATAACAAAGGTCGTAGCAGAACTAGAGAAGGCAATAGAAGATGTTCGAAAAGGAACTTTTGTTCCCGATAGAGAGAACGACGAGCTGACGAGGGCACTCGGGAACCCCAAAAAGTGGGGACGAACACGAGGCTTTGGAGCCTCTACCCCGTGGAGCCAAGGGTTTGCAGCGGACATTGGAACTTACAGAAGCCGTGATAGAAGCAAGAAAAGGGCGATGGAACGGATATCGACATTAGAAGAAAAGGTGGATTTTCTCTTGAAGAAAGGGGGACACCGTATACCTGACACTGAAGAGGAGGTAGAACATCGTCCTGCACATGATCAGCTGCAAATACAAGACGATCATGTAGCAGATGTCGTCCCATCTCAGCATAGAAGCAGCGTGGGTTGCATGCACCTGCAGCTAGAAGACGGTCGTGCAGTCGAACCGTCGGCGCCTCACTACCCCGTGGATGATATCACGGAGAAGACAAACTGTGAGATACATATGCCAATGGGGAACATATCCTTCAGGGTGGCGTCAGGCTATGCTTTACCGAATCAACCTGGAGCAAACTACCATGGTGGTCAGATTCCAGCATCCCATGCTCGTGTCGGGTTGTCAACAATTACGCCGGGATGCCATTCAATTGAGCTCCATATTCCTGGAGGTGAAGGCGAGAAGACACTGGGAGAAATGGAGCTTGGTATCATCTTGTGGAATAAGAAACACATCGTGTTTCCTAACTCGGCGCCAAGGCCACCGACTCCTCAAGGTACAAATGCACCATACCTCCATCAATTACTGAATGTTGCACCACATGTAAGCTTATTTTTAATAGTTTTTTCACTTTCGTACAGAGAATGCACGACCTCCAAGTTCACCCTCCAACGCACCTCCAAGTCCACCCCACAACGCAGATTGGGAGCCCGAGGCCGAGGGTCCATCGCCCGTGCACTCCCGTGAGCCGACGGATGCGCCCACTACGGGTACGGCAAAGCGGAAGCTGCAGTTCAGAAGAAACAGGACTCCTCCCAAGAAGAGACCAAGGAAATCCAAGAAAGTCGAGACTCCCCCGCAGTTACCAGGCCTGATGACTCCGGAGGAACTAACCGATGCCGTGAAAGCCAAAACCCAAGCATGGTTCGCACGGTTTCCCCTGAAGCCCCCCCAGACGTCTGGAAGGAAACTCTGAAGGACATCCCAAAGTGGAAAATTGAGCGGACCATCGACAACTTATAATATCCTGCACCGCCGCCACCGCCGCCCCTTTTAGACTATGAATGGTACATTGAGAAGACGCACACCGCACAGATGAAGCAGACGGAGGAGATGAAGCAGGCGGAGCAGACGAAATGCGGGAAACAAGTTCCCCAGCTCGGACAACAAGAAGCACGGTCAATTGCCCCGCTCAAGGTCTTATCTGACCAGGCTTCAGTGTCCGGTGCACGCATGGGCGACGTGGGTTACGCTATTGCTGATGTGGTATATACATACAAGCCCGGGCACCCTCTGGTCGAAAATCCTACTGCTCTAACAACCCAACTACGGAGTTTACATGATTGGTACTTGGAGGCCGCAAGGCAGAAGAGAGACTGTATCATGGCTCAAGTTCAGGATCAACACTACTTCGGAGATTACGGTGTCGAGGTTGGGTTCGATGATTTCTTCCAGGTGTACAATCAACGTGCCCTCGACAAGTCTATCCTCAGCTGCTACTGTTTGTAAGTGATTTATTTGTGTAATTTAATTATTTAGTTAAGCTCGCGTTCGTTGCCCGTATAATTATCACTCACGACATTCTTTTTGTACGCTACTATGCAGAATGAAGATTCGTGAATGCAGGCTGGCAGGAATCTGGGACTTTGGGTTCATTGACCCGTATTCGTATCATCAAAACACAATAGAAAGGTTCAACAAGGATACACCGGATGATTTGCTAAGGTTTTTGAAGCGACAAAGTACCAAAAAAGAAATACTTTGGCCCTACGGATTCAAGTGAGTGTGTTACTGTCTTGTAGACATTCCATTTTGCTTACCTGATGTTAAGTGTAATTGATTAGTATGCATGACTGCGTGTGTACACGTGCACAACGGCCACTTCATATTGTTCATCATTAGAATCGATAAAGGACAAGTTGAAGTCTGGGACTCGTTAAACTGGGGCGCTGACACATGGAAGACCGCGCGTCAGATGCTTCAAAAGTATATATATATCGGCCTCTTTCGTTCATCGGCCTCTTTTTCGTTCATTTCCTGATATCAAGTAAGTAATAATTAATTCTTCTATTCATTTTTCTTTTGTCGCCCAGGGTTTGGCAAATGTTCATCAAGGAAGAACCCGGTACATGGGCAGACAAACTCCACTTTCAGATTAACAAAGTAAGTAGTACTACGTATCCTGATTTCAATACCATTACCATTCTCTTGATTATTATTAATTTGACTGAATTATGTTTCTCGTATATAGAAAGTCCCGCAACAACCACAGGGAACTGATTATTGTGGATACTACGTTTGCGAGTTCATTCACAGGACGATCAATGAGAAATCCCGTACTTCCAGAAATCTAGAGGTACGTAACCGGATCTTCACAACTTTATTTATGTTGCCATTAATTTTGTTTAGTTTGGTTCATAACTTAATTGTTTTCATCTACTTCTTTTAAAGATGGCACGAAAGCGGGCGCACCTCAAACCAATCGACCGTTGCAAGGCTATTGCGGAGGAATTGGCAGGATTTCTTCTCACGCAAGTCATAGCAGAAGACGGAGAATTTTTCCATCCTATGAACCAATAGCCAGCTCCCTTCTCTATGCAAGTATACAGCTATTGAAACCGAACTTCAAATTATGTAATTCTCGGTCGATTACTTCGTGTTACATGTATATATATATGTACTTTTATTTGGTGCATCAACATTTAACCGCAAACACGGAATCGGAAACACTTAACCGCAAACACGGAATCGTTGTTTCCGGATACGTATTTCCGATTACGTGTTTTCCGATTCCGTGTTCGTAAAAAACGAAACACGGACACACGGAAACGGAAAGACTAAACGGAAACACGTAAACGGAAACCCTGAAAATACGGAACACGCCCTAAACCCTAAACCCTAAATACGGAATCGGAAACCCTGAATAGAAAAGGAAAAAAAAGAGAAAAAAAAAGCTTTAGGACCGGTTGGTGTTACCAACTGGTTCTAAAGGTCCTCCGCCTGCGCGCGCTCTTCGGTGCCCACATGGAGGCCTTTAGAACCGGTTGCTGACAGACCGGTTCTAAAGGGGGGGCCTTTAGTCCCGGATACGTAGCACCGGATTTGTATCCGAGTCCAAAGGCCCTTACAAACCGGTGCTACTGCCCTGTTCTCCACCAGTGATTGTAGATGATGCCATCTCCATTGACGCGGATGCCAAAACGAAGAAGGCTATCAAAACCCTAAATTATTGAAATAACTAGTTTAGCAAAAAACTCCACCCATAGATTGGGTTCCCCACCCCTCCTGACGCCGGCAAAGCCGGCCGGAAGAGGGGGGACCGTCTTGTGGAGGAGGCGAAGGTGGAGGCGGCGGCTGTTTTTCCTGGCGGCTGTTTTAACGACGTAAATATTTAACCACTTGATCATTGATGGCTTTCTTCATTTCTTCTTGAACATCTTGTGAAACTGCTTTCCTTTTGAAAACAAATATGTCCATAATATATCTGCGTTCGGTAAAAGAATATAGGACAATTTATGGGAATTACTAGCCGAGCTGTGCGGATGATTTGTTCTGAAAAACAATTACTGATCTAGGGCAGGAAAGGGATGGACAGACCCTGACTGCGCCTCAGCGCCTGCCGCGGTGCCGCTTCGCCTAGTCGCCTTGCGTCCTGCGTCGATCGCCGTTGCCGAGACCTTGTCTTTTCTAGTTTCCATGCGGCGTCTTGGTCTCATCGATAGATGCAGCCAAGACGTGCGGTTATTTTTACTAGAGTACAACCTACGAGAACAAGACGCGGCGCCGCCTATGCCCTGCGTCGTGTCTGGTACAATCGACCTTTTTTTTTGTAAAGAGGTACAACTGTTCGCTACTCGCCTCGAGTCTGCAGGCAGGATCCTAGTCTTCTAAGTCGTTCACTCGGACGTTAGGAGAATGGGCCTTGCAGCCCACGTCCCACCCTGATGCACAACGTGAAGCCCACCCTGATGCACATGCCGGTTTGAGATATTAACGTACTAGTAAAAACGAAATTGACCCGTATTCATGTGCCTCAGGTTCAGACAATGGAGCTCCGCCTCTGCCACCAAAGGAACTAATGCTATGGAGGGAGGAAGGAGGAAGAACAAGGAAAATAACAAATGAATCCCTAGATCTAGATCCAATAGGTCCCCCTCACAATAAGGAGGAATAGATTGGTGGAGTTGTAGATCTAGATCGCATGTCTCTTTTCCCTCAAGTGGAATAAAGAATCATTAGAGGGATTGAGAGGTAGCAAGCTTTTGGAGGTCAACAATGGAGGTCAAACTTGCCCAAAGAGTTGGAGAACCATTGGGGAAGAAGACCCCTTAAATAGGTCACCCAAATATCCAACCGTTGTGGGCAAAAATGCATAGGGCGGTACTACCGGTGAAATCACCGGTAGTACGAATCCACCGGTAGTACCGTAACGGGCATCCCGAAGGGTTTTCCGGCGGTACCGGCACCGATACTACCGCAGCTGGGAAAAACTGAAGAACACACGGTACGAAAACTGTTGTAACTTTTGCATCCAGACTCCGTTTTTATGTTCTTGGGCTCGTTAAAATCGCAACGACAAGAACTACAAGATATGAAGATAAACATCATAGTCAAAAATGTCACAATAAAACAAAATAATGAAAGGTTTGACCTATCTATAAAGGACAACCGGTAGAAACCTCCAACATAAAAAATGCGATAAGTTTTTCATACGAAATCCATTTTTTATGATATTGAGCTTGAAATAAAGAACATTATCTAAACCCACACATGGATTAGACCCAAATAAGAACTAAGAAGGATGATGCCAAGTATGCAAATGTTTGAGCTCTCTACGATAGATACGATCAAGATACGCATTCAAGAGGCCCTCTTGATAGAACGGTTATCGATCTTATAATCCGGTCTCCCAACTAACATAATGAGACTTGTAAAATAGAAACCCTATCTATGGCATACCTTTGCCTTGCGCAATCCAATTGAGCTAGATGATAACGATCTTAATCACCTCAAGTTGGACCACCTTTCTGATTCGCTTTACTTTGCGAAGACTTGTAAATTGCTCCCCCATAAGCTAATATGAGAGATCTTCTCACGTGTCCATCTTCAGTTGACCATAATCTCCATATGGGTGACAAGTTTCAAGCATATGTAATCTTCTTGATGCTCGTATTGAACTTTCACAACACACACACTTGATGACAATTCTTCTTCTTGATCATATAGATATATTCACTATAAGCAAAGATCTTGATAGCATCCAACCTTGAATCCAACACATGGAGTTCAAGTGGTACCAATGGACAAACCTACAAGAATGTCTCAATGCAAACATTAGTCCATAAGGATTTTCATTAATTACCAAAACCATACACGGGTGAACCATGCACTTACAATGGTGTAGTCTCTATTTTGTCAATTGGCCAGCTATAATTTGTTCACCCAACATGTTATTTATCTGTTATGGAGAGACACCAATAGTGAACTATGGTCCCTGATACGTCTCCAACGTATCGATAATTTATGATGATCCATGATCATATTATGTCAATTGCTACTTGTTTTCTCCCTTATTCATAGCATTTTTATATGTTTTCCGGGACTAACCTATTAACAAGATGCCAAGTGCCACTTCCCTGTTTTCTGCTGTTTTTGGTTTCAGAAAAGTTGTTCTGGAAACATTCTCGGAATTGGACCCCACAAAGCCCGAAGTGCCTATTTTCCCCGAAAGACTCCAGAAGACCAAAGGAGAGTCGAAGACGAGCACCAGGGGGCACACCATAGGGTGGCGCGCCCCCTAGCCGCGCGAGCTATGGGTGTGGGGCCCCTGGAGCTCCACCGCCTTTGCCCTTTCTCCTATTTAATCCCCCAGATGGAAAACCCTAAGCACCTGATTAAAAATCCCCGAAAAGTTACGTAGCCGCCGTCATCGTCAACCCTAGATCAGGGGGGTTCTGAAGCTGTCTCCGGCACCCTGCCAGAGAGGAGATCATCACCGGAGGCTTCTACATCACCATGCCTGCCTCCGGAGTGATGCGTGAGTAGTTCATCCTTGGACTACGGGTTCGTAGCTGTAGCTAGATGGTTGTCTTCTCCTCATATGCCTCCATGTTTAGATCTCGTGAACTGCCTATCATGATCAAGATTGATCTTATGTAATTATATATGCTATGTTTGCTGGGATCCGATGAATATTGAACAGTTGCCAATTGATTATAGTCTTTATTGCATATGTTATTTGTGATCTTGCATGCTTTCCGTTACTAGTGGTTGCTCTGGCAAAGTAGTTGCTAGTGACTCCAAGAGGGAGTATTTATGCTTGATAGTGGGTTCATGCCTCCTCATCGCCTTGCTCGAGTGACAGAAACGTGAAGGGGGAGGATGTGTTCTTGCCATTAGGGAGAAAACAGCGGTGAGAGTGCCCGAGTGCATAATCATTGCTTACATTACACACATTTTTTAATGCAGCTATCTGTTGCTTTTGCAACTTAATACCTAAGGGGGTTCGGATGATAACCTGAGGGTGGATTATTAATCATAGATGTAGATGGATTTCGGTCTATGTATATTGTTGTAATGCCCGCACTAAATATCATAGTAGTCATCGTGTTATAATGTGCACTACGGTGCAATCTCTATTTGTCAATTGTCGAGCTGTAACTTGTTCACCCATCATGTTATCTTTATGGAGAGACACCACTTGTGAACCTATGAACCCTGGTCCATTTTCCACACTGTTAAACAAACCACAACAATTTCCTACTCTCTTTACTTACTGCAAGCATACATTATTTTCCACACTATACGTCTAATCTTTGTTTTCAGCAAGTCCGGTGAGATTGACAACCTCACTATACCGTTGGGACAAAGTATTTTGGTTGTGTTGTGTACAGGTTCCACGTTGTTGCTGACACCGATGAGGCGCCATCACCACCGTTAGTGGCATCAACCTTCCCGAGATCCTCTTCCTCCTACTGATTGATAACCTTGGTTCTTAACTGAGGGAAATTCTTGCCGCTTGCTCATCACACCCTCCTCTTGGGGTTTCCAACACAAAGCAGTCAAAGAATTTCTGGCGCCGTTGCCGGGGAGGAAGAAGTCTTCTGTCAAGGGGGGTCTCTCGCTCTCAACCTCTTTATTTTGTTTATTGTCTTGTTTTTATTTTTTTCTTGTTTTTCTTCTCTATATTAAAAACATTAAAAAATTAGTTTACTTCATAGCTGTTATTTATTTGCTTGCTTTTATTTTGCTAGAATGAGTTCCTTTGAGAATACTAAGTTGTGATTTCACTAGCACAAACAACAATGATTTTATTTGTACACCTATTGCTCCACCTGCTCCTACTGCTGCTTTCTATGAGATTAAACCTGCTTTATTAAATCTTGTGATGAAAGAGCGATTTTCTGGTATTAGTACTGGAATACGAGAAGGACCTCCCGTTTCTGGCACCGCTCTTTCCCTCGCGTCCGACTCGGACGCAACGGGCTGGCTGGACTACAAAGGGTATTCTCCCTCCCTTGCAGCCAAGTTCTCTCCTCCTGTGGCAATCGGAGTGTCGGGGGCTGCAGCAGGAGACGGCTGCGCTCCTCTCCTAACCACCACCTTATGTTTTTTCCGGATTTTTTGCTTCAAGGTGGTAGGAGCAAGGCTGGAGAGGAAAGGAAAGAAAATCCGAGAAATAAGAATCCGAGAAATAAAAATACATGCAATAAAAAGCATAGGAAAAACCCGGGAATTCTTACCTGGATGTTGCGACGACGACGCCGTCAAGGTCGATGACCTCCTGAGTGGCGGAAGGCTTCTTGCGCTCCACCCATCGGCAAAGTTGGCACGCAGAGTGTCCAACTCAGCGTCAGAGGCAAGCTCCAAGTCAGGAATAGTCGTAATTTGTCAAAAAAGACAAAGATCCGGGTAAGACAAAACATCCGAGAAATAGGAAAAGCGAGAAATTGCCTAAGGGTGAAAAAATCTACCTTTGGAGCTGCTTTCCCAGCATGATACATTTCCTGGCTTTCTTGAAGTCCTTCTTGAAGAAACATCGCGTCCTCCGGGCCCGAATATTCGCACATTAGCCGTTTTCCGCGATAGGCTAATGGCTGAATACGCCTTTCGAGCCAGCACAAAACTGTGTATGTGCCGATGAGAGGAGGAGTGGCGGATACAAGCTTGGCGATGCGCCGCTTGATCCTCATCAGATCTGTTGGCAGAGTCTGGGCCGCGTCTACTGCCCAATTATCTGGGGGGGGTAGCCGCGGAATTATCGAAAGGTGGAATTCCCGTCTCCTTTCCAGGGAACGGGACATCTTCATGGTAAAAGAAGGAACCCGTCCAGAATTTGACAGATTCCAGGGTTTTAATTTTTGGGAACCAGTCTTCCCTAAACCTATAAAGGGTGAAGGAGATGGTCCCACAGGTGGGGAGAGCGCCCTCAGAAGGGTTTCTCTTGACTCCAAAACAATACTGCCAGAAGTCTAACCTAGGTTCTATTCCTAAGTATCCTTCAAAAAGGGCTTGAAACCCGGCAAGATAGAGAAAAGAATTTGGAGGGAGGTTGTGTGGTTGGATGTTGTAGTGGTCAAGGACTTGCAGGAAAAAGGCGAAAGGTGGGAAACCCATACCTCTATTAACGTGAGAGGCAAGGAGAACCCTTTCTCCGGCTTTTGACAGTGGCTCGGAGTCGTCCTCCTCGTACCGCCATTTGTCCTTGAGCATGTATCCTTCCTTCTCCATTGAAGGAAGAAGGGATGGAACCACATTGCAGTGGCTCCAATTCCCGGATAGTTCCTCCGTGTCTTCCTCAGCTCCGGCGGCGCTGGAGGCAGCGGTCCCTTCGCCGCCGAGAGTAGTGGTTCCCTCCGTAGACTCGCTGACAGGAGGCGGGGAAGGCGCGGTAGACGACGATGGAGCATTCTCGGACGCGGGAGGAAGATCCCTACAAGCAGAGTCGTCGGTGTTTCCCTCCGGCGTGCTTTCGGCAGCGCGGACGGGGGAGTCCAACAGCGGATCGACGTTGTTGATGATTTTCTCGATATCGAGGGCGGCGTTGGTCGCGTCCGCAGCACGGGGAGATTCTCCGTCAACCATTCTCATGCGGTGCGGCCGTGAGCCAGATCCTCCGATGGTTTCTCTGGGGAAGGCGAAAAAAATTGTTCTCTGCTCTCTCGCTCGAGCTCTGGCTCTGGTGGCTATGGCGCTAGGGGCTCGAGGAAGAAGGGGAAGTGGAAGAGAGAGCAGAGACCTCGAGGTGGCTATTTATAGCCGGAAATGCGTTGAGATTAGTCAGAACGGCTATGTGACCATTGGATCGCCGACGCTTGTCACGCCCGATATTTCCAGGAAATGAAGAGGTAAAGTGATAAGTACTATCTCCTCGTTTCCCGCAAGAATCTGTCAGGAGATACGTTGCAGGGTTTTGACTGAACCCAAACGTCCGTGATGTTAGCACGATTTCATCGCTGACGTCACGAAGTTCCTTCTCCACAAAGGCTTGTGGAAGAAAAGCCGGATTCTGGTAAATCCGAGTATTGAGTTATACATCAGGAAATTCCTTCTCCACGAAGGCTCGTGGATGAAAGAGCCGGATTTTGATGAAATCCGAGTTGTGTGCTATGAAGTTTTTTGGGAAAAAAAAGAATCGAGACAAAGCGCTAACATTTCTCGTAAAAGAATGCAAAGTGACGAAAGGTGGCAGAATGAAGTCTCAATCCTTCTTGGGGGCTACTGTCGGATATATACAGATTAGGGGTATATCCGACGTTGTCCTAAAGAGCCGAATTACCAGGGTGGCCTTTTGGTAATGGACCACAGTCCATTAGGCGGTCCAGTAAGCTGATGCGCAGAAGCCGGATTCTAGAAGAACCCGGACCGCGGCCCAAAGTGGTGCGGCTTGGAGTAGAAGAAAGATTCCTTCCTTTCCAAGTTAGATACTTTCTGTAGTATTATAGGTTTCCTTTCTGTAAGCCTAACCCGGTTATCTATATAAAGCCGGACAGGAGAGAATAAATACACAAACAATTAGCTAGAAGCCAACTCACCGAGAAGTTGATCCTCGCCGAGTTAGCGAAACCCTACTCACATTGTACTTTGTATACTTCAGGCTTCAGCCCTGATTTAGTGAGATTGCAGGAGTAGGAACGCCGCCTAGTTGCGACATACCGAACCTGGGTAAATTTGGTGTGCCTGGTTGTCATATTACCACGTCCCAGCACGTCTCTACTCGTAGGCTCATGGCACCCCCGTCTATGAACTCTACTACGATGTCTCGACAGTATCTGTAATTTCTGATGCTCCATGATCATATTTTGCCAATTGCTACTTGTTTTCTCCCTTATTTATAGTATTTTTATACGTTTTCCGGGACTAACCTATTAACAAGATGCCAAGTGCCAGTTCCCTGTTTTCTGTTTTTCTTTTGGTTTTAGAAAAATTGTTCTGGAAACATTCTCGGAATTGGACCCCACAAAGCCCGAAGTTCCTATTTTCCCCGGAAGCATCCAGAAGACCGAAGGAGAGTCGAAGACGGGCACCAGGGGGGCACACCATAGGGTGGCGCGGCACCCTAGCCACGCCAGCTATGGGTGTGGGGCCCCTGGAGCTCCACCGCCTTTGCCCTTTCGCCTATTTAATCCCCCCGGATGGAAAGCCCTAGGCACCTGATCAAAAATCCCCGAGAAGTTCCGCAGCCCTAGATCAGGGGGGTTCTGAAGCTGTCTCCGGCACCCTGCCAGAGAGGAGATCATCACCGGAGGCTTCTACATCACCATGCCTGCCTCTGGACTGATGCGTGAGTAGTTAATCCTTGGACTATGGGTCGTAGTTGTAGCTAGATGGTTGTCTTCTCCTCATATGCCTCCATGTTTAGATCTCGTGAGCTGCCTATCATGATCGAGATTGATCTTATGTAATTCTATATGCTGTGTTTGCTGGGATCTGATGAATATTGAACTTATGCCAAGTTGATTATAGTCTTTATTTGCATATGCTATTTGTGATCTTGCATGCTTTCCGTTGCTAGTGGTTGCTCTAGCCAAGTAGTTGCTAGTGACTCCAAGAGGGAGTATTTATGCTCGATAGTGGGTTCATGCCTCCTCACCACCTTGCTCGAGTGACAGAAACGTGAAGGGGGGATGTGCTATTTCCATTAGGGAGAAAACAAGCCCGCGTGCATAATAATTGCTTACATTACACACATTGTTTAATGCAGTTATCTGTTGCTTGCAACTTAATACTCAAGGGGGGTTCGGATGATAACCTAAGGGTGGATTATTAGTCATAGATGCAGATGGATGACGGTCTATGTATCTTGTTGTAATGCCCGCACTAAATATCATAGGAATCTTCATGTCATATTTTGTACTACGGTGCAACCTCTATTTTTCAATTGCCCAACTGTAATTTGTTCACCCAGCATGATATCTTTTATGGAGAGACACCACTAGTGAAACTATGAACCCCCGGTCCATTTTTCCACACTGTTAAACAAACCAGAACTATTTCCTGCTTTCTTTACTTAATGCAAGCATACATAATTTTCCACACTATACGTCTAATCTTTGTTTTCAGCAATACTGGTGAGATGGACAACATCACTGTACCGTTGGGACAAAGTATTTTGGTTGTGTTGTGTGCAGGTTCCACGTTGTTGCTGACACCGGTGAAGCGCCAGCACCACCGTCAGTGGCATCAACCTTCCTGAGATCATATTCCTCCTACTCGATTGATAACCTTGGTTCTTAACTGAGGGTAACTCTTTCCACTTGCTCATCACACGCTCCTCTTGGGGTTTCCAACGGTTGTTATCACAAAGTAGCAGTGGGGAGCCACCAAGGCGCTTCTCAATAGCACGGATGTGCACACCTTATTCTCCTTGAGCATCTCCGGTGAGGGAGATGCTCGTTTCCACTATGAGGTCGACTTGAAGGCGTTGACGAAACCTTACACGAGGTTGAGGCTATCTCCACTACTCAATGGGAGGATCTCAATGAAGCTTCTTGCCACAATGTGGAAGCCCCAAGCACTAACCGTCTAGGGTGATCAATACACCCAAGAGGAACAATCTCTCCGGTGACAAAGTACCCAAGAGTAACAAGCTCACGAACTTCTCTTTCACGAATCCCGTGCGGAACTCAAACCGATGCACCTAATGCAATGGAAGAGCACACAAAGTGGTCAAGAACTTCTCTCCCCAATCCCACCAAAGCAACTAATGCTATGGAGGGAGGAAGCAGGAAGGAGAAGGAAAACAACAAATGAATCCCTAGATCTAGATCTAATAGGTTCCCCTCACAAAGAGGAGGAATATATTTGTGGAGTTATACATCTAGATCTCCTCTCAAGTTTCCCTCAAGTGGATGCAAGAATCATTGGAGGGATTGAGAGGTAGCAAGATTTTGGAGGTAAACAATGGAGGTCAAACTTGCCCAAAGAGTTGGGGAACCATTAGGGAAGAAGGCCCCTTAAATAGGCCACTCAAATATCCAACCGTTGGGGGAAAAGCATGCAGGGGCGGTACTACCGGTGAAACCACGGGTACTACCACCCCCCGCATGAGTTAGAACACCAAACATGCTGTAAAAATGTTCCAGGAAGCGGTACTACGGGTGCCGGTAGTACAGTCACAGGCATTCCTAAGGGGTTTCAGGCGGTACCCGCACTGGTACTACCGCTGCTGGGGAAAACTGCAGAACACCCGGTATGAACTTTTGCACCCGGACTCCGTTTTTTATGTTCTTGGGCTCTTTGAAATCGCAACAACGAGCAATACAAGAATATGCAGAGAAACATCATAGTCCAAAACGGGACGATAAAACCAAATAATGAAAGGTTTGACATGTCTATAAAGGGCAACCGATAGAAACCTCCAACATAAAAGATGCGATAAGTTTTTCATACAAAATCCATTTTTGATGAACTTGAGCTTGACACAAAGAACATTAAAAGCTCTAAAAACATGGATAAAACCCAAATAAGAACCAAGAAGGATGATGCCAAGTATGCAAAGGTTTGAGCTCTCTACGATAGATACGATCAAGATACGCATTCAAGAGCCCCTCCTGATAGAACGGTTATCTAGCTTATAATCCGGTCTCCCAACTAACATAATGAGACCAATAAAATAGAAACCCTATCTAAGTCATACCTTTTCCTTTTGCAATCCAATTGATCTAGATGATGACGATCTTAATCGCCTCAAGTTGGACCAGCATTCTTGATTCGCTTTTCTTCGTGAAGACTTGTAAATTGCTCCCCCATAAGCTAATACGAGAGATCTTCTAACATGTCCATCTTCACTTGACCATAATATCCATATGGGTGGAAAGCTTCAAGAATATGTAATCTTCTGGATGCTCATATTGAACTTGCACAACACACACACTTGATGACAATTCTTCTTCTTGATCACATAGATATATTCATTATAAGCAACAATCTTGATAGCATCCAACCTTGAATCCAACACATGGAGTTCAAGTGGTGCAAATGGAAAACCTACAAGAATGTCTCAATGCAAACATTAGTCCATAAGGATTGTCATTAATTACCAAAACCATACACGGGTGAACCATGCACTTTCAATCTCCCCCATTTCGGCAATTGATGACAATCCCTTTTATGAGGGTTTATATATTGAATTAAGCAATCATGCAAAGAAAACAAGGATGGATGCAAGAGCATGAAAGGTAAATGCTTAAGAACAAAAACAAAGCATAAAACCAAATTCTCTTAAACCCTCTAAATCTCCCCCCATTGGCATCCATTGCCGAAATGGGCAGAAAATTTTAGACGGACAATATAATAAGAGCTCCCCCATAATTTAGGCATTTCTCATAATAAGAGAGAAATGGAATTCATATTGAGCGAAGAATATATGGGGGGAGATCAAGCTATATTGAGGACCAAAAAGATTGCAAATAAGATTATATTTCTCTAAACTTCTTCCAAAGAAAGACAAGCAATCAAAACAATCCGAAAAACCGATTAAACACAAGATTTTATGATTTTAGCAAAAGAGTGTTTTAATGAAAATGGAGAAGCTCCTCAATGTTCATGCACTATTTAGAATTCCTGCATTTAAAAACAAAGTGTGCAAATATGGAATCATCACTCCCCCAATATCCTTTAAAACACAAAACAAGTGCAAGAGATGATACATAAAAACAAAACCAAGGCACTTAAAAAATTGGTTGAGAACCAACAGAGGATACCAAATCAAAATGTAACTCATCTTATGTGTATAAGTTTCTACTAGCAGAATGCCCGTGCGTTGCCACGGTCTATCAAGTTTATGGCCTAATACCCATTTGTTGCTAAAGAATGAAATGATGATGTTGTATGAATGTAACATCTGATTTGAAGTGCAACAAACATAC
This sequence comes from Alopecurus myosuroides, assembly GCA_028641055.1. Taxonomy (NCBI): domain Eukaryota; kingdom Viridiplantae; phylum Streptophyta; class Magnoliopsida; order Poales; family Poaceae; genus Alopecurus; species Alopecurus myosuroides. The sequence goes on along the minus strand of CM054062.1, from coordinate 310,151,664 downwards.
AAATGCAACCCATTCAAAAGGAAGACAATGTGAGATCACCAGAGTGTGAAACATACACATTTTCTAGCAATCATAAAGTAATTACAAACATTTTCTAGCGAGGTCAACAATAACTTCAGACATGCCTCGGTGCAATAAACATTGATGACGAAGCCTCGGTGCAACAAACATTGATTACGAAAAGTAATTACAAAATATACTCCCTCCGTCCCGGTTTAAAGCTCGTGTCTGGATCGTCAATTTGACCATCCTAGTACAAGTTATATATTACAAAAAAAATACCATTCCAAACTCCAGATGTTCTATTTTCCATAATGATTAATTCACCATTACTTATTTTCATTTTCTATGACTAAGGGACTTTCATTTATACTCCCTCCGTCCCAAATTAGTTGACATATGTTTGTACAAATATGGATGTATCTAGACACATTTTATTGTATAGATATATCCATATTTTGACAAATACACGACACATATTTTGGGACGGAGGGAGTACTTGATAATGTTTGTACTTGGTTATACCTTTCCATCCGTAGAAAAGAAAGTATTAATTGTTTGATACCAACATATATCTAGGTATTTAGTAATTAGTATACATTCGTATGTTTGTATCCACTATCGAGTACCCCAAGTTGAAAAGTTTAATGGGGGGTATCAAGTACCTTGACATGATGTGACGCGTGCACAGCACGGAAATCAGATCAAGAGTACAACTTATACATCTTGAGCAGTCTTTAGTGTCAGGTTCGTTAAGAATGTGATCTGCGCACATATGCATCTCATGCATGGAAAAAAATGACAAAGCAAGTTCATTTGCATTTTCTTTTCAAGAGAGAATCGAGAATTGATGAAAAAGAGAGGATCCAGCCAAGTAACATAATTCTTCAGTGTGGCTTGTAGCCTAAACTGGAAGCACTGGAAGTCTACGTCGTGGATTCGGGTACAGGGAATGGATATGGAAAACCTATGAAAAAAACCGACAACTGAATAATTTGAGCCATAGAGCAATATTCAGAGTTGTGTCATATGGCTGGTGACGTTAGAGGTGTGTGTGCACACATATTCAAAGCAGACGTTCATGGATGTGGGGCGGTTGATTGCAGGAGAGCGCCTTGGCGAACACGTCCATCAGCGTCGTCAGGGTCGTGCAGGCGCACATCAATCTTGGCTTGTTGTGCAACCGAGTCTGAAGGCACAGGGACACAAAAATACCTGAAATTAGCTTGTCTTCTGGGCATTGCTATTGAGGTAGCCATGGGGACAGCCGGGAAGGAGTTCGGTGTTGCTGTCGTGGATTCGGTTGCTAACAAAGGCACGACACGCCAGGAAAGATCTATTCTGCTGGGGCGGGGCGCGCAGGGGACTTTGGCGATGACGGGGAAGGATTTAGGTCGTCAGCCCACAGGCCGGCCAGCTTCGTCGGCATGAAGGCACGATAGAGTTAACCTACCATCGACCGCATATACCCCCACGCCTCTGGTCGGCATGGCGAGCAAAGTTCCATTGTTCGGGCACTGCTGCTACCCAGCCTCATCTTCAGGTAGGCGGTGCCTCGGGGCTTCCTTCCGGCGGCTGCTGCGTCTTCCGTCGGTCGTTCCGCTCAAAGGAGATTGATGAGGGATAATCCATGAGAAGAGGAGACCAACGAGCGGACGCGTCAATGGCGATCTCACGATAGCGTCGTGCGGATGAAAAGGAGACCAGCGGGCGGACGCGCCAACGGAGATCTCATGGCAGCGTCGTGTGGATGGACGGGTATCGCGTCCAAGAATGGTGCTGACACATCCATGGCAATTTCAAGATGGAGGCTGTTGTCCGTGGGTTAGGAGCGCGTCTGAGGCGGGCGCATGAGCGCTGGAGCGTCAATGGCTACTTCGAGATGGTGGTCATGCCCCGCTCTCGAACCCTAGTCCCTTGAGGAGCTTCCGTTCGGTATGTGGGGACAACCGATCATGCGTGCTGTTGTAAATATTTTTTTCTGCCTGCCGGTTTTTTACCGATTGTGCGTACTGGTGCGACTTAATCTGGGTTTTTTTTGCGAGAAGGAGCGAACGTGCTGGTTTTGTTGACGTACGAACGTGGCTAAGAGAAACTATAGTAGAGATAGAGATATATATAGTAGAGATAGAGATAGATCCCAATAGGTATAACTTACCGGTGGCAAGGTGGGTAATTTGTGTCAACTTTGCGGGTAGTTTTAACGACCTACCAAACCAAACCAAACCAAGGAAGTCTTAACGCCTTTATTATTAGGTATAGAAGTAGAAAACAATCATGATGATATACATCAACAAATAAACATGTACACATAAAATAGTTACTAAAGAAGAGAACATGATATCAAAGAGAAAGTCATAAATACAACAATAAGATATATTTTTAATGAAAGCATAGAACATAGCTCAATTTTATCCTTAGAGGGATATAAATTAAAATCCAACACAAAAAAATCAAAAACATCACAAATATCAATAAGGGAAAAAGAGATAGTTGCAATGTTTTGATGGAAGCAACAAGTAACACAGCGGAAAAAATAAAAAAAATGTGCAAATAAAATATTTCCATGCTAAGATGAAACCTACACAAGGTTGAAAACAAGATAAGGTATGCATGAGGTTGATATTTGTTACCGAGATGACAATGGTGATGTTGTAGTAGATAATATTTAATTTATCATCCTAGCTTGACTCTGATAAGCACATGGCGACGACACCTTCCTTGAGAATGAGACAAGCATCCAATGAATCTCAAATGTACCTAAAACACATTTAAGTACAAAATGGTCCCAAAACTTATTGGGTCCAAAGCAGTTAGACAAACTACAATACATAGGATAAGATCCACATAAATATGTGCAATGGATAATCCTCCCCCAAACCAGTTGTTGCCCACTTTCCCGCACCAGCGGTAGTACCGGTGGTACCGGGGCGGTCAGTGTCTCAGAGTCCAAAGGGATATCTCCCTGCTCACCAGAATCCGCAACACCGAAGGTACCAGTGGAATAAAAGGTACTACCACCCACCGGTACTACTAGTGGCCTCCGTCATTGCATCCGCGATGTACCAACAGAGTGTTGGTTTGGTGGTACCACCACCGGTGGTGGACAGCCCCTGGAATCCAAAAGAAATGCCGGAGGTACCGGTGGCACCAGCGGTTCTACCGCCCACCGGTACTACCGGTGGCCTCCACTTTGGCCTTCATGATGTACCATCATAGCATCAAATTGGCGGTAGTACCATTGGTACCGCCGCCGGAGGTTGCCTTCCTGGAGATGTGCTGGAGAATACCAGGGGGCGGTACTACCGGTGGTTTCACCGGTACTACCGTCACCTGGAACAAAGACTGGCCAACTTCCTGCTTTTGAGATTTTTGCCGATTTCTGATTTGGTGGAGTTTACCCTACTTATCGGATAAAAGAAAGTAATGTATGCCATAAAAATGCAATAGTAAATATGCATGCAAATACTTTCAAGAACCAAAAGGGATATGATGTGGACAAAAACACCAAGAAAACCAAAGAGGGTGCACAAGATTGTGCCACGACAAAAGGTTGTCCAAATCATACCAAAGATCCAAATCAACACGTGGTTGATAAGACACCAATTTGAAAACAAATCAAGTGAAAACGAGCTACACAAAGAACCATTTAACACTTGAAAGAAACCAAATAAGAGTTAAATCAAGAAATGAGATATTAAACTCCCAAAAGAGATACCAAAAGAAAGATTCATTTATGAAAAGAAGTCCAATATCCAAAATAGATCAATTTGAAATAATCAATGAGAAGATAACTAACTCCCCAAAACAGCAAGGTTCCAACAACTAAACCAAAACCTCAACACTTTTCATGATGGCACAAAGTACCAAGACGAAAAAGGTCTGTCTTCCAAATAGACACGTCATCGGGATTAAATACCAATTGAGAAAGATCTAAAGACAAATGAAGAAAAATAGTGTTCTAAATAATATAGGAAAGCTCCCCCATGATTTGTGTATTACTTATAGTTTTGTGTTTGAATACAATATGCACACAAGTGGGATCATTGCTTTAGCTTTACCAATTAGAACACCAACCAAATACGAGTAAACCAAAGAGATTCTAAAAAGGCAAGGAAGACAATGGGAGTGAGAACAAAAGAAATTACTTGGCAATAAATATGGGAAAAAGAAGAAATAGCCCAAGTAAATATGATCAATACATTATACCACAAATAAGATTATCACTTGTCAAGGACAAGGAGAGGAGTTATTACTCGGTGGTATGTTGAATACATATTCATGATCATATTCACAAAACAAAAGCTTACGACACCATGCTTAAATAGAGATTCTTGGTGGCTTCATTAGTCGAATGATCATGCAAAGCAATAATTAATATATCATGATGCAACCGCACCAAGAAACTCTCTCGCAAACAAGATACCAAAAGATGAGAAAATAAAATCATTTAAGCAAATTGAAACTTGTTTGATCACACATGCCACATAGGAACAAGATAATTAACAATATCAATTCTAGGTGGAAAACCTCAAATGTTCACATTATTTAGGCTTGTAATAGGCACAAAGAATATTACTCCCCCATAATGTGATAATTTGTATCTTCTTAGCAAGAGGCAAACAAAGACCAACTAGAGATAATTAATAGATATTATAGAATTTAAGTTTCTCATGAGTATGGCATACCACAAAGAGACTAGATAATATTGAAATCTCAACCCTAAGCGGTATTCCTAAAGTACACACATTTTAGGATTCTGAAGTGCCAAAGGCATATTACATTCCCAAAATGGGATAGTACATTAATCACTCAAAAGATCCAAATAGGATAAAACAAGATGCAATAAGGCTCAAAGCAAACTCACACATACATGTTGTGGGAACCGACAAACACATACTAGATTACTCAAGGATAAGTAAGTAGTAAGCACAACATATACAAAATACAAGCAAGGTACAAAACCAACAGGTTCAAAGGGGCAAGCAACTTTCAATGTATATATATAATGTAAATACAAGTTACCGCAAGAAGGAGCATGGAATATGAGGTAGAGAGATGATAATCCAAATGACTTGGCTTGAGGAAAATATACATGATGAAGATCCCTTAATTCTTCATGATATAGCCAAGTCTCCAATGCCCTCCAATAACACCTATTGATCAAGTTTGAGCTTGTTGGTCCCCAACCAAGTTGGGTCCTAATAGGTTAATCACAATAGGCTTGGCAACCCAAATGGTTCTTTTCTTGACACCACTTTGATTACATTTGGCAAACACATTGCCCGCATTATCCTTCTGAATGGAATACACATCATCAATTATGATAGGGTTGGATGATGTACCATTAGTGCATGAAGAAGCAAGATGTCCCAATGAAGTGACTTGGGCCTTGAGCTCTTTGATTCCATCTACATGGTTAGTATCAACACAAGAGCTGGAAGAAGTAGATGCATCATTATTAGAGCAACAAGGTAAGGAAAGAAATTCATCATAAGATGTGGAAACATTATGAGAGGATGAATTACTAGGGCTGGCACAAGTAAATATAGAATTTAGAGTAGAGGTTGTGCCTTTGTCCACATGAGGCTCACAAGATGTTACCTTAGTTAAAATAGACTCATGGGCTAACTTTAGCCTCTTATGGGAGACTAGAAGATCCTCATGAGATCTTGAGAGATTTTCATGAGTTTCTTCTAATTTCCCACAATTACTAGTTAGCAACTCAAGTTGAGCCCGTAGCTCAACATTCTCCTTTAATATGGATGCTTCACAAGAAATAGAGTTAGTTGCACAAGCATCATCATTTTTAGCTTTGAGGTCATTAGAAAGAGAAAGAGATAATTCATTGTGCCTTCTAAGCTTAGAAACGCCAATAGCATAGGTTTCTTCTAGACTAGATAGTTTCTCTTCAAGAGAAGTTCTAAGGAAACTCTCTTTCTCAAAAGCATTTTCAAGCTATTTGTCTTTAATAGAATGACCACCATTATGACTTTCCAAAGTCACGATGATATCCTCCTTTTCATCTATAAGAGAGTTAGCCTCATCAAGTTATTCTAGGAGACCATTCACATTTTTCTTGGTATCACTATTAAGGCTAGCTAACTACAAAGCTATCCACTCATCTGTATCATCATGAGATATATTGGGATTCAAAGTAGAAGATACCTTTGAATCCTTGGCCATGAGGGAAAATGTGGTAGACGATGATGGATCAATACTTGAGGCACCACTCAAGTCCACATCTTGTTCCATAGAGAGTTGGGTTTCCTTTACATTGTTAGCCATATAAATACTAGAGGAAACACAATCATTTTTACCATGGGAACAAGATAAAGCAAGAATATGATCATGAGATTTAGTCAAGCTATGTTGACATGATATGCAAAGTCTATCAACACAAGCATGTAAAATATTTTTTGTGCTAGTTGTGTTTAAGTCCATAGATGGAGCATCGCAATAATATAGGGGTGAATGATCATCAATAATAAGCTCACTATGATTATTGCAAAGCCTATCACTACTCACCATCTCATTAGTTTGTGGCTTACCACATGTTGGTGAAGTATAGGAAGTTGAGAACTCATCACGACCGGAGATGGAGGGAGAGAAATCATCCTCAACAATATTGGACACTCCATATTTATCTTGAAGCTTTGTCCATAACTCATGAGCATTCCGGATAGGAAAAGAGGGTTTAATAACTACAAGGATCACAAGAAGGAAAACACATTAATAGCAAGAGCATCGAGAGATAAGCTTTCCTATTCCTCTAAAGTTAGATTTTGAGCATCCTTTGGAGGAGAAAAACCCACTACAATTTGTCCAGATGTGGGTCCATGACCCGGAAATAAATGAGCATGCGAAATTTCCAAATATCATAGTTTGTGCCATCGAAATGAAATGTGGGATCATGCACTAATTCACTAAGCGACATCATTACTCTCAAGGCGGTGAAACCTAACAATGAGAGCCCTGGCTCTGATACCAATTGAAAGTACAAGAATGCCGCCTAGAGGGGGGGTGAATATGCGCTTTAAAATAATTACACTTTAGGCTTAAGTAAATGCGGAATAAAACTAGCGTTTAATTTATCAAGCACAAAAACTATAAAAGCTAGATTTACCTATGTGCACCAAAAACTTATGCTAAGCAAGATATACAACTATGTGGTGGCAGGATAGATGACTTCAAGCATGATGGCTATCACAAAGGTAAATGCATAAGTAACGAGATAGAGTATAGAAATAACCGAAACACAAGGAGACACCAATGTGATTACCGAAGTTCCTTCCCAAGGGAAGTACATATTCGTTGGAGAGGCGGGGAGCCACGTAGGCGCTCCTCAATAGCACGGATGTGCACACCTTATTCTCCTTGAGCTTCTCCGGTGAGGGAGATGCTCGTTTCCACTATGAGGTCGACTTGAAGGCGTTGACCAAACCTTACACGAGGTTGAGGCTATCCCTACAGCTCAATTGGAGGCTCTCAATGAAGCTTCTTGCAACAAGGTGGAAGCCCCAAGAACTAACCATCTAGGGTGATCAATACACCCAAGAGGAACAATCTCTCCGGTGACCAAGCACCCAAGAGTAACAAGCTCACGAACTTATCTTTCATGAACCACGTGGGGAACTCAAACCAATGCACCTAATGCAATGGAAAGAGGACACAAAGTGGTAAAGAACTTCTATCCCAAATCACACCAAACAGGGGCGGAGCTGGAGCTCGAGTCACCCTGATGCACACTTTACTATGGAGTAAAATTTTCAAGAAACAACCCACTATATAATTATTTTTATTTGTAACTTTGAACATAGATAATGTGGCATAATAAGAGACAACGTATAAATATAGAAGAACTTGTAACCAAAATAAAAAATAATGTCTACTATATTAATAAAACGAAGGGAAAATTACTTGTAAAAGATTATTTGCATTTTCAAACCCCAAAATACTTCATCAAACACCAACCTGCAACATAAAAGTAGACTTAATTTTCAAGTGTAACATAGTAGAATGACAAAAAGTGTAGTACTGAAGTAGCTAAGGTTTTCGCGTTACCTTCTATTCTTCTAGTATATTCTGTTCTTCCAACCCATGAAATATTTAACCACTTTTTTTTTGACAATCAATACCATATATATTTATCGTAGCAAATAGTACATAGCAGAGATACATAAACTGACTACGATGATTACAAAATAAAGTCTAAAACAGACAAGCGAATCTTCGAGATCTTCAAACTCTTTCTTCTTCCAGAACAAGATCTTGTACTTTTCTGAAGGCAGCCATAGAACAATGACATAAATAGCTAACCATAAACCTGTAAATACCACCGAAGGTTCTCTCATAATTTTTTGAGCCGCAATGCCAAGGCTACGAGCACGCAAGTAGCCATTAAAGTAGTCAACCAACATCGGCAAGAGTACCAGCATCAGTATTGCAGGGAAAAACAACCGAACAGCCTGGTCAACGTCGTTGGGAGCCGAGAGCGAATCACCATTGTCGAAGACATAGCAGCCGGGACAAATATTGCGAGGACAATCCTCCCCGCGGGAACCAAGATAAAAGATCCAAAATTGATCCGGCGAATCAAGATCTGAATGACCATACCTAGACAAATTTAATCTTCCAACACCACCATAGACGCTAGGATGAAGATCTCGTCGTCGAACGAGGGGCCGGAGATAACTTATTCACTAGTAGAAAACAAGGCATTGAGCCAAGCACAATGGAACCGGATGTGATACAAACCGGTTCTAAAGGGTCTGTCCCCTGGGCCCCACCCATGCAGCAAATGGCCGCAAGGCCTTTAGGACCGGTTTGTAACACAAACCGGTCCTAAAGGCCTTGCGGGCCATTTGCTGCAGGGAGGGGGGCCCAGGGGACGGACCCTTTAGAACCGGTTTGTATCACAAACCGGTTCTACAGGTTTTCTCATTTTTTGCAGCAACTGCGTGTCCCGCTGTCATATCCTTTAGAACCGGTTTGTAACACAAACCGGTCCTAAAGCCCTCCCCTAAACCCTACATACCACCCCGAGCTCAGCTCCATTTTTTCCAGCTCGAGCTCAACTCCATTTTTGCTCTCTCCTTCCTCTTGTGAGGTCTAATCCATCCCCATTTTTCTCCACCATTTGTCAAGATTGTTGGTACCCATCGGTTCTACGGTTAGCATCAACATTCCCTCTTCCGGCATTGCAAGTTTTGCTCTTTTTCTTACTCATTTCATTTTTGTTGTGCTAGCTAGGTGTTTGATGAAATGCCTAAGCTAGAATTTGTTATTCATTTTGTTATGTATACAAATTGATGCAATTTGAGCTCAAAATTAATTATGATTTGTGTTTTTTTTAGTGTCGCGCGCCTTGTCCCCTTCCTCACTGCCGTCGATCGCCCCATCACCGACACAACCTTGGTGAGCCTATTGTTTTTATTTACCAAAACAAATTTTGATTTGTATGATTTACGTATTTACTTGTATATAATTTTCTTATTGTGTAAGATTTTTTTTATATACATAGCGCCATGGTTTTGATATCCGTCCCCGTTGGCCCTCGTCCAGTCTATGATTCGGATGTGGTATATTATCTTTTTTCACTACATATTTTCATTTCCTGATTATACGACAATTACTTACGCCGGCCAACTTGACATAGATATTTTTATCTAGGAGGTAGTGGAACCGGAAATGCCAATCGACCCTATTGTTGAGAAGTTATACTTAGTTGAACAAGAAAATGTTGGCTTGAAAGAAAGATTGAAAAAAACTGAAGAAAGGTTGGAAAAAACTGAAATAGAGAAGATGACCTTGGAAAAGGTTATTTCCGGTGTCGTCGATGGTCACAAGAGCGAGATGGACTCAATGCGCCTGAAGATTAGAAAGATTAGGAAATATGCAATTAGTAAAGAGGCTTGGTATCATTATGCCGTCGGGTCAATTGTTACCTTTGTTGCGATTTTGATCGCATTTGTTGTTGTTTTTAAATGCATTAATTAGAGAGAGTTTTTATGGATGGTTTCAGTGTGTATTTTTATGAGAACTATATATGTATGGTCACTATACGCTAGTTTGGTATTAACGTGTGATGAACTTTTTGTATTAATTAATTAATTTAGTCATGATGATTTAGCATAATGGTTGTTGATAAATTTATATAATGCAGATAAACCGGCAATGGATGTACAGTGATCGACGTCGTCCCGAATTCCTTAATGGCATGCATAGTTTTCTCAATGTGGTGGAGAAAAACAGGCAGAATGGATTTATTTTTTTTCCATGTAAAAAATGCCAGAATAAGAGGAATTTCCATAACTCAAGAACCATACACACCCACCTATTGCAAGAAGGCTTCATGCCCAGTTATTTTTGTTGGACCAAGCACGGAGAAAAAGAGGTTGTAATGGAAGACAATGAAGAAGAAGAGGATGATGATAATTATCCTATGTTCGGTGAACACGGTGATACTGAAATGGGGGAAGACGAGCCTGAACTTGAGGACATTGTTGATGAGTCTGATGATGATCTTCGTCAGGTCATTCGTGAAGAACAGATAAACTGCGCAAGTGAAAACGAGAGGTTGAAGTTGGAGCGCATGTTAGAAGACCACAAAAAATTGTTGTACCCAAATTGCGAAGATGGCCAGAAAAAGCTGGGCACCACCCTGGAATTGCTGCAATGGAAGGCAGAGAATGGATTATCTGACAAGGGATTTGAAAATCTGCTGAAAATAATGAAGAAGATGCTTCCAAGAGATAACGTGCTGCCCTGCAGTACATACGAAGCAAAGAAGGTTGTCTGCCCTCTAGGATTGGAAGTGCATAAGATACATGCATGCATCAATGACTGCATCCTCTACCGCGGTCAGCACGAGAATTTAACTGCCTGCCCGGTATGCGGTGCATTTCGGTATAAGATCAGGCGAGATGACCTGGTGATGTTGAGGGCGACGATCGCCCCAGGAAGAGGGTTCCTGCCAAGGTGATGTGGCATGCTCCTATAATACCACGGTTGAAAGGTTTGTTCCGAAACAAAGAGCATGCCAAGTTGCTGCGATGGCACAAAGAAGACCGTAAGGAAGACGATATGCTGAGACACCCCGCTGATGGGTCGCAGTGGAGAAACATTGACGATAAGTACGAGGACTTTGCACGTGACGCAAGAAACTTAAGGTTTGGTCTGAGTACAGATGGCCTGAATCCGTTTGGGGAGCAGAGTAGCAGTCATAGCACCTGGCCCGTGACTCTATGTATCTATAACCTTCCTCCTTGGTTATGCATGAAGCGTAAGTTCATTATGATGCCAGTGCTTATCCCAGGCCCGTCGCAACCTGGCAACAACATTGATGTGTACCTGAGGCCACTGGTTGATGAACTTTTAGAGTTGTGGGCTGACGAAGGTGTACGTGTGTGGGACGAGTACAAACAAGAGGAATTTGACCTACGAGGGTTGCTGTTTGTAACCATCAATGATTGGCCCGCTCTTAGTAACATCTCAGGACAGTCAAACAAGGGATATAGCGCATGCACACACTGTTTAGGCGAGACTGAAAGTATACATATAGGCAAGAATGTGTACCCGGGGCATCGTCGATTTCTTCCAGACAGGCATCCCGTAAGAAAGAAAGGAAAGCATTTCAAAGGCGAGGCAGATACACGGAGGAAGCCAACCCTCCCTAAAGGTACTGATATATATGACATGGTGAAAGATATAAAAGTAATCTTTGGTAAGGGTCCTGGCGCACAATCTGTTCCGAATGACGCCGACAACCACGTAGCCATGTGGAAGAAGAAATCTATATTCTGGGAACTACCCTATTGGAAATTCCTAGAGGTTCGCTCTGCGATCGACGTGATGCACGTGACGAAAAATATTTGCGTGAACCTGCTAAACTTATTGGGCGTGCATGGGAAGAAGTCGAGAGATACACCAAAAGCACGGCTGCACCACCAACGTATGCAGGAACGAGACGACCTGATGAATCCAGAGAATTTCAAAGGTCCTACCAGCTACACTCTTACCAAGGAAGAGAAGGAGATCTTTTTCCAAGTCCTGAGCAGTATCAAGGTCCCGTCTGGCTACTCGTCGAACATAAAAGGAATACTAAACCTGGAAGAGAAAAAGTTCCAAAACCTAAAGTCTCATGACTGCCACGTGATCATGACCTAGTTACTTCCGATTGCATTGAGGGGGCTTCTGCCAGAAAACGTGCGAGTACCCATTGTGAAGCTATGTGCATTCCTCAACGCAATTTCTCAGAAGGCAATCGATCCAGCAACTCTACCAAGTTTACAGAAGGACGTGGTCCAATGTCTTGTCAGCTTCGAGTTGGTGTTCCCACCAACCTTCTTCAATATTATGACGCACCTCATAGTTCACCTAGTCCAAGAGATTTCCGTTCTCGGTCCTGTATTCTTACACAATATGTTCCCCTTTGAGAGGTTCATGGGAGTCTTGAAGAATTATGTTAAAAACCGTGCTAGGCCGGAAGGAAGCATGGTCAAGGGCTATGGAACAGAGGAGGTCATTGAGTTTTGTGTTGACTTTATTCCTGACCTGAACCCGATCGGTGTTCCTCAGTCGCGCCATGAGGGGAGACTGCGTGGAAAAGGCACGCTAGGAAAGAAATCAACAACATGTATGGACGAGCAATCTTTCACTCAAGCACACTACACAGTTCTAGTTAATTCCAGCTTGGCGGCTCCATATATCCAGGAACACACGGATATTTTACGCTCGGAATACCCGGAGCAACCTGAAGATTTCATTGCTAAAGAACACGCGAAGACTTTCGGCGGTTGGTTGCAAAGACGTCTCATTAATGACAACATTGTTGAAGATGAGCTATACTTGTTGGCCAAGCAACCATCTTCGACTGTATTGACCTTTAAAGGGTACGAGATAAATGGTAACATATTTTATACGGCATACCAAGATAAAAAGAGCACCAACCAAAACAGTGGCGTCCGGTTTGATGCAAAAGACGACAACGGGCAAAGGTTCACATACTATGGTTACATAGAGCAGATATGGGAACTTGACTACGGACCTTCCTTTAAGGTCCCTTTGTTCTGGTGCAAATGGTTCGACCTGTCAGGCGTGAATGTAGACCCGAAGTACGGAATGACAACAGTGGATCATAAGAATCTTGGGTACGACAATGATCAATTCGTCCTAGCCAATGATGTGGCTCAGGTTTTCTATGTGAAGGACATGTCTAGCAGACCGAGAAAAAGAAAAGATAAGGAAGTGAATACATCAGACGATGAGCCAAGACGCCACATAGTTCTTTCAGGGAAAAGAAACATCGTGGGAGTCGAGGACAAGACAGACATGTCAGAAGATTACAATAAATTTGATGAAATTCCTCCCTTCAAAGTCAAAGATGATCCAAGCATTCAGTTAAATGATGAAGATGTTCCATGGTTATTACGACGCAATCAGAAGAAAGGCAAGAAGAAAAATACAAACAGATCATCCCTTTAGTCCCGGTTGGGGACACCAACCGGACTTAATGGGTTAGGGTTTCGTTTGGACCAATCAGATAGAATCACACGGATCGTGTGTTTCTTTCAACCGCTTGTGAGCCGTACGATCAGAGCTACGGTGTGTTTATTTCGAGCTGTTGTGAGCCATTGGATGAGATGTTTCTTAACCGTTGGATCAAAACCCTAGCTCAACACTTTGTGAGCCAGAGGACCCTATATATAGCCCAGCTTCATACACCGTTCAGTTCATCTCCCAAATACAAAACATCCGGATTCGCCAGCATACGCCCTGCTGTGCATTTGGTATGCATATATGCACTCAGTAGCCACTGATGGGTTGTATACTGGCGATACCGATTGTTTTGTTCTACACCCCCCTTTAAGGTTTGATACATCATATATTCAGTTCATCGAGCAAATACAAAACATCTGGATTCGCCGTCATACGTCCAGCCGTGCATTTGGTATGCATATATGCACCCAGTAGCCACGGTTGGGCTATATGACGGCGATACCGTCTGTTTTGTTCTACACCCCCTTTAAGGTTTGATACATCATATATTCAGTTCATCGAGCAAATACAAAACATCCGGATTCGCCGTCATACGTCCAGCCGTGCATTTGGTATGCATATATGCACCCAGTAGCTAGCCACGGTTGGGCTGTATGACGGCGATACCGTTTGTTTTGTTCTACACCCCCTTTGGAAACAGAAAGAAGAAGAAAATAAATGTGAGCCCTCCTGTACAGGCCTTTAGTACCGGTTGACGTTAACAACCGGCGCGGGAGTTGACGCGTGGCGCGGGAGTTGACGTGTGGCGCGGGAGTTCACGCGTGGCGCGGGAGTTCACGCGTGGCGCGGGAGTTGTGACGTGTGGCCAGGAGGGCGCGGTATAAACTGTCGCGCCTAGAGCGCGTCTTCTCCTCTCCACGCGCCCACTCCTCTCCACGCACCGTCGCGCTTCCACATTGCCTCCGAGGAGAAACAGCACCACCGGCTTCCGCGGCGTCCGAGCACGGCAGAACGGAATGTTCATCGCAGATATCCGCTCGGGGGACGACCGCATCCCCCTCGGCTCCTTTGCGACGGCGGCGGAGGCCGCCCGCGCCTGGGACGCGGCGGCCTGGCGCCTCAACCGCCCGCGGTCGCTGATGAACTTCAACGACTGCCACACCGTCTGGGAAGCGGAGGCCAGGGCACCAAAGCCGCAGATCGTCACTGCCGCCGACCACCTCCACCTCCGCCACCGTGCGTTTCAGGGCCTAGTCGACGCCATGGAAGACCGCGCCGTCCGCGAGTATTACCGGAACAACCCGGGGAAGGAGAGCGCCGACGAGGAGCTCTGGCAGACCCGCGCGGCTGAGCGGGCGGAGCGCCGCCTCGAACGCCACCTCGCGTTAGATGCCGCTCGGGAGGCGAGGACGAATGCGCTGCAAGAGCTTCGTCGGGCCGACCACGCCGGCGAAGTCTGGGCCTCCGACGATCCGAGGTGGGGGCCTATCTCGGACATACCATCATGCACCTCCGACGACGACGAGAAGGTCACCGACGAGTTCGACAACGACGATGACCCGGAGGAGGTCAGCGACGAGTTCCCCGACGACGATGACGACGAGGAGTAGTGTTCGTCTGTTTTCTCTTTTTTAATAAAAGAATTTGTATTCCGGCGACACTGCGGCGCGCTAGCGCGTCTGTTTTCTGTTTTTAATAAAAGTGACCTTCTGTTTTCCATGTTTTCCATGTTTTATAAATCAATGTAAAAGAAAACAGGAAAGTGAAACAAAAAAGAAAAATAAAAGAAGAAAAATCTACATGTATGGTATCTCGCTAAATCAATCTATATATATGTATCCACGATATATATGCTCGATGTATCATCTTCGCTCTCACTTCTCGTTGCCTTACTCATTTCCCACCCTAACTTACCACAGGCGCATAAACACCAAAATTCGCCTGAGGTAACTTTACCGCAGGCGCGCAGTGGGAAAATGCGTCTGGGATAAGAGCAGTACCGCAGGCGCACAGCGGGCAAATGCGCCTGGGATAAGAGCAGTACCGCAGGCGCACACTGGGCAAATGCGCCTGCGGTAAGTGATCAGATTTTTCCCATTCTCCACCACATTTTAGAAATCAACTACCAAGTTATAGGATGTATTCCCATTTTAGACATCACAATCATGAATAGAACACAATCATATCACATTCATAACATAGAGTCTTACGATCACACATAACACAACATAAGTCTCACAATACAAGCTATGCTTCAAGAGAGCTACATACTAAGATATCAATTACATACTAAGATATCCATTATACATGCATATATCGAACGCATACATCTATGGCTCCGTCGAGTAGATGCGGAACAACTCGTAGGAGACGTATGCATCTATGGCTGCATAGTTGATGTTGGTCCGGTCCAGTGGGGTCTTCGCCCAATACCTATGATTCTTGGAGGGGAAACCAGACTTCATGGTTTCGTAGCCCTCGTGGATGAAGTCAGTTGCCATCGGAGCCATCCCGTTCTTGGGCCCGGGCAACTCATCGAAATGGATAAGGTCCTGAAGATCAATGTAGTGATCTTCAGGTATCACAATACCCAAGCGCATCAACTTCTCACGGTCTTGAGTGATGTCAACGCTGCAGAAGTCATACCCCTTGTTGACAAGAAAATCAACAAGTGCCGGAGAATGCTTTGAACTACTGCAACAACAAAAATTTGATACGTGTTAGATATGTTGCAACACATGCATTCTTCTGATGCAACAAACAAATCGAAGATGCAAGATTGTACGCGTGTGCGTTACCTTGACCATTGGAAGACCAATACGGCCTCCTTGAACGCAATCTGGATGACGGCAACATCCCGTTGATCCGCCGTATACTCGAGATCAAGCCCGAAGAACCGGTGTTCATCGGGAGAGGAGAAATAGAGTTCGGTCAAATACGCAAGACAATCGGGGATCCGCTCGCAATTGTTGGTGTAGCACACGTCCAGACTTTTGCCGCATGGTGTGGGCACTTCATATCTATTCCAAACTTGAGCCATGGTGCTTGGTGGAGGAAGATCAAGAGAGGAAGAAGAGAAGACAGAGGAAGAAGAGAATACAGAGAAGAAACAGAGAGACTCGCGATCGGGCCGGTGCGAACTGTAGCAATAAAACCGCCGCGCGTGGGAGGCGAGCAGTTTGTACAGAGACCCTTTAGCACCGGTTGTTAACACAAACCGGTGCTAAAGGTCTGTACAGGGTGCGCAGTCTGAATGTGGCCCCAAGTACAGACCTTTAGCACCGGTTTGTGTTAACAACCGGTGCTAAAGACCCTTTCGCACCGGTTGTTAACACAAACCGGTGCTAAAGGTCTATAGTGGGGCGATATCTCCAGGACTTGTGAAAAAATTTCGTCATTCTTCTTTCGCGCGTCTTCTCTCCTTGGCACGTACGGCGAAGCCCTGCTCCGGCCGCGCCTCCGTCCGCCCCGACGTCGCGCGCTGCCCTCTGCCTCCGTCGCCGTCGATCCCCCGCGGCCCCGCCTCCGTCGCGCCGTCGCCGTCCGCCTCCGCCTCCGTTGCCCCGCCTCCGCCTCCGCCGCCCCGCCTCCGTCCCTCCTTCGCCTCCGCCGCCCCGCCTCCGCCCCGTCGATCGCCTCTCGCCCCTCGCCGTCGCCCCGTCGCCCTCTGTACGCGTAGGTAAGATTTTTTTTTGTTTTTACAATTTTGTTTAGTGTTAGAATTTTTAGAGTAATTAGTGTTAGAATTTTTAGAGTTAGTGTTAGTGTTAGTGTTAGAAATTTTTAGAGTTAGTGTTAGATTTTTTTTAGAGTTAGTGTTAGTGTTAGAATTTAGTGTTAGAAATTTTTAGAGTTAGTGTTAGATTTTTTTAGAGTTAGTGTTAGTGTTAGAAATTTTTAGAGTTAGTGTTAGACTTATTTTAGTGCTTTAATTTGTTTTTACAATTTTGTTTAGTGTTAAAAATTTTGTGTTAGAATTTTGTGTTAGAAGTTAGTGTGTTAGAAAATTTCACTAAGTTAGTGTTAGAAAATTTCAGAAAGTTAGAATAATTGCACTAAGTGAAGAAATTTTACTAAGTTACCATTTTGTTCCTGTTTAACTTTCATCTTATTTCTGTCATATTTCTCAATTTACTATTTTTTTACTAAGTTAGAAACACTAAGGTATTTTACTTAATTATGGAATATTTACTTAGTCCGGGCATGTTTTTAGTTCATGTCTATGTTGGACCCGCCGGGCGATGTCCGGGACTGGGCCCCGCCAGGCTGGCACTGGGAGCTCCTTAGTACCGGGGCACGCGGCTTGGTGAGAAATCCGGGTGACGTGGTCGACCCGGATATTCTTTGGTGGCCATCGCGTGGGCCACGCTCGGTGCGGAGAGAGCCGGCCCCTGAGGAGGTGGTACAACAGCGTATCAGGGAGGAGGACGAGCACGTCCGTCGCTACATGTACTTGCTCGATAGGCAGTATAGCAACAGTTGGTCGATTATTCGGAGGGTTCCTTACCACGTGAGCTATGACCCTATGAGGGTTCCTTATCTATGGATGCGTAGCACCCGTGACTCAGAACCCCGCGGCTTAGGACCTGGTCGGAGTTAATTATTTTGAGAGATGTCACGAGACTATGTATAAGTGATATTATTCGATCGTGATGTATTAGGGTTAAAAAAATTAACCCGAGCTATGTAACTCTTGGTGTGTCCAGAACTATTATTTCATTAATATGTCCAGAACTATTATTTTATTACTGTCCGATGAAATAATTTCGCCAAGTGCCCGATGAAAATTTCGCTAAGTGTTCTTCATTTTATAAATTTTACTAGCAGGTGTTGAGCTATGGATCCCCAACAACCTGCACATGATCCGCACGCCGATAAGCTCGCGGGAATGGGTGAGGCGGA
Organism: Alopecurus myosuroides; assembly: GCA_028641055.1. Taxonomy (NCBI): domain Eukaryota; kingdom Viridiplantae; phylum Streptophyta; class Magnoliopsida; order Poales; family Poaceae; genus Alopecurus; species Alopecurus myosuroides. The sequence continues at coordinate 310,133,262 of CM054062.1, read as the reverse complement.
GAAGGAAAGATACATGTGCGAGATGATTTTTAATAATGCAACGGCCATATATCGTGATGACGACGGAGGACAGGCGTTTAGCAATCAATTTTTTAACGACTCCGGTGACGGAGCTCAGAATATAGAAGATGTAGTAGATGATGACGACGACAACGTCGAGGATGAAGAAGTGCCCTCCAGAACAAACTCTGCCAATGTATATCTCAAGTCACTGTTCACGCAACAATTAAATATTGTATTGCACTTACTAACGAATCATTATTTTCCTGTTTAGGCGCCCTCCGGAACAGCTAGCGCAAGTACTGAGACAAAGTCGAAACGAGGCCCGGCCGCAAGGTTGAAAGATACCGCAACGTTCCCGATCGATACAGTTGCTGCTGATGGCAAACCACTGCAGCCCCCAGAAACTTATCGCAAATTCGTAAATCAGTGCGGAGTTGTTGTAAGAGACCTGGTCCCGATCAACTTAATAGAATGGAATAAGCCGAAGACCGGGGCCAACGTTGGAGCTAGTTATGTCGATGAAAGATTGAAAAAAATTCTTTGCGAAACGCTATGGCTAAATTTCAGCGTAGCGAGCGATAAGAAGAAGAAAGTCGAGCAGTGGTCTTTGAAGAAGATGGCCACACAATTCAGAAGGTGGAAGAAAGAACTGTGGAAGAAATATAAGGACGAAGATCCAGTTTTCACTGGGAACCTAGTGAAGATAAGAGACACTTGGGATGATTTTAAGGCGTACAAGAAATCGGGTGTCTTTGCATCCCGATCGGCCACAAATTCGGAGAATGCGAAGAAGAAGAAATATCACCATATTTTGGGGTCAGGTGGCTACATGACTGCCCTGCCTAGGTGGCGAAGCTATGAAGCTGCGCTTGTGAAAAGAGGTATCATTCCACAGACACATGACTGGCCCGATAGGTCCAAGTTCTGGTTGTTCGCGCATGGGGCAACGTTGGACGCTGAGACTGGGATGATTGTTGCGGAGGGACCATGGTCGGAAAAAATAACAAAGGTCGTAGCAGAACTAGAGAAGGCAATAGAAGATGTTCGAAAAGGAACTTTTGTTCCCGATAGAGAGAACGACGAGCTGACGAGGGCACTCGGGAACCCCAAAAAGTGGGGACGAACACGAGGCTTTGGAGCCTCTACCCCGTGGAGCCAAGGGTTTGCAGCGGACATTGGAACTTACAGAAGCCGTGATAGAAGCAAGAAAAGGGCGATGGAACGGATATCGACATTAGAAGAAAAGGTGGATTTTCTCTTGAAGAAAGGGGGACACCGTATACCTGACACTGAAGAGGAGGTAGAACATCGTCCTGCACCTGATCAGCTGCAAATACAAGACGATCATGTAGCAGATGTCGTCCCATCTCAGCATAGAAGCAGCGTGGGTTGCATGCACCTGCAGCTAGAAGACGGTCGTGCAGTCGAACCGTCGGCGCCTCACTACCCCGTGGATGATATCACGGAGAAGACAAACTGTGAGATACATATGCCAATGGGGAACATATCCTTCAGGGTGGCGTCAGGCTATGCTTTACCGAATCAACCTGGAGCAAACTACCATGGTGGTCAGATTCCAGCATCCCATGCTCGTGTCGGGTTGTCAACAATTACGCCGGGATGCCATTCAATTGAGCTCCATATTCCTGGAGGTGAAGGCGAGAAGACACTGGGAGAAATGGAGCTTGGTATCATCTTGTGGAATAAGAAACACATCGTGTTTCCTAACTCGGCGCCAAGGCCACCGACTCCTCAAGGTACAAATGCACCATACCTCCATCAATTACTGAATGTTGCACCACATGTAAGCTTATTTTTAATAGTTTTTTCACTTTCGTACAGAGAATGCACGACCTCCAAGTTCACCCTCCAACGCACCTCCAAGTCCACCCCACAACGCAGATTGGGAGCCCGAGGCCGAGGGTCCATCGCCCGTGCACTCCCGTGAGCCGACGGATGCGCCCACTACGGGTACGGCAAAGCGGAAGCTGCAGTTCAGAAGAAACAGGACTCCTCCCAAGAAGAGACCAAGGAAATCCAAGAAAGTCGAGACTCCCCCGCAGTTACCAGGCCTGATGACTCCGGAGGAACTAACCGATGCCGTGAAAGCCAAAACCCAAGCATGGTTCGCACGGTTTCCCCTGAAGCCCCCCCAGACGTCTGGAAGGAAACTCTGAAGGACATCCCAAAGTGGAAAATTGAGCGGACCATCGACAACTTATAATATCCTGCACCGCCGCCACCGCCGCCCCTTTTAGACTATGAATGGTACATTGAGAAGACGCACACCGCACAGATGAAGCAGACGGAGGAGATGAAGCAGGCGGAGCAGACGAAATGCGGGAAACAAGTTCCCCAGCTCGGACAACAAGAAGCACGGTCAATTGCCCCGCTCAAGGTCTTATCTGACCAGGCTTCAGTGTCCGGTGCACGCATGGGCGACGTGGGTTACGCTATTGCTGATGTGGTATATACATACAAGCCCGGGCACCCTCTGGTCGAAAATCCTACTGCTCTAACAACCCAACTACGGAGTTTACATGATTGGTACTTGGAGGCCGCAAGGCAGAAGAGAGACTGTATCATGGCTCAAGTTCAGGATCAACACTACTTCGGAGATTACGGTGTCGAGGTTGGGTTCGATGATTTCTTCCAGGTGTACAATCAACGTGCCCTCGACAAGTCTATCCTCAGCTGCTACTGTTTGTAAGTGATTTATTTGTGTAATTTAATTATTTAGTTAAGCTCGCGTTCGTTGCCCGTATAATTATCACTCACGACATTCTTTTTGTACGCTACTATGCAGAATGAAGATTCGTGAATGCAGGCTGGCAGGAATCTGGGACTTTGGGTTCATTGACCCGTATTCGTATCATCAAAACACAATAGAAAGGTTCAACAAGGATACACCGGATGATTTGCTAAGGTTTTTGAAGCGACAAAGTACCAAAAAAGAAATACTTTGGCCCTACGGATTCAAGTGAGTGTGTTACTGTCTTGTAGACTGTGGGGACCCCAGACTAGCAGTCCGAGACCTCCAGTATGCATACATCCACGATCCCATGATCAGTCAGTCGTGAACAACATACTCAAGCTGGCATTGCAGATAACAACATCCACTACACGAATACACGGCTTACACAACTGGTCACTTGACTCAGTTGAAAACAACTGCCGCGCAGGGCAGGAACACACACTTAAAAACAGCGGAAGATTGCAAAACACACTCGTGGTAAACCCAAGTCACGCCTTGACTACCTACAGGCTACTGACTCGGAGACGTTCCTAGTTCGCATAGCCGTCAGCGACTCCATCTTCTTCAGGTTCGCCGGTTTTCTGCTCAAAGTCTGGCTAAGACAATAGCCAGGGACGAAACCATACATGAGTACGTTTGAATGTACTCCTGCAAGTCACCCTAAATGAAAGCTAAACATGCAAGTATGCAGATATAAAGGTGGTAGGAAGGCTTTAATTAGGGCTCAACTAGCCATGATGAATTTAAGGCTCATCATAGTTGCACAAGTTTTATTCTCCTTTGTTGAAGAAGATACTTCAAAAGATATTTTATTTCTCTTGTAGATAAAGCATGTCCACAAGGTTTTGATAAAACATTCTAGCATAAGAAAACATTTCTCTTTGCAAAACCTCTTGGAAAAACACATCTTTAAGATTATCATTTATCCGGTACCTCAAAGGTACAATCATTCCCTTTCAACGTACCTCCCAGGTACAAGTTCCAAAACACCTTTCCATCTTTTTGAAAACATTGACACAATGCTAGCTACATGGCCATTCAACTGTCCATATCCGAGGACGCGGCTATTCTGAATAGTTTTACTCTGCAGAGGTGTACACAATCCACAAGATCCAGTACATCCGCCGTGAACAACCACGGACTGTCCGAGACAGTATGCAACATCGGATAACTGGTCCTAACCATCCACTATGTCAGTGCTAGTAAATGACTACCTCTTCAACTGGGTTTGTTCTCCCCGGCACCGAGTGAGTCAGCCGTATCGATCCGGTTTCCCCTGACAACACACCGCCATGGCAGGAGACCCAACTATTGCAACCGGTGGCAAACTTAATCCCCACACTCTGAATGTCCCATTTCTCCCTCCTGGCGACAATTCGGTTCGGGGGACTCTAACCCCTATAGCACATTGAGGTAGACACGGACTAACCCCGACAAGCAATTAGCTAGACCCCGTTCCCATATTGGGGTAATGTGGCAGCACGGCTTGGTTGTCCGGCGAAGACTAGGTTATGTGTCATTTTTGGAAAAACAAGTCGAAAACATTTCCTTCTTCACAAACCTCCCTCGAACAAGGTCCCACCTTTCCTCGGGTTTCTTTTCCAAGCTTTTGTTTTCCAAAAACATCAAGTTAAAATGTCCACTAGGGGACTTAAGTGGATTAAGTTATGATACTAAAATATCTAAAGGGCTTGGTAACACCAAGATTATTTAGTGGATATAGCATATTAGATACATAAAATAGATAGAGGTATATTCCACTTAAAAGAATAGTTTTTGAATCAAACTTTTGTAAAACTTCAGAAGTAAAACATGCATGATAGATAATGATAAGTAAAACAACAGAAAGCATTTAGAATGGCTTGCCTTGGCTCTGGTCTTGGTCTCGCTCTTGAAATAAACAAGAGTTGCAATAAAAACCTCTCCGGGAAATAATACCGTCTTCGTTATCTAACGCCGTAAACACTAAAAGGAAAACACCCAATCAGAACCAAACAAAGGCAAGCACTTGATAAAATGTAAACATACAGCAAGCATTTCATCAAACAAGTACACTCACAAAAAAAAAAATTACTAGGGTGCACACCAACAAGCAAAACATTCATAGACAACACACATGAATAACACTAGAATAGGTGCTAAGGACCCTCAACCAAAATGGCATGAGTTCAGTGGGTGTGCCACTCTCATATCATGCTCAAATAAGGTTAAATGACTCTCTGGTCATTCATGAGGATGAGCAAAATAACAACAAAACAACCTAGGAACACATACACATGCATAGGAAAATATTATCAAGCAATACTACAAGCCCATAGTAACTAATGCTTTTCTAATCATGGAAAATTAGTAAAACCAGTACCTAAGCAACCTAATAACAGAGAAAAATCAATAACAAACATACCATGGCATCACTCAATGCATGAGAATGATCATGGAGCAAAACAACTATTAAAACTAGACATGAAAAAGGGCTATTTAGACAAGCAGACATGCATAACCATAAGAGATTATTAAAAATGATTTATTCTAACATGATGGATCTGTAAGATGAACTCCACATAACAGAGAAAACAACATCTAGACATGCTAGTAATATCAAAATAACAACCTAAACAATTTATCAAAAACTAAGCATGCAAATAACTACTATGGCAGAAATCACCTAAAACTAGCATGGCATGCCAAAATTATCTAGAGCTCACTCAAGCATGCAAGCAAGTAGAATATGGTAGAATAACAGTAGATATTCTAGGGAAAACAATACTAAAGCATTTATGAAAGTCATCATACCCATAAGAAGAAATACAAGATTTATCCTAATATTACAAGGAAAACAACCCTATGGAAATATACTACAACAACATGCTTTTCACACATATTTTCCTAACATGATAATGACACACTCAAAACACAAATAAAAAATGTAATGATACCCTACACATGCTAGGAACCAATTTTATAATAAGAACAATATAACACACAATTTAATAAAGGCAAGGCAATAAAATGCAGAAAAGAGCTAAACACTAAATATTGCACCAATCCTATTCTGTAACTCCTAACATCATGAAAATGTAGCATAAGGTGCTCCTAGTCACTAGAAAACCAACCCAATTGGATTCACATCAAAATTCATCACCAATAAAATTAAACAATTCACAGAAGTGCTCTCTGGCCTAAACACTAACATGCATGTCATTTTCAATCAGCAACTCAAGTCAACACAAGGCCAACTGCAACAGATAGATAATATCAAGGGCTACTCAGAACAGTTGAGTTTGCATGATTTGGATACTTAAAACTCAAGTTATTAAAGAAATGGTGTTAATGAGTGCCTCTGCCATTTATTTTGTTTCTCCTAAAATACAGCACAAAATATGGATCTGCAAGTTGGAGGTGGTTAGTAAAATGTTGATCTACAACTGTGATTTTTAGTTTGGCAATATTTGCACTTTAACTATTTTAAAAAGGATTAAACCAGAGCAGCAGAAATGGTTCTACAGGAAAAGGAAAAATCAACCTGTCAAAAAAACAAAATGGGCCCGATCTGTAATTCAGAGGCAGAGCAGAGGCTGGATTCGGAGTTTTGGGCCAGCCCATGAGTTTATCCCGCCTGCGAAAAAATCAAACTGCTGACGAATGGGCCGGCCCGTCAGTGGGCTAGATAAGTGGCTTAAGATCTACCGCTGGATCCCAATCCAACGGCCAGGAATCGATCGTGCCGGGCCAACCGCCGGTGACCAAAAACTGCGGCTGCGTCCGCACCGGCCACCGCAGCGGAGGATGGAGCTCGCCGCCGGGGTCTCCCGTGGGCGCCTGGATGCGCGGAAAGCAGCAGGAGCTCCAAGGAGACGATCCTAAGCCGTTGCTTTCGTCTGCAAGTGCAGGGAATGCCTCCAGCAAGGGATTCTGCGAGGTCCCGCGGCCGGTGACCTCGGTCGAGGATGGCGACGAACCTGCGACGTAATAGAATGGAAACTGAGATTTCTCAACGTCATATAGGAACAATAGGGGTCCAGGGAAAAAGAAAGTAGGAGGAACCATACGCAGAGATGGACTGAATCAGCGTCGCGACGGGGTGCTCACCGGCGGTGAGTTCATGCACGATGCCATCAATTTATAGTGCTAGGGAGGGTGCTTTTTGCACCGGAGGTCAATTGGCGTGGAGAGGAGGCGATTTGACAACGTCCCATCGAAAAATAGAGCTCGGAGAGGGCTCGCATCGGAGATCCGCGCCCGGCGTCCATGGTGAGCTCGGACATGCAAGCTCAGAGAGGAGGAGGCGAAGTGGAGCACTGCTACGGTGGGTATGGGGTGTGTTCACTCTCCAGAGATCGATAGGGGACCCGTAGATGTGCGGAGTGGAGGAGAACGAGTGGAGTCCTCCGAGCACACACAGGTGTTCGACAGCGAGTACAGGGAGAAGGAGAGCGAGTGGGAGGAAATGGGGGGCACGGGTGAGTTCCTGGGAGGCTCATGGAGCTTGTAGACTAGCCCGTGAAGATCGGCATGATGCCCAGGTGTTGGAACGTGAGCGACGTGGCGAGGGCGCCCTGGACACCATGGCCAGCTTGTGGGAATAGAGGAAAGAGACAAGGAGAGGGGGTGGGTTTCTCCCAGAGTGTTCACGGGGGTGAGAGGGGTGTGCTGGCGCAAGGGCTGCTTCTAGGTTGGACAGAGGAGGTGGAGTAGAAAAATGGTGAGGGATCACCATCCTTGTCCTCATGTTGGTGGATGGGAGAGAGGGGTAGGATCAGCTAGACCATGTCTAGGAGTGTAATAGAGGTGTTTTCTACTCCTCAGAACAAGATAGAGGTAGCTAGAGTACAATAATAGATCAAGGCATGTATGAACTCAATAGTGACCAGAGTAACCAGAGGTGGTTTTGCTTGTTTTCACCAAATTTTTGAATAGAACAGATATGAAATATCATGTCCATTGGGTAGAGGATGAAAAATGGAGTCTAGGGGTGGTGGTCTCAAGAGTTTTTGAAAATATTTCTTTCACAAAATTTTGGGAATTCAAAAATGGCAGAAACTGTTTTTAAATGTTTTCTCCAAAATTTTCAAAACAACTTGACAATGTTTTTCTATAAATAGGTCCCACATGACCATAGGCATGTTGGGTAATTTTTCCAAGATTTTAGGAAATACTTTTCTTCACAAAATATTTTAAAATCCATTTCTGGCCTTTTGGAAAATGGAAAATAATAAATAGTAAAATGCTTTGAAAACAAATATTTTTGAGTTGAGATGATAGAGTACATAATATAGGTCTCAAAAGTGATTTTTAATAAACAACTCCTTTGAAAATATTTGAGACACCAAGTGGAAAAAATGGTGAAAACATGAGTTTAATTAATAGTTTAAAAACCAAGAGAGATAAATAATCAAATGGTCTTTGGAAAATAAATGGACCATATGAAGGTGATTTATAGGTCATGGAGATTACAATAGTAGGTTCATTGGGCCTGAAAACAATAAGGAGTGATTTGGAGTAGTATGGACAAAGTGCTTCATGACAAAGGTGATATGGTCATTATCTTGGGAATGCCTTCAATAGGACTTTGATAGATGATACAAAAGGGTTTCAACATCCAAGATAACAACTTGGATAGATAGCATAGATGTTAAACATGATATAGATGAGGGAACATTGATGAATAGAACAACATTTGACATAAAGGCATGTCTCCCAGGTTGGAAGTTTTTAAGAAAACAGAAGATGATATGGACATGTGATGGAATATGATATAGATGCTTGATCTTATTATTATTAAGTTTTATTATCTTTAAAACAGCACACAGTTATCAACAAACAGAAATAAATACCTCAAGCAAACACAAGATAAGATCACACAACAAGCAGATAACATAACAAGTCACACAAGATCACTCAAACAACTAAGTTCTTCAATTTAATTTCCAGGATGTTTTCTCATGTGTTAAATAGAGGTAGTGATCAAGGCATACCATGACAAGAGAATTTTATAAAGAGGTTCATCTCAGAAGTTGTTATTTCCAAATGAATATATTTGAGGTTAAACACAGGGGTAACATAGTCCCCTTTTATTGTTTTTGCAAAAGAAGGAAGTGATAAAGAGTTTTTGACATACTTGCAAAAACATATTGGTTGAAAACAGGTTGGAGATGATTAGCTCCAAAATACTCCCCATAGTTTTGGAAATTATCTTTTGTTTTTCTCAAAACTTGGTCTTTGGGTTTCCTTTAAAATCAAAACATTTTCAAAAAGGTTTTTGCCAAAACAGGGTGATGGAAGAAGATGATAAGTTTTCTTGTCATGACTTGATCACAAGGGTTGGGTTTTAGGAAAGTTAAAAACATTGGTTTTAATGTTAGTTGTTAACAAACTCAAACACAAACACAAACAACAACCAAATAGAAATGAAAACACAAGCATGAGTCAAACATATTAAAAAGTTTTTGTTGGCCCTGATTTTTGGGTTATTGAAAACAAGTTTTCCTGTTTTCCCAAAAATTGGGCTGTTACAGCTCTTCCCCCCTTAAAATGAATCTCGTCCCCGAGATTCGTAAGTGGGTACTTAAGAGTGTAACTAAAAACAAGAGTCTCAGGCTTCTTCAACTTTTGTAAATGAAGATTCTTTGACGAGGTGGTCTCTTCTGAGAACTCGAGGTGTTGATGCTGTTAGAATGATGCTTGTCGAGGAGGTGGATGTATTCACTTGACAGTTCATGTCCTTGTTGCTGATGTTGGTGGAACGACACAAGATAGTGAAGGGTCTTGATTTCGCTGCTTCGCAGACCTTCTGTGGTTGTCTGGACCTGATCTTCTTTAGGAGTTTCACGGGTAGTTACCCATGACAACAATCGAGTCTCATAGGGCGTCAGGTCCGTGGACTTGACTCTCTCCGATTATTGCTATGAGAGCCGTTAGAAACTCCTATGCTTCCTGGATTCTTGAGTGGTTGACAGCGTTGAAGTGCGGATGCTTCCCCCCTTTGATTGGTCTTGTAGGTTGTCGGGGATTATCTTCGTCTTCGTCTCACTTTTGCTTGGTGGCGACGGCAGGTCGTGGAAGAATTTGTTGGGTCTTGATCTTCATGGGGCTTTGTAGGCGTCTTCACAGGTGATTTAGGATCACATAGTTAGCTTTCCCTCGGGAAAACTAGCTAGCGCCTTAAGCAAAATGTCGGTTATATGTTAGTCTAAAATTAGACAGCTATGTTAGTAGTGTTAGACTAGTAAAAGTTTTTGTTGGTGTCGCGAGACACGTCTCGCGTCTTCTCGGGTTTGAATCTGAATTTGTCGTTCTTCATGACGGCTCTTGATGTAGTTCAACAAAATGGCGCGTGAAGTCCGTCGTCCATCTTGAAGAAGATTTAAGAGATCTTGGGCTCTCGGGTTGAAGTAGAGAGCGCTCCACAATCTTGCAGTCCTCATGAGGGAATGGGAGATAAAACTTTTTAAAAGGGCTTTTGCTAAGTCAGACTTTTGAAGAGATACCCAAAAATAGTAGCTAAGGCCGACATGGCAAAAAGATTTGTTCGCAAACAAGCAGGAACAAAGCAAGAGGTGGATGTGTGGTGACTTTGTTTTTGCCGAAAAGGCGTGCTTGTGAAACACACATGAAAACAAGTCCAAAACACACACAACAAGGGAGCAAGTAAAAACATACCGCAAAAACACACAATTAGCACACATGCAAAAGGGCAAACAAGGTACCTTTAGTACCAGCAACCGTCTATTACCGCGGAAGAACGGGTTAGCTCAAGTAAAACAACTGAGCGAAACCTATCAATTCCTATGGGTCTGGGTCGACAAAAGGGTCGTTGAGGTCTCCTCTTTATCTCCTCTTGATGTTGGGGTCTTCGGAAGAAAGTTTCTTTTTCTTCGGGTTGCTAACTACTAAAGTCTTCTCGGGACATCGCCAAGTATGTAATTGTTTTATAGAAAGATAACGGAAGAAAACTTTTTGATATACTTTTAAATGAAAACTAAAATATTATAAACTCATGTTTATTTATTTCAAAAATATTCGGAGTCATGGAAAGAAAAGACAAACAAGGTATGATTACTATTTTTATTGCTTTTCTTCAAAACTTCAGTTTTATAAACAAGGCAATCATTTTTTTAAAGTAAGAGGAAAAATGGAAACCATGCTTAGGGTTCCTTAGATAAAATATTTTAGGCAGTAATATAGTGTTTACCAAAATAGTTTTGTTTCCTATCTGACGTCCATGCTAAACTAAGGTCTCCTAAAGTCAGGATGGCTCTGATACCAACTCTGTGGGGACCCCAGACTAGCAGTCCGAGACCTCCAGTATGCATACATTCACGATCCCATGATCAGTCAGTCGTGAACAACATACTCAAGCTGGCATTGCAGATAACAACATCCACTACACGAATACACGGCTTACACAACTGGTCACTTGACTCAGTTGAAAACAACTGCCGCGCAGGGCAGGAACACACACTTAAAAACAGCGGAAGATTGCAAAACACACTCGTGGTAAACCCAAGTCACGCCTTGACTACCTACAGGCTACTGACTCGGAGACGTTCCTAGTTCGCATAGCCGTCAGCGACTCCATCTTCTTCAGGTTCGCCGGTTTTCTGCTCAAAGTCTGGCTAAGACAATAGCCAGGGACGAAACCATACATGAGTACGTTTGAATGTACTCCTGCAAGTCACCCTAAATGAAAGCTAAACATGCAAGTATGCAGATATAAAGGTGGTAGGAAGGCTTTAATTAGGGCTCAACTAGCCATGATGAATTTAAGGCTCATCATAGTTGCACAAGTTTTATTCTCCTTTGTTGAAGAAGATACTTCAAAAGATATTTTATTTCTCTTGTAGATAAAGCATGTCCACAAGGTTTTGATAAAACATTCTAGCATAAGAAAACATTTCTCTTTGCAAAACCTCTTGGAAAAACACATCTTTAAGATTATCATTTATCCGGTACCTCAAAGGTACAATCATTCCCTTTCAACGTACCTCCCAGGTACAAGTTCCAAAACACCTTTCCATCTTTTTGAAAACATTGACACAATGCTAGCTACATGGCCATTCAACTGTCCATATCCGAGGACGCGGCTATTCTGAATAGTTTTACTCTGCAGAGGTGTACACAATCCACAAGATCCAGTACATCCGCCGTGAACAACCACGGACTGTCCGAGACAGTATGCAACATCGGATAACTGGTCCTAACCATCCACTATGTCAGTGCTAGTAAATGACTACCTCTTCAACTGGGTTTGTTCTCCCCGGCACCGAGTGAGTCAGCCGTATCGATCCGGTTTCCCCTGACAACACACCGCCATGGCAGGAGACCCAACTATTGCAACCGGTGGCAAACTTAATCCCCACACTCTGAATGTCCCATTTCTCCCTCCTGGCGACAATTCGGTTCGGGGGACTCTAACCCCTATAGCACATTGAGGTAGACACGGACTAACCCCGACAAGCAATTAGCTAGACCCCGTTCCCATATTGGGGTAATGTGGCAGCACGGCTTGGTTGTCCGGCGAAGACTAGGTTATGTGTCATTTTTGGAAAAACAAGTCGAAAACATTTCCTTCTTCACAAACCTCCCTCGAACAAGGTCCCACCTTTCCTCGGGTTTCTTTTCCAAGCTTTTGTTTTCCAAAAACATCAAGTTAAAATGTCCACTAGGGGACTTAAGTGGATTAAGTTATGATACTAAAATATCTAAAGGGCTTGGTAACACCAAGATTATTTAGTGGATATAGCATATTAGATACATAAAATAGATAGAGGTATATTCCACTTAAAAGAATAGTTTTTGAATCAAACTTTTGTAAAACTTCAGAAGTAAAACATGCATGATAGATAATGATAAGTAAAACAACAGAAAGCATTTAGAATGGCTTGCCTTGGCTCTGGTCTTGGTCTCGCTCTTGAAATAAACAAGAGTTGCAATAAAAACCTCTCCGGGAAATAATACCGTCTTCGTTATCTAACGCCGTAAACACTAAAAGGAAAACACCCAATCAGAACCAAACAAAGGCAAGCACTTGATAAAATGTAAACATACAGCAAGCATTTCATCAAACAAGTACACTCACAAAAAAAAAAATTACTAGGGTGCACACCAACAAGCAAAACATTCATAGACAACACACATGAATAACACTAGAATAGGTGCTAAGGACCCTCAACCAAAATGGCATGAGTTCAGTGGGTGTGCCACTCTCATATCATGCTCAAATAAGGTTAAATGACTCTCTGGTCATTCATGAGGATGAGCAAAATAACAACAAAACAACCTAGGAACACATACACATGCATAGGAAAATATTATCAAGCAATACTACAAGCCCATAGTAACTAATGCTTTTCTAATCATGGAAAATTAGTAAAACCAGTACCTAAGCAACCTAATAACAGAGAAAAATCAATAACAAACATACCATGGCATCACTCAATGCATGAGAATGATCATGGAGCAAAACAACTATTAAAACTAGACATGAAAAAGGGCTATTTAGACAAGCAGACATGCATAACCATAAGAGATTATTAAACATGATTTATTCTAACATGATGGATCTGTAAGATGAACTCCACATAACAGAGAAAACAACATCTAGACATGCTAGTAATATCAAAATAACAACCTAAACAATTTATCAAAAACTAAGCATGCAAATAACTACTATGGCAGAAATCACCTAAAACTAGCATGGCATGCCAAAATTATCTAGAGCTCACTCAAGCATGCAAGCAAGTAGAATATGGTAGAATAACAGTAGATATTCTAGGGAAAACAATACTAAAGCATTTATGAAAGTCATCATACCCATAAGAAGAAATACAAGATTTATCCTAATATTACAAGGAAAACAACCCTATGGAAATATACTACAACAACATGCTTTTCACACATATTTTCCTAACATGATAATGACACACTCAAAACACAAATAAAAAATGTAATGATACCCTACACATGCTAGGAACCAATTTTATAATAAGAACAATATAACACACAATTTAATAAAGGCAAGGCAATAAAATGCAGAAAAGAGCTAAACACTAAATATTGCACCAATCCTATTCTGTAACTCCTAACATCATGAAAATGTAGCATAAGGTGCTCCTAGTCACTAGAAAACCAACCCAATTGGATTCACATCAAAATTCATCACCAATAAAATTAAACAATTCACAGAAGTGCTCTCTGGCCTAAACACTAACATGCATGTCATTTTCAATCAGCAACTCAAGTCAACACAAGGCCAACTGCAACAGATAGATAATATCAAGGGCTACTCAGAACAGTTGAGTTTGCATGATTTGGATACTTAAAACTCAAGTTATTAAAGAAATGGTGTTAATGAGTGCCTCTGCCATTTATTTTGTTTCTCCTAAAATACAGCACAAAATATGGATCTGCAAGTTGGAGGTGGTTAGTAAAATGTTGATCTACAACTGTGATTTTTAGTTTGGCAATATTTGCACTTTAACTATTTTAAAAAGGATTAAACCAGAGCAGCAGAAATGGTTCTACAGGAAAAGGAAAAATCAACCTGTCAAAAAAACAAAATGGGCCCGATCTGTAATTCAGAGGCAGAGCAGAGGCTGGATTCGGAGTTTTGGGCCAGCCCATGAGTTTATCCCGCCTGCGAAAAAATCAAACTGCTGACGAATGGGCCGGCCCGTCAGTGGGCTAGATAAGTGGCTTAAGATCTACCGCTGGATCCCAATCCAACGGCCAGGAATCGATCGTGCCGGGCCAACCGCCGGTGACCAAAAACTGCGGCTGCGTCCGCACCGGCCACCGCAGCGGAGGATGGAGCTCGCCGCCGGGGTCTCCCGTGGGCGCCTGGATGCGCGGAAAGCAGCAGGAGCTCCAAGGAGACGATCCTAAGCCGTTGCTTTCGTCTGCAAGTGCAGGGAATGCCTCCAGCAAGGGATTCTGCGAGGTCCCGCGGCCGGTGACCTCGGTCGAGGATGGCGACGAACCTGCGACGTAATAGAATGGAAACTGAGATTTCTCAACGTCATATAGGAACAATAGGGGTCCAGGGAAAAAGAAAGTAGGAGGAACCATACGCAGAGATGGACTGAATCAGCGTCGCGACGGGGTGCTCACCGGCGGTGAGTTCATGCACGATGCCATCAATTTATAGTGCTAGGGAGGGTGCTTTTTGCACCGGAGGTCAATTGGCGTGGAGAGGAGGCGATTTGACAACGTCCCATCGAAAAATAGAGCTCGGAGAGGGCTCGCATCGGAGATCCGCGCCCGGCGTCCATGGTGAGCTCGGACATGCAAGCTCAGAGAGGAGGAGGCGAAGTGGAGCACTGCTACGGTGGGTATGGGGTGTGTTCACTCTCCAGAGATCGATAGGGGACCCGTAGATGTGCGGAGTGGAGGAGAACGAGTGGAGTCCTCCGAGCACACACAGGTGTTCGACAGCGAGTACAGGGAGAAGGAGAGCGAGTGGGAGGAAATGGGGGGCACGGGTGAGTTCCTGGGAGGCTCATGGAGCTTGTAGACTAGCCCGTGAAGATCGGCATGATGCCCAGGTGTTGGAACGTGAGCGACGTGGCGAGGGCGCCCTGGACACCATGGCCAGCTTGTGGGAATAGAGGAAAGAGACAAGGAGAGGGGGTGGGTTTCTCCCAGAGTGTTCACGGGGGTGAGAGGGGTGTGCTGGCGCAAGGGCTGCTTCTAGGTTGGACAGAGGAGGTGGAGTAGAAAAATGGTGAGGGATCACCATCCTTGTCCTCATGTTGGTGGATGGGAGAGAGGGGTAGGATCAGCTAGACCATGTCTAGGAGTGTAATAGAGGTGTTTTCTACTCCTCAGAACAAGATAGAGGTAGCTAGAGTACAATAATAGATCAAGGCATGTATGAACTCAATAGTGACCAGAGTAACCAGAGGTGGTTTTGCTTGTTTTCACCAAATTTTTGAATAGAACAGATATGAAATATCATGTCCATTGGGTAGAGGATGAAAAATGGAGTCTAGGGGTGGTGGTCTCAAGAGTTTTTGAAAATATTTCTTTCACAAAATTTTGGGAATTCAAAAATGGCAGAAACTGTTTTTAAATGTTTTCTCCAAAATTTTCAAAACAACTTGACAATGTTTTTCTATAAATAGGTCCCACATGACCATAGGCATGTTGGGTAATTTTTCCAAGATTTTAGGAAATACTTTTCTTCACAAAATATTTTAAAATCCATTTATGGCCTTTTGGAAAATGGAAAATAATAAATAGTAAAATGCTTTGAAAACAAATATTTTTGAGTTGAGATGATAGAGTACATAATATAGGTCTCAAAAGTGATTTTTAATAAACAACTCCTTTGAAAATATTTGAGACACCAAGTGGAAAAAATGGTGAAAACATGAGTTTAATTAATAGTTTAAAAACCAAGAGAGATAAATAATCAAATGGTCTTTGGAAAATAAATGGACCATATGAAGGTGATTTATAGGTCATGGAGATTACAATAGTAGGTTCATTGGGCCTGAAAACAATAAGGAGTGATTTGGAGTAGTATGGACAAAGTGCTTCATGACAAAGGTGATATGGTCATTATTTTGGGAATGCCTTCAATAGGACTTTGATAGATGATACAAAAGGGTTTCAACATCCAAGATAACAACTTGGATAGATAGCATAGATGTTAAACATGATATAGATGAGGGAACATTGATGAATAGAACAACATTTGACATAAAGGCATGTCTCCCAGGTTGGAAGTTTTTAAGAAAACAGAAGATGATATGGACATGTGATGGAATATGATATAGATGCTTGATCTTATTATTATTAAGTTTTATTATCTTTAAAACAGCACACAGTTATCAACAAACAGAAATAAATACCTCAAGCAAACACAAGATAAGATCACACAACAAGCAGATAACATAACAAGTCACACAAGATCACTCAAACAACTAAGTTCTTCAATTTAATTTCCAGGATGTTTTCTCATGTGTTAAATAGAGGTAGTGATCAAGGCATACCATGACAAGAGAATTTTATAAAGAGGTTCATCTCAGAAGTTGTTATTTCCAAATGAATATATTTGAGGTTAAACACAGGGGTAACATAGTCCCCTTTTATTGTTTTTGCAAAAGAAGGAAGTGATAAAGAGTTTTTGACATACTTGCAAAAACATATTGGTTGAAAACAGGTTGGAGATGATTAGCTCCAAAATACTCCCCATAGTTTTGGAAATTATCTTTTGTTTTTCTCAAAACTTGGTCTTTGGGTTTCCTTTAAAATCAAAACATTTTCAAAAAGGTTTTTGCCAAAACAGGGTGATGGAAGAAGATGATAAGTTTTCTTGTCATGACTTGATCACAAGGGTTGGGTTTTAGGAAAGTTAAAAACATTGGTTTTAATGTTAGTTGTTAACAAACTCAAACACAAACACAAACAACAACCAAATAGAAATGAAAACACAAGCATGAGTCAAACATATTAAAAAGTTTTTGTTGGCCCTGATTTTTGGGTTATTGAAAACAAGTTTTCCTGTTTTCCCAAAAATTGGGCTGTTACATAGACATTCCATTTTGCTTACCTGATGTTAAGTGTAATTGATTAGTATGCATGACTGCGTGTGTACACGTGCACAACGGCCACTTCATATTGTTCATCATTAGAATCGATAAAGGACAAGTTGAAGTCTGGGACTCGTTAAACTGGGGCGCTGACACATGGAAGACCGCGCGTCAGATGCTTCAAAAGTATATATATCGGCCTCTTTCGTTCATCGGCCTCTTTTTCGTTCATTTCCTGATATCAAGTAAGTAATAATTAACTCTTCTATTCATTTTTCTTTTGTCGCCCAGGGTTTGGCAAATGTTCATCAAGGAAGAACCCGGTACATGGGCAGACAAACTCCACTTTCAGATTAACAAAGTAAGTAGTACTACGTATCCTGATTTCAATACCATTACCATTCTCTTGATTATTATTAATTTGACTGAATTATGTTTCTCGTATATAGAAAGTCCCGCAACAACCACAGGGAACTGATTATTGTGGATACTACGTTTGCGAGTTCATTCACAGGACGATCAATGAGAAATCCCGTACTTCCAGAAATCTAGAGGTACGTAACCGGATCTTCACAACTTTATTTATGTTGCCATTAATTTTGTTTAGTTTGGTTCATAACTTAATTGTTTTCATCTACTTCTTTTAAAGATGGCACGAAAGCGGGCGCACCTCAAACCAATCGACCGTTGCAAGGCTATTGCGGAGGAATTGGCAGGATTTCTTCTCACGCAAGTCATAGCAGAAGACGGAGAATTTTTCCATCCTATGAACCAATAGCCAGCTCCCTTCTCTATGCAAGTATACAGCTATTGAAACCGAACTTCAAATTATGTAATTCTCGGTCGATTACTTCGTGTTACATGTATATATATATGTACTTTTATTTGGTGCATCAACATTTAACCGCAAACACGGAATCGGAAACACTTAACCGCAAACACGGAATCGTTGTTTCCGGATACGTATTTCCGATTACGTGTTTTCCGATTCCGTGTTCGTAAAAAACGAAACACGGACACACGGAAACGGAAAGACTAAACGGAAACACGTAAACGGAAACCCTGAAAATACGGAACACGCCCTAAACCCTAAACCCTAAATACGGAATCGGAAACCCTGAATAGAAAAGGAAAAAAAAGAGAAAAAAAAAGCTTTAGGACCGGTTGGTGTTACCAACTGGTTCTAAAGGTCCTCCGCCTGCGCGCGCTCTTCGGTGCCCACGTGGAGGCCTTTAGAACCGGTTGCTGACAGACCGGTTCTAAAGGGGGGGCCTTTAGTCCCGGATACGTAGCACCGGATTTGTATCCGAGTCCAAAGGCCCTTACAAACCGGTGCTACTGCCCTGTTCTCCACCAGTGATTGTAGATGATGCCATCTCCATTGACGCGGATGCCAAAACGAAGAAGGCTATCAAAACCCTAAATTATTGAAATAACTAGTTTAGCAAAAAACTCCACCCATAGATTGGGTTCCCCACCCCTCCTGACGCCGGCAAAGCCGGCCGGAAGAGGGGGGACCGTCTTGTGGAGGAGGCGAAGGTGGAGGCGGCGGCTGTTTTTCCTGGCGGCTGTTTTAACGACGTAAATATTTAACCACTTGATCATTGATGGCTTTCTTCATTTCTTCTTGAACATCTTGTGAAACTGCTTTCCTTTTGAAAACAAATATGTCCATAATATATCTGCGTTCGGTAAAAGAATATAGGACAATTTATGGGAATTACTAGCCGAGCTGTGCGGATGATTTGTTCTGAAAAACAATTACTGATCTAGGGCAGGAAAGGGATGGACAGACCCTGACTGCGCCTCAGCGCCTGCCGCGGTGCCGCCTCGCCTAGTCGCCTTGCGTCCTGCGTCGATCGCCGTTGCCGAGACCTTGTCTTTTCTAGTTTCCATGCGGCTTCTTGGTCTCATCGATAGATGCAGCCAAGACGTGCGGTTATTTTTACTAGAGTACAACCTACGAGAACAAGACGCGGCGCCGCCTATGCCCTGCGTCGTGTCTGGTACAATCGACCTTTTTTTTTGTAAAGAGGTACAACTGTTCGCTACTCGCCTCGAGTCTGCAGGCAGGATCCTAGTCTTCTAAGTCGTTCACTCGGACGTTAGGAGAATGGGCCTTGCAGCCCACGTCCCACCCTGATGCACAACGTGAAGCCCACCCTGATGCACATGCCGGTTTGAGATATTAACGTACTAGTAAAAACGAAATTGACCCGTATTCATGTGCCTCAGGTTCAGACAATGGAGCTCCGCCTCTGCCACCAAAGGAACTAATGCTATGGAGGGAGGAAGGAGGAAGAACAAGGAAAATAACAAATGAATCCCTAGATCTAGATCCAATAGGTCCCCCTCACAATAAGGAGGAATAGATTGGTGGAGTTGTAGATCTAGATCGCATGTCTCTTTTCCCTCAAGTGGAATAAAGAATCATTAGAGGGATTGAGAGGTAGCAAGCTTTTGGAGGTCAACAATGGAGGTCAAACTTGCCCAAAGAGTTGGAGAACCATTGGGGAAGAAGACCCCTTAAATAGGTCACCCAAATATCCAACCGTTGTGTGCAAAAATGCATAGGGCGGTACTACCGGTGAAATCACCGGTAGTACGAATCCACCGGTAGTACCGTAACGGGCATCCCGAAGGGTTTTCCGGCGGTACCGGCACCGATACTACCGCAGCTGGGAAAAACTGAAGAACACACGGTACGAAAACTGTTGTAACTTTTGCATCCAGACTCCGTTTTTATGTTCTTGGGCTCGTTAAAATCGCAACGACAAGAACTACAAGATATGAAGATAAACATCATAGTCAAAAATGTCACAATAAAACAAAATAATGAAAGGTTTGACCTATCTATAAAGGACAACCGGTAGAAACCTCCAACATAAAAAATGCGATAAGTTTTTCATACGAAATCCATTTTTTATGATATTGAGCTTGAAATAAAGAACATTATCTAAACCCACACATGGATTAGACCCAAATAAGAACTAAGAAGGATGATGCCAAGTATGCAAATGTTTGAGCTCTCTACGATAGATACGATCAAGATACGCATTCAAGAGGCCCTCTTGATAGAACGGTTATCGATCTTATAATCCGGTCTCCCAACTAACATAATGAGACTTGTAAAATAGAAACCCTATCTATGGCATACCTTTGCCTTGCGCAATCCAATTGAGCTAGATGATAACGATCTTAATCACCTCAAGTTGGACCACCTTTCTGATTCGCTTTACTTTGCGAAGACTTGTAAATTGCTCCCCCATAAGCTAATATGAGAGATCTTCTCACGTGTCCATCTTCAGTTGACCATAATCTCCATATGGGTGACAAGTTTCAAGCATATGTAATCTTCTTGATGCTCGTATTGAACTTTCACAACACACACACTTGATGACAATTCTTCTTCTTGATCATATAGATATATTCACTATAAGCAAAGATCTTGATAGCATCCAACCTTGAATCCAACACATGGAGTTCAAGTGGTACCAATGGACAAACCTACAAGAATGTCTCAATGCAAACATTAGTCCATAAGGATTGTCATTAATTACCAAAACCATACACGGGTGAACCATGCACTTACAATGGTGTAGTCTCTATTTTGTCAATTGGCCAGCTATAATTTGTTCACCCAACATGTTATTTATCTGTTATGGAGAGACACCAATAGTGAACTATGGTCCCTGATACGTCTCCAACGTATCGATAATTTATGATGATCCATGATCATATTATGTCAATTGCTACTTGTTTTCTCCCTTATTCATAGCATTTTTATATGTTTTCCGGGACTAACCTATTAACAAGATGCCAAGTGCCACTTCCCTGTTTTCTGCTGTTTTTGGTTTCAGAAAAGTTGTTCTGGAAACATTCTCGGAATTGGACCCCACAAAGCCCGAAGTGCCTATTTTCCCCGAAAGACTCCAGAAGACCGAAGGAGAGTCGAAGACGAGCACCAGGGGGCACACCATAGGGTGGCGCGCCCCCTAGCCGCGCGAGCTATGGGTGTGGGGCCCCTGGAGCTCCACCGCCTTTGCCCTTTCTCCTATTTAATCCCCCAGATGGAAAACCCTAAGCACCTGATTAAAAATCCCCGAAAAGTTACGTAGCCGCCGTCATCGTCAACCCTAGATCAGGGGGGTTCTGAAGCTGTCTCCGGCACCCTGCCAGAGAGGAGATCATCACCGGAGGCTTCTACATCACCATGCCTGCCTCCGGAGTGATGCGTGAGTAGTTCATCCTTGGACTACGGGTTCGTAGCTGTAGCTAGATGGTTGTCTTCTCCTCATATGCCTCCATGTTTAGATCTCGTGAACTGCCTATCATGATCAAGATTGATCTTATGTAATTATATATGCTATGTTTGCTGGGATCCGATGAATATTGAACAGTTGCCAATTGATTATAGTCTTTATTGCATATGTTATTTGTGATCTTGCATGCTTTCCGTTACTAGTGGTTGCTCTGGCAAAGTAGTTGCTAGTGACTCCAAGAGGGAGTATTTATGCTTGATAGTGGGTTCATGCCTCCTCATCGCCTTGCTCGAGTGACAGAAACGTGAAGGGGGAGGATGTGTTCTTGCCATTAGGGAGAAAACAGCGGTGAGAGTGCCCGAGTGCATAATCATTGCTTACATTACACACATTTTTTAATGCAGCTATCTGTTGCTTTTGCAACTTAATACCTAAGGGGGTTCGGATGATAACCTGAGGGTGGATTATTAATCATAGATGTAGATGGATTTCGGTCTATGTATATTGTTGTAATGCCCGCACTAAATATCATAGTAGTCATCGTGTTATAATGTGCACTACGGTGCAATCTCTATTTGTCAATTGTCGAGCTGTAACTTGTTCACCCATCATGTTATCTTTATGGAGAGACACCACTTGTGAACCTATGAACCCTGGTCCATTTTCCACACTGTTAAACAAACCACAACAATTTCCTACTCTCTTTACTTACTGCAAGCATACATTATTTTCCACACTATACGTCTAATCTTTGTTTTCAGCAAGTCCGGTGAGATTGACAACCTCACTATACCGTTGGGACAAAGTATTTTGGTTGTGTTGTGTACAGGTTCCACGTTGTTGCTGACACCGATGAGGCGCCATCACCACCGTTAGTGGCATCAACCTTCCCGAGATCCTCTTCCTCCTACTGATTGATAACCTTGGTTCTTAACTGAGGGAAATTCTTGCCGCTTGCTCATCACACCCTCCTCTTGGGGTTTCCAACACAAAGCAGTCAAAGAATTTCTGGCGCCGTTGCCGGGGAGGAAGAAGTCTTCTGTCAAGGGGGGTCTCTCGCTCTCAACCTCTTTATTTTGTTTATTGTCTTGTTTTTATTTTTTTCTTGTTTTTCTTCTCTATATTAAAAACATTAAAAAATTAGTTTACTTCATAGCTGTTATTTATTTGCTTGCTTTTATTTTGCTAGAATGAGTTCCTTTGAGAATACTAAGTTGTGATTTCACTAGCACAAACAACAATGATTTTATTTGTACACCTATTGCTCCACCTGCTCCTACTGCTGCTTTCTATGAGATTAAACCTGCTTTATTAAATCTTGTGATGAAAGAGCGATTTTCTGGTATTAGTACTGATGATGTTGCTGCCCACCTTAATAAAAATTTTGAACTATGTGAGATGCAAAAATATAAAGATATGTATGGAGATATTATTAAACTGAAATTATGTCCTTTCTCTTTGAGAAGAAGATCTAAAGAATGGTTGCTATCTTTGCCTAGAAATAGTATTGATTCATGGACTAAGTGTAAAGATGCTTTCATTAGAAAATATTATCCTCCTGCTAAGATTATATCCCTGAGAAGTGACATAATGAATTTTAAACAATTTGATAATGAACATGTTGCTAAAGCTTGGGAAAGAATGAAAACTATGGTGAAGAATTGACCCACTCATGGACTGACTACTTGGATGATTATACAAACTTTTTATGCAGGACTGAATTTCTCCTCAAGGAACCTATTGGAGTCAGCTGCTGGAGGTACCTTTATGTCCATCACTTTGGGCAATGCAACAAATCTTCTTGATGATATGGTGATAAATTATTCAGAGTGGCACACTGAGAGATCTCCACAAGGTAAGAAGGTAAATTATGTTGAGGAAACTTCCTCTTTAAGTGAAAGGCTTGATGCTATTATGTCTATGCTTGTTAATGGTAAAGCTCAAGTTGATCCTAATAATGTTCCTTTAGCCCCTTTGGTTGCTAAAGAAGAGCATGTTGATGTAAACTTTATTAGAAATAATAATTTTAACAACAATGCTTATAGAAATAATTTTGGTGGAAACAATTATAAGCCCTATCATCCTAATAGTGCTAGTGGTTATTCTTATGGTAGATCTGGAATGTCCAGTGAGGAAAGGATTGTAGAAGTTGAAAAAACAACTAAGAACTTTATGCAAATGCAATATGAACAAAATAAGTTATTTACTAAAACTATGGAAGAGCAATCTGCTATGTTAAGAACTATTAGCCAACAAATTGGGAATTTAAATAGAGAAATCTCTAGTTTGCAAGGTAAAATTTCAAGTGCCGAGATTAGTATTTCGGCCCTGTCAGAGGCACAATTTTCTTTGATCAATAAAATGGCTGCTAAAACTTAAACCATTGAAGATAATCCTTTTGCTGCAACCAATACCATTCAAGTTCGAATTGATGATGATGTTAGGTTGATGGCTGAATTACATGCTAGGTGGGAAAGAAAAGATGAGTTGGCTAGAAAGAATAATATTGCTAGAGTTCGCACTATCACAACCACTATTAAAACTGAAGCTCCAAGTGCTAGTAAACCTCCTACTATTAATGGTAAAGTAGTTGGTGTTAACAAAGACTCCACCCCTTCTGTGAAACGTGCTAAATTGCCTCAAACTGCTGAAATTGCTCTTAATAAAAGTGCTGAAATATTTAGAGGTATGGGAGATAATGGTCCCATTACTTTTGATGATAATAATATTGATTTTGATGATTGAAATATCTCTGAAGTTATTAAGTTCCTACAAAATCTTGCTAGAAGTCCCAATGCTAGTGCCATGAATATGGCCTTTACTAAACATATTACCAATGCTCTCATGAAAGTTAGGGAAGAAAAGTTGAAACTTGAGACACCTATCCCTAGGAAATTAGATGATGGTTGGGAGCCCACCATTAAGATAAAAGTAAAGGATTTTGATTTCAATTCTTTGTGTGATCTTTGTGCTAGTATCTCTGTTATGCCTCAAAAGCTTTATGATATGCTTGATCTACCAACGTTGGAACACTGTTATTTGGATGTTCATCTTGCTGATAATGCTAATAAGAAACCTCTTGGTAGAATTGATGATGTTCTTATTATGGTTAACAATAACCTTGTCTCTGCTGATTTTGTTGTTATGAACATTGAATTCAATGCTTCTTGTCCTATTATTTTGGGAAGACCTTTTCTTAGAACTGTTGGTGCTATTACTGATATGAAATAGGGGAGTATTAAATATCATTTCCCCCTCAAGAAAGGTTTGGAACACTTTCCTAGAAAGAAGATGAAGCTAAATTTTGACTCTATTATTAGAGTAAGATATGATGTTGATGCTTATTCACTTGAAAATACTTGAGTTTCCCTTTTATGCCTAGCTAAAAGGCGTTAAAGAAAAGCGCTATCGGGAGATAACCCGTTTTATTTTGCTATTTTCAACCCATTTTCTTTAGTTTTGTTTGGTGTGCTTTGCACCTGGGTGTTGTTTATTTCCTTAGAAACACCGCTGTATCTTTTCTTTTGTGTTTTTTTTGAGCCAAGTAAAGCCTCTAGTGGAAAGTTGAGGCTATATTTCGTATTTCTGCGGAGGAAACAGATTTTCGCTGTCCACTGTTAATTCCGTATAAAATCACAGAAAATTCAAAATGACCTGAGTTTTTTGTGCATAATCCTGAGCTATATATGCAACTTTACTTAGTTGACCACTTTTTGATTTGAGCAACAGAAGAGTTTTGAAAAAATCGATCTTTACCTGCTGTTCTGTTTTGACAGATTTCTGCCATTTATTGCATTTGCATCTTAATCTCTTTCTTTTGGTGTTCTTTTGATAAAAAAAAGTTTTAAAATAAGTTGTGCCAGTAGCTAATGTGTTTTTGAGTGTTAGACTTGTGTTTAAACTGAACCATGTGAATTTATTATCTCGATTGCACTAACGTTGCTAATGAAGATTGTGAGAAGTTTGGTGTGAAGGAAGTTTTCAAGGCTCAAGAGAAGAGGATGATATGATGTGATCAAGAAGAGTGAAAACCCTAAGCTTGGGGATGCCCCGGTGGTACATCCTAGCAAATTACAAGAAGACTCAAATGTCTAAGCTTTGGGATGCCCAAGGCATCGCCGTCTTCATCAACAAATTATCAGGTCACTTCTAGCGAAACTATATTTTTATTCGGTCACATCGTATGTGCTTTACTTGGAGCGTATTTTGTTTTTGTTTTCAGTTTGTTTTTGTTTTTTCTTTCAGTTTGTTTTTACTTTTCAATAAGCTTGGTTGGACCCCGGCATTCTTTTATTGGAGAGTGACACGCTCCGCTTTTTCATGAGAATACTTTGTATACTTAATCTTGTGTGTCTGCTGCATTTATTTAGCTCCTGTTTTGCATGCATCTCTTATTAGTGATGTTAGTTTTAGTTGTGTTATGTGAGTACTCTCATGTTTGCTTTCCGTATCATAAAGAGTATTTTTGTCAAAGCATGTTTTGTATGGTGCTTGTTGGGAGAAAGAAACTACTGCTTGAAGTAGAATTTATAACAGTGCTAGTAGAAGCTTGTATAGACTGTGGCTAGAACTTTTTCATGCCATGCTAAATGTTATTTTAGTTTTAAATCCTTGTGGTTATTGAGTAGCATGAATAGCCTCAAATAGTTGAGCGTGTTTAATATGTCTTGAAAGATTCATGAGTTGTTCTTGTCATAGTAAAGCATCAATATATGGTATTCTCTTTTGAATGTTTTATTTGGTTGACTTGGCGCATGCTGACACCATGTTTATGACTACAAACCAGTCACGAATAGCCTCCATGACCACTTAGTTTTTGAACTTGTGATACTTCTTATGTTTTAATTAATGATGCTTATGTCGTTAAGCATGATTATGGCTCTTATGCTCTCTTGATTTGTCGCTCCCAGTCTTTTGCTAGCATCTGTACTGAGTATGAGCTCTACTCGTGCATCCAAACTCCTTAAACCAAAGTTTTTCCCATTGTGTACACCGTACCTACCTACATGTGGTATTTAACTGCCACTCCAAGTAAATTTCCCATCTGTTACCTTTAAAACCTTCAAAATTATTCCTGTTTTGTGTTCTTGTTTTTTCTCATGAGGACATCAATAGAGAATCTTTATCTCACTTGTTGATTGGATTTCACACCCTGGACTAGTGGCTTCATCCTCTTATCCAAATGATAGAAGAGCTGGTAGCGGGGTGCCCAGCCCCAAATTAATACAAACAATCTCTCTTCACTATTTTTGCCCCTGATTTATCGGTCAAAGCATAATTGTGTAAACAAAAGAGAAAGAGGGATGACCTTATACACTAGTTGCGTCCTTCACCATGGGAGACGCTCTTGTGAATCCAGTTGGCTTTTGACGTACTATATTGTGTGTTTACCATTCGTTGACTTTAACATACACCTCTCCTAAAATATAGACACTCCTCCACGGTATGTGATTGTTGGCAGGCACCCGAGGATTCGGTTAGCCATGGTTTGTGAAACATGGATGGGAGGAGTGTCAAACTTTTAATACCTCTGTTTAATAAAATAAAAGCTCTAGCACATGAGTGATCCCTGCTTCCCTCTACGAAGGGCCTTTCTTTTACTTTTATGTTGAGTCTCCATCTTCTAACTTTATGCACAGTTGAGAGAGCATTTTTTCCATTCTGAGTTCTATGTGCATTTGTCCCATAAACATCAATAATTACTTCATAATGTGATATTATTTGTTCTTAAATTATTTTCTCTAGTCTTCCTCATGAACTTTGAAGGTGTCCTGGCATTTATGTTTTGCCCCACTCTTAAGGACTAGCGAAATATCACTTTGCCATGCTTTCTCTATACCTAAAACAAATGTCTACCTTTCTTTACATTATTATTCATGATCCTTTATTTGGCATACACTTCGTGATGCAAAGTAATTGCTATGCTTTATTATTAAAGTTCTATTTATCATATTTGTGTTTGAAGTTCTATGATCTCAGCGTGCATATGCTTTTACATTAGATTGATCAAGTTTATGATAGTAGCATGTCACCTCAGAAATTATTGTTTTATCGTTTACCTACTCAAGGACGAGTAGGAACTAAGCTTGGGGATGCTTGATACGTCTCCAACGTATCTATAATTTCTGATGCTCCATGATCATATCATGTCAATTGCTACTTGTTTTCTCCCTTATTTATAGCATTTTTATACGTTTTTCGGGACTAACCTATTAACAAGATACCAAGTGCCAGTTCCCTGTTTTCTGCTGTTTTTTGTTTCAGAAAAGTTGTTCTGGAAACATTCTCGGAATCGGGCCCCACAAAGCCTGAAGTTCCTATTTTCCACGGAAGCATCCAGAAGACCGAAGGAGAGTCGAAGACGGGCACCAGGTAGGCCACACCATAGGGTGGCGCGGCCCCCTGGCCGCGCCAGCTATGGGTGTGGGGCCCCTGGAGCTCCACCACCTTTGCCCTTTCGCCTATATAATCCCCCCGGATGGTAAATCCTAGGCACCTGATAAAAAATCCCCGAAAAGTTCGGCAGCTGCCGTCACCGTCAACTCTAGATCAGGGGGGTTCTGAAGCTGTCTCCGGCACCCTGCCGGAGAGGAGATCATCACCGGAGGCTTCTACATCACCATGCCTGCCTCTGGAGTGATGCGTGAGTAGTTCATCCTTGGACTACGGGTTCGTAGTTGTAGCTAGATGGTTGTCTTCTCCTCATATGCATCCATGTTTAGATCTCGTGAGCTGCCTATCATGATCGAGATTGATCTTATGTAATTCTATATGCTATGTTTGTTGGGATCCGATGAATATTGAACTTATGCCAAGTTGATTATAGTCTTTATTGCATATGTTATTTGTGATCTTGCATGCTTTCCGTTGCTAGTGGTTGCTCTGGCAAAGTAGTTTTTAGTGACTCCAAGAGGGAGAATTTATGCTTTATAGTGGGTTCATGACTCCTCATCGCCTTGCTCGAGTGACAGAAACGTGAAGGGGGAGGATGTGATGTTGCCATTAGGGAGAAAACATCGGTGAGAGTGCCCGCGTGCATAATCATTGCTTACATTACACACATTTTTAATGCAGTTATCTGTTGCTTGCAACTTAATACCTAAGGGTGTTCGGATGATAACATGAGGGTGGATTATTAGTCATAGATGCAGATGGATTTCGGTCTATGTATATTGTTGTAATGCCCGCACTAAATATCATAGTAGTCATAATGTTATAATGTGAACTACGGTGCAACCTCTATTTGTCAATTGCTCAGCTGTAATTTGTTCACCCAGCATGTTATCTTTATGGAGAGACACCACTAGTGAAGCTATGAACCCCGGTCCATTTTCCACATTGTTAAACAAACCACAACAATTTCCTGCGCTCTTACTTACTACAAGCATACATCATTTTCCACACTATACGTCTAATCTCTATTTTTAGCAAGACCGGTGAGATTGACAACCTCACTGTACTGTTGGGACAAAGTATTTTGGTTGTGTTGTGTGCAGGTTCCACGTTGTTGCTGACACCGGTGAGGCGACATCACCATCGTCAGTGACATAAACCTTCCCGAGATCCTCTTCCTCCTACTGGATTGATAACCTTGGTTCTTTACTAAAGTAAATTCTTGTCGCTTGCTCATCACACCCTCCTCTTGGGGTCTCCAACACAAAGCAGTTAGTCCTCGGTCCATTATTTTACACTGATAATACAACCTAGTGTAAACACTGTTCTTTTTTCACTGCAAACTCTATTCTCAATTCATTCACTTCAAACAAAAATGATTTTTCACACTATACATCTAATACTTAGTTTTCAGCAAAACATGTGAGATTGACAACCTCATTGTTTCGTTGGGGCAAAGTATTTTGGTTGTGTTATGTGCATATTCTATGTTGCTGCTGAGTCTGGTAGTGCGCCCTGTCAATATCAGCTGTCAACAACCTTCAGAAGTGATTTCTTTCTCTTACTGGTCCGATTAAACTTTGGTTTCTTTCTGAGGGAAAATCTTGTTGTTGTACTCATCATACCTTCCTCTTGGGGTCTCCCAATTAACGTGTGTTCACACGCCATCACTACATTCTCCCCTTGCGCAAGAAGATTGCATCCGAGCTAGAGTTAACACGAGCAATGACACAAGGGCGCACCAGGTGCACCCGACTGGCGCTTCCAAGATGATGCTCGTGTCGTCCAGCCTGTCTCCCGCATAGGAAGGCACACTCGTCGAATTCCTCCGTGAGTACTATGAATTTTTCGCTTGGTGTCCAGCCGACATTCCAGATTTACCTAGGATATATCTAGATGCTAAGACAGTCCAACAGTCGATATGCCGCTTTTCTGGACCAAAGCGCTTAGCCATAGGGGAGGAGGTCAATCGACTATTCTCCGCAAGTTTTGTCCGACTGAACGGAGATTGGCCTCCCAGATCCGCAACGAGTAGAGTAGGTCGTGGTAGCAGACACGTCACTAGATGTTGGGCCACCTGACCCGACGCTTCTGTCGCTGCCTCATTCAGTGTCCACCCGTGACATCGTAGCCCCGAAGGGACCAACACCGCCGTGGGGGAGGGACCTGCCTCCATGCTAATCACCACATATCTTTCTTGAGAAGTTCGACCGCCACCACAGGCCAGCTAGCCACTATGGCCGCCCCTCCCCCTCTCTCCCCGACACACCACCGCTCTCCACCTATGTTGTCCCGACAATAGCCCGCCCAACCCCGTCTCCCATGGGCTCCCGTGGGGGCTCCGGACGATTTGTTCTGTGCCGCGTGCCTGCCCTGCCAGCGACACAAACGCCCACCAAAACCCTCTCGGACCCCGACGCGCCCCACCATTTCCTTCCCCGCTGTCGCTTACCTTTTACCGCCCCTTCCCTCCACTCTCGCCGTCGGCGCCATGCCTCCGAAAGAGCTGCCAAAGAACGTGAAGGCCGGCACGCTCAACGTCAAGCGCCGCGTGCTGCAGCCGCCCCCTCCCCCCCGAAGGGCATGAACGACGCCGAGTGGGCGGCCGACCAACACTAGTGCGACATCACCACGAAGGAGCGCCGGCTTTGGTGCGAGTAGACGGGGCCCTAGGAACGCGGCGGCGAACCTTGAGTTGCTAGTCGGCGCCGTCGGAGGAAGCTCGGGAGGTGGCTCGAGCTCGTCGGCTTCAGGGTCGCCGTTCCACGTGGACGCCGCGGGCACGCCGCGTTCCCAGTCGAGGCTCTGTCCTATTCCGGGCTCTCCCCCAACCTCAACGAGCCCGACGGCTATGCCGGCTACGCGTACGGCTCCGACCCAAATGCGATGTTTAGTGGGGGAGGGTGCCCGGTGGTGCCGGGACAGGCCTCGACCTCAACGAGGCATACGAGGTGCCCCTCGAAATGCGTTGCAACGACACGGTGTTTGGACAGACCCAGTCCGGGCGCACCCTTTCGTTCGAGGACGACGCCCGCAACGTGTTCGACGTCGGTCCCCACATTGTTTACGGCGACCAGGCGGCCTCCGGCGGCTACGATTTCGGCTCCCAGGCGTCCTTCGGCACTCAGGTACGCGCCACAACGGCCCGACAATAATGTTCCGTTGATTTGCGTCGACCGGCCGACTCAATGTTTGTTCGTCGTTGGTGTAGACACAAGATGGGGGCGGGAGCGCCGTTGTTGACGAGGAGCAATACATCGACAACGCCGATGTGGTGACCCAGCATACCACTGCATGTTGTAGTACGCCAGGCGTTGATATAACACTCACAGAACACCGTTCCGCAAATATTACATCCCTCAGGGTGGTACAGCAGAAACATTGCGGGACTTGATTGTCACACAACAAATATATTACAAAACAAATTGTGCTGACAAGAGGATGAGCTCACAATGAGTTCATCTCATTATTGAAGTTAGAACGACAACTGAAAGTAAAGCAGGTGCTAACAGGGGAACTCAACAGCCAACTATAGAGTCCATGGCTGCTCGATTCGACCGTGCTAAGTATCTATTTCAGACTAGGCTAAACCTAGTCAGACTCAGCCCCCTCAGGGTCAGCTCCATACTGGATGGTGTAGTCGACTCCTTCCACTCCTCCGGAGAGATCCGGCTCCTTGTAGAAGATGTCGTCTTGGCCTCCGAGGATATTGAAGGATGCTTCCTCTAAGTTTTCATAGCGTAAGAAGGGGTCAAACGGGATTGAATGAGTAACGAGCGTTACTCAACAAGTTTATTAAGTACAGAAGTAATTGATGCACTAGCTACGGTCCTCGACCACTACAAGAAATATGTTGATACATGACCCTCAATTTTGGTCACCGAAAGGTCACATGCTTTCATTCATGACCCCTTTTTGACCAAAAATTGAAAGTCACATACCGAGCGTCTTATTCGATCGTCAATAACCCTTTTAATGGGATGGTCATATAGCTCTGCATGACCAACCGATTTTTTTGGTCATGGCATGTCCTGCCATAGCTACGTCAGATCCTACGTGGCCAATCCTACGTGGCAAAATCATGACCAAATGAGAAAGTCATATATCAGAATCAGCCCAGTCCATAGTGCTCCTTTACACGGGCCAAGCCCAACTATTTAGCCCATTTAATTTTTTTTCTCTATCTGATTTTTGGGCGAAAAAGCCTGTTGGACTCATTCTAGACCAATATATTTTGGGCCTTGCTTCCTAAAGATCCAGGTAATTTTCGATTTTTGCCTTTTACGTATAAATTTAGATTGGGCCGTTTATGGTCCATTACTGTTCAGGACTGCCCACTTCAACACCATTATATTTGTGCTGTGGCATTTTGCTATTTTCAGAATACAAACTTGCAGGCATACAGTTTGAACATCCAACAATCTTATACAAGATATACACAAAATATTTCATGTCACTTACTATTACAATTCTCTCATTTCAACAAGGAGAAATGAAGTAAAACAAATTCATTTTAGTGCCATCGCAATTATCTCATTTCAGACAACACTCAACAAAACAGTACATTCTTACACACAGTTTACACAAGGAAAACATGCAAAGCCCTTCCTAAACAGCACCAGGCAGAGCGTTGCATCATTCCAATTGCGCGCAACAAAATAGATCAGTCCAGGAGAACTTAGATGCTTCATCCTCCTGCATTGTGCACCGATTATGCAATAAAGATTTAAGATTCTAATTAATTATCTAACTCAAGACTACTAGTGGAATATCATACAACAAGAAACAAAACAGAGAATATGCTCTCACAGAACAGGTGGAAATGAATAATTTACATACATTCATCATTCATCTGTTGTTGTGGTAGCTTGCCCAAATATCTGGTCCCTGACTCGAACTCTTTTAGCATTTTATCTTCAGAAATATATGAAGCTCCTTCTTGAAAAAATGGTAGAACTACAGTAAGTTCTCAACAACTAATTACATGTGCTGGAAGAACTTGGAAACAAATTATCACCAACAACAGAATAAACTAACAACATATGGTATCCAGGATTGCCTTTTTGGTGCCTAGATAGCTAGAGAGGCGCTGTCAGTCAGAGAGAACCGCCGCCAGTGGTGACCTGAGAATCACACATTGAGCGGATTAGGCTACTGCTTCAACGCAAGTGCATCACCAGACCTAACTGGCAGTGGAACTCAATGCAAGTCCTTCCATTGCAGTGAAATGGAATCGGTGGACGGTTTCTGAAACTAAACATGAGAGGAGGAGGGAGTTATCACGTACCGGATCGATGGCGGCATCCTGCCAGCATATGAGATTGACGGCTGTGCCCTGCCAGCGGATGGGTTGGACGGTGGCGTCCTGAACGCCAGGTAGGGATTCCGTGGAGGCACAGGTCGGTAAGACGGGGATGCGCACTGGTGTAGCCAGCAGCAGTAGCTCGAGGGCGCAGTCCGGGAAGCTCCAGAGCGCTTGCCAGCAGCAGCTCGACACAATGGCCAGCCCAGAAGCAGAAACACCACATGAGCAATTGCCGATAGGAGCAGCTCGAGGTTTGCACGCATGTGGGCTCTAGGACAACATCATTAGCCTGCAAACTGAAACACAAGATGATAATGGGAGTGAGAGTTTTCTCAATAGCCGCATTTCTGCTAATGCAAGAATACTCGTTCAGACATAAGCATTGCAAACAGAGACTGGTGCTTCATATGCATAAGGCTGCGAACAAGGTATCATGGTGAACATTACA
Source organism: Alopecurus myosuroides (assembly GCA_028641055.1). Classification (NCBI taxonomy): domain Eukaryota; kingdom Viridiplantae; phylum Streptophyta; class Magnoliopsida; order Poales; family Poaceae; genus Alopecurus; species Alopecurus myosuroides. The sequence continues at coordinate 310,099,562 of CM054062.1, read as the reverse complement.
AGAAACTGCACTAGAAAGAGGAGGGATGGGATCGTTCGGGCACTTATCTAGTGAACAACACCAAAGCTTCACTACTCCATCTGCTTTAATAGACTGAAACAGATAAATAGTATAATATGTTAATTTCTAGGCCACCCGTGTGCAGAAATAATAGTTAAACCATAAGGTGACATTACTATCAGTGAATACTCTATTGGCGAAAACACAATAGTAAAGGTTATTGACAACAAGCTATAGAAGGGACAAATTCTTAATTTCCTGATGTATAATTATCAAGCTCTAGACAACATAAAAAAACATCTAAGTTATTTTCTGTTAAATGAACAACCATATAAACATAGATTAGAAATGGATGGTAAAATAGCAGCCACCCCAACAAGTACAGGTATAAGCATGAGAAGAAAAACTTAAACCAAACAACAGTTCCAAGCTACAGACCTCAAGTGAAAAAATGTGTGTTGAAAGACTATGTGGTCAATGGCAAGGACAAGACACATGTTCTAAGAAGAGAAGCAATGGTACTAAGAAGAGCACTACCAGTAGTAACAGATGGAGGCAATTTATATTGATACGACATGGACAATTGGCTATCAGCAGATCGTACTTCAGGTCTAACTACATGTGCTAAACATAGTTACTATCATGACACAAGACTAGATATATAGTAGCTACTCATACATGTTTAGCAAGTCCAAACAATCAATACAGGAACAATCATACATATTTTATCCAATGCATGTACAATTCAGATGTTTGTCATATATACTGGAACAATCAGCTCATCAGTAATTTTAGCCAATACAGGACCAGTGTACATACTACCTCACTGTCTGATCAATATCTGACCAAGCAGGTGATATAAACAGAACCAATAAACAAGCTGGAGCAGTACACTAAGCATGAAGCCATGTTGTGTTTCCTTTGTTTAGTTGAATTTTTATGCAGGGAGTGATGTTCATTCTCATAGGTATCAATGGAAACCGCTTGTGAACTAGATGGGAGAAAATTGTAGAGGGGCAAAAGGGGAATTAGATGCGTACGGTGTGGAGGCCTGGGTCATGCTTCCTGACCCGAGAAACGCGTGCAAGGAGACGGCCGGACCAGATAATAGAGGAGTGGCAGGTGCATCGTGTCCTGCCGCTTGACGAAGGTCTCTGTGCCCTTCTTCTGCAAGCTCGTCGTCACCGGTGTCGGCCTTGCCAGGAGGGGCGGATCCGGCGGCTGCGTCTTTTAGGCGAGGTCAGATCCGTCGACGGCCGTCCCTGTTGCAAGAAATACAGAAGACCGAGAGAGGGAGAGAACGATCTAGGGGTTGGGAGAGAAATGGATGGGGAATACCTTAACACGAGCCAGCAGAGGTGAGAAGACGCGTCCTTCGCGCCGGCCTGCAACGGGGGTTCAACAGTCAGATATGTTCACGTCCTCCCTGGTCTGGGTGGAAGCGTTGGATGTCGCCCGGCGGCGGATCTGGCGTCGTGGGGCACGGCCTTGACGTGTAGCAGGGCGCAGCATCATTGGGGGAAGGGATCCAGGAGGTCCAGAGTGACGGCAAGGAGGCCCGTTGTGGAGGGAGACCGCTATCTCCCTTGTCGATCTGGTGGTGCTGGGGCGGCGGTGGCGTGGGTGCTTGTGGCTCTCTGTGGATCGGGGCTCCGGTGGCGTGGGTGCTAGAGAGACAAACGCTCGCTCTGTGGATCTGTGGCAGCGGTCGCTCGATCGGGGCTAAGGGGGAGGGGCGCAGGAGGCTAGGCCGGCAAGGAGATTGGATCGAGATGTGGTGGCGGCGGGATATCTGGGACGGATAAGGGGACTCGGCCGCGGTTTAGGGATAGGTTTCCAAAAAAATTCATCTCGCTGGATGCCAGACGCACGCGCGAGGGAGGGAAAACTTTCATCTCGCTGGACTTGTGTTCTTACTCACTTTCACACTAAGTTGTTGTAGGTGGGACCCGGCACTTCTTGACCCCACAGCACAGTCTCTAGTAAGGGGATTTATTAGTATCAATAAAATAGTTTTAATATTACTAATATAACTAGTTCATTTTTTCTATGACAATAGAAAAAATTTAAGACCTATATATAGTTCTAGTTTTATTGTAATATATATTTTAATTGACAAAGTTTTATTGTTAAATATATTTTTACTTGCCACATACTTTGTAATACTCCGAATTAAACGTAATACGAGGAAACATGCATTAATGTGTTTAACTTGTAAACAACAAAAAAGGTGTGCCTATGTGTACCTACGAAGATGAATTTACAAAATGTAATTCATACGTGGAAATCATTCGCTTTGTTGGGCATATTCAAACAACTAACAATGTTCACGAAGAAAGTTTTATTATTCTTCGAATAAAAACATCATTTTCCATTTTCGGAGTGTCAAAAACGGGTTTTTTGTGAAGCACCTACCGAAAATATGTTACAAAATTGTACAAAGTAAAATTCTAAAACTATTATGTCATATTTGATCTACAAATAACAAAGTTACTACCTCTCAATAGCTCAAATACACCTCTTTTCAAATAGACAAATTTCTGCCGATTCCGGTGAAACCAGGCCAAATTTGAACTACAGGTGTCTCGTAGTTTTCTCTTTATTTTTCGCAAAAATCATTTTTAGGTGCCGCTTGACGAAGCTCTCTGTGCCCTTCTTCTGCAAGCCCGTCGTCACCGGTGTCGGCCTTGCCAGGAGGGGCGGATCCGGCGGGTGCGTCTTTTAGGCGAGGTCAGATCCGTCGACGGTCGTCCCTGTTGCAAGAAATACAGAAGACCGAGAGAGGGAGAGTACGATCTAGGGGTTGGGAGAGAAATGGATGGGGAATACCTTAACACGAGCCAGCAGAGGTGAGAAGACGCGTCCTTCGCGCCGGCCTGCAACGGGGGTTCAACAGTCAGATATGTTCACGTCCTCCCTGGCCTGGGTGGAAGCGTTGGATGTCGTCCGGCGGCGGATCTGGCGTCGTGGGGCACGGCCTTGACGTGTAGCAGGGCGCAGCATCATTGGGGGAAGTGATCCAGGAGGTCCAGAGTGACGGCAAGGAGGCCGGTTGTGGAGGGAGACCGCTATCTCCCTTGTCGATCTGGTGGTGCTGGGGCGGCGGTGGCGTGGGTGCTGGTGGCTCTCTGTGGATCGGGGCGCCGGTGGCGTGGTTGCTAGAGAGACAAACGCTCGCTCTGTGGATCTGTGGCAGCGGTCGCTCGATCGGGGATGAGGGGGAGGGGCGCAGGAGGCTAGGCCGGCAAGGAGATTGGATCGAGATGTGGTGGCGGCGGGATATCTGGGAGGGATAAGGGGACTCGGCCGCGGTTTAGGGATAGGTTTCCAAAAAAATTCATCTCGCTGGATGCCAGACGCGCGCGCGAGGGAGGGAAAACTTTCATCTCGCTGGACTTCTTTTCTTACTCACTTTCACACTAAGTTGTTGTAGGTGGGACCTGCCACTTCTTGACCCCACAGCACAGTCTCTAGTAAGGGGATTTATTAGTATCAATAAAATAGTTTTAATATTACTAATATCACTAGTTCATTTTTTCTATGACAATAGAAAAAATTTAAGACCTATATATAGTTCTAGTTTTATTGTAATATATATTTTAATTGACATAGTTTTATTGTTAAATATATTTTTACTTGCCACATGCTTTGTAATACTCCGAATTAAACGTAATACGAGGAAACATGCATTAATGTGTTTAACTTGTAAACAACAAAAAAGGTGTGCCTATGTGTACCTACGAAGATGAATTTACAAAATGTAATTCATATGTGGAAATCATTCGCTTTGTTGGGCATATTGAAACAACTAACAATGTTCACGAAGAAAGTTTTATTATTCTTCGAATAAAAACATCATTTTCCATTTTCGGAGTGTCAAAAACGGGTTTTTTGTGAAGCACCTACCGAAAATATGTTACAAAATTGTACAAAGTAAAATTCTAAAACTATTATGTCATATTTGATCTACAAATAACAAAGTTACTACCTCTCAATAGCTCAAAATACACCTCTTTCCAAATAGACAAATTTATGCCGATTCCGGTGAAACCGGGCCAAATTTGAACTACAGGTGCCTCGTAGTTTTCTCTTTATTTTTTGCAAAAATCATTTTTAGGTAGCCAAGTACCTATTTCAACATATATATACACCAATAGTTCATCAATATTCAACACCTAGGTACAAACGGTCATGTATCCCGTTTTGACCGTTTTCCGAAACCGGCATAGAAAATTCCAGAAAATTCAAAAAAAACTCGAAATGATGCAAGACCTTCGCGTGGTGTTATTATATATGTCCTAGTATACACCAAAGTTAATGAACTTGGAATACGACAATTGGGTTGAAAATGTGTTGACAGAAATGAGCTATCTCCTACGAAGATTCATGGCTTTCGGGTCAAATGACGGATGTTATGGCCACATCCATGGCATAGTTTGTTTAAATGTGACCATATTCCACAAAAATATGCATATTGGAAAAACTAACAATGTTAGCGAAGAAAGTTTTATTTTTCTTTGAATAAAAACATCATTTTCCATTTTTGGAGTGTAAAAAATGGTTTTTTTTGTGAAGCACCTACCGAAAATATGTTACAGAATTGTACAAAGTAAATTCTAAATATATTATGTCATATTTTATCTACAAATAAGAAATTTACTACCTCTCAATAGCTCAAAATACACCTCCTTTGAAAAACACAAATTTCTGCCGATTCAGCTGAAACCGAGCCAAATTTGAACTACAGGTGACTTGTAGTTTTCTCTTTATTTTTCGAAAAAATCATTTTTAGGTACCCAAGTATCTATTTCAACATAGATACACCAAGAGTTCATCAAGATTCAACACCTAGGTACGAACGGTCATGTCCCCCGTTTTGACCGTTTTCCGAAACCGGCTTTGAAAATTCCAGAAAATTCAAAAAAACTCAAAACAATGCAAGACCTTTGCGTGGTGTTATTATATATTTACTAGTATCCACCAAAAATAATAAACTTGGAATACGGCAATTGGGTTGAAAAGGTGTTCACAGAAATGAGCTATCTCCTACGAAGATTCATGGCTTTCGGGCCAAATGACGGATGTTATGGTCACATCCATGTCATAGTTTGTTTAAATATGACCATATTCCACACAAAGATGCACACTGGAACAACTATCAATGTTCACGAAGAAAGTTTTATTTTTCTTTGAATAAAAACATCATTTTCCATTTTCGGAGTGTCAAAAATGATTTTTTTGTGAAGCACCTACCGAAAATATGTTACAGAATTGTACAAAGTAAAATTCTAAATATATTATGTCATATTTTATCTACAAATAACAAATTTATTACCTCTCAATAGCTCAAAATACACCTCCTTTGAAAAAGACAAATTTCTGCCGATTCAGCTGAAACCGGGCCAAATTTGAACTACAGGTGACTTGTAGTTTTCTCTTTATTTTTTTAAAAAAATCATTTTTAGGTACCCAAGTAGCTATTTCAACATATATACACCAAGAATTCATCAATATTCAACACCTAGGTACCAACGGTCATGTCCCCCGTTTTGACCGTTTTCCGAAACCGGCTTTGAAAATTCCAGAAAATTCAAAAAAACTCGAAACGATGTAAGATCTTTGCGTGGTGTTATTATATATGTCCTAGTATCCACCAAAAATAATAAACTTGGAATACGACAATTTGGTGGAAAATGTGTTCACATAAAGCTATCTCGTACGAACATCCATGGCTTTCGGGCGAAATGACGGATGTTTTGGCCACATCCATGGCATAGTTTGTTTAAATGTGACCATATTCCACACAAAGATTAATATTGGTACAACTAACAATGTTCACGAAGAAAGTTTTATTTTTCTTTGAATAAAAACATCATTTTCCATTTTCGGAGTGTCAAAAATGGGTTTTTTTGTGAAGCACCGACCGAAAATATGTTACAGAATTGTACAAAGTAAAATTCTAAATATATTATGTCATATTTAATCTAGAAATAACAAATTTAATACCTCTCAATAGCTCAAAATACACCTCTTTTGAAAAAGACAAATTTTTGCCGATTCAGCTGAAACTGGGCCAAATTTGAACTACAGGTGCCTCATTGTTTTCTCATGATTTTTTGTAAAAATCATTTGAGGTACCCAAGTACCTATTTCAATAGAGATACACCACGAGTTCATCAAGATTCAACACCTAGGTACCAATGGCCACGTCCCCCGTTTTAACCATTTTCCGAAACCGGCTTAGGAAATTCCAGAAAATTCAAAAAAACTCGAAACGATGCAAGACCTTCGCGTGGTGTTATTATATGTGTCCTAGTATCCACCAAAATTAATAAAATTGGAATACGACAATTGGGTTGAAAAGGTGTTCACAGAAATGTGCTATCTCCTACGAAGATTCATGGCTTTCGGGCCAAATGACGGATGTTATGGCCACATCCATGGCATAATTTGTTTAAATGTGACCATATTCCACACAAAGATGCATATTGGAACAACTAACAATGTTCGCGAAGAAAGTTTTATTTTTCTTTGAATAAAAACATCATTTTCCATTTTTGGAGTGTCAAAAATGGGTTTTTTGTGAAGCACATACACAAAATATGACACAAAATTGTACAAAGTAAAATTCTAAATATATTATGTCCTATTTGATCTACAAATAAAAAATTTACTACCTCTCAATAGCTCAAAATACACCACTTTTGAAAAAGACAAATTTCTGCCGATTCCGCTGAAACCGGGCCAAATTTGAACTACAGGTGCCTCGTAGTTTAATCATGATTTTTTGAAAAAATCATTTTTAGGTACCCAAGTACATATTTCAACATAGATACACCAAGATTTCATCAAGATTCAACACCTAGGTACTAACGGTCATGTCCCCCGTTTTGACCGTTTTCCGAAATCATTTTTGTAATGGAAAAGCTTCGCAATGTGACCACATTAATTTTGCAAAAATAATAATTAAAAACCAAGTTTTAAAAGTGGATGTTTTAATTTAATCATGGCATAATTTGAAAACCCTACAATTTTTATCTTGCATTTGAATTTAAAAGAGTAATCCAAAATTTTATTTAGGAATCTTCACAACCCTATATGAAGCAATATATAAAGCTTAGGTGTATTTTGTATTTTTATTGACTAAATATTGTTCCTAATAGTCTATAGTAGCAGAATACATATTTTGTTTTAAAAAATCAAAACTTATCTGGTTGAAATTGGAGTCCAAAAAAAAGTTATTAAATAAGACAAAAAAGAAAACAAACCTGCCAAGCCGGCCGGCCCAGCCCAGCAGCGCGCCCGGCCCAGGCCATCAGCCTGGCCGATCTCTCTTAGTGCAGCCGGCGCAGCCCAGCAGCCTGGTCGATCTTTCCTAGCGTGTTCAGCCCAACCCAGTGCGGAGGGTTTGTATGTAGACAAATATAGTAAAACTCCTGCTTGTATCACGAAATGGTTGTGGCCTACTGGTTTCGGAGATGGATCGCTAGCGAGAGGTAGCTGGTTTGATTCCTCTGACCGACGCCCCTTTATTTCTTATTTTCTCTTACGTGTGCGGGCGTGGTGCGGTGCGGTGCATGTGGTGCGGTGCGGTGCTGGTGCGGTGCGGGCGTGGTGCGGTGCTGTTGCGTGTGCGCAGGTGGGCTCGTGGGTGGTGTGGTGCGGTGTTGTGTGGTGCGGTGTGGTGGGTTGTTAGTTACTTTACATGTCAGCAAAAGTGACAGCTCAGAGCAACATGTATGCCACCCACTGGATTGTTAGTCAGCGAAAGACGCCCCTTTATTTCCTATTTTCTCTTGCGTGTGCGGGCGTGGTGCGGTGCGGTGAGTGTGGTGCGGTGCTGGTGCGGTGCGGGCGTGGTGCGGTGCTGTTGTGTGTGTGCAGGTGGGCTCGTGGGTGGTGTGGTGCGGTGTTGTGTGGTGAGGTGTGGTGGGTTGTTAGTTGCTTTACATGTCAGCAAAAGTGACAGCTCAGAGCAACATGTATGCCACCCACTGGATTGTTAGTCAGCGAAATTGATAGCTCAGCGACACATAAGCAAAAATTAGACAACTAGGACGACACATCATCAAAAATGATGAGGTGGTGGAATGCATCCGGCATATGACCAATTCATTTAATGAAATCATGACTTTTCTCATCAAATAGTCGTTATGTTTTTAGATTTGGACCCTTCCAAACAGCTAACGACCAACTGATTTTAAATGGTCATAGAAACATGACCAATTCATCCACGGTCATTATAAAAGGGTCATGTATCAACATATTTCTTGTAGTGGACTCTAACGAGTCTAGACAGATGCATGTTTTGTCAATCTTTCTTCAAGAGATTGCTTTTAATACAGAAAACTATGCCCGCCAGACCATCACAGGACTAGAACTTCATGGAGTTGCCTTTTCTGTAGCGTTCGCAGTTCCATCCCGGAACAAGGGGTAACATTCCACATCCTTTTACACTCTGCAGAGGTGCGTTACTTTACCCATGGGCGACCAAGACCATGTTACACAACCAGGCGCACGATCCTGTCCACTCCCACTCAGGTGTGGGGCCCAGTTGTTGGTCCAAGCCAAATCGTGCTTCTCCGCACAACGCGTGCCCACCCATTTCCACCAGCAGATTGAACGCCTGATTCCACCCCTCACGATGGACATCTATGCGTCCCTGGCAGACACTCATAGATCCCAAAGTCCGTGGGACGTTAGGGCTCCCACCCATGTGCATGTAGTCCCTCAAGACCTACAGCGTACGTCTCTGGCAGTCCATTGACATGCGAACGAGAAAAGATCACAGCTGACTTACTCCCCCCATAGAAGACCCATGGTTAACGCGATATCTACGGCGCACCGAGTTCTGACGACATTGGTTGTTAACTCCTAGGTAATACTTTCCCATGCAGAAGGAACCTTCCTTTTACCTATTCATCTTACCATGGTTCCATCCGCCCACCAAACAGAACACTACCTCTCGGTAGTCATTCAATTAGTCATATTATTATAAAAGTAGGATCATGCATTCTTTTGAGCAGAGGTGCTATTACGATAGGGTTTTTGAAATTAGTGGTTATGAAATAATTCAAAGGACATGAGCAAGTGATGAACTTTCCTTGAAATGGACAGGTAATAAAGTCTGATGCTTGGAGCAGATCCCGATTCCTTATTCTACAAAACACCATCATTGTCTGGTTAAGACAGTGTTTAAAGAAGCAAATCATGCTATTATGCATAATGATGATATGTATGCATTTTTAACTAATTGATTATTGGGGTGTACTAAGTCTTTTGTAATAATTAATTGTTTGTGAATTTACTATTTTTCAGAATTAATGATTATCTGAGATTTATTCCCTGTGCCATTGCTGTGAAGAAATTCCTTAGGATATCTCCCTGTGGTTAATCCATGTGGCTTGCTATCTGTTGAACAAAGCCCACTAGTATGTGTTGCTTCAATACTTTCTATGGGTGCTTTGTGTATTAATAGGTGTTACTCTGAATTTATAGATTCAGAGAATATGCCATCATCCTATATTTTCCTTTTACTGCTTACATGTCCTTATGTGGTTGTGTTGAGGTATCAGATATTTGGATCTGGTGCCCAGCAATTATATTTGAGGATGTGTGATATGATCCAGTAGCTCTTTGGCTTAAGGCTTGATTCAGGATCCTTTTACTAATAAGATATATACTCTGCTGGTATGATGCCTCTGTGCATCACATGATAAGAACAAATTATTACACCTGATGCTTTTACTTCTCTGAAATTTATTTCCTAAGAACAGATGCTTGCACTTGCTTCTTTTGCCCGTAAGCCTATGATGCATAGCCTGAGGCCCCTCTCTAATAAGAACATATGCCTAACTTGATGCTTTTATCCCCTATGATGAAATATGACATAGCACCCCTATGCCTTTCTGAGGGTACTAAACCCCCAACTAATCTTGTGTGCAACTAGCCAATTAATGGCTCAGATGGTACAAAGATGTTCACCTTAGGTGATGATCAAAAGGTTGGTGGATTTTGGTGCTTGTGGTTTGCTTGATTTACTCCTGCTGCTTCCTTGTACCTTGGCCTTGTAATCTTGATTGCTGGTTTGCAATCAGATTCTCCAGTACCTGTGGTTATTTATGGGTGGATGATCTAGTTGGTGTGCTTCTCTTGTTCTTGGTTGCTTTCTCAACCCGAGCAGTATCAGGGGAAAGTGTGATGTGATCTTTCCCCCCTTGCGGCTGATGTGGTATTTATACCACAGCAGTGGTCTTGACAGCACAAAAGTGTGCTATGTGCTTGTGTGCTAGTGAGGAGATATTTTCTCCAGGCATTGCGGCTGGTCTTATCCTAGCCTGCTATTTTTCTTGTGCTGCCAGTTGTAATTTCTGCCCCTGCCTGTGATGTTGGTCTGAGGCTATTTCTATCAGAACAGATACTACACATACTTATTAACCCTATGATGAGTTCATCAGTGCAACACAATGACAATCTGAGGGTACTAATCCCTCCTAACTTTTCTTTTTTTGTTTTGTGTTTTTATTTTTCAGGTATAGAAGATACCAGATGCTATGGATTAGATAGGTTTTAGTTTTAGGATCAAATCTTTGTAATGGAACACATGTAATATTTCTGTAATATTTCTATAATGGAATCATTTGTAAAGACTTTGTATCTTGTGTGATTATTAATAAAGTTTAATTGTTTCCTTTATCTATTCTTATTGATATTGGAGATATTCAATATTTGTTATCTCATATATGAGTCCATTGAATTATATTTAGGATATAATCTTGTTTATCCAATTTGAATTCCAAATTCAAATACAACTCAAATTTAAAATCTAACATTCCTATATTTAAATAATTCAAACCTTTAACTCCCAAACGCAAAATATAACCCAAAGGTCATGTCAAAATTCCATCAACTTCCAGTGTCTACCTCTATCTAAGAATCAGATAATTGATGGAACCTCAATCACTCCAGGGTTTTGGTTTTGCGAAAAATTTATTCAGGTTTTCCAAACACATGCATGCAGATGGACAAATTAATATTCTACCCCCCGTGAGTTCCTAAACGTTGGGACATTACAGTCTTCCCTCCTTAACGAGAACTTCGTCCCGAAGTTGTACCAACAATAACTGAAGAGCTCGGGGTCGTTTTGTCGTAACTCCTCTTCCTTCTCCCAGGTAGCCTCACGTTCAGGATGATGTTTCCATTGTACTTTGTAGTACTTTATTGCTCGGTTTCGGAATCTCTTCTAGTCTTCTGCTAGAATCTTTTCCGGTTCCTCCACATATGTGAGGTATAAATCCAGTTCTAACTCCTCCTGATTAACGGAATCTTCTGGTTCCTTCAAACACTTTCGGAGTTGAGATACGTCAAAAACATTATGGACTTGCTTCAATCTCTCGGGTAGCTGTAGAGTATAAGCTACATTCCTATTCTGTGCCAGAATCTTGTAAGGTCCTATATACCGCGAACTTAACTTTCCCTTAACTCCGAACCTCATAAGCCCTTTCATCGGACTAACTCGGAGATAGACCATATCCCCGATTTCTAGTTCCCATGTTCTTCTTTTCTGATCTGCATAACTTTTTTGACGACTTTGAGCTATTTTCAAACGGTCTCTGATAATATCAACAATATGTTGTTGATCCTTGACGTAATCTGCTTCAAACTCAGACTTGCCTCCGATCTCGAACCAACATATTGGTGATCTACACTTTTGTCCATAAAGTACTTCCAAAGGTGCAGCTTTCAAACTGCTTTGGTAACTGTTATTGCATGAGAATTCTGCTAATGGTAGATGTTCATCCCATGATCTACCAAAATCAAGAGCACATGCCCGAAGCATGTCTTCCAAAATCGGATTAGTTCTTTCAGTTTGCCCTCCGGTCTGAGGATGATAAGCAGTACTGAAATATAGTTGAGATCCCAAAGCTTTATGTATCTTCTTCCAAAATTCTGAAGTAAACACAGATCCTCGATCTGAAACTATTCTCTTTGGTACACCATGTTTACTGACTATCTCCTTGACATAAATATTCACCAGCTTCTCGGTGTTATCCTTCTGATTGACTGCTTGAAAATGTGCACTTTTGGTCAATCTATCCACAATAACCCAGATCATATCCTTTTGGGTCTTAGTCATTGGTAGACCAGTAATGAAATCCATGTCAATCTCCTCCCACTTCCATTCCAGAATCTCCAAGGGTTGTAATGGTCCTGCTGGACTTTGATGTTCAGCCTTTACTCTCTGACATGTGTGACATTCAGAAACATACTTGGTAATATCTCGCTTCATATTGTTCCACCAAATTATGTCTCTGAGATCCATGTACATCCTGGTACTCCCAGGGTGAATAGAGTATGGTGTCTCATGTGCCTCCTGAAGTATCAACTTCTTGATCTCCGGAATATCATGTACACAAAGCCTCTTGTTGAACCATAATGAGCTATGTTCACCTAAATGAAATACGGAAGGTCTTCCTTCCTCAATTCTTTGGAGTTCTTCTTTTATGAAAGGATCTTTGTCTTGCCTCCGAATTATCTCATTTCTTAGATCACTTTTTCTTTCCTCCATGACCTTCATGGTATACAAGCCCCCCAAAGACTGTACCTCCAGTATCTCAATCTCTGCTTGTTCTATTTCTCTCTTCAGCTCTTTTGGCAATTCACATCGAATTGGTTGACTCTCAGTACTCTTCCGGCTTAAACCATCAGCTACTACATTAGCTTTTCCCGGTGTATAGTTGATGGTAAGATCGTAATCCTTGATCAATTCTAACCATCTTCTTTGCCTCATATTTAATTATTTCTGAGTGAAGAAATATTTGAGACTCTTATGATCCGTGTAAAGCTCACACTTTGCTCCATAAACAAATGACCTCCACCTCTTCAAAGAAAACACTACAGCTGCCAACTCCAAATCATTAGTTGGGTAGTTAACTTCATGTGGGTTGAGGTGTCTCGAACCATAATCTATTACCTTCCGATCTTGCATGATTACACAACCTAATTGTGACGCCCCGAGATCGGGCACTATGCAGATTTCAGCATTCCCGCCAAATTCCACATAATAACCGATTCCAGGTTGACACTTGTGATAACATTACAGTAGTTCACGAATAATCCACAATTACAACAGAAACAGATAGATACAGGATGACTCAAACGAGCCAGGGTTACAACTGATACAACACAAAGATCCAAATAACAGCGGAAGAAACAAACGTCCGGCTACGGACAAGATACAAATTGGACTAAGAGTCCTGAAGATAACCGAGAGCGTCCAATCCCTGCCCAGGCCAAGCCGGAGGGATTCCCAAGCTAACGTCGTCACACTTCAAACCTGTTGACTGCAATGTTGAATATGCAGCCACGAAAAAGATTCGTGGGTCAGTACGGTTAAGTACTGGCAAGTGGATAAACCCATACTCACAAGATACCGGCGTAGCCATTCATCACAAGATACAAATACTTTAGGATCAACGGAAAGGAAGGGGTTATTGCAAATAAGCGACAGCAGGCTGCACTAACCAACTACAGAGAGATACTACCACTTCCGGCTAACAGAAAGGAGATAAGATCGAGGATTGTAACCAACTGAAAGATAACTTCAAACAAACCCATCCTGGATCTCGCCCCTTATCCAAAGAAGCAATCCGAGGATAACTCACACAGTTGGATTAGTGATGGTTCAGATTATTGTGTCAATAAGCCTGTTACTAGTCAAGTTGTTAATCATTGGGTGAAAGGTTGTTAATCATTAGGTTTAAGTTGTCCTGAGTACTTGTTAGCCAGTACTTTCACCAAGTAATCCATAACCGCGGAAAACACGGCTTCTCGAGAAGATTATCCCTGCAGGGTTGCACCAATTTAGTCGTACACGCAAGAATAACCCGCCAGATGGGGAGCTAACCCACCAAGCGAGGTACTCTACACAACTCCACTCTTCTTCGCATCAAGCCCAAAGCACCTTAGGCGCACGGCTAATCGAGCCCAGAAGAAAATGGACCCTCATAGCACTCTAAGAACGTGTCCTCCTATATGCCGACTATGAAAGTTCCACCCGGGATCCAAGGGCTCGCAAGATCATGCATGCAGCAAATGGAAAGCCCGAACTAAATGAGGCGATTTGGACGAGATGCGAATCGAGTCAAATTGAGGGGGGCGCCCATACTCGCTTCCCACATGCGGGTAGTGCGCTCATCATGGATCAGTAGACAAGACCCTTTTCCTATTAGGGTCGACACTAGCAGGCCTCAAAACCACGAAGGGCCTCCTGCCGGTGCCTTATCATCAAATTTATTATTAAACAATAACAGTAGCATGATTGATTGATTGATTAAACATCGAGCCCCCAGAACATAATAGAGTAATAACAGAAAGTAACGGGTAGCAGACTCGAGCAAAACAACCTAAGCATGCTAGTAAGACACTGGCTCAAACAATGGGTTGTAGGAAGGGAGATGAGGCATTATCAGGTTTAAAGGATTCATGTGATAGGTTCGTAACAGAAACAAATACTACTAAGGCTAGCAGAAAAGAACAACGGAAAGAATCGGTAACAAGTGATGAAAGGCAGCCATTTGGCAGCAAGTGAATATACTTGCCTGAGATCCCGCAAGGTAGCAGAACTTGTCGTTGCTCACATCATCTCAACGTCCTATCCGGGAAGAAGCAACGAACCTCGAACAAACACCGGATGCAACAATTACTACTACGGCAAAAGATCCAGCATGATCAAGGTATGGATGCATGACAATTTAATTGATGCATAGAAATAAACTAGCTGACAAGTTAAACAAATTTAAATGGACCCATATGCAATTTTGAGTTACATATGAAAAGCCCATGAATTATGGTTGAAACAATTGTTTTCCAACTAATCAACAGGTGTAGGTGGGTTAGCATGATGCATGCAAAAGGGAAACAGCAAAATAACAACATTAGAATCAAATTAGAATAGGGTGTAGCAATTTAGAATTTTATTATTAATTTTAGGGAATTTTGGGTGCCTTAAAGGGAACACACAAGTACTTGTTGTTTTCAACCATTTAAATTGTTCAAAACAAATAACAAAGTTTATATTTGAAAATAACATCAAATTTTAGTTGGATTACATGTTTCAAATATTGAAATTGGAGTTAGGATAATTTAATTATGAATTAGACAATATTAAACAAGTTTTAAATGGATTTGAAACAAGTTTGAATTTGATTGAAGTTTTATTGGTTCAAAACATAATTTCAAACTCACATTTGAAAAGTTCACAATTTGATGGTTTGAAAACATATTTTGCATGTTCAAAAATATTTTATATTGAGCAAGTTATGATTTTATCAAATTTAAATGAATTAAACAAGTATTAAATTATTTAGGCAATTTAAATTATTCAAACCATGAAACAAAATTTATATTTGAAAAGGTTATTCAAAATGGTATGGAAAACATATTTTATTTGCCTTATTTGGAAATAGTATGAATTATTTATGAGTTGTTGCAAATTACAATTGAATTATTCAAATTTGAATTTTTAAATGCATTTTGAAATTCCAAAACAGAAAACAATTGGCATATTTGAAAAGTACAGTAAATTTGGAGTGGGATACATATAAAGTTTGTGTGATTTGGATTTATAAATTAGAAATTACATCCATTTGAATTCTAGGGTTATTAATCATTTTTGGAAAAAAAGGAAATAGGGAATTAAACACTTTGCACAGCGGCTGGGCTACCCACACTGGCTGACCAGTGGGGCCACGCCAGGGTGGCGCTGACTGCCGCGTGGGTGTGCAGCTGACGGGGCAACAGGGAGGATGACGGGTGGGACCGGATGCAAACGAGGGGAAATAAAAGGAAAATAGTGCGCATCCTGGGGATCGAACCCAGGACCTGCATCGCGCGTGAGATGGGCTCTACCGCTGCGCTACTCGATCGTGGCTGTTGGTACAGCCCACGGTCTGAACAAAAGGTAACGCTTGGAGGTTCTCTCTGACGAAACTGAACTCAGGTTCATTGCTGAACAGAAACAAAAAAAATAGAAGCAAAAACGGAGTCCTTGCTTCCGATGGGATTTGATCCCGGAACCTTCAGATTCGGTATGCAGTACCTCACCAATTGGATGCTATGATGTTTGTGATTGGATACGGGATTGAATACACAAGATGTAGCCGAGGCAGTGTTAACTGACGAATAACAAAAACTGAACGGAGAAGGTTCAGTCTTGGATACTGCAGGCGAACGAACGGAACCTGCAACGTCGATCAGATGCATGCGTCGTGATTGAGCAACGCGAAAGCATGCACACAGAGAAAGGGAGGGCAGGGGGGCTAGTCCCAGATGCGATGCTCACCGTGGGAGTCGACGCGGAAACAGGAGGCGGGGATGGTGGCGTCGGATGTCCGGCGACAGTGAGGTCGCACCGATGGCGCCGTCGTCTCGGCCAACCTCCCGCCTCCCAGCCTTCACCAATCATGACGAGCACGAGGGGGTGGTTCCATTTCTCTCACCAGAAGGGCCCCGAGGTGGCTGTGGCGTTGGGACGGTGGAGGTGGTCTCGGTGGATGTTGGGGGGCAGACATGGAGCAGAGAGGTTCAGAGAAGAGGGGAGAGGAAGCTGGCGGCGCTAGGAGGGGGAAGGAGGGGTAGGGAGCAGGTAGGGTTAGGGCATGTACTTGTAGGGGATCGGGGCAGGTGGAGCAAGGAGGGGTCCATGGGGGGATCGACAGCGACAGCATGTCTGCATCCGTACGAGGAAGACAGCGTTTGGGGGCTGGGCTTGGGAACGGTCTGTGGTGGGCTGGGTTGTAGGTGGGCTTGGCCTGCCTCCCCAGCCCCCAAAGGGTTTTTTTTCTTTATTCTTTTGTGCTTTCTCTTTTTTTTTTTTTGTAAATGCATGAAAGAGAGAGAGAGAGAGGTAGAAATAGGATTTGGGGGGGTTTATTTTAGGCAATGTTTTTATTAATTTTCAAAACAGAAAATAAAAGCAAAGCTAGCATAGATTTCAAATTTTTGAACTATTAGTTTGATTTTTAAATTGGTATTTGAATTTCAAATAGGGTTTGGGGTTTTATTTTATATGAAATGTTTTATTAATTTGCAAACAACAAATCAATGCAACTGTGAACATTAAGTCCCAAGATTTGAAATCTTTATTTGAGTTTTAAAGTTGTTACTTGAATTTTCCATAGCATTTCATAAAGATTGAATTTTAAACAATGTTATTCCACTAACTCAAACAATGATGAAATCTTATTGACTTAGTTTGTTTGCAAGATTTTAATTGCCAAACCACAATTGGATCATGTCACATATGATTGAAATGATTTGAAATTTGAGTTGAACTGGAAATTTACCATTAGGGTTTTTCAACAAGAGAGAAAAGATTATTAACAAGCAATTGGAAGAAAACAACTTCAAATTATTGAAAAACAATTGAGTGATTTAGTTTGCAAGTTTGAAATTGAAAATTTTTGAGCAAGGGTGAAAGTTTAAATTGTGTTTGAATTTTGAGTTGTTTTGAAAAACAGAATGCAATGCTCATGTGATGCATATGATGCAAGCCAAAAAGAAAACAAACACTTTCCTATTAGGGTAACACCCCAGGTGTTACAGACGACACCACTAACAAGGGATTGCGCCCTCGCAATCCACCTGCTAACCCGGGAGGGGAAAGAAGTTAGACTATCGATTCTTCGTGCTTCCGGTTGATCTCCTCGACACCACTAACAAGAGATTCTTGCTCGGGCTGACGATGATGTTCTTCCACCAGGAATCTTCCGATGATCGAACCTATTAGGTTAAAGGCTCAGGAATCGTCCACCCACGTAGGATTCTAACACTTTGAAAGATTGAGTACGAGAGTAGACTCCAAAACAAATAAGATGGGAGGGGAAATAGAATAAGGATAAGGAGAAAACAAGAATCCTATTGGGATGTTTTTCCAAAATAGTTTAGCAGAAATATTTTTTTTTGACACTCTAGAAACAACGACCGTTAGCGAGGTTATCCTACAGGCTTTGCGGACCCGTTGCTTCGATAACCATTCGTATCGAAACAATATCGGGAATCGGAACCAAGGCTCTGATACCATTTGTGACGCCCCGAGATCGGGCACTATGCAGATTTCAGCATTCCCGCCAAATTCCACATAATAACCGATTCCAGGTTGACACTTGTGATAACATTACAGTAGTTCACGAATAATCCACAATTACAACAGAAACAGATAGATACAAGATGACTCAAACGAGCCAGGGTTACAACTGATACAATACAAAGATCCAAATAACAGCGGAAGAAACAAACGTCCGGCTACGGACAAGATACAAATTGGACTAAGAGTCCTGAAGATAACCGAGAGCGTCCAATCCCTGCCCAGGCCAAGCCGGAGGGATTCCCAAGCTAACGTCGTCAGACTTCAAACCTGTTGACTGCAATGTTGAATATGCAGCCACGAAAAAGATTCGTGGGTCAGTACGGTTAAGTACTGGCAAGTGGATAAACCCATACTCACAAGATACCGGTGTAGCCATTCATCACAAGATACAAATACTTTAGGATCAACGGAAAGGAAGGGGTTATTGCAAATAAGCGACAGCAGGCTGCACTAACCAACTACAGAGAGATACTACCACTTCCGGCTAACAGAAAGGAGATAAGATCGAGGATTGTAACCAACTGAAAGATAACTTCAAACAAACCCATCCTGGATCTCGCCCCTTATCCAAAGAAGCAATCTGAGGATAACTCACACAGTTGGATTAGTGATGGTTCAGATTATTGTGTCAATAAGCCTGTTACTAGTCAAGTTGTTAATCATTGGGTGAAAGGTTGTTAATCATTAGGTTTAAGTTGTCCTGAGTACTTGTTAGCCAGTACTTTCACCAAGTAATCCATAACCGCGGAAAACACGGCTTCTCGAGAATATTATCCCTGCAGGGTTGCACCAATTTAGCCGTACACGCAAGAATAACCCGCCAGATGGGGAGCTAACCCACCAAGCGAGGTACTCTACACAACTCCACTCTTCTTCGCATCAAGCCCAAAGCACCTTAGGCGCACGGCTAATCGAGCCCAGAAGAAAATGGACCCTCATAGCACTCTAAGAACGTGTCCTCCTATATGCCGACTATGAAAGTTCCACCCGGGATCCAAGGGCTCGCAAGATCATGCATGCAGCAAATGGAAAGCCCGAACTAAATGAGGCGATTTGGACGAGATGCGAATCGAGTCAAATTGAGGGGGGCGCCCATACTCGCTTCCCACATGCGGGTAGTGCGCTCATCATGGATCAGTAGACAAGACCCTTTTCCTATTAGGGTCGACACTAGCAGGCCTCAAAACCACGAAGGGCCTCCTGCCGGTGCCTTATCATCAAATTTATTATTAAACAATAACAGTAGCATGATTGATTGATTGATTAAACATCGAGCCCCCAGAACATAATAGAGTAATAACAGAAAGTAACGGGTAGCAGACTCGAGCAAAACAACCTAAGCATGCTAGTAAGACACTGGCTCAAACAATGGGTTGTAGGAAGGGAGATGAGGCATTATCAGGTTAAAAGGATTCATGTGATAGGTTCGTAACAGAAACAAATACTACTAAGGCTAGCAGAAAAGAACAACGGAAAGAATCGGTAACAAGTGATGAAAGGCAGCCATTTGGCAGCAAGCGAGTATACTTGCCTGAGATCCCGCAAGGTAGCAGAACTTGTCGTTGCTCACATCATCTCAACGTCCTATCCGGGAAGAAGCAACGAACCTCGAACAAACACCGGATGCAACAATTACTACTACGGCAAAAGATCCAGCATGATCAAGGTATGGATGCATGACAATTTAATTGATGCATAGAAATAAACTAGCTGACAAGTTAAACAAATTTAAATGGACCCATATGCAATTTTGAGTTACATATGAAAAGCCCATGAATTATGGTTGAAACAATTGTTTTCCAACTAATCAACAGGTGTAGGTGGGTTAGCATGATGCATGCAAAAGGGAAACAGCAAAATAACAACATTAGAATCAAATTAGAATAGGGTGTAGCAATTTAGAATTTTATTATTAATTTTAGGGAATTTTGGGTGCCTTAAAGGGAACACACAAGTACTTGTTGTTTTCAACCATTTAAATTGTTCAAAACAAATAACAAAGTTTATATTTGAAAAGAATATCAAATTTTAGTTGGATTACATGTTTCAAATATTGAAATTGGAGTTAGGATAATTTAATTATGAATTAGACAATATTAAACAAGTTTTAAATGGATTTGAAACAAGTTTGAATTTAATTGAAGTTTTATTGGTTCAAAACATAATTTCAAACTCACATTTGAAAAGTTCACAATTTGATGGTTTGAAAACATATTTTGCATGTTCAAAAATATTTTATATTGAGCAAGTTATGATTTTATCAAATTTAAATGAATTAAACAAGTATTAAATTATTTAGGCAATTTAAATTATTCAAACCATGAAACAAAATTTATATTTGAAAAGGTTATTCAAAATGGTATGGAAAACATATTTTATTTGCCTTATTTGGAAATAGTATGAATTATTTATGAGTTGTTGCAAATTACAATTGAATTATTCAAATTTGAATTTTTAAATGCATTTTGAAATTCCAAAACAGAAAACAATTGGCATATTTGAAAAGTACAGTAAATTTGGAGTGGGATACATATAAAGTTTATGTGATTTGGATTTATAAATTAGAAATTACATCCATTTGAATTCTAGGGTTATTAATCATTTTTGGAAAAAAAGGAAATAGGGAATTAAACACTTTGCACAGCGGCTGGGCTACCCACACTGGCTGACCAGTGGGGCCACGCCAGGGTGGCGCTGACTGCCGCGTGGGTGTGCAGCTGACGGGGCAACAGGGAGGATGACGGGTGGGACCGGATGCAAACGAGGGGAAATAAAAGGAAAATAGTGCGCATCCTGGGGATCGAACCCAGGACCTGCATCGCGCGCGAGATGGGCTCTACCGCTGCGCTACTCGATCGTGGCTGTTGGTACAGCCCACGGTCTGAACAAAAGGTAACGCTTGGAGGTTCTCTCTGACGAAACTGAACTCAGGTTCATTGCTGAACAGAAACAAAAAAAATAGAAGCAAAAACGGAGTCCTTGCTTCCGATGGGATTTGATCCCGGAACCTTCAGATTCGGTATGCAGTACCTCACCAATTGGATGCTATGATGTTTGTGATTGGATACGGGATTGAATACACAAGATGTAGCCGAGGCAGTGTTAACTGACGAATAACAAAAACTGAACGGAGAAGGTTCAGTCTTGGATACTGCAGGCGAACGAACGGAACCTGCAACGTCGATCAGATGCATGCGTCGTGATTGAGCAACGCGAAAGCATGCACACAGAGAAAGGGAGGGCAGGGGGGCTAGTCCCAGATGCGATGCTCACCGTGGGAGTCGACGCGGAAACAGGAGGCGGGGATGGTGGCGTCGGATGTCCGGCGACAGTGAGGTCGCACCGATGGCGCCGTCGTCTCGGCCAACCTCCCGCCTCCCAGCCTTCACCAATCATGACGAGCACGAGGGGGTGGTTCCATTTCTCTCACCAGAAGGGCCCCGAGGTGGCTGTGGCGTTGGGACGGTGGAGGTGGTCTCGGTGGATGTTGGGGGGCAGACATGGAGCAGAGAGGTTCAGAGAAGAGGGGAGAGGAAGCTGGCGGCGCTAGGAGGGGGAAGGAGGGGTAGGGAGCAGGTAGGGTTAGGGCATGTACTTGTAGGGGATCGGGGCAGGTCGAGCAAGGAGGGGTCCATGGGGGGATCGACAGCGACAGCATGTCTGCATCCGTACGAGGAAGACAGCGTTTGGGGGCTGGGCTTGGGAACGGTCTGTGGTGGGCTGGGTTGTAGGTGGGCTTGGCCTGCCTCCCCAGCCCCCAAAGGGTTTTTTTTTTCTTTATTCTTTTGTGCTTTCTCTTTTTCTTTTTTTTTGTAAATGCATGAAAGAGAGAGAGAGAGGTAGAAATAGGATTTGGGGGGGTTTATTTTAGGCAATGTTTTTATTAATTTTCAAAACAGAAAATAAAAGCAAAGCTAGCATAGATTTCAAATTTTTGAACTATTAGTTTGATTTTTAAATTGGTATTTGAATTTCAAATAGGGTTTGGGGTTTTATTTTATATGAAATGTTTTATTAATTTGCAAACAACAAATCAATGCAACTGTGAACATTAAGTCCCAAGATTTGAAATCTTTATTTGAGTTTTAAAGTTGTTATTTGAATTTTCCATAGCATTTCATAAAGATTGAATTTTAAACAATGTTATTCCACTAACTCAAACAATGATGAAATCTTATTGACTTAGTTTGTTTGCAAGATTTTAATTGCCAAACCACAATTGGATCATGTCACATATGATTGAAATGATTTGAAATTTGAGTTGAACTGGAAATTTACCATTAGGGTTTTTCAACAAGAGAGAAAAGATTATTAACAAGCAATTGGAAGAAAACAACTTCAAATTATTGAAAAACAATTGAGTGATTTAGTTTGCAAGTTTGAAATTGAAAATTTTTGAGCAAGGGTGAAAGTTTAAATTGTGTTTGAATTTTGAGTTGTTTTGAAAAACAGAATGCAATGCTCATGTGATGCATATGATGCAAGCCAAAAAGAAAACAAACACTTTCCTATTAGGGTAACACCCCAGGTGTTACACTAATCCATTCTTGGATGCATCACAATATACGATGTAATCCTTGCCTGGTTCAAGTACTGCTAGGATTGGAGCTGTTGTTAATTGTTTCTTCAACTCCTGAAAACTGGCTTCACACTTATCTGACCATACGAAAGGAGTATTCTTCCTTAACAAATTGGTCATTGGCCCGGCTATTTTAGAAAATCCTTCAATGAATCTTCTGTAATACCCGGCCATTCCAAGGAATCCTCGAACTTCCTTGACATTGGTTGGTGCCTTCCAATCCAGAACTGACTGTACTTTATCAGGATTTACTGCAATATCTTCTTTGCTAATAACATGTCCAAGAAATTCTAATTGGTCTAACCAAAACTCACACTTACTGAATTTGGCATATAGCTGATACTCCCTCAGAACTTGTAATGATATCCTTAAGTGCTTGGCATGATCTTCTTTGTTCTTCGAATATATCAGAATATCATCGATGAACACAATCACGAACTTATCCAAGTATGGCATGAAGATCTTGTTCATCAAATTCATGAAAATAGATGGTGCATTGGTCAGTCCAAAAGGAACAACCAAATATTCATGATGTCCATACCTTGAAACAAAAGCTGTTTTGGGTACATCTTCTGTTTTGATTTTGATCAGATGGTACCCTGATCTGAGATCAATTTTGGAGAACACTCCAGCTCCATGGACTTGATCAAACAAATCTTGTATTCTTGGTAATGGATACTTGTTATTGATAGTGACATTGTTCAGATTTCTGAAATCACCACACATTCTTCTACCTCCATCTCTCTTGTCCACGAATATCACTGGTGATCCCCATGGTGATACACTTTCTCTGATGAATCCCTTGCTTTCCAGTTCATCTAACTGTTCTTTAAGTTCCTTTAACTCCTTAGGGCCCATCTTGTATGGTGCCTGAGCAATAGGTGATGTACATGGTATCAAGTCAATGGTAAACTCGATCTCCCTGTCTGGTGGCATTCCCGGCAATTCTGGTGGAAAAACATCCGGAAACTCATTAACTACTGGTATATCTTCTAACTTAGCTTCATTGAGTGAGTTGATTTGGAGTTCAGCCTCCGCATGAGTATGCTTATCTGCTTGATAAGTAACTCTCCCTCCTCCAGGCCTCCTGAGAGAAACTGTCTTCTCCTCACAATCAATCAAATCTCCATTCTCCGTCATCCAGTCCATTCCCAGAATGGCATCAATGTTCTTCAAAGGAATAACAAATAGATCCGCGTAATATGTGTAACCACAGATCATGATGACTTGATTTGGCCTTGCACGTGTAACTAAGAGCGTACCTCCCGCCGTCATAACGGTAAGAGGACATTCTAAACGCGAACACCTTACCCCATACTTATCCACAAAATAACTAGAGATGAACGATGTGGTGGCACCGGTATCAAATAAAACCTTTCCATATTGTGTAAGAAGACTGAGCGTACCTAATACGGTTGTGTCCGAGTTGTCAGCCTCCTCCAGAGATGTGCAGTTCAGTTTCCCGAAGGGTCTTGCTCGTTTGCCATTATTGTTCTTCCCGCTGCCGCCACTTCCGGCTGAGAATCCGCTTGCTCCTCCGGGCCTTGCTCCACCTTTGTTGAAACCACCTCCAGTTGTCTTGTTGGGACATTCTGGCTTGATATGTCCCTCCTTTCCACATCCAAAGCAAATGATCCTAGACTTCTTGCATTCACTCTTGAAATGCCCCGGAAGCCCACAACCATGACAGATTATCTGATTCCTTGGATTGAACGGTCCATGATTGATCGGGGCTCCTCCCGACTTTATTCTTGGCTTGAAACTCAAATTTGAAGTAGGTCTACTTGGCTGAAACTTTTTAGGCTCAAATTTGGCCTTCTTTTGTCGGTTCTTCTGAACCAACTTGTAATCACTCTCCCAGGTAACTGCAGAGTTCATCAACTCTTGAAAGTTAGCTGGTTTGGATGTCCTTAACTGCATAGAAGCATAGGGATCCAGCCCTCTCAAGAACCTCTTGATTCTCTTCTTGTCAGTATTAACTTCATCAGCAGCATAACGAGAAAGTATGCTGAACTCATTGATATACCATATCATATGGTCTGTCCCCTGCTGAAGGTCCTCGAACTGCCTCCTCATGAGCTCCATGACACTGTCAGGGACATGATACTCCCTGAATTTTTCCTTGAATTCATCCCAAGTGAATACCTTTTCCGGTGGCTTTAGAATAATCTGATTATCCCACCATGCTGCCGCTGGACCATTTAGAAGATGTGTAGCAGAGCGCTCCTTCTCAGCATCATTGGCGTTGATCACCTTGAGATTTCCTTTAGTATCGACTAACCAGTCTTCAGCATCCATAGGATCTCTGGCCGTGGCAAATGGTGCTGGTTTAGTCTTCAGGAAATCCGACAGTGTTAACATCCTTGGTTCAGCTGCTCTCCCAGACCCCACCTGGTTAAGCAGTTCCTGCATGAACTTGTTTTGATTCTCTTGTACAAACTTCATGTATTCCATGAAATTCTTCTCCGCCAGTGGCCTGAGTGGTGGTGGTGGTGGTAACTCTGCTCTTCCAGCGTCCTCATCAGCCTTCGCCTTGTTTTCCCGCTCCAGACGCTGTGCGTCAGCCTCACTGGTTCCGCCACTCTCCATAAACCCTTAGTCATGCAATGTGAAGCGAACAAACTCGTAGTTACATCATGCTCATGCTTTCTGAGCCTCACTTCACATGCAACACTACTCACACAAGCGAAACAAAATCCAAATCCAGATACAAACAACATATTACACATATTATACAGATACGCATAAGTTGGTTACAAGCCTTCACCGTAGTGAATTACAGAAAGTACAACAGTAGAAAACACCACTGGGTCGCTCACACACTCCGACCCTTATTTATGGTACATGGCTCTAAACTCCTAAACTACTACCTAACTTGAGCCCTCACTTCACCTCCATGAATGTCACTGTACTACTCCGAGTACATGCCAGGAGTCCACCCTATGTAGCATGAAGTCCTGCGCACCGCCTCAGGAATAAACGGCCTCCCAGATGGAACATAGTCTGTATCATAAGTGTCCATAGACTGGGTATCGCTCAAAGAGAGCCAGTCCATGTCCAGATAATCATCAAGATAAGACACAAACTCCTCAGTACTGGTGTACTGCGAGGCTTCCCCTCCTGCGAAACAAGTGGTACTCGTGCAGTGGCTGTGATCAAATGGTACCTCCTGCATCGATTGGGTCTCAACCTGCTCCTCCTCATCATATGATATATTCATGACGATAATATCCGCTTCCTCAGCTGCCACTTTCTCCACACTATCCTGATCCTCATCCTCTGACATATAGTCACATGGAATAGGATGTTGACTAGTACCAGGATACCAGTCAAACCTCCAGCCATCAGAGTTCTCAATAAAAGAATCTGATTCTGGGACCCCACCAAGAGTATTTGGCTTTATGTCTCCGGGTTCATCCAAAATGTCAAACGGATCGTATGGTTCTGGCTCACTAGGTGGTATAACAGGATAATGGATAGGTTCTGGGGTAGTGGAATACCTGGACTGCCTATCATGGTATGATTTCTTGGATGACTCCGCTCCTGGGGTATAATACGGTTCATCCCTCTCCTGAGCCTTCTGCTTCCCCTTTTGCTCTGGGCTAGGTGGTTTGGTCAGATCTTTCAACATTCCATCTTTGTAATCAACAATGACCTGATGTGTCTTGTAGAAAGATCCTACCAACTTCCTGTATCGATCTAATAGGCTAGTGGCTAGCTTAGGCTTGGTTTTTATGAACACAGAATGGTCGAGTGCCAACTCTGTGCTTAGACGGTCGTGTGGTATGGTTGTGAAGCTATTACCTGACAACTAATTAGCCTTATACTCTCTGATGTTGGCTAAGGCTTTTACTAAAGCCGGTTGGTACGCCGCCATCTGGCTCCTTCCTTCACCACTAGGTGTGGTCATATGTGGTGTTAATTCCCTGGGTATTAAAATTAATACCCGGTACTTCAAAACCATCTCCCCATCCTTGTATGTGTAGGTGTTGACTTTAAGGTTGGTGTCAAACTCGAAAGCTCGAAGCAAAGCTCGTAGCTGCTCAGTCAACTCCCCTTTATAGTGCTCAAGCCTCTCATGTTTTACCCATTCCGTTCTCCCGGAACTCCCGCCTTTCATGGTCACTGTTCACAAGTAACATAAATGTTATTAATAGATCATCATAAAGATTCAACATTCTGGAAATATGACCAGAATATTCCCAAGTGAATACCTATCATACTTCCAGTGAATTCTTTATCATTACGTTCTAAAACCCTACAGGGTATATCCCTTTAATAGGTTTCCAACCTAAGGTCAAAGCAATTGCTCTAATACCAGCTGTGGTGACCCAGCATACCACTGCATGTTGTAGTACGCCAGTCGTTGATATAACACTCACCGAACACCGTTCCGCAAATATTACATCCCTAAGTGTGGTATAGCAGAAACATTGCGGGACTTGATTGTCACACAACAAATATATTACAAAACAAAATATGCTGACAAGAGGATGAGCTCACGATGAGGTCATCTCATTATTGAAGTTAGAACAACAACTAAAAGTAAAGCAGGTGCTAACACGGGAACTCAACAGCCAACTATAGAGTCCATGGCTGCTCGATTCGACCGTGTTAAGTATCTATTTCAGACTAGGCTAAACCTAGTCAGACTCAGCCCCCTCAGGGTCAGCTCCGTACTGGATGGTGTAGTCGACTCTTTCCACTCCTCCGGAGAGATCCGGCTCCTCGTAGAAGATGTCGTCTTGGCCTCCGAGGATATTGAAGGATGCTTCCTCTAAGTTTTCATAGCCTAAGCAGGGGTCAAACGGGATTGAATGAGTAACGAGCGTTACTCAACAAGTTCATTAAGTCCAGAAGTAATTGATGCACTAGCTACGGTCCTCGACTCTAACGAGTCTAGACAGATGCATGGTTTTGTCAATCTTTCTTCAAGAGATTGCTTTTAATACAGAAAACTATGCCCGCCAGACCATCACACGACTAGAACTTCATGGAGTTGCCTTTCCTGTAGCGTTCGCAGTTCCATCCCGGAACAAGGGGTAACATGCCACATCCTTTTACACTCTGCAGAGGTGCGATACTTTACCCATGGGCGACCAAGACCATGTTGCACAACCAGGCGCCCGATCCTGTCCACTCCCACTCAGGTGTGGGGCCCGGTTGTTGTGTCCAAGCCAAACCGTGCTTCTCCACACAACGCATGCCCACCCATTTCCACCAGCAGGTTGAACGCCTGATTCCACCCCTCACGATGGAGATCTACGCGCCCCTGGCAGACACTCATAGACCCTAAAGTCTGTGGGACGTTAGGGCTCCCACCCATGTGAATGTAGTCCCTCAAGACCTACATCGTACGTATCTGGCAGTCCGTTGACATGCGAACGAGAAAAGATCACAGCTGACTTACTCCCCCCCATAGAAGACCCATGGTTAAAGCGATATCTACGGCGCACCGAGTTCTGACGGTATTGGTTGTTAACTCCTAGGTAATACTTTCCCATGCAGATGGAACCTTCCTTTTACCTATTCATCTTACCATGGTTCCATCCGCCCACCAAGCAGAACACACCTCTCGGTAGTCATTCAATTAGTCATATTATTATAAAAGTAGGATCATGCATTCTTTTGACCAGAGGTGGTATTACGATAGGGTTTTTGAAATTAGTGGTTATGAAATAATTCAAAGGACATGAGCAAGTGATGAACTTGCCTTGAAATGGACAGGTAATGAAGTCTGATGCTTGGAGCAGATCCCGACTTCCTTGTTCTACAAAACACCATCATTGTCTGGTAAAGACAATGTTTAAATAAGCAAATGATGCTATTATGCATAATGATGATATGTATACATTTTTAACTAATTGATTATTTGAGTGTACTAAGTCTTTTGTAATAATTAATTGTTTGTGAATTTATTATTTTTCAGAATTAATGATTATTATTATTATTTTTATTTTTATTTTATTTTTATTTATTTAATTGATTAAGTAATTATTGTGTTCTCAGAAAAAAATTATTTTAGAATGTTTTGAATTGATTAAATTTTTGAAATAAGTTTGAGAGAATATAATTTTATTTGATTAAATAAATCTGAATTCTTCTAAATCAAGTTTTTTTATTATTTAATTATTGTTTAAAATCATAATTTTTAATACTATAAATATTATTGTATTATTTTTCTTAATTTTAATACATAAATACTTTACTAGATTTATAATTACTTATACTGTAATTGTTTGTAATTGGTAGAATTTTATTTATTATTAATAATTATTTTTATAATTCTTTTATTTAAAGAATTGGTCAAATGACCAATATTCCCCCAGGCTGACAGGTGGGTCAACCCTTTTAGGGTTGAATCCAACCCACTGGCTTGGCCGAGCCACACCAGACGCGCACTCGCGTGCCCCTCGCTCTCCTCTCATCTTCCCCTCGACCCCGTTTGACACCCAGGCGATAAAAATCGCCACCGCCTCCGGCGAATTACTCCGGCTCCCTCCGGCCAACCCCGCCGTCGTGGCTGAGCGCAAACGATGCGCCACCTCTCCCTCCACCCTATCCTCCACCTCGATCTGTTAGTTGCTTGTTGCGCCACTCGAGCACAAGCAAATCCTAACCCTAGGGTTCGGGGCTCGAGTTGCTCCACCCCTCTCCGGTGGTTCCTGCTCCTCGAGGTGGTCCGGGGCGTTCATGCTGCTGCTCTGTTGTGCTGCTTCTGCCCCGAGGTTGCTGCTGGTTGCGAGCACGAGACGCCGCCGGGATGGCCTCCTGGAGTGCAACCACGGCTCATCGCCGTTCTGCGCTTCCTCGACTGGCTGGGGTCACCACGATGGTGACCACCTGTGAGTGCATCCTCACCCCCTTATATCTCTGTCCCCTTCTCCACTCTCTTGCTCTAGAGCCTGGCCTTCGTGCCGGTGTTCATGCCATGCTCCTTGTGATACCTCTGTGAGGTTGTTGCTGGATTAGTTGGCTTTGGGAATTTCCCATTGAATCCTTGGTACAGAGGCTGTGAAGAATTTGGTATGCTCTGTGATGGATTGGAGATACAGATGCTTTGGTGGATTGTTTTGCTCCTAGGAATTATCTATCTGATGCACTATGTTGTGGAATTATTTTAGGTATTATCCTTGTGATGGTGATGGAAAACTATCTGGGATTTATTCCCTGTGCCATTGTTGTGAAGAAATTCCTTAGGATATCTCCCTGTGGTTAATCCTTGTGGCTTGCTATCAGTTGAACAGAGCCCACTAGTATGTGTTGCTTCAATACTTTCTATGGGTGTGCTGTATCTTGATAGGTGTTACTCTGAATTTATAGATTCAGAGAATATGCCATCATCCTATATTTTCCTTTTACTTCTTACATGTCCTTATGTGGTTGTGTTGAGGTATCAGATATTTGGATCTGGTGCCCAGCAATTATATTTGAGGATGTGTGATATGATCCAGTAGCTCTTTGGCTTAAGGCTTGATTCAGGATCCTTTTACTGATAAGATCTATACTCTGCTGGTATGATGCCTCGGTGCATCACATGATAAGAACAGATTATTACACCTTTTACTTCTTTGAAATTTATTTCCTAAGAACAGATGCTTGCACTTGCTTCTCTTGCCCCTAAGCCTATGATGCATATCCTGAGGCCCCTCTCTAATAAGAACAGATGCCTAACTTGATGCTTTTATCCCCTATGATGAAATATAGCATAGCACCCCTATGCCTTTCTGAGGGTACTAAACCCCCAACTAATCTTGTGTGCCACTAGCCAATTAATGGCTCAGATGGTACAAAGATGTTCACCTTAGGTGATGATAAAAAGGTTGGTGGATTTTGGTGCTTGTGGCCTGCTTGATTTACTCCTGCTGCTTCCTTGTACCTTGGCCTTGTAATCTTGATTGCTGGTTTGCAATCAGATGCTCCAGTACCTGTGGTTATTTATGGGTGGATGATCTAGTTGGTGTGCTTCTCCTGTTCTTGGTTGCTTTCTCAACCCGAGAAGTATCAGGGGAAAGTGTGATGTGATCTTTCCCCCCTTGCGACTGATGTGGTATTTATACCACAACAGTGGTCTTGACAGCACAAAAGTGTGCTCATGAGTGTGTTGTGTGCCTGTGTGCTAGTGAGGAGATATTTTCTCCAGGCATTGTGGCTGGTCTTATCCTAGCCTGCTAGTTTTCTTGTGCTGCCAGTTGTAATTTCTGCCCCTGCCTGTGATGTTGGTTTGAGGCTATTTCTATCAGAACAGATACTACACATACTTATTAACCCTATGATGAGTTCATCAGTGCAACACACTGACAATCTGAGGGTACTAAACCCTCCTAACTTTTCTGTTTTTGTTTTGTGTTTTTATTTTTCAGGTGTAGAAGATACAAGATGCTATGGATTAGATAGGTTTTAGTTTTAGGATCAAATCTTTGTAATGGAACACATGTAATATTTCTGTAATATTTCTACAATGGAATCATTTGTAAAGACTTTGTATCTTGTGTGATTATTAGTAAAGTTTAATTGTTTTCTTTTATCTATTCTTATTGATATTGGAGATATTCAATATTTGTTATCTCATATATGAGTCCATTGAATTATATTTAGGATATAATCTTGTTTATCCAATTTGAATTCCAAATTCAAAGACAACTCAAATTTAAACTCTAACATTCCTAAATTTAAATAATTCAAACCTTTAACTCCCAAACTCAAAATATAACCCAAAGGTCATGTCAAAATTCCATCGACTTCCAGTGTCTACCTCTATCTAAGAATCGGATAATTGATGGAACCTCAATCACTCCAGGGTTTGGGTTTTGCGAAAAATTTATTCAGGTTTTGCAAACACATGCATGCAGATGAAATTAATATTGTACCCACCGTGAGTTCCTAAACGTTGAGACATTACAGCCGACGATGACGATGACCAATATGGTGATGGCGCCGGTGACGATGTGGAAGAAGTCGGCAAGGATGGGAAGAAAAAGTACAAGAAGGGTGGAAGCTGTGGCATAGCATGGACCATCAAAGAGGACGAGTGCTTGATTGACTCGTGGAGTGCCATTACCCATGACGTGATCACGGGAGCCAACCAAACAAGCGACTCCTATGGGAAGCGGATCATGTCGGAGTTTGATGAGCGCAAGTACCACCCGCCATATGTGGAGGTTGTTATGGATCGCAATCAAAGTGCGCTAGCCCATAGATGGTCCGCAATCCAAAAGTCGGTGAACAAGTTTCAAGGAACCTTTGAGAACATTACGGCGAGGCCGAAGAGTGGCAAGACTCCAAGGGACCACGTAAGTTTGTGTGTCTCATCTTGTCCTATGCTATGAGAACGTCCATGCATTTGTCTAACATCTTGAATTCTCGTGTTGCTAGATTGTGGATGCTCTCATCTTGTTCAAGGCGGTCAACAATGACAAAGACTTTGCGTTCCTCCATTGCTTCAATAAGCTTCAAAACAATGAGAAATGGAAGAACCAAAGACTTCGGTTGAAGTAAAAGCCTAACGGTGCTCAAATTGATGAGGTGGTGCTCAACTCGGAAAGGCCAACGGGAAACAAGAAATCAAAGGCGGCGGCTGCGGCGGCGGCGAGCTCGGAGCGAGTGCACGCCACCACTGACAAGGTCATGGAGAACGTCACGAAGAACTCGGCCGAGAGACGTGCCGCAACCGAGGCCAAGTGGGCGGAGTTCTCCAAAAAGACGGACAAGAAGATTGAGACCGAGCCCGACAAGGCGGCGTCCAAGAAGAGGCAAGGGGACTTCATAATTCTCAGCATGGACACGTCCAACCTTGATCCGCGGGCGAGGGCGGTGTGTGACCGCCTGCGTGCGCAAATCTACGCCGAGATGGGCCTCGGTGTGGACGGATCGGCGTCCACGGCGCCCACGACGACCAATGTGGCGGCATCCTCGGCGCCCACGGAGCGGCATGAAGCGATCCAGAGCGGCGGCAGCAACGAAACGCCGGGTGACACCCAGCGCGCCGAGCCCGCCGGCGGCGACTTCCTCGGCTACACCCCCGACCCCGGATTCCTCGGCTCCAACAACGTCGTCAACGTCCATTTACACTAACGCTTGACGAATTCGTATGGTTTTGCAATGCCCAAACAATGGCCTAAAAACATAATTATATAAGACTTTATATATTTTTTATTGGCAAAATTTCTTTGGGGTTTTTGCTTGGGGGCGCCGAGTGGGGAGGGGTGGATGAGCCCCCAAAGGGCCTATCCGGGCGCCAATCCGGATGACAACAAGGGGGCGCAAGTGGATGCTCTTAGGAGACTCCAACAGCTCATCTATATGGACATCTAAACCAAATATAGATGACGGAGGGGTAAAAAACGTTGCCAGCAGATCATCTATAGCCGGTTCCTTCCTGCTAGCATAGGAAAGAAAATGACGTCATTCACTTAATAACCCTTGGTTTCTTAATTTGATGAAGTATTAACATAATTAAACACACGTGATAACCTCCGAGTTTTTAGTTGATGAAGAATAAAAAAAAATACATATTTTAGATTTGATTTGCATCATCATGTTTAATTACAGAAGTTAATTACAAACTGAAATTAGTTGTACCTACAAGTTACAATTAGTTGCAATCACAGTACGTACCAGAGGTCCTAATTAATAGTGTGCTACCACAATAAGGTAACACTTTTTTCTTCGATTTATATCATCTAATAGTAATCCATTACTCCAACAGAACCTACTCGTTCATCCATCAATCCCAGCAAAAAGAAAGATAATTGATTGAACTGCAAAAGGAGAGGAAAAAACTCGATTCAATTGCAAAAAAGGGGATATATAATATAATCCATTGAACGGACAGAACCATACTGGTCCAATCAAAATATTACATATTCAACTCTAAAGAAAGGGAAGAAAACATATTCAATTTAATTGCATAAGAGGGGCCGAAAAATGAGAACTGAAGTGTTCATGGTGCCTCTAATGCCGGTGGTCACCTCTTACCAATCTTTTGCACAAGTCAAGCGCAAACACATGTTACTTTGGTTTGCATCTAAATCTAATAGTAATCCATTGCTCCAAAACAAACGTTACTGGTTCATCAATTTGTCAAAGATTTAATGGCAGAAAAAGGAATAAAAATGATTCAACGGCACTATAGAAAAGATAATAGATTCAACTGTGCAAAGAAGGTTGAGATAATTTCAATCCCTTTCTGACCAAACCATACCGTTTCTTCGAAATGTCACTGATGCAGCTGCAAAGAAGGAAACTAGAAAAAATTCAATCACAAAAAATGGAAGAACATGAGAAATGCAGAGCACAGAAACATGGTACTTCTTCATGGCGCTGCCAGGTTCGGCACTCACCTCTGACCAATCTTTTTGCAAGTTGACGAAGATATAGATCCTGGACCCTGCGGGTAAGGACACCCCCTCTCAGGCTCAAGGCCAAAGCCCAAGAAGAGGCGCCCTTGAAGCACTCTAGAAGGCCCACGTGAAGCCCACCCGCACTAACTTGCGGGTTAAGCTAGGAAATCTGTAAACCGACATGGATAGAGTTCGGATCCTCTCCGGGTAGGACTCGAGACCTGGCCATCTATATAAGGCCAGGAGAGCCCCCTAGGAGAGGGACCAAGCTATTACCGCACGACCTAAAAGCCTTGAACTCGAGACCTACTCTCGACTCGAGCACACCATTGTAACCGATCTAATCTTCAATACAGATCGACAAGAGGCAGGAGTAAGGGTTTTACCTCTACGAGGGCCCCGAACCTGGGTAAATCTCGCCCCCTGTCTAGACGACGAAATTCACCAGCGCTCATGACTTCTCCTAGTCGAAACCCGATAGGGTCACCTAAGGGATTTGTGGAGTCAGAGATTCGACAATTGGCGCCGACCGTTGCATCTAGTTGGAGCGGCCCGCAGCTGGCTGGAGAGGAGACCAAGATCCTGCTACGCATCATGGGATGACTTGCACCGCGATTTCTGCAAAAACTTCCAGTCGACGTACAAGAGGCCAGCTACAATCGAAGAACTACGAGCCTGTAAACAGAAAAGCGGCGAGTCTACCCGAGAATACATCCAGCGGTGGACCACACTTAGGAACACCGCGGGAACCATCTCGGAAGAGGTGGCGATCGAGGCTTTCGCTAAAGGCGCGAGAAGAACTGCCTTTCGGGAAGAACTAGGCAGAGCAGCGCCTAAAACTATCGGGGAGCTAATGATCATAGCCGAAAAATGGGCTAATGGAGAAGACGCAGTGCGCAACGAAAGAGGGTCATCACCCGCACACGAAGAAGACCGCCATGGGCGAAGAAAAAGAAGGAAATACTATGACCACGAGGATAGAGAGGAATTAGTGGCGGCATAATTCACGCGAAATCGCGACTCTGGTCGCCGCGGAAGCCGCGAGTGGAAACCTAAGGCAGAAGAAAAATCCCCCGAGGAAGATCTTGATGCATACTGCTCACTACATCTATTTACAGATAAGCGCACGGGCAAAACTAAGGCAACACACCTTCTTAAGGACTGCCGAAAGTTTCACGACATCTCGGATGCACTCGCCAGGAAAAGATTTGCATCCACCCAAAACTACCCGCCGCTGCCAGGAGGAGGACAACAATTCCAGCCGCCACCACCACTTCCACCAGCAAATCCAAACATGGCGCTAGCAGCACTACATGCGCCACCACCACAAAACAATGGAGCCAATGCATACCCGAACCCGGCAGGACAACTCGCGATGATACAGAAGGTATGCCCCTCTCGCAGAGCTCAAAAGACTAACACGAGGCAATTGTGCATGGCAGTGCAGACACCACCAACAAAAACCGAGTACCTGAAAATGGCGGATCAGCCAATCACGTTCTCGATGAAAGACCATCCGCCACGAGCCTATCGACCAGGACACGCCGCCCTTGTCATCCAAGCTCAAATTGGTAATTATGACCTGGCCCGCGTATTCATGGACGGTGGCAGTGGCATTAACATCATCTACGCGGATACACTCCGTCGAATGAACAAGAATCTGGATGGCCTAACGGAATCAGAAACATCCTTCCACGGGATAGTTCCGGGCAAGGCAATCCGTCCACTCGGAACAATCAACCTAGAAGTCGTATTGGGCTCTCCAAGCAACTACAGAAGGGAATTCCTGGACTTCGAAGTCGTCGACTAGCCCTCACAGTACCACGCCATTCTTGGTCGAACAGCTTTCGCCAGATTCATGGCCGTACCACATTACGCGTATTTGAAGCTCAAGCTACCCGGCGAATACGGTGTGATCACCATCGACGGAGACTTCCAGAAATCGGACAAGTGCGACATAGAATTTAATGAGATCGCAAAATCTTTCGGGATGCAAGAAGAACTTCAAGAATTGGCAAAAACCACGGATCACTCCGTTATGCCCCTCACGAAGAAAAACGCGCCTGAACTGGAATTCAGCGCCAACAGCGACACTCGCAAGCATCAAGTGCACCCGACGGATTCTGCAAAGACATCGATGGTTTCAACAACCCTCTCGCCAGCATAGGAAGACGCGCTCGTCAAACTCCTCCGTGAGTACTGGGAGATTTTCGCCTGGCAGCCCTCAGATATGCCGGGAATACCCAGGGAGTTTGCCGAGCACTCACTCGAAGTTTTTCCTGACACCAAACCCATCAAACAGACGACTCGACGATTTTCAGAACCCAAGCAGAAGGCGCTTGGAGAGGAAGTAAACAGATTGCTAGCCGCAAATTTCATTAGGGAGATCAAGATATCCACCTGGTTAGCAAACCCGGTGTTGGTCCCCAAGAAGAACACGGATATCCTTCGGGTGTGCATCGACTACACGTCATTGAATAAGCACTGCCCCAAGGACAATTTTCCTTTACCACGGATCGACCAGATCGTGGATTCTACGGCAGGCTGCCAACGCCTCTCCTTCCTGGACGCCTATTCGGGATATAATCATATCCGAATGAAAAGGGAAGACGAAGAGAAGACGGCATTCATCACACCCCACGGTGTCTACTGCTACACGACAATGCCCTTCGGGGTGAAGAACGCTGGCGCAACATATCAGCGCTGCATGCAAAAATGCCTCGCCAATCTCATTGGCAAGAACGTACAGGTGTACGTTGACGACATTGTCATCAAAACTCGAGTAGAGGACACACTCCTCGAGGACATCAGAGAAACTTTCGACGCCCTTAATGCATATCGGATTAAGCTTAATCCGACCAAATGCGTTTTCGGCGTCCCTGCAGGAAAACTACTCGGGTACCTGGTATCCGCCAGAGGCATTGAAGCCAACCCGGAGAAAATACAAGCCATCCTGACTATGAAGGAGCCAACCAATCTACGCGGAGTCCAGCAGCTCGCAGGACGACTAGCCGCCCTAAGCAGGTTCATCGCACGATTGGGAGAGCAAGCGTTACCCTTCTACAAATTACTGAAGAAGACGGACAAATTCGAGTGGACACCGGAAGCTAAACAAGCGTTCGCAGACTTGAAGCGATCGTTGCAAAGCAGGCGCGTCCTTGCAACACCGCAAGAAAGGGAGCCACTTTTCCTATACTTAGCCGCTACAAACCAGGTCATCAGCACAGCAATCGTAGTCGAACGACCTGAAGACGGCAAAGCATACGGAGTCCAACGACCAGTATATTACATCAGCGAAGTCCTCTCGCCATGCAAGCAACGATACCCTCATTACCAGAAGCTCGCATATGGAGTTGTTCTCACGGCCCGAAAGCTCAAGCATTATTTCCAGGAACACGCCATCACAGTGGTTAATGATGCGTCACTCGGGACAATCATGAACAACCCTATGGCATCCGGAAGAATAGCAAAATGGAGCATCGAGTTGGGCGCCTGGGACATCACCTATGCAGGACGCAACGCAGTAAAATCTCAAGTACTCGTGGAATTCCTCAGCGAATGGACAGAGCTACAAACGCCCGGGCCGCCTGAGTACACGAGCAATTGGATAATGTACTTCGATGGATCCAAGAGAAACGAAGGAGCAGGAGCCGGAATCGTTCTTATTTCACCTCATGGAGACAAGCTGCAATACGTCCTGCCATTCTATTTTCCACAAGATGATCCAGCATCAAATAACGACGCAGAATATGAAGCCCTGCTGCACGGGATGAAGATGGCAATCGCCTGCGGAGCTACCCGATTAATGATCTACGGCGATTCCAATCTCATAGTGCAACAGACAATGAAAGAATGTGACGCCATTGCTGAAAACATGGTCGCATATCGTGACATGTACAATCTACTCGAAGGAAGCTTTAAAGGATGCGAACTGAGGCACATTGCGAGATCCACCAACGAAGAAGCAGATAGACTGGCAAACATGGGTTCCACGAACACACCCATACCGCCAGGAATATACTTCGAACGGATGGTCAAGCGATCGGTCAAATTGAAGAAAGCTGAAGAAACACCAGCAGCGCCAGAAATAGAGGTCAGCCCGCAGGTCGCGCTTATCGAGCTTATTCATAATATATCATGACAGGTCTTTCTGGTCGAGCCAGTCTGGACGCAGAAATATCTCGACTACCTGCTCCATAAACAGCTCCCGGCCGATCCACGAGAGGCTCGACAGATACTCAGGCGCAGCAAGTCCTTTCGAGTGGTCAATGGAGAATTATACAAGCAAAGCATCTCGGGAATACTTCAGCGATGCATCGCACCCGAAGATGGCAAGGAATTACTCCAGGACATACACCAAGGAGATTGCGGACATCATGCTGGCTGGAAAACAATAATGGGAAAAGCTTTTCGAGCAGGATTTTACTGGCTAACAACAGCCAGCGATGCAAAAAGCCTGGTCGAACGATGCGACGCCTGCCAGCGATTCGCACCAAGACCACACGCACCTGCCACGGAATTGCACATGATACCAATAGCCTGGCCCTTTGCACAATGGGGGCTAGACATGGTTGGACCACTACGCAAGTCCACACCAGGTGGATACACACACTTGCTGGTCGCAGTCGACAAGTTTACCAAATGGATACACACACTTGCTGTAACTTCGGCTAGCGCCCAATGCGCCGTCAAATTCCTCGACTCCATCGTATGCAGATTTGGTGTGCCACATGACATCATTACAGACAATGGTACAAACTTCACAGCAAAGAAAACACAAAAGTTCTGCGAGGAAAAAGGCATCAATTTCAAGTTTGCTTCAGTTGCTCACCCGCAAACGAACGGACAAGTCGAAAGATCCAACGGCTTAGTTTCGGCTGGCATCAAGAAGCGATTACTCGATCGTCTACACCCCGCTACAGGACATTGGGCAGAAGAGCTACCCTCCGTACTCTGGAGCCTACGCACAACTCCTAATCGATCGACGAAGTACACGCCATTCTTCATGGTATACGGGGCAGAATCAGTCCTTCCCGAGGACGTTCGATTCTGCGCCCCACGAGTTGTAGCCTACAGCGAAGAAACTTCCAACAAGGCGCTCGCAGAAGATATGGATGCACTCGACGAAATGCGTGACATCGCACTCGCAAGATCCGCAGTATATCAGCAATCCTTGCGCAACTATCATAGTCGCCGAATACGCCACAGAGCATTCGCGGTTGGGGACCTGGTGCTACGGCTCAAACAGAAGGAAGGACACAAGCTCGAACCACCTTGGGAAGGACCCTTCATCATACACGAAGTCATCCCAGGTGGAGCCTACAGGCTAAAGAATCCGACGACCGGAGGGATCTATTCCAATCCGTGGAACATCGCACACCTCCGCAAATTTTATCCATTGGTTTACTTGTTATCGCAACAAAATAAGGCTATACTAGCCAGTCCTGTAGCTCGAGTACATGGTTTCTCAGTCATTGCAATAAAGACATGATTCCTTCATCATATTCACTCGAAGCTTCTCGTTCTTTACATGCTAAAAGTTACAGGTACACACCCCATAAAACACACGGGGGCTACACCTACAACTAAGCATCAGAGAAAAACATCATACAAACAAGGTTGTACACCTTACAACAGTTTTTACAAACTATAAACAGATTACAGGATATTTACATCCGACAATCAATCAAAGCGCTGAGCATTCTCAGTCGCTAAAACTCTATCCACCTCTTCAGAGGTCAATCGGATAATTTTCTCCGCTGCAGGACGCACAGCATCATAGTACGGCGAGATATCCTCGATTGCATAATCTGGGCGCCGAGCAACAGAGTTAACATCTGTCTCAGGATGCCATATTCGGACAAAAGAGAGAGCTACAACCGCGCCGCACGTCATCTGATTGCGCACACACGCGCGAACTTCTCCTTCACGTCCAAACAACCTGAGAAGATAGCTCCAGTCTTCGGGACCCTTTTCGAGTGGGTAAAATGCAGCGTTCATCGCAACCAACACCTCGTGAAAAGAACTCACGACAATTCTCGCCTGGAGGACTCGGAATTTCAAGGTGGCCATCACAAAACCCCGACTGCGATCAGACCAAAAATTGTTTGCATGAGGTTTTGAGCTGCTAGCCTCTTGAAGGATGTGGTTTTCTACCCACTGCTTTTCTTCCCTATCATCCGGATTAACGACTGAAGAGCAAAAGCATACTCAGTCAGCTACGGAAACAAGGAAGAAAAAGGCACGGGGGCTGCACTAGTTACAGAGCAAATCCCTTGCGACTACAGCCAACTCATCCATCAGAAATTGTTCGCGTTCAGTCGCCAATTTCTGCTTGGACTTCGCCACATCGGCTACCCCGCGCATAGCTTTTAGCTTGCGCTCACCCTCCTGGACCTTATCACGAAGGCCCGCAGAAGTGCCAACAGCGGCCACAAGTGGATTTACTGGAGTACCACGTCCACCCGAAGTTTCCGCGGCAAACCCAGTAGCCTGGAAGGATACAGCGAAAGAAGTAAGATGCCCTACTCGAGTCATTTCTAGTCGCACATCTGACAAACGCTCGGGGGCTACTCCTATCGGGAGACAACGCACAAACAAGGGGAATAAATTGCAAGGCGAATTCTTCAATTAAAGACAACAAAGGTACGGGAATACATCCCAAGGTTCATTACATTCAAGGAAGAAAAAGAAAAAACTATGAGGCTACATTGGTGCTTCCGCTAGCGGCAATCGCCCCCCCTTTTAGCCGAGCAAATATCTCAGACAGCTTCCGAGCAAGAATGGCGGCTTGCTCGCCAAAACGAGAGAGCCGTACCTTTTTGCCCGTGGAGGGGTCGACTGGAAGAGATGAGTAGGCCTCCTCCAAACCTTCGACTCCGTGCGCCAAAGCAAATTGGATCGCGGTCTTCGCACCAGACTCCGACTGAGCAACCGCGAAGGTGTAACATCCCAAGTATGAAAATATCCCTTAGAATGTTTGTTTTCCTGTTTAATCAAAGTATTGCATCATGTCATCATGTTTATTTATTTGTTTGCATTGTTTACTATTTGTTTTGCATATGTTCTTAATTGTTTTCACATTTGAAATTCAACTTATTTCCAAACTTTATTTCATACTTGCTCTGTTACAATATTTTAATAAAAAACTCAAATAAAAACAACCCACTTGTTTTTCATATTATTCCATATTGATCAACTAATAAACTGGTGCTTTCTATTCCAATTAATTATTTTCCAACTTGGTTTCAAATTCAAGAAATCATCAACAGCACCTAATTTGAAAGTTATAAAAGTACCAAACAATTTATAATCACATTTGTTCTATGTTAATCAATGAGGGTCACCCTAAATAAAACATTGTTTTCAATATTAATTCATTAATTAACAAATTATTCAAATTCCTATCAAAAACATTCAAACAACACCATTTTTCAAATTATGAAATTACCCAAAACAAAATACACTCTTTTGTGTCCAATTAAAGTTATTTGTTCACCTTATTAAATTGGTGGTTTCAAGATTAATCAAATAATTAATAAACACTTCAAAACTAAACCCACTTACAAACAGCAGTGACATGTTGAATTTTTTTTTGAACAATAAAAATGACCAAATGTTTGCTAACACACTAAATAAGCCACCCAAATTTTTCTGTAATTTTTGGCAAACCCCAAAGCATCTATTCCTTCCAATTTCATTTTGCTACAAAAAAAAAAGAAAAACAAAATAGAAAAGGATAAAACGGCGTGCGGCAGCTAACTACCGGCCCACCTACCTACCTTATCTCCCGCGCGGCCCAGTTTTCGGCCCGGTACCCCTTCGTTAGGCAGCTGCCTCGTCGTCCCGCGGTACGTCCGCCCATCCAGAGCTGCCACGGCGGCAGCAGTCGATCCCGACGGCCAGGAGCTGCCGCTGCACCCTATATAGTCCCCCTCGGGCAGCGCGCGCAGCCCTAGAACCCCTAGGTCACTGTTTACTTCGAGGCGCCGCCATTTTTTCCCTCTCGCGGCCACCTCTCCACCCTCTGTCCACCCGCCGGAGTTCTGCTCTGAATCTCCGTCCGCCGCCGCTGCCATGGACCACTACCACACCTCCTAGCCTCGCAAACCAACCCGCCACTTGCTCCTCTGCCGCTTGGACACCTCCAGGAGCTCGGTGATCCCCTGGATCGACGACGCCGTCCACGACCACGCCGTCGCCGCCGCGGGAGCTTCCTCGGGCCTCTGCTTCCGCGCCAACGCCGGTGAGGCCACCGAGACCTCCTCCTCCCTCTGTATCTGCCCGCAATCACGCACACGCGAGCGCACACTTCACAGCAGCTGCACCCACGCACATCAGCCATGAGCACACGGTGATCGCCGCCGGTCCGCTGTCTGTCGCCGTCAGGGTGCAGGTGGATGTGTTCGTCAGTTAAAGTTTCAGTAGCGCGTTTGTAACCTTATCCTGTATGCGCATCTGTATCTGACAAGAAACGAAAAAACAACGTAGCGGTAGCAGGCAGTGCAGCGCAAGGGCAGGTCCAGGGATCGAGCCCTGGCTCCCGCACGGGAATTATCCCACTTTTTTCCACCGCCACGCTGACAGGGAGGGCCCCCTGTCAGCCGCACACTTGCCACGTGAGCACAGCGAGGCCCTGGGCCCCCCTGGCAGTGTCTG
The DNA here is from genome assembly GCA_028641055.1 of Alopecurus myosuroides. Taxonomy (NCBI): domain Eukaryota; kingdom Viridiplantae; phylum Streptophyta; class Magnoliopsida; order Poales; family Poaceae; genus Alopecurus; species Alopecurus myosuroides. The sequence goes on along the minus strand of CM054062.1, from coordinate 310,056,835 downwards.
GGGTAGCCCTGGGTGCGGTAACACACGTTTTTTTTAACTTTCTGTTTTAAAAACTGGTCCTTTTATTTAACACATTGGTCCCTGGTTTTAAAAACCTAATAACTTTAGTTTTATAATTCCAAATTACAAAAATAAAATATGTGTGCTGGTCTAAATTAAATTGTCTACCTTTTGGTATCCTTTGTTTTCTGTTTTGAATTTTTAAAATGCAATTCAAATTTTGAATTCAAATAATTCAATTGCAATTTGATAAAATCAATAACTAATTCATTCTTAACCCAATAAATGCAAATAAAATATGTTTTCCATGCTATTTCAAATAACCTTTTCAAATATAAATTTTGTTTCATGGTTTGAATAATTTAAATTGCCTAAATAATTTAAACCTTGCTTAATCTATTTAAATTTGCTAAATTCATATCTTGCTCAAAATAAAATATTTTTGAACATGCAAAATATGTTTTCAAACTAGAAAAGTATGAACTTTTCAAATGTGAGTTTGAATTTATGTTTTGCACAAATAAAATTCAAATAAAATTCACACTTGTTTTAATTTCATTTAAAACTTGTTTAATATTGTTTAAGTCATAATAAATTTATCCTAACTCCTATTTCAATATTTGAAACATGTAATCCACCCAAAATTATGTGTTCTTTTCAAATATAAATTTTGTTATTTGTTTTGAACATTTTAAGTTGATGAAAACAACAACTGCTTGTGTGACATGTTTAAGTAACCAAACATTTCCAAACTTAATAAATGATTTCCAAACTTGTTAAATTCCTTTTCCACTTGCATCTATTGTTGTTATTTTGTTGTTATCATCATGCATGCATCATGATAAGCAAACTTTCACATGTTAATTAATTATAGATCATTTGCTTCCACTTAATGCATGGACCTTTTCCATATGCAATCCAATTGCATAGGGGTCCATTTAAATTGTGTCACTTCATCAACTAGTTTATTTTGATGCAACCATTAACTTGACATGCATCATCCCATGATTGTGCACTATGCCATGATATTGATTGTTTATATTCATGTCTTGTTTGTTTGCTTCTTCTCGGATAGACGACGACGTTGAGACAGACGATCTTTACAGCACCCCTTCTGAGGATCTAGCTCAGTACCAGGCTGCTGAGTTTGCAGGCAAGTTATCACTCACATGAACCACTGTGTTCCTTTCAACATTGGTTACCGATACTTTCCGTTGTTCTTTTCCGCTAGCCTTAGTAGTAGTTGTTCTGTTACGAACCTATCACATGAATCCCTTAACCCTGATATTGCCTCACCTCCACTCCTACAACCCCATTGTTTGAGCCAGTGTCTTACTAGCATGCTTAGGTTGTTTTGCTCGAGTCTGTTACCCGTTACTTTCTGTTACTATATCTTTATTATGTTCTGGGGGCTCGATGTTAATCAATCAACCTGTTATTAATAATATGCTGATAAGGCACCGGCAGGAGGCCCTGTGTGGTTTTGAGGCCTGCTAGTGTCGACCCTAATAGGAAAAGGGTCTTGTCTACTGATCCATGATGAGTGCACTACCCGCATGTGGGAAGCGAGTATGGGCGCCCCCCTCAATTTGATTCGATTCGCATCTCGTCCAAATCGCCTCATTTAGTTCGTGTTTTCCATTTGCCGCATGCATGTTTTTGCGAGCCCAGCGCAGGGTGGAACTTTTGTAGTCGGCATATAGGGGGACACGTTCTTAGAGTGCTATGAGGGTCCACTTTATTCTGGGCTCGATTAGCCGTGCGCCCAAGGTGCTTTGGGCTTGATGCGAATAAGAGTTGAGTTGTGTTGAGTGCCACGCTTGGTGGGAGGCATCCCATCTGGCGGGGTATTCTTACGTGTACGGCAAAATTGGTGCAACCCTGCAGGGATAATCTTCTCGAGAAGCCGTGTTTTCCGCGGTTATGGTTGACTTGGTGAAAGTACTGGCTAACAAGTACTCAGAACAACTTACACCTAACTAATGATAAGTTGACTAGTAATAGATTTATTGACATAACAACTTGATCCATTGTTCATTAATCCAACTGTGTGAGTTAGCCTCGGATTGCTTCTTTGGATAAGGGGCGAGATCCAGGATGGGTTTGTTTGAAGTTATCTTTCAGTTGGTTACTATACGCTATCTTATCCCCTTTCTGATAGCTGGAAGTTGTAGTGTTTCTGTAGTTGGTTAGCGCAGCCAGTTGCAGCATCTTTTATATCCCCTTCTTCCGTTGAACCCAAGGCATCTGTGCTTGGTGTTGACGGGCTACACTTTGGTGAACTGTGAGTCTTGCTTGCCAGTACTTGGATGTACTGACCCCTTTGGGGCTGTGGTTTCCGCAGACTACGCTTACGAGGATCCAGGTGACGGCTACTACGTGGAGTTTGACGAGGCTGCTGACGAGTAGTTAGCGGACCCGGGCAGGATCCGAGACGATGTGGATGGGCTCCGTTTTCTTTTCATTCCCGGCTTCTTAAGCCTATTTGGATTTTGTCTGTACTCAGACCCTTTGAATGCTTCCGCTGAGATGTAATGATGTTATGTTGGGACATGTGTCCTCTGGATGATTGTATTTGCTATTCTCTGCCCTAGTGAGGGCCAGTTGCAACTTATTTCAATCTTTTGCGTCTTAGAGATATGTTGTGTTATCAATTTGTTCAAAGCCGTTGACGTACCATGTGTGTATGGTATGAAGTACGTCAATGGTAGTGTCCTGATTTCTACGGGATAGTTTACATCGACGGTGAACAGTAGCGATGGGTTGTCACACATAAGTGTTGGCCTACTCGTAAGAGGACGCGGGTGCCGGTAAGCCCCGTAATCCCATCAGAATACTGTTCAGTTCGTACGGTGAGTATCCTCTAGAAGTCCGGGTGCGACAAATGGTATCAGAGCCTGTCTGCCTGTAGGATCCCTTTTTACTGGTCGCAGTTTGAGTCTAGAAACTATTTTGTAGCTATATAGGAAAAATGAAACGTGAGAGTAGGAATTCTGCCATTTTTCTCCTTTCCCCACCCACCCACCCTTTTCTGGTAAGGAAGTGCAACGTTGTTTTCTGTTCTCACCTAAACTTTCAAGTTAGGATTTCACGTGTTTTGGGTTCTCCGTAGTACCTTAGGAGTTTTGGTCTCGTTTTCCCGATGTTGCTTCGATATCCTGTTCTTCTAAAGAACCTTTTCGTCCGTTGAAATCTTGTTGTTGTTTTCCACTTCAGTTCTTCTACCGGCGTCTAATCAAAACCTCCCAAATCATCTGCAGATGGATCTCAGGTTCTACCCGCAGGTGGTTCGGATGACTCGCTGTGAGAGCACTGCTGGTTATCCGGAGATGCTGAGAGACATGGTCACCTATCTGGGGTTCCATTGGGCACCAGAGTACCAGGTCTACGAGCAGCAGCGAGAGTTTGACCAGACCTACTACCGGGCTGTCGTCTACATCTTGTCAGATGATGGCATGAGCGTTGTCCACCGCTACGAGGCAGTAGGTTCCACAGTGGATATGGCCGTGCAGCAGGCTGCGTACATGAGTCTCACCGTCCTTCGTGCTGACTACTGGGGGTTTGACGATTCTATCTATCGCCACATCCCCCGTGGTTACATCACTTCAGCGGGAGCTCACTTCACTCTCTACGACAACTTGGATGTTTATGAGCGTGATAGTTCCAGGCTGCACACCACAGCTCAGTTTGTGAGGCATAGTGATGCTGTTGCCATCACACTAGCTCAGGAGTTGGCTACAGTCAGAGAGCAGCTCTACCTTGCTCTGACTCGTCTGGCGACGTACACCACAAACTTTGTTGGAGATGAGCGCTTTGCACGTTTCCATCAGATAGTGGGACGTAGTCTGCCAGATGCTGGAGGTTACGAGCCGATCAGAGGTCCACTCCTCGACCTTGGCCCTGGCTACACTGGGATTCCCCGCTTTGGAGCACAGGGAGACGACGCTTTCTACTTCACCACACCGAGAGTTGCTCTCAGAGCAGTCCCGATCTACGTGGATCGTCGTTCTACTTACTTCCGTGGGATTCCTCCTCACCGTATCTCTCGTCGTACTACTCGCCGCCGTCCTGCGTGATGAGCATGGGAGTACCGATGTATCCGTTCCTAGCTATGTTTAGTTATCCTTTGGCATTCGAACCATGTATTGGTCTGTTGGATATTCTGATGTATTTGAACATGTAATGATGTACCTGTTGGTTATCTATTCATGCGTCGGAATAATCTATCTTTCGGTTACCAAGTCTATCCTTTTCTATTGTTGTGCTAAAATGCATGTCTATTCAGGATGCCGCAAACAAGGAGCAACCCGCCTGAACCACCTCCGATCACGGAGCTGTTGACTCAAATGACTCAGGTCGTGGCACAGATGGCCCAGTTCCAGGCTAACCAGCACAACAACCAGAATGCTCCACGGGTCAACATCAAGGAGTTCCTCAGTCTGGGCCCAAAAGCTTTCGTGGCAACACGCGAGCCCCTGGATGCTGATGACTGGATCCGTGACATAGCCAGGACTCTGGAGATTGCACATGTTGCTGAGGAAGATAAGGTCAAGTATGCCACCTACCTACTGAAGGGTCAGGCAGCTTCCTGGTGGGAGAACTACCAGACCATGAGAGCTGGCTATCCTATCACCTGGGGTTGTTTCAAGGATGCCTTCCTGAAGCACCACATCCCAGATGGTCTCATGGAAAGGATGCGTGAAGAGTTCTGCTCTCTTAAGCATGCCAAGCTGGACGTTATCAGCTATCAGACTGAGTTCAATCGCCTCGCTCGATACGCTGGTGACGAGGTGTCCACTGAGGCCAAGAAGATGGCAAGGTTCCGCCGAGGTTTTAACCCGGAACTGAAGTACGCTCTCACCAACATCAAGTGCAAGGACTTCGAGGAGCTCGTGAACACTGCGCTCAATGAGGAAAATGGGCGCAAGGCGTTCGAGGAGTCCCGCAAGCACTCGCGTGAGGGTGGTTCCTCCTCCAACATGACCACCCCTCCGCAGAAGCGCCGCATCTGGGTACCAAATGCTGCTGCCACTCGGGCTCCATATGCCCAAGCTTCTCCAGGCTTCGCTCCCCGCCCACCCAACCCATCTCAGATGCAGGGTCAGAGGGTTCCAATGGGGCAGCCAAGGCCAGGCACTCCTCGTGTCGTCACTTGCTACAAATGCAAGGAGACTGGACACTACGCTGATAAGTGCACTCAGAGGCAGCTACCTCCATCTCCTCGCCCCAACACCAACCAGGCAATGGTTCGTGCTCCTCCGGCTAAAGCCTTCAACTCCAACAACAGGCCTGTCGGGAGGACCGCGAGGGTGAATCATATCAAGGCCGACAAAGCTGAGGAAGCTGCTGACGTCGTTCTCGGTATATTACCCGTAAACTCTTTTCCAGCTAAAGTGTTGTTTGATACTGAAGCATCGCATTCTTTTGTGTCAAAGATCTTTGCAAAAGCATACAATCTAGTTCTGGTTCCACTAAGCAATCAAATGACTGTTCACTCTCCGGGACCGCAAATGTTGACTTCCAAGATAAGTATGGACAATCAAATTCTAATTGGAGGTCGCATATTCCTTGCTTCACTCATGTTGCTGGGAAATTCTGACATTGATGTCATTCTGGGTATGGATTGGTTGAAGACCCACAAAGCAAAAATTGACTGTGCTCAAAAGTCAATAAATCTCTCTCACCCTTCTGGCCAGATAGTCTATTCTCCATATGAATCAAGTTCTGTTCAGCTGTTCAACCTCGATGCAAAACCTCTTCCTGCCATTGAAAATGTTCCGGTGGTTTGTGAATTCCCTGACGTCTTTCCAGAAGAGTTGCCAGGGATGCCTCCGGACAGAGCAGTTGAGTTCGTGATCGAGCTTGAGCCAGGTACTGCTCCAATCTCTAAGCATCCATACAAGATAGCTCCTCCTGAACTGAAATTGTTGAAGGAGCAAATCGATATGTACATGGAGAAAGGTTACATTCAGCCTAGTTCCTCCGCTTGGGGTTGCCCAACTCTGTTTGTTGCCAAGAAGGATCAAACAAAGAGACTCGTGGTGGACTATCGTCCTCTCAACGAGAAAACCATCAAAAACAAGTATCCAATTCCTCGTATCGATGATCTTTTTGATCAACTTGCTGGAGCCTCAATATTCTCAAAGTTGGACTTGAGAATGGGTTACCATCAAATAAAGATCAGAAAGGAAGATATTCCTAAGACAGCTTTCACCACTCGGTACGGTCTATATGAATACACCGTCATGTCCTTTGGTCTCACCAATGCACCGGCGACGTTCTCAAGACTCATGAATTTTGTCTTCCATGAATACCTCGACAAGTTCGTTGTGGTATATCTTGATGACATCCTGGTCTACTCAAAATCTGAGGAAGAGCATGGAGAACATCTTCGTCTCACTCTCATGAAACTTCGCGAGCATCGTCTATATGCTAAGTTCTCCAAATGTGAGTTCTGGATTCCAGAAGTTGCTTACCTTGGTCATATCATCTCTGCCAAAGGCATAGCCATTGACCCAGAAAAGGTTAAGGCAATTGTTGATTGGAAACCCCCTAAGACGGTGAAGCAAGTCAGAAGTTTTCTTGGCTTGGCTAGTTATTGCCGTCGTTTCGTCCAAAACTTCTCAAAGATTGCCAAACCCCTCACTGATCTCACAAAGAAGGACAAGAAGTTCGTTTGGACTCCACAATGTGATGAGAGTTTCAATCTCCTGAATACTAAACTCACTTCCACCCCTGTTCTGGTTGGCCCAGATACTACCAAACCTTTCCAGATATTCTGTGTTGCTTCTCTCCAAGGCCTAGGTGCAGTTCTTATGCAAGAACGTCAAGTTGTGGCCTATGCTTCACGTCAGTTGAACCCACATGAGCAAAACTATCCCCTCATGACCTAGAACTTGCAGCAGTTGTGTTTGCCCTCAAGAAATGGAGACAATACTTGTTGGGTAACAAAACTGAAATCTTTTCCGATCATAGGAGTCTGAAATACATCTTCACTCAGCCAGATCTAAACCTCAGGCAAAGGAGATGGATTGAAAAGATTAAAGACTTTGATCTCACCATTTCATACACTCTAGGCAAGGCTAATGTTATGGCCGATGCTCTCAGTCGCAAATCCTATTGCAATAATCTCATGATCATGGAAAGCCAACCTCCACTTCATGAAGAATTCCAGAAGCTGAACCTTGGTCTTGTTCCTCAAGGATATCTTGCTAGCTTGACAGCCAGTCCAACTCTCGAGGACAAGATTCGTTCTGAACAACTTCGTGATGCTGAAATCAAAAAGATTGTAGAGCACATCAAAGAAGGCAATGATAAATTCAAGTCCTTCTCAATTGATGACAAGGGAACTGTGTTCTTCGAAGGACGCATTGCAGTTCCTCAGATTCAAAGTATCAAAGATGTCATTCTCAAGGAGCCTCATGAAACTCCTCTCTCCATCCACCCTGGAAGTACAAAGATGTACCAGGATCTTAAGACACTGTATTGGTGGCCTGGCATGAAACGTGAAATTGCTCAATACGTTTCTGAATGCGACGTTTGTCAACTAGTTAAGGCAGTCCATCAGAAAACAGCAGGTCTACTCCAACCTCTGAAAATTCCTGAGTGGAAGTGGGACATGATTGAAATGGACTTCGTTACTGGTTTTCCAAAGTCCAAGAAGGGCAACGATGCAATCTTCGTTGTTATTGATCGTCTCACTAAGGTAGCTCACTTCTTTGCTGTCAAGTAAACTATCTCAGCTAGCCAGTTAGCAGAGCTCTACACAGCAAGGATTGTTCCTCTTCATGGTGTTCCATTGGAAATAAGCTCAGACCGTGGAAGTATATTCACTTCTCATTTCTGGAAGAGTTTCCAAGATGCATTGGGCACTAAACTTCTGTTCAGCACAGCTTATCACCCTCAGTCTCAGGGGCAAGTCGAAAGAGTCAATCAGATTCTCGAGGATATGCTCAGAGCATGTGGTCTCTCCTTTGGCATGAAATGGGAGGATTGCCTTCCATATGCTGAATTCTCCTACAACAACAGCTACCAGGCAAGCCTAGGCATGGCACCATTTGAGGCATTGTATGGCCGCAGATGCAGGAGTCCAATCAATTGGTCTGGAGCTGGTGAACGATCACTCCTAGGCCCTGACATTGTCAAGGAAGCCGAGGAGAAAGTTCGTATCATTCGTGACAATCTCAAGATTGCTCAGTCTCGTCAGAAGAGTTACTATGATAGCAAGCACCGTGATATGGTCTATGCACCTGGTGACAAAGCATATCTCCGTGTAACTCCCCTCAGAGGCACTCATCGTTTTGGTGTGAAAGGAAAGCTTGCACCAAGATACATTGGTCCTTTTAACATTCTCTCAAGACGTGCAGAAAATGCCTATCGTCTTGAACTTCCAGAAAAACTATCCAAGGTGCACGATGTGTTCCACGTGTCACAACTCAAGAAGTGTTTCAAAGATCCAGATCGTGCAGTTGATCATGATTCTATCGAACTGCAAGATGATCTCTCTTATGAGGAGCACCCTATTCGTATTCTCGATGAGACCGAGCGTAAGACTCGCAACAAGATCACCAAGTTCTTGAAAGTGCAGTGGTCGCATCATTCCGATAAAGAGGCAACGTGGGAGACCAAAGAGGATCTTCGCAAGAAGTATCCGGACCTTTTCACTTCTCAGTAAGGAATCTCGGGGCGCGATTCCTTCAAGGGGGGGCGTTTTGTAACATCCCAAGTATGAAAATATCCCTTAGAATGTTTGTTTTCCTGTTTAATCAAAGTATTGCATCATGTCATCATGTTTATTTATTTGTTTGCATTGTTTACTATTTGTTTTGCATATGTTCTTAATTGTTTTCACATTTGAAATTCAACTTATTTCCAAACTTTATTTCATACTTGCTCTGTTACAACATTTTAATAAAAATCTCAAATAAAAACAACCCACTTGTTTTTCATATTATTCCATATTGATCAACTAATAAACTGGTGCTTTCTATTCCAATTAATTATTTTCCAACTTGGTTTCAAATTCAAGAAATCATCAACAGCACCTAATTTGAAAGTTATAAAAGTACCAAACAATTTATAATCACATTTGTTCTATGTTAATCAATGGGGTTCACCCTAAATAAAACATTGTTTTCAATATTAATTCATTAATTAACAAATTATTCAAATTCCTATCAAAAACATTCAAACAGCACCATTTTTCAAATTATGAAATTACCCAAAACAAAATACACTCTTTTGTGTCCAATTAAAGTTATTTGTTCACCTTATTAAATTGGTGGTTTCAAGATTAATCAAATAATTAATAAACACTTCAAAACTAAACCCACTTACAAACAGCACTGACATGTTGAATTTTTTTTTGAACAATAAAAATGACCAAATGTTTGCTAACACACTAAATAAGCCACCCAAATTTTTCTGTAATTTTTGGCAAATCCCAAAGCATCTATTCCTTCCAATTTCATTTTGCTACAAAAAAAAAGAAAAAGAAAATAGAAAAGGATAAAACGGCGCGCGGCAGCTAACTACCGGCCCACCTACCTACCTTATCTCCCGCGCGGCCCAATTTTTGGCCCGGTACCCCTTCGTTAGGCAGCCGCCTCGTCGTCCCGCAGTACGGCCGCCCATCCAGAGCTGCCACGGCGGCAGCAGTCGATCCCGACGGCCAGGAGCTGCCGCTGCACCCTATATAGTCCCCCTCGGGCAGCGCGCGCAGCCCTAGAACCCCTAGGTCACTGTTTCCTTCGAGGCGCCGCCATTTTTTCCCTCTCGCGGCCACCTCTCCACCCTCTGTCCACCCGCCGGAGTTCTGCTCTGAATCTCCGTCCGCCGCCACCGCCATGGACCACTACCACACCTCCTAGCCTCGCAAACCAACCCGCCACTTGCTCCTCTGCCGCTTGGACACCTCCAGGAGCTCGGTGATCCCCTGGATCGGCGACGCCGTCCACGACCACGCCGTCGCCGCCGCGGGAGCTTCCTCGGGCCTCTGCTTCCGCGCCAACGCCGGTGAGGCCACCGAGACCTCCTCCTCCTCTCTGTATCTGCCCGCAATCACGCACACGCGAGCGCACACTTCACAGCAGCTGCACCCACGCACATCAGCCACGAGCACACGGTGATCGCCGCCGGTCCGCTGTCTGTCGCCGTCAGGGTGCAGGTGGATGTGTTCGTCAGTTAAAGTTTCAGTAGCGCGTTTGTAACCTTATCCTGTATGCGCATCTGTATCTGACAAGAAACGAAAAAACAGCGTAGCGGTAGCAGGCAGTGCAGCGCAAGGGCAGGTCCAGGGATCGAGCCCTGGCTCCCGAACGGGAATTATCCCACTTTTTTCCACCGCCACGCTGACAGGGAGGGCCCCCTGTCAGCCGCACGCTTGCCACGTGAGCACAGCGAGGCCCTGGGCCCCCCTGGCAGTGTCTGGGGTAGCCCTGGGTGCGGTAACACACGTTTTTTTTGACTTTCTGTTTTAAAAACTGGTCCTTTTATTTAACAGATTGGTCCCTGGTTTTAAAAACCTAATAACTTTAGTTTTATAATTCCAAATTACAAAAATAAAATATGTGTGCTGGTCTAAATTAAATTGTCTACCTTTTGGTATCCTTTGTTTTCTGTTTTGAATTTTTAAAATGCAATTCAAATTTGAATTCAAATAATTCAATTGCAATTTGATAAAATCAATAACTAATTCATTCTTAACCCAATAAATGCAAATAAAATATGTTTTCCATGCTATTTCAAATAACCTTTTCAGATATAAATTTTGTTTCATGGTTTGAATAATTTAAATTGCCTAAATAATTTAAACCTTGCTTAATCTATTTAAATTTGCTAAATTCATATCTTGCTCAAAATAAAATATTTTTGAACATGCAAAATATGTTTTCAAACTAGAAAAGTATGAACTTTTCAAATGTGAGTTTGAATTTATGTTTTGCACAAATAAAATTCAAATAAAATTCACACTTGTTTTAATTTCATTTAAAACTTGTTTAATATTGTTTAAGTCATAATAAATTCATCCTAACTCCTATTTCAATATTTGAAACATGTAATCCACCCAAAATTATGTGTTCTTTTCAAATATAAATTTTGTTATTTGTTTTGAACATTTTAAGTTGATGAAAACAACAACTGCTTGTGTGACATGTTTAAGTAACCAAACATTTCCAAACTTAATAAATGATTTCCAAACTTGTTAAATTCCTTTTCCACTTGCATCTATTGTTGTTATTTTGTTGTTATCATCATGCATGCATCATGATAAGCAAACTTTCACATGTTAATTAATTATAGATCATTTGCTTCCACTTAATGCATGGACCTTTTCCATATGCAATCCAATTGCATAGGGGTCCATTTAAATTGTGTCACTTCATCAACTAGTTTATTTTGATGCAACCATTAACTTGACATGCATCATCCCATGATTGTGCACTATGCCATGATATTGATTGTTTATATTCATGTCTTGTTTGTTTGCTTCTTCTCGGATAGACGACGACGTTGAGACAGACGATCTTTACAGCACCCCTTCTGAGGATCTAGCTCAGTACCAGGCTGCTGAGTTTGCAGGCAAGTTATCACTCACATGAACCACTGTGTTCCTTTCAACATTGGTTACCGATACTTTCCGTTGTTCTTTTCCGCTAGCCTTAGTAGTAGTTGTTCTGTTACGAACCTATCACATGAATCCCTTAACCCTGATATTGCCTCACCTCCACTCCTACAACCCCATTGTTTGAGCCAGTGTCTTACAGCATGCTTAGGTTGTTTTGCTCGAGTATGTTACCCGTTACTTTCTGTTCCTATATCTTTATTATGTTCTGGGGGCTCGATGTTAATCAATCAACCTGTTATTAATAATATGCTGATAAGGCACCGGCAGGAGGCCCTGTGTGGTTTTGAGGCCTGCTAGTTTCGACCCTAATAGGAAAAGGGTCTTGTCTACTGATCCATGATGAGCGCACTACCCGCATGTGGGAAGCGAGTATGGGCGCCCCCCTCAATTTGATTCGATTCGCATCTCGTCCAAATCGCCTCATTTAGTTCGTGTTTTCCATTTGTCGCATGCATGTTTTTGCGAGCCCAGCGCAGGGTGGAACTTTTGTAGTCGGCATATAGGGGGACACATTCTTAGAGTGCTATGAGGGTCCATTTTCCTCTGGGCTCGATTAGCCGTGCGCCCAAGGTGCTTTGGGCTTGATGCGAAGAAGAGTTGAGTTGTGTTGAGTGCCACGCTTGGTGGGAGGCATCCCATCTGGCGGGGTATTCTTACGTGTACGGACAAATTGGTGCAACCCTGCAGGGATAATCTTCTCGAGAAGCCGTGTTTTCCGCGGTTATGGTTGACTTGGTGAAAGTACTGGCTAACAAGTACTCAGAACAACTTACACCTAACTAATGATAAGTTGACTAGTAATAGATTTATTGACATAACAACTTGATCCATTGTTCATTAATCCAACTGTGTGAGTTAGTCTCGGATTGCTTCTTTGGATAAGGGGCGAGATCCAGGATGGGTTTGTTTGAAGTTATCTTTCAGTTGGTTACTATACGCTATCTTATCCCCTTTCTGATAGCTGGAAGTTGTTGACGGGGGGATGATAACCCGGTAGGCCAAACTCCAAGGAGTAACCCGGCCCAAAGGACGGTGCGCGGGATCCGGCTAAAGATAAGGAAGCTTGTGGAAGGCCCAAGTTTGTAGGCCCAGTAGTCCGGATTGTGGGTTATTAGGGTTTGTGCGCCGTGTCCGGGTAGGATCCAGGGTGCGCCTTGGGGAATAAGCCAGGGGTACGGGTGCTTTATAAACCGACCCCCGGGTCTAGTTTTAGACAGAGATCTTAGAACCCTATCAATAGCGCTTGGTATCGAGCATCCAGTGTAATCCTAGAGTTGAGTTGTTATATTAAGATTGGAGACTCGGCGACTTTGATTGCCGGCTACCAGATTGAATTGCATCATGTTTTCCTCTGAGCTAAACCCTCTCCCAAATACCTGTGTCGTCTTGCCCCAAGATCAGTTACCCCCGGTAACATCTGCCGTGATTATCCCACGACAGTTGGCGCCCACCGTGGGGCCTGCGTCCAAAGGTGTTTACATCACGGGAGAAGCTCGGAAGGGCATGGAGAATCTCGTCATCGGCGAAATCTACATCGACCACGAAGGAGAAAAGATGGTGGACGATTCCGGCTGGGGGCCGGAGTCGGATCACCTCGAATCCGGATCCGTCGTGACGATCGGCCGGATCAACGTCTTCATTGGTATGGTATGTGCTTCCAATTCGATCCCTGACAACATTGGATCTGATTCTATGCCAGGAAAAGCCACGTCTATCCGATCAGATGATGAAGAATCGATTGGAACGACACATCCGGCAGAAGAACCCATCGCGGAGTGGGAACAGCCGGAGGAGCCGGCATGGACCCCACGCGACCGGGCCGAAAGAGAAGATGATACCGGGTCTATCCTGGATCTACTGGAAAACCGGTATGAGGAGAACGGTGAGGAAGAACAGCATGAATTTACACCGGATATCGTACGCCGAGTTGCAGTCTATGCGGCCCCCGCGGCCAACCAAGGAAACGCAACCGCAGCATCAGTCGGGGCGGCTCAGGCAGTGGCCCAGCAACAGGGCACGGCTAACGGAGACCCGGTCGTGGCCCGGGTTGATGGAGAGTCGGCATCAGTAACCAGCAGGGCAGCGGATGAGGAGTTGCATGCAAATACGTTCGGATTCTTAGAAAACCGGACACCAGGGGCGGGTCCTTCGAACCCGCGCCACCCGGCCTTATTCGATAATAATCTGATTCTAGACCCCACGGTTCTCGCAACGGTTATCACTCCGGAAAACGCAGCGGAACGCGTCAGGGATCTGGATGTGGCTCGTCGTGCGCTGGAGCAGCAAAGAAGGCAGGTAGAGGCAGAAAGGCAAGGGATGGCCACGTGGCGGCGTGAGCTAGATGCGTTGGAAACCCGGCTCCGAGAGGAAACGTCTAGAATACATCAAAGGCACCACACCAGGTTACCAGCAATGGGCGGGGTTATTAATCCGGCTAATTTATTCGTTACACCTCAGGACCAGCCGATACCAGTGGTGAACCAGGGAACCGCACCCCAACAGGCGACAGCAGCGACACATCCGGTGAATGAGCGGGCCGGGTTACCCCCACCACAAACTAGAGTCACAACCGGCAACGATCTACCACCACCGCCACCATCACGGTTCCGCACACCAGCCGGCCACTACAATAACCCCATGGACAATGTATATGCAGCGACACTCGCGTTGAATCAAATCCCTGTGGGAGAGTCGCCCCATGCAGAGAAGACTCGGCAAGCCATCGATCTGTTGCACACTGCGGTGGCACAGCAAGCCAATTATCCGGATCACAGAAGCGGTATGCACGGGACGCCATACGTCAGTCAACAGCAAGGGAATATCCAAACAAGTTCAGCGCGACGGAGGGAAGAGCAGCAGCAAATGCCGCCTCCTCCCCGCGCTCAGGCATCATCAGCAGCACAGGCCGTCGTGGACAGTTCTAGGGCTCGGAGGGCCGCGGTCGGGTCTGCAGCGCATGGACTTCCTGCAGCATCGCGCCCAGCCGCGCCCCCCGCGGTATCACACGTTTCTAGAGCCAGGCCGGCCTCAACCGTTCTTGCAGGGCCTAAGTGTCTCTCGGACAATATCAGAGCTGAACCTTACCCGGAAAAATTCAAAGAGTCAGGGAAAGTAGTGAATTATGAGCCAACTATGGATCCCGAAACATGGTTAAGCAGTTACGAGATGGCAATGTCAATTCGCAACGCGTCCGAGAACCTCCAAGCCAAGTTCATGTACCTGATGATGTCGGAAGGAGCAGCAAAATTGTGGTTCACCAATTTGCCGGAAGGATCGATCAAGTCTTGGGAGGAATTGAAGACCGCGTTTGTCAAGCACTTTCACGGGACCTGCAGGAAATTATTCACTATTGATGATCTAGAGCGATGCGTCCAGAAGAAGGGAGAATCGGCGCGTAGTTGGGTGCGCCGGGTTATGGAGATACTTCACTCATCCACGGATATCCAGCCCAAGGATGCACTACAGGCCATGGCAAAAACATGCAAGTATATACCTTTAGTGCAAAAGTTAACTCGCATGAAGTCCAGTGGAAATGCGTCGGAAGTTACAATGGGAGAATTGATGGATGCATGCAACAAACACGCTGCGACAGATACTACAGAAGAAGAAGCCGATGACAAGAAGGTAAAAGCAAACACAAGCAATAACGGAAGAACCGGCAATGGATCAGCATCAGGTAATAACGGAAATAGCCAGAACAAGCGCCCGTTCGAAGGAGGCTCCGGGTTTGTCGCCAACACAGAAGCCGGGTCTTCGAGACCCAGAGCAGAAGGAAACTTCAACGGAGGTAACCACAACGGAGGTAACTATCAAGGTCCACCAAGGCCGGGTAACAATTGGGACATATTCAGGATGGCATGCCCGAAGCACAGCAGGAATGGCAGGCCAGCTAACCACTCCCTAGAACAGTGCGCCGATTTACAAAGATGGAAAAATGAGGAAGTGCACAGAGCTATGCGAGGTGCAGGACGGGGAGGAGGACCGGGTCCAGGGGCAAACCCGGGCAACGGCCCACCCCCAGCCGGTAATCCGGCGGCTGGAAATCAAGGTAATAACCAAGGGGGGGCAGGAGGTTTCCAGGCTAACCCCAAACAATTGGGTCAATATCATGTGCATACCACAGGAGGCTCTAACAAGGACAAAAAGATACTGAAGCAAGCGGTCAACTCAGTTTCGTTAGCTGTCCCGAGGTACTTAAGATGGTCAGAACAGGAGGTAACATGGAGCAGAAGGGATCACCCAGAAAGAGTGGAGCACCCAGGAGTCTTGGCACTAGTAGTCGCACCGCAAGTCAATGGGTACGAACTGAAAAAGGTTTTAATGGATGGTGGAAGCAGCATCAATATACTGTATTGGGAAACCTTCCTACGCATGGGTCTCAAGGAATCTCAGTTGCAAAAAAGCTCAACAGTTTTTCATGGGATAGTGTCGGGTCATTCAGCATGCCCCGAGGGAAAAATCGCATTGGAGGTAGCCTTTGGAGAGTCAAAGGATAACTATCGAATTGAGTGGCTTACCTTTGAGGTAGTCAAATTGCGCAGCCCTTATCACGCGTTATTTGGAAGGCCGGCTTACGCAAAATTCATGGCTAGGCCGTGTTACGTATATCTACAGCTAAAAATCCCGGGTCCCAAGAAGACCATTACCATACATGGAAATCGAGACATAGCAGCTGAATGCGACGAAGGAGATGCAGCAATGGCCGAGCAGGCCTGTAGAAAAGAAGAACTCAAGCAGTACCGGTCTCAAGCAGACCCGGAGGGTAGAGCCACATCAAAAAGGCCGAGTACTGAAGGCGAACGAGCAAAATCCAAGGTAACACAAGATGCTAAAATGGTGGCTTTTGTCAAGGATGACCCCTCCAAACAATCCGCCACATAAGAAGCTGCACGATCACTCACAACCGGCCATGTCATGGAAACACCTTACCCGGATTGGCTAGCAAACCCGGTACTCGTCATGAAAAAGTCTAACGTGTGGAGAATGTGCACCGGTCACGCCAGTTCGGGACCGGTGTCCACGAAGAACTAAACGATGTAACGGGCAGCAGGTTTCAGACGCGCTCTTTTCCTACCCAGGGTACCTAAGGGGACTGGAAGGTTTTTAATGAGGCGGCCTGCTGATCCAAACTTTCTCGCAGCAATAAAGAGATGGTTATCAAGTCCTATTTCGTTACAGCCTGATTACAAGTAAGTAGTATCCACGTGGCATCAGTATTTCCGTATCACTTAGAATGTTGAGTGTATACAGGTCTCGGGGGCTGGCGGCTCAAGTAGCCCAGCTAGCAACCCAAAAGACCCGGCCTTGATGCCTATAAGTTATAAGGGCCGATTATTCGCAAACGAGTACGGCTGCAATCTTATAACTGGACAAAGGAGCCAAATTTTCTTGACTTTTCTTACTTAAACTCGATGTGACTCGCACTAAAGTGGCATGATTCGTTCGCTTACGATTACAATCAGCCATGAAGCCCAATGGGACTTGCCTGACACTGTTCTCGTATGGATGTAACAACATGGTATCCACGCGAAAGCCGGCTTACAGTACAAGATAGTCAAAAGGGTCATCTAAACCACAAGTTTATGCAGAGTACAAGGCTAAAAGCCGGAAACTCCACAACTATCAAGCATAACTTCAGTATTCACACGGAATGGCTTTAGGCTTGCGACTCGGTAAAAAATAATTTGTTCTCTGAGAAAGGCCACACCCCCATGACTCGGACTTTGGGTCCTGGGGACTGGGGACTTCAAAACAGAAACAAACCACTTGGCTACCGCAGTTCGAAAAACCTCACCATCCGAGTCTTGGGAACTTAAAGAAAAAGTCCACGTATCAAAGCCCCTGGTACTCGGAAAACCGAGTCTTACGAAGGGAGCCAAAATAGAGAATCGGGTATCGAGAAAAGGTTCAAAGAATAGGCAAGCAATACGGTTATCAAAAGACCAGGAAAGCCGCAAAGTATATCATGGACTAAAAGTACGTTACAAGGTACGACGTCGGTATCAGGGGTGCACAGGCGCACCATCAAAAGCATAACAGTGTGAATACAAAGCATTACAAGGTATTATGATAGTACGGCCCTATTCCGCCTCCTAAGTACGGCCTTCTGGGTCTGAGTCCTGGGTTTGCTGCTTAGCCTTCCCGGCACCCTTACCCGGACTCATTGCATCAGGGCGGACTGGTGGAGGGACGGCTGGTGTAGAGGCAGACGGGCCCGATCCTAACTCGGCCTCTCTCTTCGCTGTCGCCTCCCTCTTCCTGGCCGAGTTAGAAACCCACTTCTCCAAGATATCAAAAGGCGGGGGCGCTTCCTCCGTAATAACTTTGCCATCAGCGTCATATGCACTCATAATCGTATTTAGATCCAAGCTATCGGCCAAAGCGGTAGCTGAGGGGCGCACTGCGGCTTGTATGGCTTTGAAATCCTTGGGTGTAAATTTGGAACCGTCAGCCTTGAATTCAGGAAACCCGGATGTTACCTTTGCCGGGTCAAGCTTTGGAAAGAAAGCCTTGGCCAGAGTAAAAGCCCGGGTCATTCCAATTCGGCATGATGAGCGTTTCCAGATTTCAATCCACCCAGGCACAGTGGAACAGGCTTGAACGAGATTCTCTTCACCCGGATATACTTCCGTAGGCCAGTTCACAGCATCCAATATAAATTTTGTGCCGGCAAAGAAAGTCCGGAGCACAGTCTTGAGGGTTCTAGCCTTGACAATGGCATTTTCCTCTGGGGCCGGAAGGTTGGCACCTGCAGTCGTAACAAAAGAAAGAGCGTATCAGTAATCCCGAGTCTGTTATAATAAAGCAAAGACATGAAGCCAATCGACAGCAGAAAACTTACTGAGCAAGATCTGATAAGTATCGGAGACCTGGTCCGATAGTTTCTTCAGTTCGGTCTGAGCGGCATTGCACTTCTTCTTGTATTTGGAAACATCTTTCTTCAAGGTTTTCATGTCATCCTCAAGGATTTCCCTTCGTTTCATCTCGGCAAGAAGAAGTTGTTCGGTCCTCAGTAAAGTTTCATCAGACCGGGTTATCTGTGCCTGTAAGTAGCAAGGAATGCAAGTATTAGTTGGATTGTATGGAAAGCTGAATGTGGCGTAAAGTACCAAGCACCACTTTTGCAAGTCATACTTGGAACTTGGGGACTAGGTATGCAATATGAGATACAAAGTGTCCTTGCCTGGTGCTCTGCAGCCATGCGCTCCAAGATCTGGCTCTCCGAAGTCTTCATAGTGAGGAGGGTATCCATCAACTGATCGAAAGTGTCTTTACTCGTATCAGAAGACCCGGGGCCTTGGAAATTCCGGGAAGGAGCTTTCTTCTTAGTAGGAGGCGGAACCCGGGTCATTTGTGTGTTGGAATCTGACGCTCCTTCTTCTGCGCCCAAGATGGTGGTTTTGTTCTTCTTGCTTGCATGGGAAGCAATTGGATACTCGGCTCCTTGCGTGTCCGGGTTTGGTGGCGATGCTTGTTTTTCACCACTGGACGCGGCTGTAGTCTTATCAGCCGGGCTCCCCTTACCCGGACCCTCGGTCCCCGTTTCCTCTTGATCGCTGACAACGACCGTGGCTCTATAAGATGTTGTCAGTGAGCAGCTAAAAATACAGTCAAGAAAGGGTGATGAAATATGGTGGAACATCAGGAAGGAGATCTTACCCGGTATTCACCGCAAAGTCACAAGGAAATCCATCGCTGGACTCGGGAGAAGCTGGAAATTATCAAGTTAGATGTCATATGGGAATGGTTTAAAAAAAAATGTTTTGACCCAGAAAAGATAGGGTAATTACCAGCCCGCCGCGGGGGGGTCGATGAAATACCCGGGTTAAGGGCATCATCACCCGGGTGATTTCGAGTTGACCTACGCTTGGTTACGGGCGACTCCTTCAAGAACGGCCAGTGGGATAACGTCAAGGTAGCTCAAGTATATCATTAAAGTAATGTGAGTTGAATGCGAGGAGGAGATATGAAACCTTGGAGGTGGCCTCTTGAGTCTTTCTTTTGGATCCGACCTTGACTGTCGGCTCCGGTTCTTCCTCGTCGCTGGCGGATTCTACTTTGCCATCGGAGTTTTCTTCCTCGTCATCTTCTTGTTCTGGATATCATCAAAGTTATGGTTGGAAATGAAGGGGTTATGGTGAGTTCAAGGGAACCAAATAAAATCCGGAGAGTACCTTCGTCCGAGTTAACAGTTTCTTGCTCCTCTGGACTTTCGGAGCTAGGGGAGGCATTGGTTTTCCAACAATCATCATCAGCCTGAAAAGTGTTAGCATAAGGGTTATTAACTGCATTGAGTGGAAAGAGCAAAGGCAAAGGCGCCAAAGTCGGGTTTTCACCTTGGGGGCTGGGTTCTCGAGCGTGAAGGGCTCTAACCCGGATATGTTCCGGATTACCTCGAGCTTTTCGGTCAGAAAGCCCTTGATGGTTTTATGAGTATCGCCGGCTGCGAAGATGTTGTCGGAGTACCGGAGCGGGTCTGTAGATTGCCCTGAATACTCGCACATTAAATTTGTGCGGATAGAGTTGGGTTGAATCCGGAAATCTACCCAAGTCTTCACCAGGTTGAGCCCGATGAGGCCTTGGGCTGTGAGAGTGGTGATTTTGGCTAAGAGAGGTTGAATTGCCTCCCTGTCCGAGTCAGGGGCAAAGGCACTAAATTTATCAGAGATGTCAAGAAGACCCTCTGAGTAACCCGGCAGCTTCTTTTGGCCGGGTGGGGAGGTGTCTTGGCAGTAGAAGTAGGAGAGCTGCCAGTGCTTGACATGGGAATTAAGGGTGAGGGGTGGCATCAGAGAATTCTTGCGGCGCTGGATGGAAACCCCGCCGCAAGCGAGAAGCGCCCCGTCACCGCTCTCGCGGCACGGTTTGCATTGAAAAAGCTCGATGAAAAGAGCTAGACTTGGCGAAGTGCACAAGTATGATTCGGAGAGGACTATGAAGTGGGAGATGTTGAGAACAGAATTAGGCCCGATATCAAAGACGCGAAGACCGTAATGATTTAAAACATCACGGAAAAAGGGGTGACCCGGTGGGCGGAAGCCCCGGGTCACATGTTCCACAAAGCAAATTACCTCGCCTTTTGTCGGGGTGGGCCGGGTCTCCTTACCCGGCACTCTCCATTGGATATCCTCTTGAGGAGGAAGGACTCCCAGCTCCACTAGCTCCTCCAATTTGGATTTGGTGACTGTAGACCGCGCCCAGTTGGCGGATATGGAGTTGGCGGCTTTAACTTTGGTTGGAGTTTTCCCCTGCTTTTTGGGAGCCATGTGGTTGACCTGCAAAATACAAAGTAAAAGGATAAGAGGACTAAGACCCGGAAGTTGTGAGCCGGCCGAATATCAGTGGGGTAATATTGAGACATGAAAAATTGCGTGTAATCCGGGTGTTAGCTCGCCGAGTAAAGTTCGAAATCGTCCGGGTATCAAGTATTATGACGAAAATTATGAAAATCTAAGTGTTGAAGGGGCTCTTTGGGGACGATGGATGTCCGCATAGGCACTTAACACGAATAAAAGGAACTGAAAAGGGGAAGTCCGGCCGGGTGATTGAGGCCAAGGCGGAAATTTTGAGTGGATCGGGCCCAGATTGGGAATTTTATCTTCGGATTTGTGGCGAAATTAGTACTTGCAGGTAGTAGGAGAATGGATTGGAATCCATAATTAATCTATTATGCGAGCTGGAAAGAATGTTAGCAACTTAATTCGGCGTGGCCGAGGAATCGTTGGCGGGTCGATTTGGATCTAATCTAAGGTAAAATCAAAAAGTATAAGGGCGAATTAATGGACGCAAGTGGCTTACCGGAGGAGATCTGAGCGAGGCTTTGCGGAGGCAGATGGCGCAAGCCTGGTGTCCCTTCGCGGTCCTTGGCGGGCCGGATGGGGATTCGCCGGCGGGTCTTGGCGGCGGCGCGGGGCGAGTCGTGGCGGAGCGCAGCCTCCGGCCGATGGGTTCCGGTGATACGCGCGGGATTTCCGTGGTGGTTCTCTGTGAGAGTGAGCTGAGAAGGAGGAAGGAAGTGGAATGGGGGGAAATGAGCCGTTAGGGTTCGGGTTACCCCCAAGGAGCTTATTTATAGTATAAATGGGTAAGCCCGGTTCGGTGAGTGGGGGCCGGGAGTTGCGGAGGCAAACGGCTATTTATTTAAGTTTCTGCGAGATATACGCAGAATATTGAGCAAGGCATCTGGATAAAAGAGAGAAGGGGATCCATCCCGTGATATCAGGATCGATTATCGAGCATGGAATTAGAGTTTAGACCTGGAAAATTAAAGGTGTTTGGGGGAAAAACCCGGGTTACTACATGGCCGCCGTGGAGTAAGGCCTAGCTGAATATCAGAGCATCTTAACCCGGCCTCCATATGCCTGTATGTTTGATATCTTTGCAGGGAATAGCGAGCGCTTCAAGGAGGATCCATGAAGCCCAGGCTATTCTGGGGACTACTGACGGGGGGATGATAACCCGGTAGGCCAAACTCCAAGGAGTAACCCGGCCCAAAGGACGGTGCGCGGGATCCGGCTAAGGATAAGGAAGCTTGTGGAAGGCCCAAGTTTGTAGGCCCAGTAGTCCGGATTGTGGGTTATTAGGGTTTGTGCGCCGTGTCCGGGTAGGATCCAGGGTGCGCCTTGGGGAATAAGCCAGGGGTACGGGTGCTTTATAAACCGACCCCCAGGTCTAGTTTTAGACAGAGATCTTAGAACCCTATCAATAGCGCTTGGTATCGAGCATCCAGTGTAATCCTAGAGTTGAGTTGTTATATTAAGATTGGAGACTCGGCGACTTTGATTGCCGGCTACCAGATTGAATTGCATCATGTTTTCCTCTGAGCTAAACCCTCTCCCAAATACCTGTGTCGTCTTGCCCCAAGATCAGTTACCCCCGGTAACATCTACCGTGATTATCCCACGACAGTTGTAGTGTTTCTGTAGTTGGTTAGCGCAGCCAGTTGCAGCATCTTTTATATCCCCTTCTTCCGTTGAACCCAAGGCATCTGTGCTTGGTGTTGACGGGCTACACTTTGGTGAACTGTGAGTCTTGCTTGCCAGTACTTGGATGTACTGACCCCTTTGGGGCTGTGGTTTCCGCAGACTACGCTTACGAGGATCCAGGTGACGGCTACTACGTGGAATTTGACGAGGCTGCTGACGAGTAGTTAGCGGACCCGGGCAGGATCCGAGACGATGTGGATGGGCTCCGTTTTCTTTTCATTCCCGGCTTCTTAAGCCTATTTTGATTTTGTCTGTACTCAGACCCTTTGAATGCTTCCGCTGAGATGTAATGATGTTATGTTGGGACATGTGTCCTCTGGATGATTGTATTTGCTATTCTCTGCCCTAGTGAGGGCCAGTTGCAACTTATTTCAATCTTTTGCGTCTTAGAGATATGTTGTGTTATCAATTTGTTCAAAGCCGTTGACGTACCATGTGTGTATGGTATGAAGTACGTCAATGGTAGTGTCCTGATTTCTACGGGATAGTTTACATCGACGGTGAACAGTAGCGATGGGTTGTCACACATAAGTGTTGGCCTACTCGTAAGAGGACGCGGGTGCCGGTAAGCCCCGTAATCCCATCAGAATACTGTTCAGTTCGTACGGTGAGTATCCTCTAGAAGTCCGGTTGCGACAGAAGGCATCCAGAAGTTTGCCTTCTGAGAAGACCTTCAACAGATCATCTAGCGCGGGTGCAGGAGTGGCGTTGGCAATGAGGCGACCATGCAGTTGCACCAACACTTGAGTAGCATCACTAATCAAGGAGAAAACTCCATCAGCGTGCCTTTTAAGCTGGGCAAGTGTGTCGGTTACCACATCTACCCGCTGGAGTCCAGGGATCTCTAGAGGAACATCCAGAAGACCTACAAAAGAAGAAAATAATACTTAGCAAAGTTCAGCAAAATGAAGGATCAAAGTCGCAAAAGTCCAAAACACTTACCCGCGAAACGCTCAGCGAGGGGACGGAGGAACCCGACAACGTCGTTATCGGCCTTACTGCCAGCTTCCTCTAACTCCTTCAAGGCCTTCCGCGCATCCGCGAGCTGTCGGCTAAAATCTTCCGATTGCATGCGGGAAGCCTCCAGCTCTTGTCGAATGGCCGTCAGGTCAGCCTCCCGAGCAGTTACCTGCTCAGAGAGTTAGACCTTTTCGGATTCCGAGAATTCAAGTCGAGCTGCAAAAGAGATGCTTATCAAAAATCAAGAACGCACGGAGCACTGAAGACAGGGAAATGATAAAACTTACGCTTGAGAAGGTCGTTTTCAGTTTGAAGTCGGCTACGGTCTGTTCGAAGTGACTCGCAATCCGACTCGGCGAGAACGACGCGGCGACCAATCGCCGCAAGAGAATCAATAAGCGACTGCAAAAGCACGAAGACGGAAGAGTTAGAAGGATTAAATTGGAGTCTGTACCCGATTATTTACAATCGACTACAGCCTCGGGGGCTACTCCCATCGGGAGCACTGCCGTGCACCCGATAAAAATGAAATCATGAAGAAGAAATAAACCAGACTTAGAGCCTGTAGCCGATCGCTTGCGATCGACTACAGCCTCGGGGGCTACTCCCATCGGGAGCACTGTCGTGCACCCGATAAAAATTTGAAGACAGAAGATGAAGTTTACCTGGCCGGTGGCGCGAGAGAGCGGATCCGCGGAGCTGTCCGTCACTTCTTTAGAAGCTGAAGTCCTGGCGGCAAAGCTGGGGGCTTCACGTTCCAAAGTCGCGGCCTTAGGGGCTGCTCTGGGAGAATTTTGGACGGTACCCGCAGTGGGAGTTTCACCCGCGTCCCTTGCCTTTTTCCTCTTTTCGGGAGGAACGGCAGAAGCGTACCTGCGAGGACTGATAGTCTGCAGACTGCAACAAAAGATAAAAAACATCAGAATTGAAGTGCGAAGAATGTTCGACCAAGAACAAGGAAAAAGACCTACTCGTCATCTTCGTCGTCGTCCAGCAAGTCCGCGTTCCAGGCAGTCGCCATCACCGGAAACGAGGGCGAAGGGGCGAGTGAACGAAGTGGAGTCACAAGGACGGGGGCCTGGCCGGGCGACGCTTCCAAGGAATTGTCCTTGGAAGTAGCCTCGTCATTATCCACCCGACGACGCTTGGGAGGGACACCATTCGAGTCGTCAGCGTCATCCGAAGAATCTCGCTCAGAACTCGAAGAAGCGTTGGCAACGCTGGTGTCAGCCGCACCATCCTGGTGACTCGCCAGTAGTTCTGAAGCCTCCTCTCCCGTAACTGGTGGGTAGCAGTCTGCCATAGCCAGGCTCTACAAAGACAGAAAAGATGAGAAAAGACCTTGTCAACTAGGATTCAGAACAAAAAGGAAACAATTCAAAGACAAAAAGGAAGAAACTAACCGCGGCTGGAGGAGGATTTGAACCAGCAAAGGCTTCAACCGAACAATCGGGGAATTTCTCCCCCACGTTCAGTCGAGTGATACCCGCGATTTTCTTCTCGAATTCCACATTCGAAAGTTCTTCGCGGCTTACTCGGCTGGGGTCTTCTGAGCCTTGATACTCCCACATAGCGGAGGGCCTTTGCTGAAGAGGCTAGATCCTGCGTTTCAAGAAGATGCTCGCCAAATGCATCCCGTTGAGCACGACTCCCGCAGTCTGATCCCGGAGAGCGGTTACTCTTGCGAGTAAGGGTGCAACGGTCTGATTCTCCTCGGCTGACATCTTGTGCCCCCAGGACTTTCGCCTTGTCAGAACAGCGAACGGTTGGAACTCTACGATCCCACCCGAGCTGTTGTCGATGACGTAGAACCACCTCTACCGCCAGCTTTGGGTGGAGTCGACAAAATGCATGTTGAAGTAGTTGCCTTCTTGTCGAGCTTGGATCCCGAAGCTGCCCGTGCGAAGCGGTTCGCCGAGCTCAGATTCCACCCGCGATCTCTCGCGGAAGATCCGGACTTTGAAAAGCGCCTTCCAGAGCGTCCAGTGTGGGCGAATGCCGAGAAAGCACTCGTAGAACACGATGAAGCACGATATGTGCTGCACCGCGTTCGGAGGAAGATCGTGAAGCTGTATGCCATAGACATACAGCAACCCGAGGAAGAAAGGGTGGAGAGGAAAGGAAAGACCCCGAGACACGTGGTCCACAAAGACCACGCACTCGTTCGATTGCGGGTTAGGTACCTCCTCCTTCTTTCCGAGGCGAACCCGCTTCTCCGTCTCCGCCGGCAGCAACCCCTCCCGCTGCATCTCCTTGATGCTTTTCGCGGTGGTGTTGGGGGAGCGCCAGTCGCCAGCACGGGGCATAGGTTGCGCGGAGGGTTCCCCGGACGCAGAAGTGACAGCACCACGCCTTTTTCCGCCAGCCATTGCTTGCAGCACGAGCTCGAGCGCGAGGAAGAAGGAGATGGGCGCGAGGAAGAAGATGAAGGCAAGGAGCTGGGAAAATTTCACCGTAGCGCTAAGACCCGTACTTATACACGGAGCGAGACGATCTCAGCCGTACGATGTGCTACGTGGCGCTTATCACGGCCGCCACGCGTGATGATGAAACGAATCGGCGGCCAGCGCTGTTTCGTGCCACGATCTTAACAGGAGATCGTGCGCATTTAATGCGCGTCTCGCGTAAAAACCGGGAACGACGTCTCGTTTCCTGGTCAAAAAGCTGACCAGGTGGGCCACCATCTGCTGCCACTCTGTCACGTCCCATCGGGAGAAGAGGAGTGCGCCATGACGTCATGGCATACATCATTCAAATTCAAGATCTTTCGATTGGAAGTTCAAACGCGAAAGTATCTTCGTACGAACAACAATTCCTTCGAATAAAAGCAACTTTTCCGTGAACAATTCATGAAGCAAAACCTCTTCGAACGAGAGAAAAATACCCTATACACGAAAACTCTTTCGTATGGGCACAGCATTCCGAACATGAAAACTCTTTCATATGGACTTAGCTTTTCTTCCAGCACGAAACTTCTTTCGTATGGAATTCAAACAAATCGATCGGGTGGGAAGAACCTACCTCTCTTACACATGATAAATTTACATCATAAAAAACCTGGATTGTTCAGCCGACTAGGCACATCCGGATGCCATATTCTTCGAATATGAAGGTAAGACCCGAAAAGATCTCTCTTTTGTGCCTGGAATCGCACTCGAAAGCTGCGTCCTCCGGTATAATTCCGTGTCAACAACACGAAGAAAAATCCTAGCGGACGCGCCGGGTACCCCCATAGGTTAAGTTCGACTTGGTAAGTCCACAACGGCCAAGTCGCAACGATCACCTCATCGGGTTCGAGTCAGAGGTATCGAATCTGTGTAGGCCAGGAATGTTTTTGCCCTAGTCGCAATTAATTGACCCTGATCTCTCGGGAGAGCCAAGCTACTGTGCCACATCCTTCTGTGAAAAAGAAGCCGTACAAACAGGCACTTATGTCGCTCAATGCTCGAGCATGATGACTTTTCATACAGGGAACACACCCTTTAAAAACAATAACTGTTGAGTTGGTCCTCCAAAAAAGATCAAGAAAGGTTTGACCGTCTACTCGACTGGGAAAATCCCAATCAAGCAAACGCTCGGGGGCTACTGACGAAGATATAGATCCTGGACCCTGCGGGTAAGGACATCCCCTCTCAGGCTCAAGGCCAAAGCCCAAGAACAGGCGCCCTTGAAGCACTCTAGAAGGCCCACGTGAAGCCCACCCGCACTAACTTGCGGGTTAAGCTAGGAAATCTGTAAACCGACATGGATAGATTTCGGATCCTCTCCGGGTAGGACTCGAGACCTGGCCATCTATATAAGGCCAGGAGAGCCCCCTAGGAGAGGGACCAAGCTATTACCGCACGACCTAAAAGCCTTGAACTCGAGACCTACTCTCGACTCGAGCACACCATTGTAACCGATTTAATCTTCAATACAGATCGAAAAGAGGCAGGAGTAAGGATTTTACCTCTACGAGGGCCCCGAACCTGGGTAAAACTCGCCCCCTGTCTAACCGACGATTTCACCAGCGCTCATGACTTCTCCTAGTCGAAACCCGATAGGGTCACCTAAGGGATTTGTGGAGTCAGAGATTCGACACAAGTCGTTGCTAAGACCACCAAGCCATGCACCACGCGCCTGTATAAGTGTTTAACCGTACCTCACGATACAGCAGCACGGCCACGCACACCAGCACTACCTCCATTGCGATATGGTGCCGTGTACAGTATATATGAGCGCACATCACAACCCTGTATGAGCACTACCTTGCTGGCGCAGCAGCACAACCGTGCACATCACAGCCCTGTAAGAGCACGACATGCAAGCAAGCAAATCCATTACAAGAATGTAAGCAAGCACGACGTGCAAGGAAGCACATCACATGATCACACCCTGTATGAGCACGACACGCACACATGCAAGTAAGCAAGCTGAGCCAAGCTTAACTTTTTGTAGTGTTACCTCTTACAATCAGCCAGTGTTCAATTTTTAGAAAATGGAGGAGAAAATCGGTAGTTTTTAAATCCATACCCACAAGCAAATCCCTTACGAGAATGGAGTAACAATTGGGACAAATGAATGTGCAATTTTTTTTTTTTTTTTTTTTTTTTTTTTAAGTTTCAAAAAAAAAAAAAAAGAATGTGCAATTTTTCCTCTTAAGTAGTACAGTATAAATTGGGGAAAATATGAGAGCTCCATAGACAAAGAAAAGACGATGAGAGAAGCTGGAAAGGCATGGCAAGAACTAAATCAGCCCTCTTGCAAGGCAAGGAGGGAGAGATGATGCATACCCATTGAGCCCCTTCGGTCCCGCCACGCCACGAGGCTTTTGTCCCCGACGCGCCACCACAGAGAGGTGCAGGATTGCAGGGGGCTAACAGTGACATACGGGCTTGGGCGGTGCCACCTGCTGCGTTGACTTGGAAGGTGTTGCCAGCTCCTGCGCTGCCGCGCACCTGGGGTCACGGTCCTCGCCGCGGCGACCAATGCTCCTCACTTGTCTTCGTCCTCCTCCGTGAAGTCGTGCTGGATATGGACCAGGCGTGCACCTTCTCTCCATCCATCTCCGCGCCCCTGCTCATGACGCCCAGACCCACTCCCGCGCCGCCGTCAGAATGCTACCGCTATATGGTTTCTCGTCTCTGGCACTTGTGGTGTAGGGAGATTCGCCGCGCCGTCACGCTAGGAGGCGATGAATGAGGGCTATTTGGAGGCGGAGCAGATGGGGACGGTGAGGTGGTTGGGATGCGGGGCGAACTGCGCCGGCGAGCTCGGAACAGATGACCGAAGTGACCCAATCAGAAGCAGAGGGAGCGTGAGCAGGAAGTGTGGGCGGCGGCGGACTGGATGAGGGGAAACAGGGCGATGTCGAGTCTGGAGAGCGTGCGCCTTTTCAGCTGGGCTGCCTACCTGCCTCCCGGCCCTCTACGTGTCCTCTTTCAGTGAGAACAGACACGTTGATTAGAGAATCTTTCTTATTATTTGCATTTCCTAAGCCAGTCTATTTAGATTATGTTACTTGCAAAGAAAAAAAGGAAAATAAGGGAGGGCCGTGAGAGTAATTGAGAGAAGACATTTAGCCGTTGCTAGAAGGATTTAGAGCAATTGCACATGCTAATTGAAGATAAACTGATTATTTACCATGTTGAAATTCTTATTATTACTAAATTAGTAATTTAATAATTATAAACCTATTTTTTTTCAAATAACTAAAAAATAAAGTTACCGTGTAAATACAAACAAGAAATGATACCACAAAATTCTGTTATTATAGATAATGTAAAATCACCAGCAAAAATTCGTCAGAAATGCAACCGTGTAATAGCAGTCAAAGTAAAATGAACGAAACAATTTTGAAAGTAGAGTGAAATAAAGATCATACAAGGTGGAATGTTAAAATGCCATCTCATACGTGTTACCGTGTTGGCCCCCAAATTCAGAAATTTAACATCTCTATACTGGAGAAGGACTATAAATACAACAATAAAGAAGTGTATTATCATACAACTTTAGAAAATATTATAAGTCAAAGGGTGTAGAAATATGAAGAAATATATTTATGCTTACAAGTAGATAACTTGGTGTGTATGTTTTCTGTTTTACATGAACAAGATTTTGATCGCCTAGGTGTATAAAGAGTAATGTGCTGAAATTCGGATGGACCTATGTGGCCCATTAGCCAATTTCCACTTAATCCCAAAGGCCCATTCTGCCATAGCAAATGGTGGGAGTTTAGTCCCACATTGCTAGTTGGGAGAGTTTTGCACCAGTTTATAAGGTGAGCTCTCTCCCCACTAATGTGAGTTGGTATGAAGAGAGAGGAGTAGTAGAGGTGTTCCACACGCGCGCTCCTCCTCCTCCACCGCCCGCCTCGCCACGCCTCGCCACGTCGCGCCGCGCCGCGCCGCGAGTTGCGGGAATGAGCCGAGTCGATGCCTTTATTTTGGCAGTTGGAAACGGAGAGTCAACAGACACGCCAATAATATGAGACGTCATATTGATTGCTGTCTATTGCGTCACATTTATTTTGGTAACAGCCGCGCGCAGTAAAACGCCGCATTGATCACGTGGTAACCGCGCGCAGTAAAACGCCGCATTGATTACGTGGTAACGGCTATAGTAAATGCCAAATGAATTCGTGAGCTGACCGTTCTCCTACCCGGCCGTGCCTATATATTAGGGGCGCAGGGGCGGACACAAATACACAACTCATACCCTCTTTGCGCCCACTGTCGTTCCACCACCTGTTGCTTCCTCCGGTGATCCCATCCCGTCTACCGCGTACACGGCCAACGGGAGAGCAGGCCTCCGAAACCCCGCCTCTCCAGATCCTGTACGGGAGAGGGGCGATTAGGTTTTTGGGGAGCGTCTCCTACGCGACTGCTCGCTGCTGTTGTACGTCTACTTCGTCTACTACCGCGTCGCCTTCGTCATCAACATGGCATCCGAAGCCGAACGAGCTGCTGCTGCCGCCGCTGCTGCCGCCGAGGCCGCTGCTGCTGCTGAGGCCGCCAACGCTGCTGCTGCCGCCGCGGCCGCCGCCTCTACGACTACTGCCAATTGGCCAACTGCAGGGTATAACACGTTTATCCCTGCCCTTGTTATTTCCATATGTGCGATACTAGTAGTTTGCGTAGATGCGTCTACTGTCAACCTAGTATGCATGAATATGGTTAATTATCAGTATGCTTACGTCATGATCGTGATTTATACTTGGATTAATTTAATCTGTAAATTGCCTAAATTCCTAACAATCCAAAAACCTAATATGTGTAGGCAATTTTCGATTCATGGTTTTGCTACTGCACTGAAACCGGACCCGTTTACGGGGACGTACTTTAAGCGTTGGCAGACCAAAACATTCTTATGGCTCACGGCTATGAACGTGTTCTGGGTCGTCGGTGTCACTCCCACGGAAACGATTACTCCTGATCAGGAGAAGGCGTTTAGGGATGCCACCGTCGTCTTTGTTGGATGCGTTCTAAGCGTGATCGGAGAGAAGTTCGTTGACGCATATTTACATGTGCGGGTTGCCAAGGACTTGTGGGAGGCGCTCGAATCCAAATTCGGCGCAACCGATGCTGGCAGCGAGATGTACAGTATAGAGCAGTTCCATGACTACAGAATGGTCGAAAACCGTTCTGTTTTGGAGCAGGCTCATGAGATACAGTGCATCGCTAAGGAGCTTGAAATTCTCAAGTGCGTGTTACCGGGCAAGTATGTCGCGGGATGCATAATCGCCAAGCTGCCTAATTCCTGGAGGAGCTTTGCCACTACTCTGAAACATCAGAGGCGTGAATTCTCAGTAGAGGATGTCATCGGCCATCTGAGTGTTGAGCAGAATTCGAGGGCAAAGGACTCGCATGGAAAAGGGAATGAAGGGACTTCTGCGGCCAATATGGTACAGAAGAACTACAACTCCCACAAGAACAAGGCGAGGACTGGTGTCCAGCAGAATACCGACTTCAAGAAGAAGGCTAAGAAGACCTTCAAGAAGGATAAGAAGAAAGATGGCTGCTTCACTTGTGGTTCACTGGAACACTGGGCTGGGAAGTGCCCAAAGAAGTATGTGAAGCCAGGACAGGATTCCAAGGATGTCAACATGATCGTGAGCAACAATGAGAATGGGGCATCTGGGTATGGTAATTTGTTTACTGTATTTTCAGTTTGTCAGTCTACTGATTGGTGGATTGACACAGGTGCAAACATTCATGTGTGTGCTGACATCTCATTGTTTTCTTCTTATCAGGTCACAAGGAACGGGTCCGTATTGATGGGGAACGGCGCAAGTGCTTCTGTACTTGGTGTTGGCACGGTCGATCTGAAGTTTACTTCGGGAAGGATCGTGCAGCTCAAGAACGTGCAGCATGTCCCCGCCATCAAGAAGAATCTCGTTAGTGTCTCCCTTCTATGTAGAGAAGGATTTAAGTTGGTTTTCGAGTCCAATAAAGTAGTTGTAACGAAATATGGACTGTTTGTTGGAAAAGGGTATGAGTGCGGAGGTCTGTTCCGCTTTTCCCTCGCTGATTTTTGTAATAAAGTCGTGAACAATATTCATTCGAGTGTTAATGAAACAGAAGTTTGGCATTCACGTCTTTGTCACGTTGGTTTCAGTTGCATGACGCGGTTAGCAAAACTAAATTTAATTCCAAGTTTCACTTTAGCCAAAGGTTCTAAGTGCCATTCGTGTGTACAAGCAAAGCAACCTCGCAAGCCCCACAAGGCTGCGGAGGAGAGACACTTGGCGCCATTAGAACTCATACATTCTGATCTCTGTGAGATGAATGGTGTGTTGACTAAAGGTGGAAAGAGATACTTCATGACGTTAATAGATGATTCCACTAGGTTTTGCTATGTATATCTGTTAAACACTAAAGATGAGGCTCTACACTACTTTAAAATCTATAAGGCAGAAGTTGAGAATCAACTTGAAAAGAAAATTAAACGAATCCGGTCAGATCATGGTGGAGAGTATTTTTCTAATGAGTTTGACTCTTTCTGTGCGGAACATGGCATTATTCACGAGAGGACGCCTCCCTATTCACCTCAGTCAAATGGGGTTGCCGAAAGGAAAACCGTACTCTAACAGATTTGGTTAACGCCATGTTAGATACATCGGGTTTATCCAAGGCATGGTGGGGGGAGGCTATATTGACATCATGTCATGTCCTGAATAAAGTTCCGACGAAAGACAATGAGGTCACTCCCTATGAGCAATGGGAGAAGAGAAAAACAACACTCTCGTACTTACGTACTTGGGGCTGTTTGGCAAAAGTCAATGTGCCGATCCCCAAAAAGCGTAAACTTGGACCAAAGACCGTGGATTGCGTTAATTTGGGATACGCTAAGAATAGCGTTGGCTATAGATTTCTAGTAGTGAAATCTGAGGTACCTGACGTGAAGGTCGGTACGATTTTGGAGTCTAAAGATACTACATTCTTTGAGGATATTTTTCCTATGAGAGATATGCAAAGCACTTCTAGACAAGAATCGGATGAGACTCCTGAACCTGCCATTCCTATGGAATATTATGAACAAACACATGATGAGAATCCTGAGAAGGATGACGAGGAAACCCTTGGTAGGGGCAAGAGACAGAGGACTGCAAAGTCCTTTGGTGATGATTTCCTTGTGTACCTTGTGGATGATACTCCCACTTCTATTTCAGAAGCTTATGCATCTCCAGATGCTGACTACTGGAGAGAAGCGGTCCGTAGCGAGATGGATTCCATCATGGCTAATGGAACGTGGGAGATCACTGAACGTCCTTATGGCTGTAAACCATTAGGATGTAAGTGGGTGTTCAAAAAGAAGCTTAGGCCTGATGGTACGATTGAAAAGTACAAGGCTAGACTTGTGGCCAAGGGTTATTCCCAGAAAGAAGATGAAGATTTCTTTGACACTTATTCACCTGTGGCCAGACTGACCACCATTCGAGTATTACTCTCGTTGGCGGCCTCGCATGGTCTTCTCGTCCATCAGATGGATGTTAAGACGGCTTTCCTAAATGGAGAGTTAGACGAGGAAATCTATATGCAACAGCCAGATGGCTTTGTGTTAGATGGTCAAGAAGGAAAGGTGTGTAAGTTACTGAAATCTTTATATGGGCTGAAACAAGCACCTAAGCAATGGCATGAGAAGTTCAATACAACTTTAACATCTGTTGGCTTTGTTGTTAATGAAGCTGACAAATGTGTATACTATCGCCATGGTGGGGGCGAAGGAGTTATTTTGTGTTTGTATGTTGATGACATACTGATATTTGGGACCAACCTCAAAGTAATCAATGAGGTTAAGTCATTTCTATCCCAGAACTTTGAGATGAAAGATCTTGGTGTGGCTGATGTTATCTTGAACATCAAGCTATTGAGAAACAATGAGGGTGGGATTACACTTCTGCAATCCCATTATGTTGAGAAGGTTTTGAGTCGTTTTGGATATTCGGACTGCAAAACTTCTCCAACGCCATATGATCCTAGTGTGCGGATTCGAAACTTCGAAGGCACAACTAAGGATCAGCTGAGGTACTCTCAACTAATTGGTTCACTCATGTATCTAGCGAGCGCTACGAGGCCTGACATCATGTTTGCTGTGTGCAAACTAAGCCGGTTTGTTTCCAATCCGGGTGATGTGCATTGGCATGCTGTAGAAAGAATTATGCGCTATCTGAAAGGTACCGTGAACCATGGACTTCACTACAGTGGATATCCTTCGGTACTTGAAGGGTATTGTGATGCGAATTGGATCTCTGATGCTGATGAGATGAAAGCCACAACGGGGTATGTGTTTACCCTTGGAGGTGGTGTTGTTTCCTGGAAGTCTTGCAAGCAAACGATCTTAACGAGATCGACAATGGAAGCAGAATTAACAGCATTAGACACG
The DNA here is from genome assembly GCA_028641055.1 of Alopecurus myosuroides. Classification (NCBI taxonomy): domain Eukaryota; kingdom Viridiplantae; phylum Streptophyta; class Magnoliopsida; order Poales; family Poaceae; genus Alopecurus; species Alopecurus myosuroides. The sequence continues at coordinate 310,022,401 of CM054062.1, read as the reverse complement.
TCTAGTGTCAAAGCAGGATGGCTTCGAGATCTTTTGATGGACTTGCCTGTGGTTGAAAAGCCAGTACCGGCTATCCTTATGAACTGTGACAATCAAACAGTGATTGTCAAGGTGAAGAGTTCAAAGGACAATGCACAGTCCACAAAGCACATAAAAATGAGATTAAAAGCTGTCAGACATTTAAGAAACTCCGGAGTGATAGCGGTGGATTATATCCAGTCGGCTAAGAATCTGGCAGATCCCTTTACTAAAGGGCTATCGCGTGTTGTGATAGAATGTGCATCGAGGGAGATGGGTATGAGACCCACATGAGTTGCCATGGCAGTAACCCAACCTATGTGATCGGAGATCCCATGAAGTGGGACCTGGGAAAACAAGCTAGTGGTTAACTGAGGAGAGTAATTTTTACTAACCCACTGTAACATCCAAGTATGAAAACATCCCTTAGTGGTTCAATTTCTTGTTTACTTTCAAGCAATGCATCATGTCATCATATCATTGCATTTGTTTTACTTATGTTTGCATTGTTTTCATAATGAATCAAACCTTATTTTCACACTTGTCTGTTACAATCTTTCAAACAAAGAATTGCAAAACAAAACCTTTCATTGTTTTCCAAATAATTCATTGATGTTCAACTATTAAATTGTTGCCTCAAATCATTCCTTTAATTCCACCAATTAAATTCAAATCATTTCCAAATTCTCAAATCAGTACCTTTTGGAAATCATAAAAACTCACCAAACATTTCTTCCCCCTCTAAATCATTCTAAAACCCTAGGGGTAACCCTATTCTTATACATGTTTTTGTTAAGGTTTTATTAAACTCAAATCCCTCTATTTTGGATTCAAACACAAACTATAATTTTAAATTTCAATTTATGAAATCCAAGCTTGCAGGGTGGTTTCTAATTACCTAGAAGGCTTAACCAAATTTTTTCAATTTTTTTCTATAAGCAAAACCCTACCTTTTTCTTCCAAAAGCAAACTACAAAAAAAAACAGTACAAAAAAAAATAAAAAGGAATAAGAAGGGAGGAGAGCAGCAGCAGCTAAGGGTCCAACCAGCCCAGCCCGGTTATTTTTCCTTGGCCCGATAACCCCCTCGCACGTCGCTGTCTTCCACCTCCCCTGCTGACGTCAGGTGTACGACTCCCTCCCCATCGTCGATCGCCCCCTGGACCTCTCCGATGGCCGCCGTACAGCTCCACCGATTCCATAAAAACCACCGCGGCACCCTCCTCCTGCCCCTCAACCCTATAACTCCACCCCGGCGCCGCCAACTTCCCTTCCTCTCCCCCCAAGCCCCTGCTTTTCTCTCTGAACCCCAAGCTCTGAACCCCGCCGCCACTCTCTGAAACTCTACGCCGTTCGCCGTCGCCGATGGCTGGCGTCGTGAGCTAGCCGCGGGAATTGGAAGCCCACGGTGCCCTCTACGTCAGCGACACTTCAGTGGCGCTCGAGGCAGCCCGTAGCCGCGCCGCCATCCGCCGTTTGTCGCCGGCCTTCCGCACCGAGCCGCTGCACGACTCCACCGGCGGTGAGCTCCGTTTCCCTCCACTCCTCCCTCTCTGCATCACATCCACACCCTGCACACGTTTCCGTGCATGGTTAGCATCCATCCACGCCGCAGCGAGCGCGGCTGTGCACCTCAACGCCGGCAATCGCCGTGGTTTTCTGTCAGTCGAGCAGGGAAGCGCGCGGTCGTCAGTTAGTTTCAGTTAACTGGGCGATGCAACGATATGTTCCCACGCACCCTTCTCCTGTCACGAATCGATCGCTAGCGCAGCTGGCCAGTCCCTTGCGCGCGGTCCAGTAGATCTCGGGTTCGAGCCCCGCGGAGCGCAAAACCCTTTTGGCTATTTTTCGCCTCCGCGCTGACAGCCCGGGCCCGCTGGTCAGCCTCCCTCGCTGCCACGCACACACGCAGTGCCACAGGGCCACCTGACAGCGTGTGGGTAGACCCCGTGCACGGTGACAAAAGTATAACTTGTTTTCTGTTTCTTTTTTTTTTTTAAATATCAGATTTGAATACAAACTTCAAAATTCAATATCTTGGGTTTTATAATACCAACAAATACAAACTTGATGTCTATTCTGATCCAAATTTCCTAATCTTTCCAAATAACTTGTTTGTGTTCTGTTTTGAATTTTCAAAATACTTTTAAATTTCAAATTTGAATAATTCAAATGCAAATTGAAATAATTCATAACTAATTCATACTGTTTTCAAATAATTCAAATAAAATATGTTTTTCACACCTTTTTGCATGTTCTATTCAAATATAAAATTTGTTTTCTGGTTTAAATCATTTAAATTGCCTAAACTATTTAAATCTTGTTTAATTCAATTAAAAACTGTTTAATATTGTTTAATTCATAATTAAATAATCCTAAGTCCAATTTCAAATTGTGAAACATGTAATCCAACTAGAATTTGATAAACTTTTCAAATATAAAATTTGTAAATTGTTTTGCACACCCTAACTTGATGAAAACAATAAGTGTTTGTGTACCATGTTTAAGTAACAAAATTCCAAATTTAATAAATGCCTTTCTAAATTGTTAACTATCATTCCAATTGCATTTAAATTGTTATGTTATTGTTATTCATCATGCATGCATCATGATAACAACCAACACCTAATAAATAGTTGTAAATCAATTGTTCCAATTGTTTCAATGGATCCTTTTCCATATGCAACCCTTGCATATGGGTCCATTTAATTTGTGCTATCATGTTAGTCAGTTTATCTAGATGCACCTATTAAATTGTCATGCATCATATTGACTGTGCACAATGCCATGAACATGGTTGTTTACATTCCTGTTTTGTCTGTTTGCTTCTTATCGGTTAGACGACGACTACGTTGAGACCGACGATCCTTACGACACCACTACTCAGGACCTAGCCCAGTACCCGGCTACTGAGCTGCCAGGCAAGTTATCACTCACATGAATCATCGAGTTCCTTTCCACACTTGTTGTCGATACTATCCTTTTGTCTACTATTGCTAGCCCTATGTATCGTTGCTTGTTCTCCGAACCCATCACATGATACATTGAACCATGATATTGCCATCACCTCCATACCTACAGCCTTTGCTTGTGCCTTAGTATTATCTAGCATGCTTAGGGTTGCTTTTACTCGAGTCTGTTGTCGGTTACTACTGTTACTATCTTATTATCTTGTACCGGGGCTCGTTGCTAATCAATCAATCCTGTTAATTGCTAATGGTAATAATAATTTGATGATAAGGCACCGGCAGGAGGCCCATGAGTGGTTTTGGAGCCTGCTAGTGTCGACCCTAATAGGAAAAGGGTCTTGTCTACTGATCCATGATGAGCGCACTACCCGCATTTGGGAAGCGAGTATGGGCGCCCCCCTCAACTTGACCTGATTCGCATCTCGTCCAAATCATCTCATTTAGTTCGTGCTTTCTATTTGCCGCATGCATGTTTTTGCGAGCCCAGCGCAGGGTGGAACTTTTGTAGTCGGCATATAGGGGGACACGTTCTTAGAGTGCTATGAGGGTCCATTTTCTTCTGGGCTCGATTAGCCGTGCGCCCAAGGTGCTTTGGGCTTGATGCGAAGAATGGTTGGTTGTGTTGAGTGCCCCGCTTGGTGGGAGGCATCCCATCTGGCGGGATATTCATGAGTGTACGGCCAAATTGGTGCAACCCTGCAGGGATAATCTTCTCGAGAAGCCGTGTTTTCCGCGGTTATGGATTACTTGGTGAAAGTACTGGCTAACAAGTACTCAGGACAACTTCAACATAATGACCAATCATGTTTCACCCAATGATTAATAATTTGACTAGTAATAGGTTATTCACACAAATAACTTGATTCATTTTAATCCAACTGTGTGAGTTATCCTCGGGTTGCTTCTTTGGATAAGGGGCGAGATCCAGGATGGGTTTGGTTGAAGTTATCTTTCAGTTGGTTACAATCCTCGATCTTATCTTTTCTGTTAGCCGGAACTTGTAGTTATCTTCTGTAGTTGGTTAGAGCAGCCAGCAGCAACTTTTATATCACCCCTTTCTTCCGTTGATCCCAAGCATCAATGCTTGTGTTGATGGGTAACTCTTTGATGAACTGTGAGTCTTGCTTGCCAGTACTTGGATGTACTGACCCCGTTGGGGCTGTGGTTTACGCAGAGTACGACTACGACTACGATGCTTCCCAGGATGGCTACTTCGTGGAGTTCGACGACGCTGCAGACGAGTAGTTAGCTGGACCAGGGCAGGATCCAGAACCTACGTGGATGGGCTTCGCTTCTCTTTATTTTCTCCGGCTTCTTAAGCCATGGATTTGTCTGTACTCAGACCCCTTTGATTGCTTCCGCTGTTGTAATGGATGATATGTTGGGACATGTGTCCTCTGGATGACTGTATTCGATATTTCTGCCTTAGTGAAGGCCAGTTGCACTTATTTCATTCTTTTGTGTCTTAGAGACAGTTTGTGTTATCATTTCGTTCAAAGCTGTTGACGACAGTGCGTGTTTGAATATGAAGTACGTCGACAGTAGTGCCTTAGGTTCCTAGCGGATAGTTTACTTCGACGGTGGAAGCAGGGCTTGTGTTGTCGCGCATAAGCGCAGGCCTACCAGGAAACTGGGACGTGGGAGCAGTTATGCCCCATAATCCAAGCACCTGACTTCCAGTTCGTGCGAGGAGTATCCTCTAGAAACCTTGGGTGCGACAAATGGTATCAGAGCCTGTCTGCCTGTAGGATCCCTTTTTACTGGTCGCAGTTGAGTCTAGAAACTATTTTGTAGCTATATAGGAAAAATGAAACGTGAGAGTAGGAATTCTGCCATTTTTCTTCTTTCCCCACCCACCCACCCTTTTCTGGTAAGGAAGTGCAACGTTGTTTTCTGTTCTCACCTAAACTTTCAAGTTAGGATTTCACGTGTTTTGGGTTATCTGTAGTACCTCAGGATTTTTGGTCTCGTTTTCCCGATGTTGCTTCGATATCATGTTCTTTTCAACATCATTATCGTCCGTTGAACCTTGTTGTTGTTTTCCACATCCTTTTTCATCTACCGGAGTCTAATCAAAACCTTCCAAATAATCTGCAGATGGGTCTCAGCTACTACCCGCAGGTGGTTCGCATGACTCGCTGTGAGAGCACCGCCGGTTTTCCGGAGTTGCTGAGAGACATGGTTACCTATCTGGGGTTCCGTTGGGCACCAGAGTACCAGGTCTACGAGCACCAGCGAGAGTTTGACCAGACTTGCTACCGGGCTATCGTCTACATTCTGTCGGATGATGGCAGGAGCATTGCACACCAGTACGAGGCAGTAGGGTCCACAGTGGATATGGCAGTGCAGCAGGCAGCGTACGTGAGTCTCACCGTTCTCCGTGCTGACTACTGGGGGTTTGATAAGTCCAGTTTTCGTCACATCCCCCGTGGTTACATCACGGCAGCGGGAGTTCACTTCACTGTCCACCGCGACCTGGATACCTACGAGACTGATAGCTCCAGGCTCCAGACCACTGCCCAGTTCGCTAGTCACAGTGACGCCGTTGCTTCCGCACTTTCTCAGGAGTTAGCCTCAGTCAGGGAGCAGCTCCACCTTGCTCTCACTCGTCTGGCGACGTACACCACAGACTTTGTTGGAGACGAGCGCTTCGCACGTGTCGTTCAGCCAGCTGGTCTTCCGTTGCCAGATGCTGGAGGTTACGAGCCGATCAGAGGCCCACTTCTCGACCTTGGAGCTGGTTACATAGGGATTCCCCGCTATGGAGCACAGGGAGAGGACGCTTTCTACTTCACCACACCGAGAGTTGCTCTCAGAGCAGTTCCTATCTACATGGATCGGCGTGATACCTACTTCCGTGGGGTTCCTCCTCACCGTATCTCTCGTCGTACTACTCACCGCCGTCCTGCGTGATGAGCATGGGAGTACCGTTGTATCCATTACTAGCTGTGTCTAGTTTATCCTTTCGTTTTCGAACCATGTATTGGTCTGTTGGATATTCTGATGTATTTGAACATGTGATGATGTACCTGTTGGTTATCTATTCATGCGTCGGAATAATCTATCTTTCGGTTACCAAGTCTATCCTTTTCTGTTGTTGTGCTAAAATGAATTTCTGTTCAGGATGCCTCCAACCAGGAACAACCCGCCTCCGCCACCACCAATGGGGGAACTGTTGGCTCAGATGACCCAAGTGGTGACACAGATGGCCCAGATCCAGGCTAACCAGCAACACAACCAGAATGCTCCAAGGGTCACCATCAAGGACTTCCTCAGCTTAGGCCCAAAAGCTTTCGTGGCAACACGTGAGCCCCTGGATGCTGATGACTGGATCCGTGACGTAGCAAGAGCTCTGGAGATTGCTCATGTTGCAGAAGAGGTTAAGGTCAAGTATGCCACCTACCTACTGAAGGGTCAGGCAGCTACTTGGTGGGAGAACTACCAGACCATGAGAGCTGGTTTTCCTATCAACTGGGGATGTTTCAAGGATGCCTTCCTGAAGCACCACATCCCGGATGGTCTCATGGAAAAGATGCGTGAGGAATTCTGCTCTCTCAGACAGGGCAAGCTGGACGTTCTCGGCTACCAGAACGAGTTCAATCGTCTCGCTCGGTACGCTGGTGACGAAGTGTCCACCGAAGCCAAGAAGATGGCAAGGTTCCGCCGAGGTTTTAACCCGGAACTGAAGTACGCTCTCACCAACATCAAGTGCAAGGACTTCGTGGAGCTTGTGAACACCGCGCTCAATGAGGAGAATGGGCGCAAGGCGTTCGAAGAGTCGCGCAAGCACTCGCGTGAGGGTGGTTCCTCCTCCAACATGACCACCCCTCCGCAGAAGCGCCGCATCTGGGTGCCAAATGGTGCTGTCACTCGGGCTCCAAATGCCCAAGCTTCTCCAGGCTTTGGTCCCCGCCCACCCAACCCATCTCAGATGCAGGGTCAGAGGTTCCCTATGGGGCAGCCAAGGCCAGGTCCTTCTCGTGTCGTCACTTGCTACAAGTGCAAGGATACTGGACATTATGCTGATAAGTGCACTCAGAAGCAGCTACCCCTACCTCCTCGCCCCAACACCAACCAGGCTATGGTTCGTGCTCCCCCGGCTAAAGCCTTCAACTCCAACAACAGGCCTGTCGGGAGGAACGCGAGGGTGAACCATATCAAGGCCGACAAAGCTGAGGAAGCTGCTGACGTCGTTCTCGGTATATTACCCGTAAACTCTATTCCAGCTAAAGTGTTGTTTGATACTGGAGCATCGCATTCATTTGTGTCAAAGATTTTTGCAAAAGCATACAACCTAGTTCTGGTTCCGCTAAGCAATCAAATGACTGTTCACTCTCCGGGACCGCAAATGTTGACTTCCAAGATAAGCATGGACAATCAGATCCTAATTGGAGGTCGCGTATTCCTTGCTTCACTCATGTTGCTGGGAAATTCTGACATTGATGTCATTCTGGGTATGGATTGGTTGAAGACCCACAAAGCCAAAATTGACTGTGCTCAAAAGTCAATAACTCTCTCCCACACTTCAGGCCAGATAGTCTATTCTCCATATGGATCAAGTTCTGTTCAGCTGTTCAACCTCGATGCCAAACCCCTTCCTGCAATTGAAAATGTTCCGGTGGTTTGTGAATTCCCTGACGTCTTTCCAGAAGAGTTGCCAGGGATGCCCCCGGACAGAGCAGTTGAGTTCGTGATCGAGCTTGAGCCAGGTACTGCTCCAATCTCTAAGCATCCATATAAGATAGCTCCTCCTGAACTGAAATTGTTGAAGGAGCAAATCGATATGTATATGGACAAAGGTTTCATTCAGCCTAGTTCCTCCGCTTGGGGTTGCCCAACTCTGTTTGTTGCCAAGAAGGATCAAACAAAAAGACTCGTGGTTGACTATCGTCCTCTCAACGAGAAAACCATCAAGAACAAGTATCCACTTCCTCGTATCGATGATCTTTTTGATCAACTTGCTGGAGCCTCAATATTCTCAAAGTTGGACTTGAGGATGGGTTACCATCAAATAAAGATCAGAAAGGAAGATATTCCTAAGACAACTTTCACCACTCGTTACGGTCTATATGAATACACCGTCATGTCCTTTGGTCTCACCAATGCACCGGCGACGTTCTCAAGACTCATGAATTCTGTCTTCCATGAATACCTCGACAAGTTCGTTGTGGTATATCTTGATGACATTCTAGTCTACTCAAAATCCGAGGAAGAGCATGGAGAACACCTTCGTCTCACTCTCATGAAACTTCGCGAGCATCGTCTGTATGCCAAGTTTTCCAAATGTGAGTTCTGGATTCCAGAAGTTGCATATCTTGGTCATATCATCTCTGCCAAAGGCATTGCCATTGATCCTGAAAAGGTTAAGGCAATTGTTGATTGGAAACCCCCTAAGACGGTGAAGCAAGTCAGAAGTTTTCTTGGCTTGGCTAGCTATTGCCGTCGTTTCGTCCAAAACTTTTCCAAGATTGCTAAACCTCTCACTGATCTCACAAAGAAGGACAAAAAGTTCGTTTGGACTCCACAATGTGATGAGAGTTTCAACCTTCTGAAGACTAAACTCACTTCCACACCTGTTCTAGTTGGCCCCGACACTACCAAACCTTTCCAGATATTCTGTGATGCATCTCTCCAAGGCCTAGGAGCAGTTCTTATGCAAGAACGTCAAGTTGTGGCCTATGCTTCTCGTCAGTTGAACCCACATGAGCAAAACTATCCCACTCATGATCTTGAACTTGCAGCAGTTGTGTTTGCCCTCAAGAAATGGAGACAATACTTGTTGGGTAACAAAACTGAAATCTTTTCCGATCATAAGAGTCTGAAATACATCTTCACTCAGCCAGATCTGAACCTCAGGCAAAGGAGATGGATTGAGAAGATTAAAGACTTTGATCTCACCATTTCTTACACTCCAGGCAAGGCTAATGTTATGGCCGATGCTCTCAGTCGCAAATCCTATTGCAATAATCTCATGATCATGGAAAGCCAACCTCCACTTCATGAAGAATTCCAGAAGCTAAACCTTGGTCTTGTTCCTGAAGGATACCTTGCTAGCTTGACAGCCAGCCCAACTCTCGAGGACAAGATTCGTTCTGAACAACTTCGTGATAATGAAATCAAGAAGATGGTAGAGCAAATCAAGGAAGGCAATGATAAGTTCAAGTCCTTCTCAATTGATGATAAGGGAACTGTGTTCTTCGAAGGACGCATTGCAGTCCCTCAGATTCAAAGTCTCAAGGATATCATTCTCAAGGAGGCTCATGAAACTCCTCTATCCATTCACCCTGGAAGTACAAAGATGTACCAGGATCTCAAGACTCTGTATTGGTGGTCTGGCATGAAACGTGAAATTGCTCAATACGTTTCTGAATGCGACGTTTGTCAACGTGTTAAGGCAGTCCATCAGAAGACAGCAGGTCTACTCCAACCTCTGAAAATTCCTGAGTGGAAGTGGGACATGATTGAAATGGACTTCGTTACTGGGTTTCCAAAGTCCAAAAAGGGCAACGATGCAATCTTCGTTGTTATTGATCGTCTCACTAAGGTTGCTCACTTCTATGCTGTAAAGGAAACTATCTCAGCTAGCCAGTTAGCAGAGCTCTACACAGCAAAGGTTGTTCCCCTTCATGGTGTTCCATTGGAAATAAGCTCAGACCGTGGAAGTATCTTCACTTCTCATTTCTGGAAAAGCTTTCAGGAAGCACTGGGCACTAAACTTCTGTTCAGCACAGCTTATCACCCTCAGTCTCAGGGGCAAGTCGAAAGAGTCAATCAGATTCTCGAGGATATGCTCAGAGCATGTGGTCTCTCCTTTGGCATGAAATGGGAGGATTGCCTTCCATATGCTGAATTCTCCTACAACAACAGCTACCAGGCAAGCCTAGGCATGGCACCATTTGAGGCACTGTATGGTCGCAGATGCAAGAGTCCAATCAATTGGTCTGGAGCTGGTGAACGTTCACTTTTAGGCCCTGACATTGTTAAGGAAGCCGAGGAGAAAGTTCGTATCATTCGTGACAATCTCAGGATTGCGCAGTCTCGTCAGAAGAGCTATTATGATAGCAAGCACAGGGATATGATCTATGCACCTGGTGATAAGGCATATCTCCGTGTAACTCCCCTCAGAGGCACTCATCGTTTTGGTGTGAAAGGAAAGCTTGCACCAAGATACATTGGCCCTTTCAACATCCTCTCAAGACGTGCAGAGAATGCTTATCGTCTTGAACTTCCAGAAAAACTATCCAAAGTGCACGATGTGTTCCACGTGTCACAACTCAAGAAGTGTTTCAAAGATCCATATCGTGCAGTTGATCATGATTCCATTGAGCTGCAAGATGATCTATCTTATGAGGAGCACCCTATTCGTATTCTCGATGAGACCGAGCGTAAGACTCGCAACAAGAGCACCAAGTTCTTGAAAGTCCAATGGTCGCATCATTCTGATAAAGAGGCAACGTGGGAGACCGAAGAGGATCTTCGCAAGAAGTATCCGGACCTTTTCACATCTCAGTAGGGAATCTCGGGGCGCGATTCCTTCAAGGGGGGGCGTTTTGTAACATCCAAGTATGAAAACATCCCTTAGTGGTTCAATTTCTTGTTTACTTTCAAGCAATGCATCATGTCATCATATCATTGCATTTGTTTTACTTATGTTTGCATTGTTTTCATAATGAATCAAACCTTATTTTCACACTTGTCTGTTACAATCTTTCAAACAAAGAATTGCAAAACAAAACCTTTCATTGTTTTCCAAATAATTCATTGATGTTCAACTATTAAATTGTTGCCTCAAATCATTCCTTTAATTCCACCAATTAAATTCAAATCATTTCCAAATTCTCAAATCAGTACCTTTTGGAAATCATAAAAACTCACCAAACATTTCTTCCCCCTCTAAATCATTCTAAAACCCTAGGGGTAACCCTATTCTTATACATGTTTTTATTAAGGTTTTATTAAACTCAAATCCCTCTATTTTGGATTCAAACACAAACTATAATTTTAAATTTCAATTTATGAAATCCAAGCTTGCAGGGTGGTTTCTAATTACCTAGAAGGCTTAACCAAATTTTTTCAATTTTTTTCTATAAGCAAAACCCTACCTTTTTCTTCCAAAAGCAAACTACAAAAAAAAACAGTACAAAAAAAAAATAAAAAGGAATAAGAAGGGAGGAGAGCAGCAGCAGCTAAGGGTCCAACCAGCCCAGCCCGGTTATTTTTCCTTGGCCCGATAACCCCCTCGCACGTCGCTGTCTTCCACCTCCCCTGCTGACGCCAGGTGTACGACTCCCTCCCCATCGTCGATCGCCCCCTGGACCTCTCCGATGGCCGCCGTACAGCTCCACCGATTCCATAAAAACCACCGCGGCACCCTCCTCCTGCCCCTCAACCCTAGAACTCCACCCCGGCGCCGCCAACTTCCCTTCCTCTCCCCCCAAGCCCCTGCTTTTCTCTCTGAACCCCAAGCTCTGAACCCCGCCGCCACTCTCTGAAACTCTACGCCATTCGCCGTCGCCGATGGCTGGCGTCGTGAGCTAGCCGCGGGAATTGGAAGCCCACGGTGCCCTCTACGTCAGCGACACTTCAGTGGCGCTCGAGGCAGCCCGTAGCCGCGCCGCCATCCGCCGTTTGTCGCCGGCCTTCCGCACCGAGCCGCTGCACGACTCCACCGGCGGTGAGCTCCGTTTCCCTCCACTCCTCCCTCTCTGCATCACATCCACACCCTGCACACGTTTCCGTGCATGGTTAGCATCCATCCACGCCGCAGCGAGCGCGGCTGTGCACCTCAACGCCGGCAATCGCCGTGGTTTTCTGTCAGTCGAGCAGGGAAGCGCGCGGTCGTCAGTTAGTTTCAGTTAACTGGGCGATGCAACGATATGTTCCCACGCACCCTTCTCCTGTCACGAATCGATCGCTAGCGCAGCTGGCCAGTCCCTTGCGCGCGGTCCAGTAGATCTCGGGTTCGAGCCCCGCGGAGCGCAAAACCCTTTTGGCTATTTTTCGCCTCCGCGCTGACAGCCCGGGCCCGCTGGTCAGCCTCCCTCGCTGCCACGCACACACGCAGTGCCACAGGGCCACCTGACAGCGTGTGGGTAGACCCCGTGCACGGTGACAAAAGTATAACTTGTTTTCTGTTTTTTTTTTTTAAAAAAAATATCAGATTTGAATACAAACTTCAAAATTCAATATCTTGGGTTTTATAATACCAACAAATACAAACTTGATGTCTATTCTGATCCAAATTTCCTAATCTTTCCAAATAACTTGTTTGTGTTCTGTTTTGAATTTTCAAAATACTTTTAAATTTCAAATTTGAATAATTCAAATGCAAATTGAAATAATTCATAACTAATTCATACTGTTTTCAAATAATTCAAATAAAATATGTTTTTCACACCTTTTTGCATGTTCTATTCAAATATAAAATTTGTTTTCTGGTTTAAATAATTTAAATTGCCTAAACTATTTAAATCTTGTTTAATTCAATTAAAAACTGTTTAATATTGTTTAATTCATAATTAAATAATCCTAAGTCCAATTTCAAATTGTGAAACATGTAATCCAACTAGAATTTGATAAACTTTTCAAATATAAAATTTGTAAATTGTTTTGCACACCCTAACTTGATGAAAATAATAATTGTTTGTGTACCATGTTTAAGTAACAAAATTCCAAATTTAATAAATGCCTTTCTAAATTGTTAACTATCATTCCAATTGCATTTAAATTGTTATGTTATTGTTATTCATCATGCATGCATCATGATAACAACCAACACCTAATAAATAGTTGTAAATCAATTGTTCCAATTGTTTCAATGGATCCTTTTCCATATGCAACCCTTGCATATGGGTCCATTTAATTTGTGCTATCATGTTAGTCAGTTTATCTAGATGCACCTATTAAATTGTCATGCATCATATTGACTGTGCACAATGCCATGAACATGGTTGTTTACATTCCTGTTTTGTCTGTTTGCTTCTTATCGGTTAGACGACGACTACGTTGAGACCGACGATCCTTACGACACCACTACTCAGGACCTAGCCCAGTACCCGGCTACTGAGCTGCCAGGCAAGTTATCACTCACATGAATCATCGAGTTCCTTTCCACACTTGTTGTCGATACTATCCTTTTGTCTACTATTGCTAGCCCTATGTATCGTTGCTTGTTCTCCGAACCCATCACATGATACATTGAACCATGATATTGCCATCACCTCCATACCTACAGCCTTTGCTTGTGCCTTAGTATTATCTAGCATGCTTAGGGTTGCTTTTACTCGAGTCTGTTGTCGGTTACTACTGTTACTATCTTATTATCTTGTACCGGGGCTCGTTGCTAATCAATCAATCCTGTTAATTGCTAATGGTAATAATAATTTGATGATAAGGCACCGGCAGGAGGCCCATGAGTGGTTTTGGAGCCTGCTAGTGTCGACCCTAATAGGAAAAGGGTCTTGTCTACTGATCCATGATGAGCGCACTACCCGCATTTGGGAAGCGAGTATGGGCGCCCCCCTCAACTTGACCTGATTCGCATCTCGTCCAAATCATCTCATTTAGTTCGTGCTTTCTATTTGCCGCATGCATGTTTTTGCGAGCCCAGCGCAGGGTGGAACTTTTGTAGTCGGCATATAGGGGGACACGTTCTTAGAGTGCTATGAGGGTCCATTTTCTTCTGGGCTCGATTAGCCGTGCGCCCAAGGTGCTTTGGGCTTGATGCGAAGAATGGTTGGTTGTGTTGAGTGCCCCGCTTGGTGGGAGGCATCCCATCTGGCGGGATATTCATGAGTGTACGGCCAAATTGGTGCAACCCTGCAGGGATAATCTTCTCGAGAAGCCGTGTTTTCCGCGGTTATGGATTACTTGGTGAAAGTACTGGCTAACAAGTACTCAGGACAACTTCAACATAATGACCAATCATGTTTCACCCAATGATTAATAATTTGACTAGTAATAGGTTATTCACACAAATAACTTGATTCATTTTAATCCAACTGTGTGAGTTATCCTCGGGTTGCTTCTTTGGATAAGGGGCGAGATCCAGGATGGGTTTGGTTGAAGTTATCTTTCAGTTGGTTACAATCCTCGATCTTATCTTTTCTGTTAGCCGGAACTTGTAGTTATCTTCTGTAGTTGGTTAGAGCAGCCAGCAGCAACTTTTATATCACCCCTTTCTTCCGTTGATCCCAAGCATCAATGCTTGTGTTGATGGGTAACTCTTTGATGAACTGTGAGTCTTGCTTGCCAGTACTTGGATGTACTGACCCCGTTGGGGCTGTGGTTTACGCAGAGTACGACTACGACTACGATGCTTCCCAGGATGGCTACTTCGTGGAGTTCGACGACGCTGCAGACGAGTAGTTAGCTGGACCAGGGCAGGATCCAGAACCTACGTGGATGGGCTTCGCTTCTCTTTATTTTCTCCGGCTTCTTAAGCCATGGATTTGTCTGTACTCAGACCCCTTTGATTGCTTCCGCTGTTGTAATGGATGATATGTTGGGACATGTGTCCTCTGGATGACTGTATTCGATATTTCTGCCTTAGTGAAGGCCAGTTGCACTTATTTCATTCTTTTGTGTCTTAGAGACAGTTTGTGTTATCATTTCGTTCAAAGCTGTTGACGTACAGTGCGTGTTTGAATATGAAGTACGTCGACAGTAGTGCCTTAGGTTCCTAGCGGATAGTTTACTTCGACGGTGGAAGCAGGGCTTGTGTTGTCGCGCATAAGCGCAGGCCTACCAGGAAGCTGGGACGTGGGAGCAGTTATGCCCCATAATCCAAGCACCTGACTTCCAGTTCGTGCGAGGAGTATCCTCTAGAAACCTTGGGTGCGACACCCACTCCACTGGAGATGCAGTACTCTCAAAAACTGTATGGCAGGTTGACTTTTGTCTTAATATGTTCCAAGGCTTGTATAAGCAAGATGTTATCCTACAGAGCGATCTTTGGAGGAACACACCTATATGATCCTGACTGCTGGTCACAGTCTATGAGATTGGGTGATCTCTAATAAGTTCATGAATAGGCCAGGAGTATGACTAATATGCTCCACCCGAGGGGTCAGCCTTCGGCAGCCTAGTACTGGCAAGACATTTAGTGAAACTATTTTACGCCAAACTGACAATTCAAGGCATAGTCCATTGTTCAGTTGTGATGTAGTGTAGCTACTTGTTCTAGGTGGAAGTTCAACCTTAACGGGTCTCCACTGAAAATGCCGGTATATAAAAACAGTGAATGGAACAGAGGACAACACCATGGGTCTTCGGGATCTGGTGGGGGATTGCTGAAATTCGGATGGACCTATGTGGCCCATTAGCCAATTTCCACTTAATCCCAAAGGCCCATGCTGCCATAGCAAATGGTGGGAGTTTAGTCCCACATTGCTAGTTGGGAGAGTTTTGCACCAGTTTATAAGGTGAGCTCTCTCCCCACTAGTGTGAGTTGGTATGAAGAGAGAGGAGTAGTGGAGGTGTTCCACACGCGCGCTCCTCCTCCTCCGCCGCCCGCCTCGCCACGCCTCGCCTCGTCACGACACGTCACGACGCGCCGCGGGTTGCGGGAATGAGCCGAGCCGATGCCTTTATTTTGGCAGTTGGAAACGGAGAGTCAACAGACACGCCAATAATATGAGACGTCATATTGATTGCTGTCTATTGCGTCACATTTATTTTGGTAACAGCCACGCGCAGTAAAACGCCGCATTGATCACGTGGTAACCGCGCGCAGTAAAACGCCGCATTGATTACGTGGTAACGGCTATAGTAAATGCCAAATGAATTCGTGAGCTGACCGTTCTCCTACCCGGCCGTGCCTATATATTAGGGGCGCAGGGGCGGACACAAATACACAACTCATACCCTCTTTGCGCCCACTGTCGTTCCACCACCTGTTGCTTCCTCCGGTGATCCCATCCCGTCTACCGCGTACACGGCCGACGGGAGAGCAGGCCTCCGAAACCCCGCCTCTCCAGATCCTGTACGGGAGAGGGGCGATTAGGTTTTTGGGGAGCGTCTCCTACGCGACTGCTCGCTGCTGTTGTACGTCTACTTCGTCTACTACCGCGTCGCCTTCGTCATCAACATGGCATCCGAAGCCGAACGAGCTGCTGCTGCCGCCGCTGCTGCCGCCGAGGCCGCTGCTGCTGCTGACGCCGCCAACGCTGCTGCTGCCGCTGCGGCCGCCGCCTCTGCTACGACTACTGCCAATTGGCCAACTGCAGGGTATAACACGTTTATCCCTGCCCTTGTTATTTCCATATGTGCGATACTAGTAGTTTGCGTAGATGTGTCTACTGTCAACCTAGTATGCATGAATATGGTTAATTATCAGTATGCTTACGTCATGATCGTGATTTATACTTGGATTAATTTAATCTGTAAATTGCCTAAATTCCTAACAATATGCTCACGCACGGGCCAAAAGTTACAGACAGAAAGTTATGGAATTAGATGCGGGTGAGGGATATTATCGAGGGTGGGCCCAAGTAAAAAACAGGGGGGTTTGCGAACTAATCGGGGCTGGACACGTCCGTCCGTAGGAATCATACAGGTTTCATCCGTAAGTCTAGGATTTCTATTGTATAACTTGACAACTATCAACACAATTATTACAACTATAACTTACTGACACATTGTCTAAGTTACTACAACTATAACTAACTAACTGGTCTCATATAATCACCTAATCCCTATGATATTATGTTGATCAATATCATAGGATCATGCGATTATGAGAACAAAAAAATAGTGTGTTGTGTCCACATAGTGTGTGTTCTCCTGGACAAAAAATATACATGTCTTCTGTTTCGTCACCACATCACATGTATACCCTATTATGTATGCGTTCTCTATCCAAGAAAAAAAAATACTAACAGTCAAAATTTAATTGTAGCTTAAGATAAAATATTATATTTTCCAAATTTTATTAAATATCAAAAGTAGGAGTTGAAGAGTACCTCAAGTCTCTAGAACAAAAGAAATTTTTATTTTATTTTTCGGAGGGAAGGAGTGCAACCATCGATTGATTTATTAAAACACGCAAATGCAAAATATGTGACATATATCATGTAATGTAAAACCAATACTACATTATCTAGGACTTAAGTATCAACTATATAGAATATCCAATACTACCGATTAAAATGGCATCAATCAACCGCGTAGTGTTAAAGAATGCAATGAATTACTAACTAATGTTCTATACGAAACAATTGAAATATTCATCCCCACGGGCGCGTCGTGCCGACGCGCCAAAGCCTACTAGTAACATCTACACATGGATCTTTTTTAGATGATATTCTATATAAAAGTATGGATGATCAAATATAGATGAGCCGCTGGACGGTTTTATGTTAAATTTGCTTTTTTTAAAAGCTTTCGTTAGTATACTCAATGTTGGACGGCTTTATGTCAAATTTGCTTTTTTTTAAAAGCTTTCGTTAGTATACTCAATGTTTCATACACCGAGCCTTTTGTATCTGCTCTACTCCCACTGTCATCGAAGTTGGATCCCAAATTTGTAGCACAGATAGTTGCAATTTCTGTTTGCATTTGCACTAAAATATCGCAACATCGAGCCAAAATTTCATGATCGCTGATCAATACACATTACACATGATTGATGTATCACCCACAACGACAACAAACTCAATCTGATCGGAGCATGAACAGGCAAATTCACTTCCTCTCGTTCCAGTTTTGAGCTTTCTTCCGAGCCAAGAACATGACCATGCGCGGGAAGAAGGTCTTCTTCTGCTTCGCGTCCGCCTCCTCCGTCGCCGGCATCGACGCCTTGTCGCCCCTCCGCATGTACCCTCCTCTCGGGCTCAGTATGTGAGGGTTCCCGCGCCCGTCGCTGCCTTCGAACGCCGAGACCTCGGCCAGGCCGGTGCGCGGCGACGCGGTCCCGCCACCGCCGGCGCTGCCACCCGCGCGCCGCTGCCCGGCTTGCAGCTGCCACAGCTCTCGCTCCGCCTCGACCTTGCCGAGCTCCGCTCCCTCGGCCTCTGCCGTTGCCGCCTGCAACGCCTGCCTCCTCTGCTCTGTCTCCTCCTCCAGCTGCGTCAGCTTCTCGAGGCTCCGCACCTCCGCGTCCTTGGCCTCCTTGATCAGCTTCACTGCCTCCACCACCCGGTTCCCGGCGGCCTCCTCTGTCTCACGCGCCCGCCGGCTCAGTCCCTCGTACTCCTCCGCCGCCAGCGCCACGCCTTCGACGATGCCGCCCTGGCTGCTCTGCGCGTTCTTGCTGTCTTGCTGCAGCAGCGCGTCGGCCGAGGCCGTGGCGGTCTCCGCCGACGCATTCGCCGCGAGTATCTCCCGCATCACGGCTTCCAGCCGCGCCTCCATGGTCTGTACCGCGGCCCTGGCCACGCGCGCCTCTTCCCTGGCCACGGCGATCTCCTGCTGCGCCGCTTGAGCGCTCGCCTTCGCTCGCTCCGCTTCTCGCCGTGTCTCGCTTAACTGTCCAGGCGCCGTATTCCTCTCGTCGCTGCTGTCCCTTGCTCTTGCCTGCGCCGCGGCAAGCTCGGAGGTCACCCGGCTGAGCTCCTCCTCCAGCGACGGGATGGACGCGGACGTGGCGCCCTCCTTCCGTCTCAGCGCGGCGAGCTCCGCCTTCTCCTTCTCCAGGTCCGCGCGTAGCGATGCCGCGGCGACCCGCAGTATTTTGGCCTCGTCATTGGTCTTCTCGATGCTAGCTTTCACCTCCTCGAGCTCCTTCCGCGCTTTCTCAAGAATCGCCGATGGCGCGCCCACCGCTGGCAACTCCTCTGCACTGGCACCTTCGACCGCGCGCGCGAACAGCTCGGCTCTCAGGTTCGCCAGGTGTTCGGAAGCCGCTGCCACTTTGGACTCGAGGTCGCCGGCTGCGACCAGCTCGTCCGCCAGCTTCCTCGCCTCCTGCTCGCCTTGCTCCAACTCGGTCTGCCACCGCACCTTGTCTTCCTGCCACGCCAGCGCCAGCCGCAACGTCTTCTCCTCCGCCACATCATGCGCGATGCGCGCAGACTCGAGCTCCGCCTGCAGCGCGGCGAGCTCTGCGGCCGCCTCCCGCAAGTCCTCTCCAACCTCCACCGCCTCGCCGGCCGTCTCCCGCGCCCGCGCCGCCGCCGCGCCGGCCTCCTCCGCGACGGCTTCCCGCTCCTTCCGCAGCGCCTCCAGCTCCGCTCTGGCCGAGCTCAGCTCGGCGAGCGCGGCGGCGTGGCGGTCCTTGACACCGTCGAGCTCGGCCTTAGCCGCGGCGCGCTCCCGGGCGCCCTTGTCTATTTTCCGGAGGCGTTGCTTGGCGAGGTCCGCGTCCTTGCGCGCCTGCGCCTCGGCGATCTGCGCCCGCTTGACGCCGAGCCACAGGTCGTCGATCTCGCCCGTGGCGCCCATGAGCTCCTGCTGCGCGTCCGCCTTGCCGGCCTCCGCCGCCCGGGTCCTCCGCTGGTACTCCGCGCTCTCCCCGCGCACCTTGTCAAGCTCCTCCTGAACCTGCTGCCGCCGCTGCAATATTCGGACATTCAGTTATTAAGCTGTAAATCGCAACCGCAATTGCAGAGAACAGAGCAACTGACGACGTAGAGATATATCCGAGCGGGCGTGACCTCTCTCCCGTCGAGGGTTCCTCCGAACTTGCTGACGGCGCCCTTGACGGAGTCGATGGGCGCGGCGGTGTGGACGATGGCCGTGTAGGCTCCTGTACCAGGCCCATTTTGGTGGCCATCGCCGTCGTCTTGGTGGTGGGAGTCGAAGAAATCGGCCTCCTCGGAGCTCTGGCGGGAGATGGGCGCCGAGCCGGAGGGGCGGCTGCTGCTGGCGCTAGGTTGCTCCTCCATCCCGCAGCATAGGTGTAGGACGTCGCAGAAGTATCTTCCGACCACGCCCTGCTGGGCACACTCGATTGGAGATGATGCCGAGTGCAGAAAGACAGAGGAGAGGGGAAGAGACAATCTGAAGCGTCCGTACGTACCTGGATTGTTGCTTTCGTCGTTCCAATTGAACTCTTCTCGCCGCACGCACGCACGTCGATGAGAGAGAACGAGGGAAGGAGAGAGAAAGGAGAGGAGAGGGAGGAGGGAGAAAGGGGGAAGAGGAGGAATGAGAGTGTGGCGGGGAGAGAATGGCGCGCGCGAGCCGCGGAGCCTCTCCTCCCCAGGCACGCACCGGCGGATTGGTGCCGAGGAATTCGGAAATCCTGGGCCGCATTTCGGCAGCCATCGGATCGCTATCTCCACGCTCCTCTTCTCCTGGGCCGTACATCTCCCGTCTGGATCGGGACACATTTGGACTTTCTCCAGCTGGGCCCAAAACAGAGCGAGCAGTTCACGGTTGCAGCCGTGTCGCCGCGGAGTCCACAGCCCTCGCGCCGCTCGCCCGTCCGTCATCCACCGCCCACCCTCTCACCGGATCGCGCCGCCGCGCCTCGAGGCGAGATGAGGCCCGCGGCGGCTGCGGCCGCGTCCGTGCTGCACGCGCCGCGCCGCATGCTAGGAAGGGTTTCCTTGGTCGCCGCCCGCTGCGCCTCCTCTTCCCCTTCGGTCGCCGCCGCTACTTCCTACGGTGAGGCCGCCAGTGTGCTACTTCAAACACTACAATTTTGGTTCGTTCATGGCATTTTCCGGTTGACTCGAGTAAATTGGTACTTCAGTGTCACCTAGTACTGTTTAGAGATGGATGGATTCTTAACAAAATTAGAAATGGTTATTGATGGGTTGCCGCTATGAAATTTGATTCAGGAAGCCGGTTGGATCCCCAATGTTATTCTAGTTGTAGACCTGCAGGGGAAATGTGGTTACTCATTAAATTTTCTACTAGCAGATTCCAAGTGAAGTTGCAACTTAATAGATCGATTTGTTTCTATACTGCTGCTCTTATGCCCACTGTTTGCATGATCCTTGTAATTAATCAGCATTGCTCCTTAACTTTCGTTAGCCGGGGTTTCTGCTATGCCATTCGGTCCGGTCCGAGAAATCTGTTTGATCCGATGGTGTCATTGTGGTTGTAGGCTTTTAGCCGTGTAGGGCAAACGTGGTTACTCTTTCGGCTGTTCAGCAGAATCCAAGTAAAGTTGCCACTTCACATTTTCTCTATGCGGGCTGGTGTTCTTATGCCTACTGTTTTTTTTCTCTTCAAACAATAGGGGTCGCGCCCCTGATTGCATTGACATGAAATCAAGAAACAATAAAGCACACAAAACATGTTCAGGTTTACGCTGTCCGAAAGTCACAGCAACAGGGTTCAGAAATAACAGAAACTAAGCCTATTGCAGCCCTTAGAGCATCTCCAGCGGAGGCTTAATAACTTGGCGCACTAAAAAAAACCTTTGCAGCGCCACTTTAGCAGTTTTAGCACGCAGCGGGCGGTATCAGTTTTCCAGATGTCTAAAAAATCCGCGCGCTAAGATTTCTAGGCGCAATATTGCAGCGCGCCGTTGCTGGCGCACCAAATTTGCAGCCCCGGCCGCCACGCGCTGAATGTTTTGTGGGCGCGGCGCTATTTTTGGGCGACTGCTGGAGCGTTGTTTCTAGCCCCGCGCGCGTTAAAATGACAGTTTTTCCCGCGCGTCCCCTATATACAGTGACCGCTGGAGATGCTCTTATGATCAACACAAAGGATCCTAAGTTTTTTGGGGGACACATCCGATAGAGTACATAACAAAATCAGGGTTCTTGCGCTTCACTCCAGGGATGGTCATCATGAAACTGGGAGCTGGGGTTGGAGGGAGGAACCAATTTGTAGTCAGAAGTTGTTGCTGTAGCTCTTCCTCCATCCATGTCCTAGCTTGCGAGGTCAGCACCAAGCGGTCCGAAGAAGTTGCTCTCTCTTTCGCTCCATATCTCTGAGGCAGTACATCAATGCTTGTTCCTGAACAAGTTTGCATAATATTTCCCATCGATGTATGGTCAAGACCAACCTGTCCCATACACCCAGTATGTTTTTCCATTGGCGACCCTGAAAACATACCTCATTACGATGAGTCCGTAAACACCATAAAGCAGCAGGTGATATCATATTAATATGGCCATATTTCCTAGGAGCAGTCTACAGTCTAGCAATAAATTCGAAATTAGTGCCAATTCCAAAGCCAATAACCTCAGAAATTGTTTTCCAAATCAAAGATGCAACAATGCAGGAACAAAGAAGATGTTGTGTGGTTTCAGGGTCAGAGCAGTACACACAAGAGATGTCATCTACTGGTCTGCGTTTAGACAGATTACCTCGGGTTAATAATCTATTCTTACTGAACAACCATAAAAAGATATGAATTCTGGGGGGAATAGTAATATTGCACAGGGCAGAGGTATGAACTTGCCTAACACCAGGGTTATTAAGGATTGCATAGAAGGATTTAACCAAATACATTCCAGAAGGATTATACATCCGAATAGGTTTGTATTTTTCGTCTGTAAAGAGGGCAATATCTAGCAGTTCATACCACTGGTTCATAAGAACCTCTCCCACAATACGTCTGAAAGTAAATTTCAAGTTAACCCCATCCCATCCCACGCCTACTGTCTTCATGTATCGTGTACTTAATCAGCATTGCTCCTTTTAATTTTTGTTAGCTGAGATTTCTGATAGTTTTTCCTGCTGAAATCCAGATCATGTGTCATTTGTCAAGGAAATTGCCGCGACCGACCCCCCAGAGCATCTTAATTCTTTGTTGAATGTGCTTCACGCACGAGGTAGAACTTCACATATCTCATTAAGATTTTTTTTCATTTCAATGGATTCTGTAGTCGTATTAACCGCTTGTCATGCAAGTTGAGACCATCAATTATGGCGTAATGCTTAGGTTTCAGCACCAACAACTGCACTCTCATTGTCTTTGTTAATCTAGTAAAACTTCTTCGGAAAACTTTGAATAGCACTGGCTAGAGAAAGTATACTGTTAAGATTATAGCTCCTGATCTCTCTTGACCTCGACTTGATGTCGAAACTCCTTTTGGTACTTTCCAGGCGAAAAGATAGTTTCTCCTGGAGCTAAAAGAGGGATGATTCCACTTGTTGTTCCCTTGTCAGAGAGCCCACAAGGTTTGCATCTGTTGTACACTGAATTGTTTACTTGGACAATGAATACGAACATTGTGATGTAAGCTTAAAATCCTGACAGTGTACTCAAAATTTAGGTAACTTAACATCCCTACTGAGATGGCCAACTGCTCCACGTGGGTTAGTTGCCCCTTCATATACTGTTATATATTTGTTTGTTACCCCTTTGGAACTTGTATGTGTACATCTGCTTGTCCTTGTCCTTCAGGATGGAAATGCCTGTAGTGGAAGTGCGTGACCATGGGCTATGGCTTTTGGCCAAGAACGTAAGCGTATATTGTTATAAGCTTATAATGTTTCTATTTACTACATGTGCAAATTTAATACGATTTTATTTATATTTTCTCCTCATATTTATCAGGTGAACCAATATATTCACAGAATACTTGTTGAGGCTGATAGCAGTGCTGAGAGTGGAGATGATTTGTGGTCTGCTGTTCGAGATGATTTATGGTCGGCTGTAGGGGAAGCTGGTGGAAACATTTACAAAAGAGGTGATTTCAAAGAATCGCAAATGGCAGACCTTGATGTCTATTTATTGAAGAAGGTTGAGAGATACACCTCAGTTTGTAACTACTGAGTTTAAGGGCAATTTCTTTACTGATATTGTACTGTAGGTTGGACTCTTTCCTGATATACTAGAGAAGAAAGCTTCACGCCATCTAGAAAAAGGAGATCATGTAAAACTCCTTCCTTTGCCAGAGATATATTACTCATATCTCTGCGGCGAGATTTAATATACATTGGTTTTGCCCCCTCAGGTCTCTGCTCTTATTACTGGAGAATTCTACGCTAGAGACCAGTTTCCTGGATTTGGGAGACCCTTTGTGTTCAACTCAGAAGTTCAAAAAAGGTACTGATGTATCAATGGCTGTCCAGTATAATTATATGTTATTTCATCAGCAGTTGTATCTATTAGTGGGTTTTGCATGCTCTATCAATAGACACTCACTGCGTAGTTACACTTTGCATGTGCATAGAGTTTGCTGGTGAATGGTGTTCCATACCAAAATGTGAGTCGAGCAGTTATATGATGCCTTCCTTCCCCCCTGCACCTTTAGTTGTGCAGGATTGAACCGGCTAGAAATAATCTGTGGTCAAATATCTATTGATATAAGATTGCAAATACTTTCAACTGGGTTTCTGAATTGAGAAATTATTGGCTGTGGTGTAAATTTGTAATAGAAAAGATCTAAGAAGTTCTCTGTGTGTGGTGAACTAGCAGCACAACACTGACAGTGTGAATAAATAACAAAGCAATAACATTGTAAATGTTCAGCAAAAGCGCTGTCATACATGTTGTTAATTGGATAACATTTCATTTGTAGAGGTGGCTGGATAAAATCTGTGGTGTACATATAAAGAATTGCCGTTCCTAATTTGTGTTGCTGTTTTTTCCTTAAGAGTTGGGCGTGCATCTCAAGCCAAAGAGTCGGCTCGAGTGGCTTTGAAGTCACCATGGTGGACACTAGGCTGTAGATACGAAGTATGATTTCCACTGTTAACCTCCTTCCTCCTTTCGCTTGTATGCCTCAGCCGAGCAACCTCTCATCCATTTTTTTCGCTCATTCCTGTGTGACAGGAAGCAGCTGAACTAGCTGGGTGGGAGGATGAGCAGATCGAATTTATAAGAGAGAAGGTAAGTGAGGAGGGCAAACAAGATGATCTGAAGAAAGGAAAAGCTCCAGAGCAGGTTATTGTTAATAACAGACCGTTTGCCTATCCGTGATAGTGGCCAACGCTGTGTTGTGCACTCCCATCACATCTTTTGTTTCCATGTATCTCGTTACATAAGTTTCTTGAAATACAGGTGGTTCTTGACGAGGCGGCCTTTCTGATGGACTTAGCCACCGTGGACGGTAACTGGGACGATGTTGTGGACAGGGTCGCGGAATGTTACACAGAAGCCGGTATCCATGACATGGCAAAGTTCATCGCTTACAGGGAATGACTTTGTATTCCTTGTGAACGCACTCAGCGCTAGTCGAGAAATTTTGCAACTCAGCTCGGCTTCAAACTAAGATGTGTAGGTGTCTAGCTTGTGTGAGCAAGAAATAATTTCAGCCTTTTCGATCTTAGGCGTATACGTGTGTTTACAGTTTACGTCGCAGAATAAGCAGAACGAGTGTATCTGGTTCCTTTTGTTTCTTTTCGCTGTCCATTCATGATCAATATTGTACTACATTATGAATTTATGATGCACGGTTTTTCGGTGTTAGACTACCGGTGTTATTCTTAGCTTACAAGATGAGCATTGCATTGATGCAACATTTGGTTATTTGGTCCATCTACTTTGAATTATGTGGAACTTGGACAAGGGATGGTGTCCAAGTAATATTTTTTTTGTCGGGTAGGCGGGTAGCTACTAAACTTAGTTTGCCGAAATAGGCCGAAGACCCCCTATATTAATATAGCAACCACTTGAAACAACAGAGCCGAACCAACACACTGGCTCCAACACACAAAGAAAGAAAAAAAAAGGAAAGAAACAAAAGGGTACATAGGCAGTTCGACTAAACGACGATGACCCGCCACCGCTGCGCCCTCCTACAAAGTACCACTACGCTCCTAGCTACGAATCGACGAGTACCGAGAAACACATTCAAGAAGGAAGCCACGCTGTTGCCCAGACCAGCACACTGGTCCTAGGGTTTCCCCGACACACAGGGGACAACGGACAAAGGGTAGCCACGGTGCCCTTCAGGAAGGAAGGATGCTACCTGGAGGCGGCACTACGCCGGTGTCAGACGAGGCGGCAAAGATTTCTCCCGAAACCCTATCCACAACCCCGGACGATCGGAGCACAGGAGCCCCTCAAGGCTGAGCCTTGACACCACCGGACCAGCCGCCCACCAACACGCGCCACCACGGTCACGAAACCATCATCGTCGTATCTCCAAGGTCGACACTACGAGGTATGACAGATGGAGGCGAGGAAAGGGTTAAACCGGGAACAACACTACCACGCCGAGCGGGAGGGTATTTCCTCCACCGCCGAGGACGGTAGTTGACCGGACGGAGACAAAGCACACCAGTCCCCGTTAGGCCTGGCCGGTCCCAACATGCCCGTAAAGCCCACACGGGGGCATACACGTCCTAATGGAGTCCGGCCGGGCCTGGAACAGGCCAGTAAAGCTCGCTGTCGCGCTGCAATAGGTCGTCCGCCGTCATCGTTGTCAGTGTACCCCTCACCATCAGCTCCATCTCCAGAACGTGCCAAAGGTCAACATGCCCGTCCCAACCCAGATGGGGCCCGCGGGACCAAATCTGGGCCACCTGGAACCGTCGGCCGCATCACATCCGCGTCCACCACTGCGCCGCCCCGCACCTGCAGACGCCGCCGTCGTCGTGCCACCTCCCGGCCGGAACCGGACCGCCGCCACCTGAGATGCACAGCTGCCACCCGAGGGAGCCGCGCCTCCCGTCGCTCGACTCGGGTAAGGACAATCCGCTGTCGGCGGCGCCCCCAGGGCAAGGCCCGACAGCCTCAGCCGGCGGCGGCGGCATGGGGGGAGTGCATGGAGGGGCGGTCGAGGTCGGGGAAGGGAGGAGAGCGCGCGCCGCAGCCGCGGGCGCCGGGGAGAGAGGGTCGGCCGAGATATGCTTTCCAAGGGAGCCCGAGTAGACCTTGCCCCGCTACTCTTTTTCTCAACTTAGTTTAACACCCTCATTTCGTTGTTGTTTGGAAACCTCCCGTAGGAAGCAACGGGGGTTTTCCCCGTAGATTTGGTCTTCCCACTTATCCCCTCTCCTCTTTATATACTGAGGATTGTATGGAGAGAGACACACCAATGATAATAAAGAGTTGTCCCAACAATATCTCTATGTCCATCTAAAAAAAAAACTATATCTCTGTGTCAATTTACTTCCTACATATGTGATTGATCTCCACGTGTACGACTAATTCGACTACGGTCTCACTCCACGCCTTTGGACCGGACTCGCCGGCAAACGTTGTGGAACATGTTATCAACATGTACCACCGACTGCCCCGAGACTCCATTGAGTAGGCTTTGTCATTCATCGCAGAGATATAATCCAAATCCGATGTCGAAAACAGTTTCCCTCTCTGTCCTGATCCCTTTTTGAAATCCAAATAGTTTTATGGATTATTTGGCACCTACGGTGTGAATTCCCCTCGCGAGATATGAGAAGAAAGGATGTCGCCGACTAACTTCGATAGATCTCGCAAGATGAGCAGATTTTACCAACACATTGTAGAAAGACGGTATACATCGTGATCCTCATGATCATCGTACCGCCACGGCGCACCCGTTATGCACGTGCCGTTTAGGTCTGTGGACGCCATGATGGTTGTCGATCAGGACGAAATTGTTTGTCTTGCGTGCTTCACACTGCTTTTGTACTAGTACCCCACTGTCCGTGCAATTGCGAGCTACGCGCTCCCATATATTTGTGTATTCCTTGCAATATAATTAATTCAGATTAGTCTTCATACCTGCGGTGTGCATTTCCCTTCCGAGAACCGAGCTGACTCGATGTCGCCGACCAATGTCCATGTTCTCAGATTCATGTGGACTTAATGACTACACTGTAGGGAGTCGGTACATGAACATGATCCAGTTGATCACGATACTGCCGCGATGCACCTGTTGTGTCACGCGCCGTCTCGATTACAGATGAACGGAGACGATGACAATTGATATCCGAGTCATTTTTCGGTGTCGACGTAAAATTCGTCGTTGGCTGCTCGGCCGAGCCGCCACGCCGCATGTCGAGCCTCACAGTACGTGGCTCCGTCATCGTACTTACGTACAAGCTGAAGGTCCAGATGATCGAGCTGACAACATCGCCGGTATCAAGAATGCCACGCATGTGCGCCAGCCCCGTTGGTTGCGACCACAAAGCACCTCGTCGTGCGCCCATGGAACCGACCTTGTTTGCTGAAATTGCATGTTTAGAATCGAAATAATCTTGGAAATTGTACCGAGATATTGAACTTTCGAGTTTGTCAAGTGATAAGTTACTCCTACCATTGATAATCCAAAGAAAACAACCTCTTTGTATGGGTGAAACCCAAGGAAGGAGATGCTGGGGCTACAAGTATCAGAATCTCCAACGTTTAGAACATTGTCATCGTCGGAGTTCCGTTCGTGATCCTCGCATGTTACCGGTTCATTGTTTTCTTTCTGTACCTTTTCATCGCCCTCTTCTCGTTTTTCTTCCGCCACCTCTACCTCCACATTTGCATCTCCCTCTTCCTCTTTCTCGTCATCATCGTTGTAGTAACTATGAACGTCATCGTTATCAGCTATGGTCCAAGTTTTGTCAAAAATCCGGTGGCCGTGTAACCATGTCCTTGCCCATGGCTCAAGATCAATATCGTGCTTCAACTCCCAATCTACCAGTCCGCTTGATTTATTGAGGTCCAAACCCGAAGCTGACATGAACTCTCCATCATTGCAAGGTACACCACATTTCCAGATTTCCCAAGCAATTGTGCATGTTTGGTGTTCTCAATATATATTGGAACTTTTATCACAACCTGCACAATTTTTTATTCATCCAAGAAAATATGTCATCAATCTCAATGTTATAGTGATGCAATGCGTGTAGAAACATTCGTATGCAAGAGATACTAATAGTGCACGAATTGGAGAAGTGTTTTGCATAGAAGTATACCTCACAACAAATGCATCACTAAAATGGACATAGAGTGATCCTTTCCAGTATGCAGAGTAGCGCCACCTCGGGCCCCCCGAACGATCCCAACACGTATATGTGCGCTCAAGTGGATATGGTTGTACAATAGTCTTTGTCCCTGTAGCCTCACCTTCACGGACAAATGACCTTGTCAGCCATTGTCTTGAGCTGGATGACAATACATTTAACTAGAGGCTGGGGCGCCCCTTGGGGCGCCTCCTAGCCGGTCATCTGTGTTGCAATGGTCGCTCTAATTAGAACGCACGTTGATAGAATAAGGGTATATAAACTTCGTTCAATGTAAAGAAAAAAACCAAGCACACAGAAACAAACAATATCATGCCTTCTTACCGTCATGTTTTCAGATGTTTATTCAATTGGAAAAAAACTATATGGATTGCCAACAGTAATACATAATTCTATATACAGATAGCAACACAGAAAACACAACAGCAAGTCACCCCATGTTCACGCGTATATCAAATACCGAAATATATTGCACATTAGGAGTATGTTCCTACGTAAAGATCACCAAGTAGGGTTGTCTTACACTTCATATATATACATGTAGTGGTAAAAGGAAAAGCAACCAGCTATAATATTGGGACTAACAGTCTGAAACAGGGGAATCAAACTTGGGCATTGGAGAGATTGCAGAACACAATGATGCATTCTATCAACCTGAGATCGCTATCTGGAACCTACTCATTTGTGACGTACATGAGCTCATCATCGGAAAAAAATCTATTGTATTCTAGCTTTCATTCGTAGTAACCAGGGAATTGATCATCTTCAATAAAGCCAAACTCAGAGTTGAAAGGATACATACCTATTGTCGGAATCATCTCAATGGCTTGGAAGCAAGTACTATTTTATCAGTTATCACACATTCCTCACCAGACTTTGGATCAAATAAGGTTATGTCAAATGATTTTCTATATTCCTTCAAAGTCCATGCTACCTCATCTATGAAAGAATCACATCTCTTGTTAAGTTGTTTAATCTCTTTGATTTTCTCATCAACTTGTTGGCAGAGATCTTTTTTCTCTTTCGGCGAGCTGGCGTCAAAGACCTTCATTAGATTACTTACTTCTTCATCCTAGCATAATAGATGTTAAGTGTCTTCTTCTGGCAATTATCCATGTACTCAATTGCTTCGACTACTGCCCGGTTCCCTTCAACCCATGATCTACGCCGGGCTTTTGAAAGAGGCTTGTCCAAAGCTGTGATGCATATGCAGCATGTGTATTGATAAGAAGAATGCTAGTGACATTCAAAGTGCCATTGTTGTTCATCACAATTCTGGAGGTTGATCTTGGAACTTGCAACTCATCCAGCATGCCATCAAGCATGGCCTTGAACGGAATCTCAATAATGTCCATGTGCACCTTGTAAAGAGGAGACCATATCATATATTAGTGGAGGGAAACCAATATGAGGCATGAGGTACATGTAATATATGTATTATATTTTTACATGGAGCTAGGGCTTATGTAGACTCACCTGCTACTATCGTTTCTTATTTAATATCTTAAAACGTATAACTACGTGCACTTAATACTTCAACACAATGGACCATAATGTACACAAACTGTACATAAACAGTTTTTACACGCACTATAATCTGTGAAAATACTAAGCTTTTCAAATACATTTAGTACTCAATACTATAAATTTTAGCTAATATGTAATAAAGTAAGCAGTAAAATAATTCGAAGGTAGAAAAAGAAACTTGAAATGTAAAACCAGTAGCTGCAGGCTACTAAAGTTCTAAAGCACAAACGCGGACCCCTGCTCGGTAGGTATTCTTCCAGTAGGTCCACAGTTACGTGTGCAGTCAGAGTATTTAGCATAAAACCACCACTTTACTACAAAATGTTCGAAAAACCACCACTATACGATTCAATCGCAAAAAACCACCTGTCTAGTACTGACAGTTTGCAATTCGGTCAAATTGCGAATTGAACGTCGATTGACCACGTTTCTGACAGGTGGGACCACGAGCGGACACTTACGTGGCAAGTGCGCGGACATGACCGTGGGGGGACGGGGACTTTGCACTGTACCGTTACGAGTGGTGGGGCCCACCTTGTCCGTGGCGCTTGGTGACTAGGATCGCGCGGGCTGGTCCGTTAGGTTTTCAGTCCCCATCTTCTCCTTCTTCTCTCCCATGGCGGCGGCGACTCCCGGCGGCGGAGACTCAATGGGCGGCGCATCTGGCGACGGCGGGGGTGAATCTGTCCAGTACGTTGGCGGCGGCGCGTCTGACCACTCGGGTGGGGGCGGTAGCCGCGGGCTCCGGTCCGAGCAAGACAGCGCACTGTCGCTCTCCCCACTTGCTGTCAGTTTTGGCCGGAGTTGCATCCGTATTGCTGTCATTTTTTGCCGTAGTTGCTGTCAGTAGAGCTTCCATGTAACTAGTTCATGTAACCAAACAATGCAATATTAGTACTATTAATTTTATCAGTAGAATAATTGTTGGGTTTATATAATTTTATCATTAACTAGTTCATGTAACCAAACATGCTGTCAGTAGAGCTGTCAGTAGAATAATTGTTGGGTTTATATAATTGTTAGGTTCAAGTAATTAATCTGTAGGAAATAATTGCACTATTAATTTTAATAATTATAGTGTGAAGTTATTACTTTAAATAGATTGGAGCTCTAATTAATCTGTGTGACCCCCTCTGAATAAATTGTCACTTTTACTTGAAATAATATGAGTTCAATATATAGAATGAAACATTGTAATGAACTTGGTAGTATTTTAACAGATCATAATATTAGTTTTTAATATGAAATTAAATGTCTCTGTTGCAGTTTGGATGATGAAATATGGGCCATTACGCTGACACTGCCTGATGGACATAATGTTTGAGTGTTCTATGTGCAAGTCTGACATAACAATTAATAATTTGATTGCACAAATTGAAGACTATGGTTATGATTTCTTGGACACAATATATTTTGTGGCAGTAAAGGGCATATGGTTTGAAGGTATGGAAGCTCTATACAACCATAATAAGGTTGCTAAGATGTTACAACTGTATGAGAGTTCAAAGATGCTTAGACTGACAGTAATGAAGTACAGAGGATCAGTACCACCTGGAGTGAACATGGATGGCAATAAAATTTCAGATGTTCAAGAAATTTATCCTGTTGCAATTGACTTATCAGAGGCCATTATCCCTGGAACGCAACAGAGCTGCAATTTTGGGCAATCCATTCCAGTTGATGTTTTGGATTCTGATGATGATATTGACATGGGTGAATTCAGAAAAGGTGAGCATGACAGAGCTCTAGCAGAGGAGCTGCAGTTAATAAAAAAAAATCAGGGCCAAGGGGAAAGCTGCAGCTAAAGATAACTACCGGAACAGTCAGTGCAGAGTGGTAGCTGTTCCATCCATACATTTTGAAGGTGATACTGATGTGGAAGAGTTTTGTTATGAAGAGGAGGAGTCAGAGGAAGAGGAAGTACATGAAGAGGACTTTATTTCAGACAATCAGGTTCCATTTAAGAAGGTCCAACTGGCAAAGGTCATCATGAGGAAACAAAAGAAGTTGGTTTCTTTTTTGTGCCCTCAAGTGATGAGGATATTAACCCTGAAAATTTGGGTGACAGTGATGATGATGGATATGTGCAAGGATTTGCTAATAGAAGTGGACTAGCTAGGAGAATGAAGAAAATGAAGAAAAGACAGTGGTATGATCCTAATAGAGAAGATGCAGATCAACAGTTATGTTTGAAGATGTGCTTCAAAGATGTTTATGAGTTTAGGGTTGCTCTTAGGAATTACCACATTGCTCAGCTAAGGAACTTTCAGTACCACAGGAACTGCAGTGACAGGATTATTGTGTTGTGCAGTCAACCAAATTGTCCATTCTTTATGACTGCCTCCATAATTAAACATGAGAAAACTTTCTGCATTAGAAAATTATCACCAATTCACACATGCACTCCCATGGGAGAGAACACAAAGGTCACTATTAACTGGCTGGCACAGCAATCAGAGCAAGCTATGAGAATTGATCCTAATACTTGTGTTGATACTTTGATTGACAATGCCAAGCAGAAATTTGGAGTAGAGGTGCCTAGGACCAAGGCTTACAGAGCTAGGAAGAAAGCATTTGCTGTTGTGATAGGTGATCAGAAGAAGCAGTACACAAGGCTTAGAGATTATTTGCAAGCCATCATTGACACAAATCAAGGAAGCAGGTGCATTGTCACAACAAAGGAACTAATGGGTGATCCTAGTCCTAACCCAAGATTCCATGGTCTATTTATTTGCCTAAATGCTTCTAAAGAAGGCTTCCTGAATGGATGCAGGCCATTCATAGGTAATTACATTTTGTTGCTTCAAATTTATTTGATGTAGTGAGGCTTGATGGATGTTTAATTAATGTATGCCTTTCTATCAATATCTGTTGATGTAGGGATTGATGGATGTTTCATTAAACTTGCAACTGGTCAGCAAATCCTAGCTGCAACAGGGAGAGATGGCAACAACAACATTTTTCCTATTGCTTTTGGTGTAGTAGAAAGGGAAGACACAACCAGTTGGCTATGGTTTCTAACCCAGCTGAGATACTGCATTGGTCAATCATCCAAATTTGGTACTTACACCATAATGTCAGATAGGCAAAAGGTTTGTGGAAAATTCCCTATAGAAGCAGTGTAGTTCCTAAGTATTTGTGCATATTGTTTAATTAATTCATGCATAATGTTCTACAGGGTTTGATTAAAGCAATTGGTCAAGTGTTCCCACAATCCCCTAGCAGGTACTGTCTCAGGCATATATATGCTAATTTCCAGAAGGCAGGTTTTAGAGGGGAAGAGTTGAAGAAGTACATGTTTGGAGCCAGCTATTCATATACTAAGAGTGGCTTTGAGAGGGCAATGGAAGGTATGAAAAAAGATTGTGAGATAGCATACAATTGGCTTATGGAGATTCCTGTGGAGGCATGGGCTAGACATGCTTTTGACACAGTTTGCAAGACTGATCTTGTGGTTAACAACTTGAGTGAAGTATTCAACAACATGATTCTTGATGTCAGGAACAAGCCAATTCAGACTATGATTGATGGAATCAAAGACAAGCTAATGGTTAAGTACAATGCAACAAGAGATAAGGCTGCCATTACTAGATGGGAGATCGCACCATTTTATGCTGAGAAATTAGAAGAGGCCAAGAAATTTGCTAGACATTGCCAGGCAAAGAATGCTGAGTTAGGACTGTGGCAAGTTAGCACCTCTGGGCCTGGAAAACATGCAGTGGACCTGAGAGCTAGGACCTGTGGATGTAGGGTGTGGGATGTTACAGGTATTCCTTGCAACCATGCAATTTCTGTGATACAGAAGATAAAGCAGCTGCCAGAGGACTATGTGCATGAGTTTTTTAAGAAACCTATGTACAAAGAAGCTTTCAGAAATGTGATTTATCCTGTCCCTGGGCCTGATGACTGGCCAAGGACAAATACTAGAGACATTGACCCACCTCTTTTCAAAGAAGGACCTGGCAGAAAACAAACTAAAAGAAAGAGGGGTCAATTTGAGGTGCCAGCACCTAGAGACACTTCTAGGATGGCCAGTATCACTTGTGGTAACTGCAACAGAGTAGGACATAGGTATGACCACTGTCATACACCACTGAAGCCAGAGCTGCAGCTGAGGAAACAACAACATATGGTGAGTCACTTTCTTTGCCGCTACTCTTTGTTTACACAATTCTATCTCTGCTGATACTATTTGTTTGCTGGATAACTAACCAATATTTTCCAAACCCAGAGGAGCAATGCAGGTGAAAGCTCTGCTAGCCAGAGTACAACAGGTACACCTCAAAGTCCATTTGGTTCTGCTACAACAGCTACACCTCCAGTTGCTTCTGCTACAACAGCTACACCTCCAGTTAGTTCTGCTACAACAGCTACACCTTAAAGTCCAGTTGTTTCTAGGCCATTTTCTGGTCCACCAGCTTCAAGACCATTTACAGCACCAAGAAATGCTACTGATTTTTCTTCTGGGTCTAATGCACCTCCTGATAGAAGAGTCAGCAGCAGGCCTAGTAAAAAAACTGGTAGAATGCAAAGTTATCTGAATGCAGGGAAGGCTAGCTCATACAAGAAAAAATGAAGGATCATTTCTGGTGGTTTCATGTGTGTCTCTAAGTTTAATTCTGTTTGTGTCAGACTACCTAAGGTTGAACTCTGTTTGTATCAGACTACCTAAGTTTCTGTGTTGAACACTATGTTGAACTCTGTTTGTATCAGATTACCTAAGTATTTGTGTTGAACCCCATGTTGAATTATGATCAAGACTATGCTGAATTATGCTCAAGACTATGTTCATGTTAGACTACCTAAGAATCCTTATGTATTGATTGATCACAATTGGGTTGAATTATCATAATAGGGTTCATTGATTGATGTTAAAAGAGTTGTCGATGATCAAAAAGAGTTGTCGATGATCAAAACGAGTTGTCGATGATCAAAAAGAGTTGTCGATGATCAAAACGAGTTGTCGATGATCAAAAAGAGTTGTCGATGATCATAAAGAGTTGTCGATAGATCAAAAAGAGTTGTCGATGATCATAAAGAGTTGTCGATAGATCAAAAAGAGTTGTCGATGATCATAAAGAGTTGTCGATAGATCAAAAAGAGTTGTCGATGATCATAAAGAGTTGTCGATGATCATAAAGAGTTGTCGATGATCATAAAGAGTTGTCGATGATCATAAAGAGTTGTCGATGATCCTCGGGGCCCCTCGACAACTCTATACCACCTAATTTTATAGATCATAAAGAGTTGTCGATGATCCTCGGGGCCCCTCGACAACCCTATACCACCTAATTTTATAGATCATAAAAAGTTGTCGATGATCCCGGGGCCCCTCGACAACGCTATACCACCTAATTTTATAGATCATAAAGAGTTGTCGATGATCCTCGGGGCCCCTCGACAACCCTATACCACCTAATTTTATAGATCATAAAAAGTTGTCGATGATCCTCGGGGCCCCTCGACAACCCTATACCACCTAATTTTATAGATCATAAAAAGTTGTCGATGATCCTCGGGGCCCCTCGACAACGCTATACCACCTAATTTTATAGATCATAAAGAGTTGTCGATGATCCTCGGGGCCCCTCGACAACCCTATACCACCTAATTTTATAGATCATAAAAAGTTGTCGATGATCCTCGGGGCCCCTCGACAACCCTATACCACCTAATTTTATAGATCATAAAAAGTTGTCGATGATCCTCGGGGCCCCTCGACAACCCTATACCACCTAATTTTATAGATCATAAAAAGTTGTCGATCATCCTCGGGGCCCCTTGACAACCCTATACCACCTAATTTTATAGATCATAAAAAGTTGTCGATCATCCTCGGGGCCACTCGACAACCCTATACCACCTAATTTTATAGATCATAAAGAGTTGTCGATGATCCTCGGGGCCCCTCGACAACCCTATATTCTAAAAATGATTTAAAATTTGTATCCATGCAATATAATTCAACAATATACATTTACTCTCTCATAAATATTCTAAAATTGGTTTACATTTTTTAGCAATGCAATATAATTCCACAAAGTTCATTAACTCTCTTAGAAATATTCTAAAAATGATTTAAAATTTATATCCATGCAATATAATCCCAGAAAGTTCATTTACTCTCTCATAAATATTCTAAAATTGGTTTACATTTTTTAGCAATGCAATATAATTCCACAAAGTTCATTAACTCTCTCATGCAATGTAATTCAACAATATAATAGCACTCTCTCATGAATATGAAAAAATGATCAATGCAGTAAAATTAAACAATAACAGAAGCATACTCCAACAGCTCAAATTCCAAATTTAACTACATTAGTTCCAACAGAAGCACACATTGTTCAACACAACATAGAGTACATTCTTGCTAATTAAATGGTTCAACAGAACACAAACATAAAGTCTTGCTACTTAAATTGTTCCAACACATAGAACATGCCAAAGTAACCAACTAGAGGATTGCAAACAGATATCACTCATCACAGATGGCCTTGATACTCTTGAGCTTCTGTTTGTTGCCATCAGAAACCTTCAGTAGATCATAAAGGTTGTACTCTAGCCTTTTCTTCTCTTGGATCATGGCCTCCTTCTTTTCATCCCATGCCTTCTGCTTTCCCTTCATTACCTCTGCCTGAGTCCTATGAACATTCTTGCGCATTAGAAGTTCAGCCCTAAGAACAGAAACTTCCTTCTTCACAGAGTCCAACTCATCTGAAACACCTGACATAATGTTTTTATAGTTTTCCTGATGCGTTTTTTTCTCAAGGTCCACAATGCATTTTTTGACATCAGCCATGAGACTTGCATAATCTTTCTCAGCCTTGTTCTTCTCAAGACTGAGCTCCTCCAACATCTTACCTGTCTGAATCTTGTCAGCAATTCTGCCACTGTTGCTCTCTTCATACATATCCCAAAGCCTGAGTATAGCATTCTTCATAGTTTGGGGCCACATTCCATCTAACCAGGACACAAACCCACAGTTCTCTACTTGCTACAATAATAAATAAGCATACCAAAATTAATTCATGAACTCATAGTCTGAAACCACTATAGATTTGAATAAAAATGCAAACTGATATTTACTTGCACTAAGTAACTAGCTTATATTGACTTGAACAACTAGTTTGGGCACACTCCATCTATCCTAAGTAATAGTTGGCTTATTACCTCTACTATATACTAGTTTGTACTGACATTTACATTTACTGACATCTACTAATTAGTAAGAATAACTAATTTCTACTGACATTTACTTGTACTGAAATTTACTGGTACTAGAGAGTAACTCACATTAGCAACAGAGCACATGTAGAAGCGACGACCAGTGTCAGAACCTCCAAACACAACGCACTTCCGCGGCACGAGCTTGTGCACACGACAGGCCTCGGTAGAACCCACAGCCAATCCGTTGAAATCTGGGTCATCCTAGGTGTCTGGACAGTAATCCATGTCCACGATGTCCTATTGAAACAGAAAGTGCAAAGAATTGAGGAAAACAGAGAAGAAATCGAGCCAACACGGAATTTTCCCAATTCGAAACCCTAACCCTAGAAATTGCGGAGCACTTATGGACAAGATCTCCTGCTGCTCGTCCTCGTCGTCCCAGCTAGGCATGGGACCGGAGAAGGCGGCCGCGATTTCTCACTCCTTCGACGACGGCAATGTCTGCGGCGGCGGCGCTAATGGGGGGCGGCAGCGCAGGGGCGGTGGCTGGAGCTCGATAGAATGAACTGAGAAAGAACGGACCAGCCCGCGCGATCCTAGTCACCAAGCGCCACGGACAAGGTGGGCCCCACCAGTCATAACGGTACAGTGCAAAGTCCCCGTCCCCCCACGTACCTGTCCGCGCACTTGCCACGTAAGTGTCCGCCCGTGGTCCCACCTGTCAGAAACGTGGTCAATCGACGTTCAATTCACAGTTTGTCCGAATTGCAAACTGTCAGTACTAGACAGGTAGTTTTTTTGCGATTGAATCGTATAGTGGTGGTTTTTCGAACATTTTGCAGTAAAGTGGTGGTTTTATGCTAAATACTCGTGCAGTCAACACTTGGAAAAGAAACTACATATGGTTAAGAGATTAAAATACACTATTTTTATATCAATATATCTGATAATTACCTCTTCCCTTGTAAACCAGAATTGTTCAAAGAAACACACGTATTGTCAGTAATGTAGCAGAGCTCCTCTGCTTGGGGGTAGATATGTCTTCATGTTTACAGAAATTTGAACATTTTTTTACATCACATCAGATCAGAACGACGTAAAATAACTTTAATAGAGACAAATATGAACTCAATGGATCTTACACAGCAAGCATGTAACGCCAAGTAACTGCAGCTTGTGTGGATTGACCTCTTTGCGAGAAGGTACCGATCAATTTAGTTGACTGCAAGGTATAATGTTTCAGGAACAAGCCGGTACTCTTCTTTGACATAATTGATAAAGGGAAACAAGGCAATCGGTTAGAAGAATCGTTTTTGAACTTTTAGCTTCCAGAACTTTATTAGGTATATATGATTACTTCCACAAGCCTTTCTATGAGTACTTCCCTCATGCTTGTGTCAATATCCTTTTGAGTGCTTTCCACAAAATCTGGTGAAGGAGGCGTCTTCTTGCTATATGAAAAGGAAAAAGTAACTTTATAGTTGAGACAAATATTGGTATAAATTCATTAGCTTCTTTAGGAAGAAAAGAGAACACACAGAGAACAAGGATAATGGAGCAGTATATTCCATACAAATGTGAGTGAATCATACATGATAAATCTATTATAATATAAAGAAGAATTGAAAAGATTTTAGAATGTGCAAAGAAATTTCACTTATTTTTGGGAGACACGGAGGAGTTTCGCGTGTTAACTATTACATTATTTTTCTTCCCATTAGAGAACTTATCACCTCTTCAGGGAACCAAACACCAGCTTGAATTCTTGCTTCCAGAATTCTAGAACAAATGCAGCCTGATGTGAAAATCCAATATAAGATGCTTATGCATATAGATTGCCTTGAATAATTTAGTTCACTTCTGAACTGAGGAAGTGTAGAGTAATATACCACACTACAAATCTCCAACATGACAAAGATGGAGAACAAAAGGATGCATAATGTCATCCATAAGAACTCCCAACAAGTTGATGTAACCATTATCTTCCATCGGCTCTGCTGCCATCTCTCGAGCTGATGCTATGTCAGAACATAAGACCTGATCGATCAATGAACAGGAACAAAAACAACATATTATTAGATAGATCAAACAGAGAAATAATTAAGAATTAGGGAAAACAACTATGTGGTAATTTGATAATATTTAACAACAATACAAAGAAGATAAGTGTATCTAGGATTATATAGCACAATCGGTTCTAGAACATAGGCCTTCGGCAAAGAGCTATGTGGAGTTGAAGTGGTGACATTCAAAAGTACATGAATGCTTTGTGTTGTGCTGATGATATCCACCCTTAGTACAATATATCGTGTGTTAACATGAAAGAAAGCTAATGTTCCCTTGCGCAGCCCGGGAATTCATTAATTCCATGACAGCAATATTATCATACTTTGAGGTTTGTATCTGAATGCAACATCTTAATATTTTCTGTTACGTCCAGTTGATTTAGTTAACTAACAATCATAAGGAAAAACAATGTTTATGATCAAATGAACCGCTGAATATGTTTCCTTCGTCAATTCATCAAATGCTTGATCAGTAGCAAGTATTACATATTATACATTCTATATAATAAACAAGGGATTTTTATCGAATTGCCCACAGCGGTCCACTTCTACTCAGTTTTACCCCTAGCGCCGAATCGACCTCAGTTTTGCCCCTAGTCTGTGCGCAAGTACTATGGAGAGGCTGGAACAGTAAGTTTGGAGTCGAATCCGTTAGGCGAAGTGGGCCTGGAGGAGTCGGACTCCGTTTCGTGCAGTGGGTCCGCGTGGGACTGTCAGTTCGTTGAAACCGTCCTGAGCTTACAGGTGGGACCGCGCAGTTAGTTAACTAATCTGAATAGTCCACACCCGAGCTTCCCGCCACCACCGTCGTGCGCTGCCGCCCAATTTAGTTGCCCCGCCGTCGTGCGCTACCGCTCTCGCCGCCGCCACCTCTGCACCACCCCCTGCTGCGCCACGAGCACCTGCGGCACCACCACCACCTGCGACGCCACCACCATCTGCTCCACCGCCACCTTCCTCGGCCAGAGCCCCACCGCCACTTGTGTCACAGCCAGCAGCACACATTTGCGCCGCCAGCACCACCAGCACCACCTGCACCGCCGCGGCCATTCTGCGTGGCCACCTGCTTCACCGCCGGGGCCGTCCTGCGACGCCGCTCGTGGGGCGCTCGTTCCACCACTCTGCCCGCCACCTGCTCGACGAAATGGATAGGGCGAATGAAATGGAGAGCGGCCGCACCATGGGGCCGGAGACACGTCGCGTCCACGATTGGATTCCCATTGGGTAAGTACTGAGCTTTGAATTGTCGATTAGACATGGGATGCCATTGATTTGCAGCTGATTGCGTCTCTGTTTTCGTGGGTTAGGATGGAGTTGCGATTTGCTTTCTTGATGAACGTTAGAAGGGAGCGCTACACCGTCGATGCAGACAGTAAGAATAAATACCAAGGAGGTTTCAGTTATTCGGTCCCAATGGATTGTAACTGGAGTTTCAGACAATTTGGGGAGATAATTTGCAGCCCATATCCTTGTGGCTTGCATGATGAAGTGGAATTTACATACTTTGATGGGGAAAAGATTGGATCCAAATTAGTAATGATGAAGAGCTCGCTACCATGTTTGCTAAGCATAAGGAGGCAGAGAATTTTAATGTGAAGCTGCAAAATGATGTGGTTGTGCCGGCAGTTGGACACACGGTGGCGGGTTCATCTTCTGTGGCAAGACCATCACGTCGTACTGTCAACTCCATCCAGAACAGTTCAAAACCAACTCGACGTGGTGGCTCGACAAGTTTGGGCACTGGGAGAAGGGTTCATGTTGAAGTGGAGGAGGATGCCTGCATTTCTACGGATGATGAAGAGAGGCTATATCCTGATGTTATTCAGAATTTAAGACAGACACCTCGGGCTGAAATCCAATATGAGTCTGACAGTGACGATGAAGAAGAGGAAGACCGTACACCTGTTGAATGGAACCCTGCGAACCCTCTTATGGCAGAAGGTTGCATTTTTTCTTCCATGGCTGAGTGTAGAAATGCACTTGTGACGTACTGCATGAAGGTAGAACGTGCCTTTAAAGTTGACAAGAGCGATAAAAGGCGCTACACCGTGCGTTGTGTGTCTGAAGATTGTCAATGGAGGATGCACGCATCTAAAATGCGTGGCAGCACCCATTTTCAGGTAAAAGTGAACCCTTTTCCCCACACATGCGGAGAATCAACCCTTAGGAAGCAAACAATCAGCAGAGCCAAGTCAAGATGGGTGGCGGATGAAGTAAAAAAATGGGTGGCAGAAAACCATCAAGTGAGTGCAAAGCAATTGCAGAAAAACATGAAAGACAAGTTCAAGATAGATTTACCATACATGAGGGTGTTCAGTGGTAAAAATAAAGCATTGGAATCTATCCATGGTAACTGGAATGAAAGTTTTCAGTTGTTGTATTCATTCAAAGCTGAAGTGGAGAGGACAAGCCCAGATAGTGTTGTTGAAATTGATCACCACACCGTGGATTACACATTGAAGAAAGTGACAAAGACCAATGAATGCTTTAGGAGGGTTTTTGTGTGCTTTCAAGCTTGTAAATTGGGTTTTTTGGTAGGCTGCAGGCCTTATTTGGCAATTGATGCTACTTTTCTCACATGGAGGTTTAAAGGCCAGCTAGTAGCAGCTTGTGCAGTTGGTGCACACAGTTTTGTTTTTCCAGTTGCCTACGGTGTGCTGGAGACAGAGTCCGAGGAGAGCTGGACATGGTTTTTGCAGAATCTGCGCCAGGCTATTTGACATCCCAATGGATTGGTAATCCACGCAGATGCATGCAAAGGTTTAGAAGTGGCCGTAGATAATGTGTTCCCAGGAGTAGAGCACAGGGAATGCATGCGTCACCTTGCTGCAAATTTTGTGAAGAAATTCAAAGGAAAGGTTTTTACCGAGAATTTATGGTCTGCATCTTTGACTTGCAGTGTGAGGAAGCACAACTACCACATGAGGCAGTTGTACACAAATGAGAAAGTGAAGGAATACTTGGAAACACACCACTCAAAGTTATGGGCTAGAAGCCAATTCAGTGAAGTGAGCAAACTTGACTATGTGCACAAGAATCTTGCAGAATCTTTCAACTCAACGATCCGGAGACTAAAGGATCTTTATTTGGCGGATTTGCTTGACAGGATAAGGATAGAATATGCCAAGAAATTTCATTTCCGTCTTGAAATAGCTAATGCAAAATTCATGGGCCACGTTATTATCCCGGCTGTGATGAAGGTGTTGAAGCAAAAAAACAGAGGGCTTGAATATGAACATGAGATTTATCTCGGATACCAAATCACAAGTATCATTCTTTGATAAAAGTAACAAAGAATTGAGATATCCAGTGGATTTAGAAGAGAAAACTTGCAGTTGTAGGCAATGGCCGATAACTGGTTTGCCATGCATTCATGCCTTGTTTTTCATCACTTCTCTCACAGGTCCAGCAGGGGATATACAGCAGTATGTCCATGATTACTACTCTGCAGCAATGTTCAGAGGCACATATGCACATGCCTTGCCTGCTTTGGAGGGAAAACCGCAATGGGATAGAGTGGACCATGGATTCAAACTTTGTGCTCCGGTTCTAAAGAGATCTGCAGGTAGACCGAGGAAGAGTCGACACCGACGTCGCAGTGAAGGTGGAGTTGGAGCGAGGGTGCGTAAGTGCACAAGGTGTGGTGGGACTGGTCATTTCGGCAAATATTGTGATAACGCAGTAGATCCAGGGTTTGGAGAGAGTATGCCTGATGAAAATGATGGTCAGCAGCCGGATGCATCATTTGAAAATGATGATCAGCAGCCTGATGAAACATTTGAAAATGATGATCAGCAGTCAAGTGATTCAGATGATTCTCCAGATCAAAATGATGATGAAGTACATGATCCAACTGATTATTCAAATGATGATCAAGTCCATGATGTTCCATATGCTCCATTCGATGATCCAGATGCTCCAGCTGATGATCCGCTGGATGCTCCAGCTGATGATTCAGTTGATGCTCCAGATGCTCCAGCTGCTCGAGATGCTCCAGCTGATGATCCGCTGGATGCTCCAGTCGATAATTCTGCCATGATCTCACCAGTTTCATTGGATGCTCCATTGGATGATTCTGCCATGATCTCACAAGTTTCATTAGATGCTCCATTGGATGATTCTGCCATGGTCTCACAAGTTTCATTGGATGCTCCATTGGATGAGTCTGCCATGATCTCACCAGTTACAAGCTTAGATGGGTATGTAAATCCTGCCATGATCTCACCAGTTTTCATTTTTCATTTTATTTATTTATCATGATCCTTTATGTTTTGTACAGATCTGGTGTAGTTTCCAAGAAGAAGGCCAAGGTACCGACTACCAAGAGGAGAAGACCAGAAGCTGTGAGCAAGATAAGCACAAGGAGCAAAGGGCCACCAAAACATCCAAGGATCACAAAGAAGCCCCGACGCTATTTAGACTAAGTTGGTGTTGTATTTCTGTTGAATAATGTTGTATTTATGTTGACTGGTGATGTATCTAAGTTAGAACATAGTTTGGATGATGTTTGAATAATGTTGGATGATGTTGAACCAAGTCGTTTCAAAATTTTAGGAAAATGTGCTTCAAATGAGGTCTCAGGCTAGGGTAGACACCCCCGTTTGAAATTTCATGAAAAATTCGACCTTGTCAAAAATATTCAAATAAATTTGAGGAGCAACTATATCACATATAACAACATTGTGCGTTGGATTCATGTCATTTTGATTTTTTTTTGAATTATTTATGCTCATTTGAAACCATCGCTCTATTCTCATGAGAAATGTGCTTCAAATGAGGTGTGAAGCTAGGGTAAACACCCCCGTTTGTAATTTCATGAAAAATTCTACCATGTCAAAATTATCCAAATAAATTTGAGGAGCAACTATATCGCATATAACAACATGGTGCGTTGGATTCATGTCATTTTGATTTTTTTTGAATTATTTATGCTCATTTGAAACCATCGCTCTATTC
The DNA here is from genome assembly GCA_028641055.1 of Alopecurus myosuroides. Lineage (NCBI taxonomy): Eukaryota > Viridiplantae > Streptophyta > Magnoliopsida > Poales > Poaceae > Alopecurus > Alopecurus myosuroides. The sequence continues at coordinate 309,977,965 of CM054062.1, read as the reverse complement.
TCATGAGAAATGTGCTTCAAATGAGGTCCGAAGCTAGGGTAAATACCCCCATTTGTGCTTCAACATTTTTTGGCATCTTGTCCAAATCAGCCAAATTAATTTCCTAGACATCTATTCTACATATATATTGTAAATCTGAAGTTTCATTATGTTTTGAATAATTCTTCTATTTTTTTAATTTTTTATTTAAATAACATGGTTTAATAGAAAAATCATATGTAAAATAGATAAAAATCATCGCTCTAGTAAATCTGAAGTTTCATTATGTTTTGAATAATTCTTCTATTTTTTATTTAAATAAAATGGTTTAATACTTAACAACAAAGAAATCATATGTAGAACAGATAGAAACCATCGATCCGTGTGGCCAACGGACCAACCAATCAGAGCGCAGAACGAGCGTCTCGCGGATCGCTGTGGCTGCGAGCGCATCCGTCCGATGCACGATTCCTTCTAGAAGGCGTCGATCCAACAGCCTAGGTCGAATCTCTGTGTTTCCTTCTACAAGCTTTTCGCTGGTCAAACAGAGGGTTGACCAAGCTTGAAATGAGCATATATAATTCAAAAAAAATCAAAAATATATAAAGCCGACGCACATAGTAGGGTTATGTCATATAGTAACGAGAAAAAAAATATAAACCTGTCTTATAAAGAATGGAACGAAAAAGCCTTGTGTAACATGTGATATCTTGAACAGACTAGTAGAGAGTTCAAGAAAATGAGATGAGTTTCAAACCTTTGGAACTCAAATAAGGTCAAAATCTCACCAAAGCTTCCTTTTGGTGTGAATAAGAAATATCAAAAGTTATTTTTTCATTTTGATGTTTTAAACTTGTTTTATTTACGATTTTCGATTAAAACCATTATTATTCAAAAGAAAATAAATAATACGAATATTCATCCAATAAATTTTTAGGCTTCAGAATTGCATTATATAGGTCTAATACAAGTCTAGGAAAAATATAAATAGGATTTATAAACATTAGAACGAAAGCCATCACTAAAATGTGATTCCTCGAATACAGTCGTAGAGATTTCAAAGAATATGAGGTGGAAACATTGTGAATCTTCCGAAGAGGTGGGTTCTACCTTTTTGTTTTGTGTTACTATGGGCTATCCTAGCACAACCAAGCAAATAGGTCCACATTGCTACCCCCTTTCGACGCCGTTACCGTGTGTTTCCGTATAAGTCCGGTATTTCTCCAGCGGGTAGGGTTTCACCGGGAGGGGGGCTACAGAGCGTCTAGATCCCAACACAAGCTAGAGGGTGCCATACCATGATAGTATAGGTGTTTTGTGTGCTTTGTATGTCAAAGATTGCTCTCCGGGGTGTGACCCAGCTTCACCGGCATCCACTTCTCTCTCGTGAGCGCTTATATGGTGAAACTCCCGTATCGGACCAAACATCGTGAATCTTCCGAAGAGGTGGGTTCGAGCTTTTTGTTTTGTGTTCCTATAGGCTATCCTAGCACAACCAAGCAAATAGTTCCACATTGCTACCCCCTTTCGACGCAGTTACCGCGTGTTTCCGTATAAGTCCGGTATTTCTCCAGCGGGTCTAGGGTTTCACCGGGAGGGGGGCTACGGAGCGTATGGATCCCAACACAAGATAGGTGGTGCCATAACATGATAGTATAGGTGTGTTGTGTGCTTTGGATGTCAAAGATTGCTCTCTGGGGTGTGACCCAGCTTCACCGGCATCCACTTCTCTCTCGTAGGCGCTTATAGGGTGAAACTCCCGTATCGGACCAAACATCGTGAATCTTCCGAAGAGGTGGGTTCTACCTTTTTGTTTTGTGTTCCTATGGGCTATCCCAGCACAACCAAGCAAATAGTTCCACATTGCTACCCCCTTTCGACGCAGTTACCGCGTGTTTCCGTATAAGTCAGGTATTTCTCCAACGGGTCTAGGGTTTCACCGGGAGGGGTGCTACGGAGCGTCTGGATCCCAACACAAGCTAAGGGGTGCCATACCATGATAGTATAGGTGTGTTGTGTGCTTTGGATGTCAAAGATTGCTCTCCGGGGTGTGACCCAGCTTCACCGGCATCCAATTCTCTCTCGTGAGCCCTTATAGGGTGAAACTCCCGTATCGGACCAAACATCGTGAATCTTCTGAAGAGGTGGGTTCTACCTTTTTGTTTTGTGTTCCTATGGGCTATCCCAGCACAACCAAGCAAATAGTTCCACATTGCTACCCCCTTTCGACGCAGTTACCGCGTGTTTCCGTATAAGTCAGGTATTTCTCCAGCGGGTCTAGGGTTTCACCGGGAGGGGGGCTACGGAGCGTCTGGATCCCAACACAAGCTAGGGGGTGCCATACCATGATAGTATAGGTGTGTTGTGTGCTTTGGATGTCAAAGATTGCTCTCCGGGGTGTGACCCAGCTTCACCGGCATCCAATTCTCTCTCGTGAGCGCTTATAGGGTGAAACTCCCGTATCGGACCAAACATCGTGAATCTTCCGAAGAGGTGGGTTCGAACTTTTTGTTTTGTGTTCCTATGGGCTATCCTAGCACAACAAAGCAAATAGTTCCACATTGCTACCCCCTTTCGACGCAGTTACCGCGTGTTTCCGTATAAGTCAGGTATTTCTCCAGCGGGTCTAGGGTTTCACCGGGAGGGGGGCTACGGAGCGTATGGATCCCAACACAAGCTAGGGGGTGCCGTAACATGATAGTATAGGTGTGTTGTGTGCTTTGGATGTCAAATATTGCTCTCCGGGGTGTGACCCAGCTTCACCGGCATCCACTTCTCTCTCGTAGGCGCTTATAGGGTGAAACTCCCGTATCGGACCAAACATCGTGAATCTTCCGAAGAGGTGGGTTCTACCTTTTTGTTTTGTGTTCCTATGGGCTATACTAGCACAACCAAGCAAATAGTTCCACATTGCTACCCCCTTTCGACGCAGTTACCGCGTGTTTCCGTATAAGTCAGGTATTACTCCAGAGGGTCTAGGGTTTCACCGGGAGGGGGGCTACGGAGCGTCTGGATCCCAACACAAGCTAGGGGGTGCCATAACATGATATTATAGGTGTGTTGTGTGATTTGGATGTCAAATATTGCTCTCCGGGGTGTGACCCAGCTTCACCGGCATCCACTTCTCTCTCGTATGCGCTTATAGGGTGAAACTCCCGTATCAGACCAAACATTGTGAATCTTCCGAAGAGATGGGTTCTAAGTTTTGTTTTGTGTTCCTATGGGCTATCCTAGCACAACAAAGCAAATAGTTCCACATTGCTACCCCATTTCGACGCAGTTACCGCGTGTTTCCGTACAAGTCAAGTATTTCTCCAACGGGTCTAGGGTTTCACCGGGAGGGGGGCTACGGAGCGTCTTGATCCCGAAACAAGCTAGGGGGTGCCATACCATGATAGTATAGGTGTGTTGTGTGCTTTGGATGTCAAAGATTGCTCTCCGGGGTGTGACCCAGCTTCACCGGCATCCACTTCTCTCTCGTAGGCGCTTATAGGGTGAAACTCCCGTATCGGACCAAACATCGTGAATCTTCCGAAGAGGTGCATTCTACCTTTTTGTTTTTTGGTCCTATGGGCTATCCTAGCACAACCAAACAAATAGTTCCACATTGCTACCCCTTTTCGACGCAGTTCCCGCGTGTTTCCGTATAAGTCAAGTATTTCTACAGCGGGGCTAGGGTTTCACCGGGAGGGGGGCTACGGAGCATCTGGATCCCAACAAAAGCTAGGGGGTGCCATACCATGTTAGTATAGGTTTGTTGTGTGCTTTGGATGTCAAAGATTTCTCTCCGGGGTGTGAGCCGCTTCACCGACATCCATTTCTCTCTCGTGAGCGCTTATAGGGTGAAACTCCCGTATCGGACCAAACATCGTGAATCTTCCGAAGAGGTGGGTTCTACATTTTTGTTTTGTGTTTCTATGGGCTATCCTAGCACAACAAAGCAAATAGTTCCACATTGCTACCCCTTTCGACGCAGTTACCGCGTGTGTCCGTATAAGTCAGGTATTTCTCCAGCGGGGCTAGGGTTTCACCGGGAGGGGGCCTACGGAGCGTCTGGATCCCAACACAAGCTAGGGGGTCACCGCACTGTACCAACTATCTCTAATAATGTCTAGAAATGACATGGCCGAGTAGTGCAGACAACACCCGTCTACACTATTGTACATGCCCTAAAAACAGACCTCACTTTCCATACACCCAGCAGCGGCTCTGGCCTTGGTCGCTTCTTTCCCGGCGAAGGGCACTCGTCCCAATTTTTCAGAAGCTCGTCGATTTCTTCGCCGCTCCTCGTGCGCGGTGCTCCATCGGGCTCGTCTTTACCATTGAACAACTCACCGCGTTTTCTCCACGGGTGATCCAGGCGAAGCCACCTTCGAGCCCCTGGGTACACGGTTTTCGAAGACCCAGGATCCCTTGGTAGCTGGAGATGCGGGGTCCCGTCCATGCACTTAACGCAGCCGCAGAATCCGTGGCCGACCTGGGCAGATACATACGCGTAACCAGGATAGTCTATGACCGTCGTGAGCAACGCGGCTCTCATATGGAAATAATCTCTAGTGTACGCGTCCCACGTACGGGGTGGCGTCTTCCACAACGTGTCTAACTCGTCTTTCAGCAGCCCGAGATACAAATGCATGTCGACACCTGGTTGTTTTGGCCCCTGGATGAGAATACTCAAGTGTATGTACTTTTGCTTGGTGCACAACCACGGGGGTAGGTTGTAAGGCCATACAAACATGGGCCAGCTGCTATGTGTGCTACTCTGGTTGCCAAACGGATTGAGTCCATCGGTGCTCATACCCAGCCTGACGTTCCTCGCGTCGCCCCCAAAACTCGGGAAAGCTATGTCCGATGCTTCCCACTGGGCAGCGTCTGCAGGATGTGTCATGATATAGCCCTTCTCCGGATCTTCTTCCGGCTTCTCCCTTTTCGCGTGCCATTGCATGAGCTTTGCTTCCTTAGGGTCCACGTAGTACCGTTGAAGACGGAGAGTGATAGGAAAGTACGATACCACTTTTCGAGGAATTTTCTTGTTGTTGGTTCCACACTTGTATCGTCCGTGGCCGCACTTCGGACATGTGGTTGTGTCCTTGTACTCCCCCCAATAAATTACACAATCATTGATGCAGGCGTGAAATTTTTCGTGAGGTAGGTCAAGAGGGCACACGACTTTCTTAGCCTCGTTGATACTGCTTGGCAATGTGTTCCCCTCGGGAAGGCGATCGTGCCAGAATTTCAAGTTCTTGCTGAAGCTCGAGTCGGTCCATTTGTTTTGCGTCTTCATCTTCAGAGCAGCAAGCGTTACATGCAACCGCGTATCCTCGGGGGGGGGGGGGGGCACCCAGGAAACAACGGAGTCACCCCGTCTATCTCCATTTGCGCCAGCTTGGCTTTCTCCCTAGCTGCAGCTATGTCGTTGCTCGTCTCCTTAAGCAGCAGATCCTGAACATGAGACTCCCGCAAGGCCGAAATTAGCGGGGTCTCCGTGTTCACGCCTTCATCGTCATGTCGATCTTCTCCGCCGACATATCCTTCTTCATGATGATCTTCTTCGCCGTCATTTCCTTCGTCACCTTCCTCGCCCTCTTCTTCGTGCACAACTTTTGCTGCCAGCGGTGCCACGTGGTTGCGGTCGTCAAAGAAACCGCGTCTGAGAAGGTGCTCCTCCAATTGTCCGGAATCAGGGTCAGTCCAGCGCACGAGTTTGCATGATCGACACGGACATCTTATCTGCCGCCTGTTGCACCGAATCGTGTCCGCCTTCGCGTCTTTCTTGTATCTAGCGATTCGAGCAGAGCTCATTTCTAGTACCATGGTTGCCTGCACAGACACATAGAGAGCAGAAAATTACAACCACAACATGCATAGTCGCCGGAAAAATTCGGCATGACCTCTCCTATAAGTAGGACATATGGGGTGCAAGTTTGCCGAAATGAAAGTGAATCAACATTTCGGCAAACATCCATGCACCATGACCGCCCCCGCGCGCGACAATCGGTCCACCTGCACATGCATGACAAGCACCCATACACATCGATCGATGGCCACACGAGACATGCACATCCAACTATACTCACCTAGTAGATTCGATACGAAGCGCGAAAAGAGCGAGGAGAGGGAGGGACCGGAGTATAGATGGAGGTAATTAGGCCCCCCCCCAACAACAAGAAACTTCACCAACAATTATACATCGAATAAATAGGTTCACCTACCAAAAAAGGAGAATTAAATGTGTAAAATTGGAGTGGAGAGAAGGGGGAGGCGAGTGAGCAACATACACTTGGAATGAAATGAGTGGGGGGGGGGGGGGAGAGAGGGGGCTGCCATCTTTATGTGCACAGTGCACCTATTCTGTGGCGCACTAATCTTCTGCGCCACAGAAAAGCCACATTCTGTGGCGCATGGCTACACATGCGCCACAGAATATGGTATTTCTGTGGCGCACTACTCTGGTGCGCCACAGAAATATCATATTCTGTGGCGCATGTGTAGCCATGCGCCACATTCTCCACAGAAATACCATATTCTGTGGCGCACCAGGGAGACTGCGCCATAAAAATACGTGTACTGACACCCAGACCAATGATTGGCGTGGGCCCCACCAAATTTCTGTGGCGCACAACGAAGACATGCGCCACAGAATTAGAAATTTCTGTGGCGCACCGCGGGCCGTGCGCCACAAAATTTTATTTCTATGGCGCACACCTTCTTGGTGCACCACAGATGCTATTCCATAGAAAGGCATATTTCTACTAGTGGCCCACCTTACGTTTTCTGACTTCCTCCCATGACACGTGGGTCCGGTGTGTGATGAGCTCCATTTGTAAGTGACCTAAAGTCAGAGGATCGCGTTCCCACACATAGCAGCGCTCGTCTCAGCGTCTGCAGGCCGTGCCGCCGTTGCATGCATGGACTCGATCTGCACCGTTCCTTACGATCAAACGATCGAAAATGAAGCGGTGCATGGACTGGGTGTTTTGTCTCAATGTAACTGCATGCAACAATGGACACTGTCTAGTGGGGCCCCGTTCACCAGCCCGGTGCATGCACGTCTCGTTTTTTCAGAGTAAACAATGTGGCAGAAGTAGAAAAGACTAAACGTCGCGTCGCATTTGCAGCCAGAAACATGAGTCGCGTCGCATTTGCAGCGACGCAGCCCTCCACGCCTCGTTTTCAGAAGATACGCATCAATGCATATGTAGCGAGGCAGGATTTGGCGTAAGACTTTGGATTTCTTCTCTTCACCTCTTTAATACACGCATGCAACGTCGAATCACTAGCTGTCCTACGCCTACGCCTGTTCTACACCGCTTTGACCATGCATCTCGACTGTTCTACACTACATCATACGTTTTCACACAGTTTGCTTCATCTACCCCAATTAATTCACGTCTCATCGTGTATTTAAATAGCCCGTTTCACTCGTCCTCCAACTTCTCATCCCTCTCCAGCCCCTTTGCCTTCTCTCCCTTCAAGCCACGAACACCATGTCTTCCTACTCTCTCCCTTGAAGCCCCGAGTCTGTCTCCGACGAGGACAACCACCCCAAGGCTCGGCCTTGGTACGAGCCCGATTGGACGCCGGAGGAGATGGGCCTCGTGCCCGTCGAATCTCCCGAACGGGAGCGATCGCCGTCGTCCGACCACGACAGCGTCGAGCGCGCCGAGAACTTCTCCCCCAAGACGAAGAACCGCCTCCGCAAGAAAGAGGAGCGGCTGGAGCAGAAGGAGCTCGAGAAGGAGGAGAAGAAGGAGGAGGAGAAGGAGGAGAAGGCTCTTCGGGCCCGCATCAAGAGGGCCCGTGAGAACGACGAGGAGAGGATGCGAGAGAAGAACCGCCGCGCTTGGATCAAGGATGAGACCGAGACCAGGGCGGCGGAGTGGAAGAAGTAGGCCAACCGCCGGCGGTTGGCCGGACGGCGGGAAGGCCGCCCACATGCATTCCGTGGGCGGTTAGGGTTTAGGGCTAGGGCACTTTTTTTGTTTGTTTAATAGATGTAATATCCGACGGGCCCCACTAAACATATGTAAAGTGGGGCCAATGATTATCCATATATATATATATATATATATATATATATATATATATATATATATATATATATATATATATATATATATATATGTCCACTGTTTAATTATGTTTGCCAATGAATATATGTTTAAATCTGTTTGCCCAAATGAACTCATTGTTTAAATTATATTTGTCCGAATGTTAGTCCGAATGTTTAAATTATATTTGTCCGAATGTTTAAATTATATTTGTCCAAATGTTTAAATTATATTGGTCCAAAATTTTAAATTTATTTTGTCTAAATGTTTAAATTATATTTGTCCAATGTTTAAATTATTTTTGTCCACTGTTTGTCCGTGCTAGTATACGTTGGGCCACATTTAACATTTGGCATGTCTTGATTTTAGATGGGCCTGCCCTTTTATCCTGAACTGAACCTGAACTGAACTGAACACTGAACCTGAACTGAACTGAACACTGAATCTGTACATACGAACACTGAAAACTGAACATACGAACTGAAACAAACCAAATCAGGGCTGGATTCCTGACGCATTTATTCAAAGTCTTAGCCATACATAAATTGACCATGTCAAGCTAACTACAACACTAACTACATTATTTTTGACTAATGATCTGCAAATACACAATTTCAAGAACAATTGCACATAAATAAAAAATTACAGCCAGCATATTGGTCTGCTTCTTTAGATCGACAAGCGTCTCTACCTGTTTGGCCATCTTCTTCAATTCGTCCTTCTGCACCCCATTGTGCACCGTAGCAGATCCCAATTGCTCCACCGCCGTTAGCAAATTGGCCACCTTTTTTTGTCCTCCTTTTGAATCCTCTTTATGTAATCCTCAAGCCACTCGAAATGGTCACATGGAGAAAGATCCTGCAAATACGAAAACCCAAATCGGATGAAAACCCAAATTGGCTGAAAATTGAGGAAAAAAACGAAATTGACAGGGGGAGGGGGGGAACACAGATCTCACCTCCCCAAGATGTTCTTTGCTCTCGCATTTCACATACTCGCGTCCGGGGTTGCCGCGCTTGCCGCTCCCGGTGACCCGCCGCTGCAGGGGCGCCGTCCGTAGGCAGTCAGGACATCTTCCCATCGGGACTGGCCCGAAGCGCGGCCATTTAGAGTGGGATTCGGAAGCAGAGGTCGACGACATGCCGCCGGAGAAGAAGCGGAGCTGGGCTGATTTTTCTGCTCACCGCCGCGAGCTCCGCCGCTTTTAAACCACCGGCCGCAAGCAACGGTCAACAGATGGGGCCCACAAACCGCTCCAACGGTCAACAGCTGAGCCCACAAGCCGCGCCAACGCTCAACAGCTGGGGCCCACAGGACGCGCCAACGGTTCTATGATGGGTCCCACAGGTCAGCATCCTAACGGGGGCAGAAAATAACGGTGGGAGCAGCGAAAGGAGTCCTTGCGCACAGACTAGGGGCAAAACTAAGGTCGATTCGGCGGTAGGGGTAAAACTGAGGTCGTGGTGCCAACTGAGGGCACCCTGTTAAATAACCCAATAAACAATGCAATGTACATAGGATGATTGGGAAAACAGAGGTCGGGAGATGGGCATACCTGGAGCAACCATGGACTCCATGAACACCAATAATGGGGTGAAAGAAACTCCTCGACATCCAGATCTGAGCCGCAAAACATAAATTAAATTAATAAGGACTTCTTATGAAGGATATATTAAGTGTCTCCAATTTTTAGCAATATGCACTTGGACACTAAACTGTGGCTCAATAGGACTCTCATCTAGCACCCCAAAACCGAATCTTGCAATTATCCTCATGAAATGCATGGCACAAAGCAGAAGATTTTTTATTCTTCACAACAAAAAGAACATAATCAGGATTGAGAAGCAGATTTTCTAGATGAATCTTGCTGCTCTCAAGAGGGCATGCTTTTACCAATAATATTCAGGTTTGCTCTCTTCCAACCTTCTTTCCATATTCTGAAGCAATACCCTTCCTCCATCCATATAAAACATAAACTCTTAAATTAAGCAGTAATCCCGTAGAAACTGCAGATAGATCCAAATATAATTCAGAGATATCTTCAAATATTTCAGGTCTGTAATGAAAAATTTGAGGAAAATATCTTCCCTCTACGGATTGCATAAAGATCAAAAAACATATTGTATAAGCTGATAGGACGTCTAAATAAAATACTTCGGTAGAAGCAAGGAGTCAAGGACAGTTACAGAGGCATAGGGCAGGTTGCATAAAGATCCAAAAAACGGATGGCTTAATTTGAAATGGCGTCTAAATGAAATACCTCGCTAGAAGCGCAGCGTCAAGCACAGGTAGTACCTAAGTTAATTAAGGAACAATCAAAATGAACTCAGCTGCATGGTGACGATTAATCTATTGTAATAAAATATGCAAGAGCCATATAATCTTAATCAACGGTGTACGTGGAAGAGGGGCTTCTTGTCTTCTTACTAACATGAAGGTTAATCTATTAGTTTATTTAAGAAATAATAGTCCAGCATGATGTCACATGAATTAAGTATATTTCTTCTAAGCTGATTTGTTAGAATTAGCCTGTGTGGCTCGCTAGCTGCTTACACAGAATTGCCATTACAATGGTATGAATAAATAATGAAATGCAGAAGAAAAGAACAGCTGGCTGCAAAATATATTACAGAGTACCTTCGCCATTGTCACCAGCGAGCAATGGAACAAGTGTTAAAGCTCCAAAAAATCGGAGAAATTACACCGAGCCCAATTCTCATATGTGCCTTCCCTGCTTCACACACACAACTACAGATAAAATCCACCAGTTTCTTCCCCGCATCAGCAAATCAATCTGAAACATAAAGAATACACTGAAAAGCTCAGAAAAAATGGAAAAAAAGATATGCGCATGATTAGAAATAAATTAAGATGGGAAGAGGAGAAGAAAGATAGAAGGGAGCTCACACTAGTGGAAACCGGGGCTTTAGTCCCGGTTCGTAGGCCCCCATTTGTCCCGGTTGTGCAACCGGGACGGGGCATCCGGGACAAATACCCCTCCCCATTGGTCCCGGTTGTGGCAGGACCCGGGACAAATGGGGCTGACCACGTGGCCCGTGCGCTGGAACGTGGCCAGGGCTATTAGTCCCGGTTCTCAATACGACCCGGGATGCATGCCCCTTCTGCCGCGGCAGGGCTTTTGCCCTTTTCTCTGCCGCGGCAGAAATTTACAATTTCCGTTTTTGGCCCCCAGACCTCCTGGCGGCCCCTCCCCGGACCTCGAGAAGAGAGGAGCCTCGGTGGACCCTCCACGGAGCTCCCGGATCGCACGAGTGAATAAGTATATAAAGCAGAATAAGAAACACTTATATTACGAAAGCAAAGTATATTGAGCATATTACATGACCGATGGAGTGTATTACAAAATCAAACTTAGTTCCAACCGGAGGCATTGTACTCTCCATCTACGTTTATGACCTCTGCATCTAAGAAGCCCGCAATTTCCTCCTGAATTGCTCGTATGCGGTCCCTTGGTAGAAGACCGTCCCGAAGCCGTTCGATCTAATATAAAGAAGAGTGGTCACTAAAATATATGAAACTAAGTAACTAAAATAGATAGTAATAAGAAGAATTGACGACTAACGTACATGAAGTTGCTTTAAATTTCTGCCCTTGGGAGATGTGGTCTGACGAATGAACTCGCAAACGTAGTATCCACACAAGTTATTCCCGTCTCCTTGTTGCAAGCACTTTACGAGAAGATTGTTTCAATCAAAATAATAATCAACCAGGCATGATAATGGTATCGACACTAGAATCAAGGAGATGGGCGCGGATCTAGATAGTACTTACTTGCACAACATCAAATGTAAGCTTTTTTTCCCATTCACCGGGAGACTTCTTTATGAACCTCTTCCAAACCCTACCCGAGAAAGAAAAAGAATAAAAAGAGTTAGTAATTACTTGATATCCGAAAATGAAACAAAGTAGTCGATATATTACCATATATAAATACTGAAATTAATAAAGATTGAAATTACCGCTGGATCATTTCCTGCATGTCAGCCCACATTGAGAGGGGTTTACGTTTTGGATCCATTACAATTACTTTTCCTTTGTCAATTTGGAAGATTAGCAGAATATAGTGGAAGCTGCGCACGCAGAACTCATCAATTATACAGTGAACATCGAGTAAGGAAAACAGAATGTTTACAACAGAGTAACACACTTACTTGAAGTTGTAAGGAAATAGTATTTCCCGTCGGTGTTGGTTAAATATTATTGCGCTCAGAATATTATTTTCTGTATCCTTGGGAGATTGCCGAAGAGTCTTTTCATAAATAATATTTGGATCAATGAACCCAATATCATAGATTCCACCTCTTTTGCATTCGAGAATCTTCATTCTGCAATTATAATATATGAGTGTACTATATATATATATATATATATATGAATATGCAATTGAATGAGGTGAGCTAGAGAAATAAGTGCTTACAGACAATAGGCACTAAGGATAGATTTGTCGAGGGCCTGCTGCTGGTATAACTGAAACAATTCCTCAAATTGAATCATAACATATCCATTTCCATTTCCATAGTGCTCGTCCTTAACGTTGAGACATATCCAGTCCATAGATTCCTCAACGGCTTCCATATACCAACTATGCACTCTTCGCATTTTCGTTGGTAGATCCTTTATCTCCTCGGGTTTGACAAGAGACATCCCGTACTGGTATTTGTACGCACATTCAGCTGCGGGGAAGTAGTTCACTGTTTGCATATACTCAGCAATGGACAAACCCGCATCAGCTGCCTTGTCTGCGTACAGTGTTATAAACTCCGGATCAATATGCTCGTCAGCAATATTAGTGCTCGGCCCCACCTGGGTATTGGAAATCACTTTGAGCGGGGACGTGGATTGTTTTTTTGCTCTCCGAGCTGAGCAACTGATTTTCCCTTTTTCCCGCTTGCGCTACTACTCTTCGTCAACCGCACCATTTCCTGGTGTGACTTCAGAATAGAGCGGTCATAGTCAGATGACAGACTCGGCTCGGGTTGATGAAGAGTCTTCACCATTTTCCAAGCTCGTTCTATCTCTTCTTCGGTCTCGGGGAAATCTGGCTTTTGCTTCTCCTTCCGCTTTGATTTCCACGCCTCGTATTGGTCCTTTGCGATTTTCTGGTTTTCCTCGGGAGTATAGTCGTAAGGTAACTTGGGTACCTCTTTTGGTACCTTCGGGAGGGGTGACCGTTGACGTTTCGGTGATTTTTTACGTTTCGGCAGAAACTTAGTGGGCGGAGAAGGCTGACGCGGCGGCGTAGGCGACCGCGCTGGAGACGTGCACGGTGTAGGCGACCGCGCCGGAGACGGCATGCGTTGCGAAGACGACCGCGCTGGAGACTTTTGCGCTGGAGAAAGGCGAGGATTCGATGGCGTTGCCGTCTGATTTGTGAGCACAATGCATTCCTTTAGCCATAAAACGGTCAAGTTCTTGGCTTCTCCGAGTTCAGTCAACTCTTCGTCTTCACCTTCAGGAAAATCAAGCTTTACCCGCTCGAATCCGTTGACAACTTCATCGACCCCAACAACAGCGTAGCCCCGTGGAACCGGAAGAGTATGGTGAGTTGGTTCGTTGCCAATTGGTAAGACATAGCCGGCCGCCGCCTTGATGGTTATATTGACGACCTTCACGTGGAGCTCACAGGATGTCATTTCCGTGATCTCATCCACCGGGTGAATCATCGGCGGTGCATCATCACCCGGTAGCTGCGTGGACGCAACGCTGCTTTTGCGATGAGAATGTGCGGCGTCGGGAGCCTCGACTTCAACTTCTACCATGTGTACTGATGCGCCGGTAGACACTATCTGCTGGCTAAGTGTGTTAATTTGGTCCTGCTGCTTCTTTGCTACATCCTGTGTCAGCTTTACCATTTCTTCAAGTTGACGCCTCCAGTTTGCCTGATTCTCTGCTTCAGCTGCCTCCTTGTCCTTTTTACTTTGACGGCTTCTATCTGGATATAACTTTCTGGTGGAGTCGAACGCAACACTCCACGGAGGAGTGCCTTTTGTGCCTCGTGTACGCCCTGCGTGTTCCTTATTCCCGAGGGCTCGTGTGAGCTCGTCGTTCTCTCTATCTGGCACGAACTTCCCATCTTTAACGTCCTTTATTGCGTCTCTCAGCTTCTCTATGGGTAGAGGACTCTCTTTATGCCTTAGGTTATATATTGCTTTTCCTTCGGCGTCCAACGTGCCCCCATGCCCGTAGAACCATGACCTTGTCCGCTCGACCCACAAGAACGGCTCGGGAGTGATCCCCTTCTGAAGCAGGTTGTTCTCCCATGTGTCCCACTTGGGACTGGAACCCTTGTAGCCACCTTGCCCCATAACATGGTGATATACCTTTTTGGCGGCGTTTTTCTCATTTGTTTTTGTCCTTTCCAGTTCATTCTCTGCCAGCTTGTACTTCACGAAGTCTGCCCATACGGGTTTTATTTTCTCATACCCTTGAGTGACATCAGGAGTCTTGTTCTTCTTAACATAATCAAGGTTCAATCTTTTCTTCCAGTTTTTGAATTGCTCCGCCATCTTTTTCAGGGTCCACGCTTTGACCTTTTCCCGTATCTCATGTTTCATTTTAGTAACATCGGCCTCATTCACAGCCGCTTCATTCTCGTCCACCTCCGGCACGGGTAAGTTGAAATTAGCCAAAATCTTTGAGAAAAGATGATCTTTGGCTATTTTGTCGACATATGAAATTCCTTGTTTCCGCGGATCTTTTGCCTTATTCCACTCATTAACAGTGATCGGGATGTGATCTCTAACTAGCACTCTGCATTGCTTCACAAATTTTTAGGCAACATCAGCGGGAAGCTCGGGTGCGCCGTCTGCTGTGATCGTGTCGATCCTGTATCTTTCTGTATCTTTCAACTTCCTTGTTGCGCCTCGTTTAGTCTTTTTTCCGGTTGATATACTTGAACCGGATGGCTAAAAATATAAAGACTGTTAATACATGTATATAGACAACGGATGCTTCATTAATTAACATATCTATATATGCACCTCGGAGCCGGTGTTTGTAATTTGTATGGTTCCACCGGAGCCGTCGGCTGCTCCCATATCGGAGCCGTCGGCTTCTCCCTCATCGGAGTCGTCTCCCTGGGTGAGCACCGGATCTCCCTCACCGGAGTCGTTCATCCACTGGCTCACATCGTTCTCTACGTCGGACCCGCGGATTAAACCCTCGATCATATTTTCGGCATCTTCGTCTCTTGGCTCCATACTATACAAAAAGAGTAAGTATATATTTCAGATCAATTTCATTAAAATTGCTTATACATAATAATTAACTAATGATCAATTATTTTCATCAAAATTGTTTATAGATAATACACAAAAATAGCAACATATTCATGAAATATTTAAACGTACGATAACATTTCTAGCATTCTTAAATTTATAACACTATCTTAATTAAATTTTCTAACATTCATAATTAATAATTCTAACATACAAATCTAAAATTTCTAACATTCTTAAATTTCCTATATCAATTCTAAACGTACAAATCTAAAATTTCTAACATTCATAACTAATAATTCTAACATTCTTAAATTTCCTATATCAATTCTAAACGTACAAATCTAAAATTTCTAAGTCTAATCTAAAATTTCTAACATTCACAACTAATAATTTTAACATTCTTAAATTTCTATATCAATTCTAAACGTACAAATCTAAAATTTGTAAGTCTAATCTAAAATTTCTAACATTCACAACTAATAATTCTAACATTTGTAACACTAATAAAAAACAGTAATTAAGTAAAAAAAAGAAAAAAAAAACAAAAAAGGCCCCGGGCTAGGGCGAGATGGAGGCATGCCTTACCTCCCCTCGGGGCAGCGGCGGGCCGGCGGCGCGGGGCAGCGGGTGCGCAGAGGAGGACGCCGACGGGGGCGAGGGGCGGGGCGACGGGACCGAGGGGCGGCGCCGCAGAGGAGGGCACCGACGGGGGCGATGCGACCGAGCTAGGGGCGGCGCGGGGGCGAGGGGCGGCGCGACCGAGTGGTGGCGCCGCAGAGGAGGGCACCGACGGGGGCGACGCGACCGAGCTAGGGGCAGCGCGGGGGCGAGGGGCGGCGCGACCGAGTGGCGGCGCCGCAGAGGAGGGCGGGGGCGACGCGACCGAGGGGCGGCGCGGGTGCGACGGGACCGAGGGGCGGCGCCACAGAGGAGGACGCCGACGGGGGTGAGGGGCGGCGCGGGGGGACGGAAAAAATGGGCAGCCTAGCGGCGTCAATTTCGTCCCTGCGCGCGGTCTGGAACTGGGAGGGACGGTGACGTGTATATATCTATCTAGCATCCGTCCCGGTTGGTGGCAACAACCGGGACGAAAGGCTCTTCCGTCCCGGTTGGTGGCAACAACCGGGACGAAAGCCCCGGCTGGTCGGGCGCGCCGGGACCAGAAGTACTTTTGGGCCGGGCGCGCCAATTGTTTTAGCGCCAAAATTTGAATATCTTAAATATGCACGTGAATAACTTCTATATACTTTCAAATTTGAAAAAAATTACAACATGAAAATTGTTTGAATTTGCATAACTAATTCAAATCCGTTTTCTGTTTACCTAAATAATTATTCTAACTATTCAAACTATTAACTATTTCACTATTTGCAGTTCATTTAAATATAAATATCTTAGATTGTTTTAAAATTAGTAATAATTACATTAAACAGAAAACAGACGCGCTAGCGCGCCGCAGTGTCGCCGGAATACAAATTCTTTTATTAAAAAGAGAACTTGGGCAAACATACTGGCTGATCCTCTTGATTGGCCTCCATCTACTATTCCTCTTCGATCTTCATTACTTCTCACTACCTGATGTTCCCGTGCACATTACTACCCGAGCTCAAAGTGAACACTGACCCAAGCATGCATGGATGAATGTGTTAAAGGGGGATGGATGTGTTAAACACTGACCCAAATGCACGGCAGGACGTATGATGTCGAATCCGGATGTTTTGTATTTGCTCGATGAACTGAATATATGATGTATCAAACCTTAAAGGGGTGTAGAACCAAACAAACGGTATCGCCATCATACAGCCCAACCGTGGCTACTGGGTGCATATATGCATACCAAATGCACGGCTGGACGTATGATGGCGAATCCGAATGTTTTGTATTTGGGAGATGAACTGACCGGTGTATGAAGCTGGGCTATATATAGGGTCCTATGGCTCACAAATTGTTGAGCTAGGGTTTTGATCCAACGGTTAAGAAACACCTCATCCAACGGCTCACAGCAGCTCGAAAGAAACACACCGTAGCCCTGATCGAACGGCTCACAACAGCTCGAAAAAAACACACCCGGATCCAACGACTCAAGAGCGCTTGAAAGAAACACACGATCCGTGTGATTCTATCTGATTGGTCCAAACGAAACCCTAATTCCCATTTAGTCCCGGTTGGTGTCCCAAACCGGGACTAAAGGGATGATCCGTTTCCCAATGAAACCCTAACCCATTTAGTCCCGGTTGGTGTCCCCAACCGGGACTAAAGGGATGTTTTCTTCTCGCTATATATATGTATGCATTGCCACACCATTGGCATAAACACATACAAACTCACCACTCTCTCATGGCTTCTACCGTACCCACTCTAACATTCATCCAGGCGGAGGCACTTTCCGCCTCGAACTACCCCTGACCGTGCGGCTACAACGTTCCCGCCGGTTCGATGCTGAGCGCCGGAGGAGTGCCGGTCCCTCCTCTTCCTCAAGGTGTGGCGCGTCGGGCGGCCATCACGAACCACTACTACCACGAGCTCACGCCGGAGCAGTGGAGGAATCCCAGTTGGCATCCCGATAACCAGCATACTTGGGATGCCTTCTTCATCAATCGGCGTGAGAGGGCGCTCGCCATGTATGAGGAGGACGGTCTGCCTCCTGGGAACTTTCACGAGGCCGATCGTCGGCTATGGTGGTCCGGTCGGACTCTACAGAGCGTCATGGACTACATCAGGGCCGGCGATATCCCCCGCCTGCGCTACCCTCAGGCCCAGTCCTGGAGTCGTGATCCTCCGAGGGAGTGCAGAGCACCGTCAGACGATAGTGACGACGACGGCGGCGGCGACTACGACGACTACGAGTACATGTACTATAGGCCTAGGCAGGAGTATGACTAGTAGATCGATGCACTTTTGCCATTATGTACTGCCTTGTTTATTTAGATCTATGCTCTCCGTTTAGATTTAGATCCAATCTTGCCATTATGTGTACTGTGTCTTGTTTATCTATCGAAATGCATGTCCCCCTCTTTTTAACGTCTATCGAAATGCCATTAGATGTCTGAATCCAACCAATCAGGAAAAATCACACGGAAAACAGAAAACAGACGAGCTAGAGGGCCAATGTTTCCCGGAATACAACAAATTATTTTATTAAACAGCCAACAGAAAACAAACGCGCTAGCGCGCTACTCCTCGTCCTCGTCGTCGTCGGTGACCTCCTTGTCGTCGGAGGAGGTGCATGATGGTATTTCCGAGATAGGCCCCCACCTCGGATCGTCGGAGGCCCAGACTTCGCCGGCGTGGTCGGCCCGACGGAGCTCTTGCAGCGCCTTCGTCCTCGCCTCCCGAGCGGCATCTAACTCGAGGTGGCGTTCGAGGCGCCGCTCCGTCCGCTCAGCCGCGCGGGTCTGCCATAGCTCCCCGTCGGCGCTCTCCTCACCCGGATTTTTCCGGTAAAACACGCGGACCACGCGGTCGTCCCTGGCGTCGACTAGGCCCTGAAACGCGCGGTTCCTGAGGTGGGGGTTGTCGGCGGAAGTGACGATCTGCGGCGTCGGCGCCCTGGCCTCCGCTTCCCAGAGGGTGTGGCAGTCGTTAAAGTTCATCAACGACCGCGGGCGGCTGAGGCGCCAGGCCGCCGCGTCCCAAGTGCGGGCGGCCTCCGACGCCGTCGCAAAGGAGCCGAGGGGGATGCGGTCGTCCCCGAAGCGGATGGTCGCGGTGAACATTCCGTTCTGCCGCGATCGGACGCCGCGGAAACCGGTAGTGTTGTTCCTCCTCGGAGGCATGGTGGTGGCGCGACGGTGCGTGGAGTGGAGGTGCGGCAGTTTATAACGCGCATTCATGGCCACGCGTTACAACTCCCGCGCCACGCGGAAGGACTCCCGCGCCACGAGGTACAATACACACTACCACCCACACCTCTCTCTCACTCCCCCAAGCTAAAAAAAAGGGGGGATGGGGGCTGTGGCCGCATTTGTAGGGGAAGGGACATTGGTCCCGGTTTGGGGGATGATCCGGGACCAATGCCCATGCGCGTGCCACGTGGCCTGTGGCTAGGGATTCGTCCCGGGTCGTGCCACGAACCGGGACCATTGGCTCCCCACGAACCGGGACAGATGCCCCCAGGTGGTTTCTGCTGCCTCGGGCACACGAACCGGGACCAATGCATGGCACTAGTCCCGGATTTTGGTGCAACCGGGACAGATGCCCCCTGCCCCCTGGACGAAAGGGGTTGTTTCCACTAGTGTCACTTCACCCGATGAAGTCACTCCAGTCTCTCACTGGCTCGTCTCCCCCCACCCCCCCGGCCCTGAGCAAATTGGAAGCCATCTGCTAGCCACGAGAGTTAAGCGACGGGCGCATGTCCTTCCACTGCAACACCAGCTTGTGGAAGCCAGCACAAACGGGGTGAGCCATCGGACACCAGAGTTGGGGATGCGCAAGGAGGCATGGATTTTGTCGATGGAGATGGCGAGGCCACATCTGAGCCTGTCGACCGCCTCAATCTTTCGGACGAAACCACGAGACGAATAAGAAGAGCATTGGCAATTATGAACATCAGTCTTCATCCCATGAGATCTCTGCATCTTCTCTGAAAGTAAGAAGAGCATTGGTAGTCATAAACATCAATATGCGTCCTCTGAGCTTGAGTTACAACGGTAGGTTCATATCAATAGATTCTTCCACACCATTTCTTGTATAGGACATTTTGCTTAAGAACAATTTCCATTTAGGCTGTTGGAATATTTGGCCCATATGAGTGTGCTGAAATATTGGGCCCATATGTGGGTAGCCCAATAGACAAATCCTGAAATCTCAAAATGGCCCATGTGTACAAGTGAATGGTGGGAGTGGGAAGTTTAGTCCCATATTGAAAGTTTGAGGAGCTGCACACCACCTTATAAGGTGGAGTGTTGTAGGTATTGTATGTGAGTGAGAACAAGAGAGCCTCTCGCGCACTCCTCCTCCTCCTCCGCCGCCGCTCGCTCGTCTCGACTTGTTTATTTTGCTGTTTTGGAAAACCGATTTCGTAGTCGTGACCGTCGCGTCACAGCTGAGGCGGTTCGGGTCGCTCCCGTATCGCGTGCTGCAACCGACTCGGACGTGTGGCGTGGGCCTCCCACGTCACACGCGTTAGGGTTTTCCGAACCGCATTATAAAAGACGCGCACAGTGGGCGCTGTACACACACCGAAACCAATCTAGGTTTTGCCACACCTCGTTCCTTGCGCCGCCACCGTAGTCTACTCCATCCCGAGCGCCGGCGTCCACCGGCAAACGGGAGAGCAGGTCTCCGGAACCAATCGCCTTTGTGATCCTGTACGGGAGAGGGCGAATTAGGTTTTTGGGAAGCGCTTCGCGCGACTGCTCGCTGCTTCCACGACGGCTCGTATGCCTAACAAGTCAGGCGGTGCTGCGTACCGTCGCCTCAAGCGTCGTCTACTCCGACCCGTCATCGCCAACGTTGTCATCAACAACGTTACTACAAACGATCGGTACGGAATCTGTGTCCTGATATGTCTGTTTAACATGTCTACTGTTTGCATGTTTAGAGAGATCGTGTTGCTATTATTCATGGTGTCTGCTGCATCTAGTATGTTCGAGTTTCACATGTTAATAGCTGCTGTCATCATGATTTATATTCTGGAATTAATCATGGAAATTATGCCTAATTATTCAACAATCCAAAAACCTAATTGTAGGCAATTTCCTGAACTGACTATGGCCCACTTAAGTGATTCGATGAAACCGGAAAAGTTCAATGGTACCACCTTTAAGAGATGGCAACTGCGAAGCCAACTGTGGCTCCAGTCCATGAAAGTGTGGGACATTATTATGAATGGCCTTCCTGAAGGAGCTTCTGACGAGGTTCAGAATAAGTTCAAGGAAGCCAATAATAATTTCAGGGCTGTATTCTGAGTGTCCTGGAGGGACGTCTGTGCGATGTGTATATGCACATCGAAGACGCTAAGGAGCTCTGGGATGCACTGAATACTAAATTCGGTGCGTCCAATGCTGGTAGTGAGCTGTATATCATGGAGAGCCTTAACGACTACAAGATGGTGAATAACCGTTCTGTAGTCGAACAGGCTCATGAGATACAGTGCATTGCGAAGGAGCTTGATCTGCTCAAGTGTGTGATTCCTGATAAGTTTGTGGCTGGATGCATTATTGCAAAGCTGCCTTCTTCGTGGAGGAGTTTTGCCACATCTCTCAAACATAAGAGACAGGAGATATCGGTTGAAAACCTGATAGGTCTCTTGATGTTGAGGAGAAAGCCCGGGCAAAGGACACAACTGAGAGAGGTGGTGATTTGCAGTCTAGCGCCAATATGGTGCAGAAAAATCATCACGTCAAGAATAACAGCAAGAACAAAGGGAACTATAAGCCCCAGATCAATGGTCCTGTGAACACTACCGCCTTTAAGAATAAGAAGAAGAAGAAGGTGCTGAACAAAGCTGGGCTCGAGTGCTTTACGTGTGGAGCGCTCGGCCACTTTTCTGTTAACTGCCCAGACCGTGCAGACAAGAAAGGGAAGAAAGGCTCCAAGAATGTCAACGTGGTGACCGCTAGCAACACTGATGGGTACGGTAATATACCGATGGTACTTTCAGTTTTTCAATCTCCATGTTGGTGGATTGATACGGGTGCTAATGTTCACGTGTGTGCTGACATCTCTATGTTCACTTCTTATCAGGTCGCACGGGATTCGTCCGTCCTAATGGGGAATGGGTCACATGCTTCTGTTCGTGGTGTTGGCACGGTAGATCTGAAGTTTACTTCGGGAAAGATCGTGCAGCTAAGGAACGTGCAGCTAAGGAACATGCAGCATGTCCCTTCTATGAATAAGAATCTCGTCTGCGGCTCCCTTCTTTGCAGAGATGGGTTTAAAGTAGTGTTTGAGTCCAATAAAGTAGTTGTGTCGAGATTTGGACAATTTATTGGTAAAGGCTATGAGTGCGGAGACTTGTTCCGCTTTTCTCTTTCTGATTTTTGCAATAAGTCAGTAAACCATATTTGTGGCAATGTTGATTCAGATGCTAGTGTATGGCACTCTCGTTTATGTCATGTTAATTTTGGTTTACTGTCGCGGCTATCCAGTTTAAGTTTAATTCCGAATTTCACCATTGCCAAAGGTTCTAAGTTCCATAGTTGTGTGCAATCTAAGCAACCTCGAAAGCCTCACACGGCAGCTGAGGAGAGACACTTGGCACCTCTAGAACTCATACATTCTGATCTATGCGAGATGAATGGTGTGTTGACAAAACGTGGAAAGAGATATTTTATGACACTCATTGATGATGCTACTAGATTCTGCTATGTTTATTTGTTGCAAACTAAAGATGAGGCTTTAGACTACTTTAAAATCTATAAGGCCGAAGTTGAAAATCAATTAGAGAGAAAGATCAAGCGTTTTAGGTCGGATCGTGGTGGAGAGTATTTCTCTAAAATATTTGATGAATTCTGTGAGGAACACGGTATTATTCACGAGAGGACGCCTCCCTATTCGCCACAATCAAACGGAATTGCTGAGAGGAAAAACCACACGCTGACCGACTTGGTGAACGCCATGTTGGACACTGCTGGTTTATCTAAGGCATGGTGGGGGGAGGCTCTGTTGACTTCGTGTCATGTCCTGAATAAAGTTCCTAACAAGAATAAAGAGAAAACCCCTTATGAGGAGTGGGTTGGGAGAAAACCATCACTTTCCTATTTGCGTACTTGGGGATGCTTGGCAAAAGTCAACGTTCCAATTCCAAAGAAACGCAAACTCGGACCGAAAACAGTGGATTGTATCTTTCTAGGTTATGCTCAGCGTAGCATTGGTTATAGATTTCTAGTGGTTAAATCCGAGGTGCCTGATATGCATGTTGATACTATTATGGAATCTCGCGATGCAACATTTTTTGAGAATATGTTTCCTATGAAAGATTTGCATAGCTTTGCTAAATTTTCTTCTGAATTAATTCCGGAATCTAGTACATCTAGTGATCATACTGAACAACCACATGATGAGAACGTCCTTGAGAAGGATGACAATGAAGCTCCTAAACGGAGTAAGAGACAGAGGATTGAAAAATCCTTTGGTGATGATTTCGTTGTGTACCTTGTGGACAATACTCCTACGTCTATTGCAGAGGCATTTGCATCTCCAGATGCAGATGACTGGAAAGAAGCTGTCCATAACGAGATGGACTCCATTCTTTCTAATGGGACATGGGAGTTATCTGAACGACCTTATGGTTGTAAGCCAGTGGGCTGTAAGTGGGTGTTCAAGAAGAAGCTAAGGCCTGATGGTACTATTGAGAAGTACAAGGCACGGCTTGTAGCCAAGGGCTACACTCAGCGAGAAGGCGAAGATTATTTTGACACCTATTCACCTGTTGCTAGACTGACCACCATTCGTGTACTACTTTCCCTGGCTGCCTCTTATGGTCTTATCGTTCATCAAATCGACGTAAAGACAACTTTCCTTAACGGAGAGTTGGAAGAGGAAATTTATATGGATCAGCCTGATGGGTTTGTGGTAAAAGGTGAAGAGAGAAAGGTGTGCAAATTGTTAAAATCTTTGTATGGACTGAAACAAGCACCTAAGCAATGGCATGAGAAGTTCGACAGAACTTTAACTTCTGCGGGCTTTGTCATTAATGAGGCTGACAGATGTGTATACTACCGCCACGGTGGGGGCGATAGTGTTATATTATGCTTGTATGTTGACGACATACTGATTTTCGGTACAAGCATAATTGTGATCAATGAGGTCAAGTCTTTTCTATCAAAGTGTTTTGATATGAAAGATCTGGCAGAAGCTGATGTAATTCTGAACATCAAGCTTATCAAGGATGAGAGTGGGATTACGTTGACGCAATCACACTATGTTGAGAAGATCTTGAGCCGTTTCGGCTTTATTGATAGCAAGTCTTCTCCAACACCTTATGATCCTAGTGTGACGCTTCGAAAGAACAAGAGGATTACGAAAGATCAATTGAGATACTCTCAGATAATCGGTTCACTAATGTACCTTGCGAGCGCGACGAGGCCTGACATCTCTTTTGCTGTGAGCAAATTGAGCAGGTTCATGTCAAACCCGGGTAATGATCATTGGCATGCACTTGAAAGGGTCATGCGCTATCTGAATGGTACTATGAGCTATGGGATTCATTATTCAGGGCACCCTGTTGTGCTTGAGGGATATAGTGACTCCAATTGGATCTCAGATGTAGATGAGCTCTACGCCACAAGTGGATATGCATTTCTTCTTGGAGGTGGCGCGGTGTCATGGAGGTCTTGTAAACAGACCATATTGACGAGGTCAACCATGGAAGCAGAACTTACTGCTTTAGATACAGCCACTGTTGAGGCAGAATGGCTGCGTGAGCTCTTGATGGATTTGCCGATGGTTGAGAAACCATTACCGGCTATCCTCATGAACTGTGACAATCAAACGGTGATTGCCAAGGTGACCAGTTCTAAGGATAATGCGAAGTCATCAAGACACGTCAAAAGACGTTTGAAGTCTGTCAGGAAATTGAGGAACTCCGGAGTAATTACTGTTACGTATATTCAAACAGACAAAAACCTGGCAGATCCCTTTACGAAGGACTATCACGTAATGTGATAGATAATGCATCGAGGGAGATGGGTATGAGACCCGTGAGCGTTACACCATAGTGGCAACCCAACCTATGTGATCGGAGATCCCGTGAATTAGGACCTAGGAAGAACAAGCTAGTGGTTTGACTCAGGAGAGTATTTGATAAATGAAAGTAAAGTATAGGCACCTAGAGGGGGGGGTGAATAGGTGCTACGACCAATTTTAATTTTTCTTAAGATTTAGGCTTGACAAGAAGGTAAATTCTCTAGATTATGCAACTAGGGGTGAATTTACTTATATGACAAGGCAAGTAATTAAGGCAACTAGAACAACACTTAATACAACTAGTACAACAATAAATGTAACAAGTACTAGTAAGTAAATAGGGAGGAACGAGATAACCGATGGAAGCACACGGAGACACGATGTATTCCCGAGTTCCTCCTTGTTAAGGGAGTACGTCTCGTTGGAGGGGTGTGAGCTCGCCACGAAGGCCTACTCAACGCCACGAAGGCCTCACCCTATTCTCCGATGAACTCCGCCACAAAGGCCTAGTTCACCTTCCACTATAGAACCCCTTTGAGGCGGGGATCGAATCCTTTACAAACACGTTTGGGGCACACACCCACAACTTAATTGGGGGCTCCCAACACTCACAAATCACCAAGAGTAGCAAGAAGCCTAGGTTCTCCACATGAGGAAACCCTAGGCCAAGAATCCTCAAGCAAAGGAGAGGGGAAATGAAATCCGGTTGGTGAAGACGTAGATCGGGGCCTTCTCCTTCAATCCTCCAAAGATCTAGGCTTTTGGGTGGAGGGATTGGGAGATCTAGCAAGGTGGTTGAGCTCCAACAATGGTGTCTTTAAGTCTGGTCGAGCTAGCTGGAGGTAGGTAGAGGGGAGGGGGTATTTATACCCCCCATAAATGCAAAGAGCCGTTGGAGCAATCCTGGCGAAAATCACACCGGAGACTCCGGTGTAAAGACCGGAGACTCCGGTCTGGGCCGGAGACTCCGGCCTGGAGAAAATTCCAGAGAACAGAGAATTTGACAACAGCTCCTTTTTGTACCTCAGCACCACTAATGATAATACGTTGAAGTAAACCCCTGAAATACATCAACACCTATTAGATTACATGTGTTGTTAACAAACACCAAAACAAGATGATTTAAGCGCGTTTGCACTTTCAATCTCCCCCTTTTTGGTGTTTGATGACAACACACATAAATTGGCAATTAAATCATAGCTAGGCTAAGTTTGTAAAAGATAGAGCACTCACAAAGTGAGCTCCCCCTATTTTTCACAAACAAAGCCCCACTTGAACCATCATTAGTGAACAATTACAAGTAGTAGAGACAAGGATAAAGCATACTGAATAATGATAAATATAAGATAGCTTCACCACAAGGTCTCTCACAAATAACAACCATAGTTCACTAAACACGTAAATCGAAATCAACTAAGATAGTGGGAACACAAGCCATAAGAGGCAAATCAAGTTCAACGACTTGTGTTCCGAAGCAAATAAAGCAAAGTGGAGAAGCCAAGCCAAAGCTACTTCTCCCCCTTTGGCATCGAGACACCAAAAAGGGGCGAAGAGAACAACGTGGTCCAAAAAGCTCAGTCCTCATCCTCGTAGTCCTCATCATCATCCTCCCCTGGTTCTGTGTCACCATCATCATCATCAGCTCCACTCCCATCATCATCATCATCATCACCGGAGGCAAAGTCACCAAGGTCCTCATCCTTTGGATCATCCTCAGGCTGATCATCAACAAAGTCTTCCTCAATCTCCGGGGTCCTAGCATGGTGAGTCGAGGTAGAAGGAGCCGAGGTGACATCCTCAAAGTCACCCCATGGAAACTGATCAATGTTCCACCCCTCATAGGACATAGTCACAGAAGCGGTGGGAGGGGTGGGTGGAGTAGTGGGAGGAGTACCCATAGGAGGTGTAGCACCAAGGCCCGCATGGTCATGCAGCTTGGTGATCATCTTCTTCAGCTCGCGTCTCTCCTTATAAGCAGCATGGTTCTCCTTGTGCACAGCCACAGTCATGCATAGAATGTTACGCTGGAACCACGTGAGCTTCTTCATCTCATCCTGAGTCTCCTCCCTGCTAGAGCGGCGAGAGGGAGGATCGGCATTCTTCCTCCTGGAGCCCGAAGGTGCCTCAACATCCCCCATGGGAGTGTCATCATCACGAGAGCGTTCGGTCAGAATCTAGAGAGAGCCAACAGGGTGCACAGTATCGTGGGCTAAGCCAGGCAGCTGGTCAAGAATGAGCCTCATCACATATGGAGCATAGACAGTCACCTTCTTGATCTCAATCATAGCACAGTAAATCTCCTCCTTAATAAAGTGCATCACATCAATCTCAAAACCCTCTCCATCAGGGCCAGCAAGGTGACACTGGAAGGCCTGATAAAGGAGGTTCACTAGGCCACCACGAATAGCATCAACATTCCCAACCTTGGGAGCAATGTTGCAGCGAAAGAGACGAAGGCAAATGTTGTAGACCCTCTTCAGATTCTTGGCAGTGCCGCAGCTGGAGAGCTTGTCATACATAGGAGCCATGCGCTTCTTATCATAAGCAACTCCATGAACGTGCATACGCTCACCATTCCCTTCTCCCCAAGGGTAACCAAGAAGCTCAGCAAATCGTTCCATGGACGACTCGCACTCCACTGTCCCAGACATCTACTTCATAGTGACCTTCTCATCTTCAGCAAGAGTGACAGTGGCAAAGAACTGCTGAATAATAGGAGGGTTGTAGTTCTGCTGAATGCCCACAAGATGCTCGAGACCCAGCTTCCTAGTGATCCAGACTGCCTCCTCAAAGTACTCAGATCTGCCAAGTGCCTCTAAGTCAAGGACTTTCTGTGGACACACGGGCTGCCTGAACTGAGTATAGATCTCCTCCATGATCAACTCGGACTCCCTCCTCCAATAGTGGGCTGTATGAGCAGTGCGGGGCATCTCGAAGAAAGGACGACCCCTCATAAGCCTGTACTCCTTCTTGCTCAAGGATGCCACTGAGGATAAAGAATCATATCTTGCCTTCTTTGCAATTTCAGCATTCATTCTGTGCTCGTGCTTGTTTTTCTGACGCCTCTCACTCTCAAAGGCACCCCTCTGACCATAAAGACCGGTGGCTTCATCAACAACCATATAGTTGCGGGAGTGAGGGCGAGAACTACGCTTGACCACGGCCTTCTGCTTTGTTCCTGAAAGCCAACACAAACAGAACAAACAACAGAGAAAAAAAATGAGCATACATGTCCAACGAGGTGCAGAAACACTATAGATGCACCAGACGACGCAGCTGAAAGAACCACACCGGAGTCTCCGGTCCGAGACACCGGAGTCTCCGGTCTGAGACACCGGAGTCTCCGGTCTGATAAACAGCAAAGTGCAGGGTTCTTAACAGGAGGTACTACTGGTGAATCTAAGCATGTTCTTTACACAAAAACTAGCCAGAGGAAGTTCTACCAACAGTAAGTGCAACATCCCCAAAGAAATCACCTAGTTTTTCAGATCTAGATGCAAAAACGAGAGAAAAACGTGGGGAGATGATGTACCCTTGCTTCCTTGGCCTGCCATTGTCCCTCCCACGGATGGGAGAGGCAAGGGGGAGGTTGGGGGCGGAGGAAATCGCCCGGGACGGCTCCTGGCGGTGGCGGCGGCGCAGCAGTGCTTTGGGGGGGCGTGGGGGGAAGTGGGGAATGAAACCCTAACTTCCCTCAGCCCCCAGTTTAAATAGCACTCGCAGCACACCGGAGTCTCCGGTGTTAACACCGGAGTCTCCGGCCTGACCGGAGTCTCCGGTATGGTACACCGGAGTCTCCGGTCTTTCGCCAGAAACACTATCCAAAAGAACATGTAATGCTCAAAAACAACAAACATGAGTTTTTGGCACGAAAAACAGAAGCAACACAAGGAGGAAAAATGTACTAAAAAACAACGAGAAGGAAACGAAGAACATCAAATGGTGAGTACATCCCTTAACAAAAAAAATGCCAAAAGCTCGCAAATAAGAACCAATTCTTTACGGAAGAGGTTGGTGACCTAGGCCACCATGTAAGAGTTTATGGTATGCAACCGCGAAGATATATCTTGGGGGCATTGCCATTACTCAACATTGAAGCTCACAATTCAACATTAGAAAAAGAGAGATTACAATGAATTTTTGCTTTGGGCATAATGGGGGGAGGGAGAACCCAATGTGTTAGGATAACACTCCCCCTATGTCCATGCCTACACCTAGACTCAAAAACGTTTCATCTATAGGGGTGTGTGCAAGATAGTCAAGTCAAGCTCCTTGAATCAATCACATTTAGCTCATTCCTCAAGAACAAGAATCTTGCATCATCAAGTGGCTTCGTGAAAATATCCGCAAGATTGTCCTTGGTGGGCACATAACTTAGTGCAATGTCTCCTCTTGCCACGTGATCACGGATGAAGTGGTGGCGAATTTCAATGTGCTTCGTCCTTGTGTGTTGCACCGGGTTGTAAGCAATCTTGATGGCACTTTCATTGTCACATAAAAGAGGCACTTTGTCCAAATGGACACCATATTCCTTAAGAGTTTGCCTCATCCATAACAATTGGGTGCATGCACTAGCGGCGGCAACATACTCGGCTTCGGCGGTGGAGAGTGAAATGCAATTTTGTTTCTTCGAGGACCAACTTACAAGGGACCTACCAAGAAATTGGCAAGCCCCGGAAGTTGACTTCCTATCATATTGATCACCCGCCCAATCGGAATCCGTATAACCATTGAGAGAGAATTGTGCCCCCTTTGGGTACCACAAACCAAATCTTGGGGTATGAACCAAATAACGAAAGATCCTATGAACCGCCACTAAGTGGCAATCCTTAGGAGCCGCTTGATACCTTGCACACACACCTACACTCAAAATGATATCAGGTCTAGATGCACAAAGATAGAGCAAAGAACCAATCATAGAACGATAAAGTTTTTGATCCACATCTTTACTCCCTTTTGGATTGCGTGATAGATGACACTTGACTTGCATAGGAGTGGTTTTGATCTTTGCCTCTTGGAAGTTAAACCTCTTGAGCATGTCTTGAGTATACTTGGCTTGAGAAATGAAGGTACCACGGGCCAATTGCTTGATCTCAAAGCCAAGGAAGAATTTAATCTCACCCATCATAGACATCTCGAACCTGTCAGTCATAAGCTTAGAGAACTCATTATTGAAAGCTTGGTTAGTTGAGCCAAAGATGATATCGTCCACATAGAGTTGGCATATGAAAAGCTCTCCCTTTACTCTCTTGGTGAAGAGAGTGGGGTCAATCTTCCCAACTTCGAAACCACGATCATCTAACAACTCCCTAAGGTGCTCATACCAAGCACGAGGTGCTTGTTTGAGACCATAGAGAGCCTTGTTAAGTTTGTAAACGTGGTTAGGAAAGTTGAGATTCTCGAACCCCGGAGGTTGCTTAACATATACCTCCTCTTTTAGTGGACCATTCAAGAAAGCACTTTTCACATCCATTTGTTGCAACTTGAAATTATGTGAGGATGCATAAGCAAGGAGGATACGGATGGACTCAAGGCGAGCCACGGGCGCATAAGTTTCATCAAAGTCAATGCCTTCAACTTGGGTGTAACCTTGAGCGACCAATCTTGCCTTGTTCCTAATGACAATGCCATTCTCATCTTGCTTGTTCTTGAATATCCACTTGGTGCCAATAACATTGTGGCAATCCTTGGGTTTCTCAACCAATCTCCAAACCTTGTTGCGCTCAAAGTTATTGAGCTCATCATGCATAGCTTCAACCCAATCGGAGTCCTCAAGAGCTTCATACACTTTCTTAGGCTCCACCATAGAGATATGAGCTTGATGCTCACAAAAATGAGCCAATTGTCTTCTAGTGGATCTTCTAGCTTGAACATCCTCCAAGACCTTGTCATCTTGGGCATCAATTTGCTTCAAAGCTCTTCTTATCCTTTTGATGCGACGGGCTTCGATCTCCTCATTATTGCGAGGAGGAATCACTTGATCATCTTGACCATTTGGGTCCCCGTCTTGACCACCATGGCCTTGATCATCAACATCGTCATCAACAATATCTTCAATACTAGCTTCAACTTGAGAAGAGGAAGAAGAGGATGATTGATCTTGGCCTTGATCTTGACTCGCATTAGTGAGAGGAGTGGGTACGACTTGCGGAGTCACTTGATCAATGAGAGGAGGGTCTTGAATATGTTCTCGGTTAGGTGTAGTGGTTGGCTCCTTGGCTTGATCTTCAAATGTAGAGGAGGGCTCCACTTGGGTAGAGCATAGTCCTTCTCGAGTCGCCATAAGGTGTCCCTCGATGGGGCGGAAGAATCCCACACCCATCCTTCCTATGGCTTCTTGAGGCATTTCAACATCTACATTTGAAACATGAAATTGCGCCACTTGGGAGCCGTCATTTTCCTCGAAAACCACACTACAAGATTCTATGACAATCCGTGAGGCTTTGTCATAGACTCTATAAGTGTGGGATTCGGCACCGTAACCAACAAAAATACCCTCAATAGTTTTGGATTGAAATTTCGACAACCTAATACCCTTGATCAAATAAAAGCACTTACAACCGAATACACGGAAGTACGATACGTTGGGCTTGTTGCCGGTGAGGATCTCATATGGGGTCTTGCACAAGCCTTTGCGGATGTAGAGGCGGTTGGAGGAGTGGCATGCGGTGGATATGGCCTCGGCCCATAAATATTGGGGAGAAGAGTACTCCGCCAACATGGTCCTTGCCATATCCAAGAGAGTGCGATTCTTCCTTTCGGCAACACCATTTTGTTGAGGAGTGTAAGTGGCGGAGTATTGGTGGCGAATGCCTTCTTCACTAAGAAATTCATTCAATGTATAGTTCTTGAACTCCGAACCATTATCACTCCTAATAGCCATGATTTGCACATTGTGTTGACGTTGCACTTCGTTGGAGAAGTCGATGATGGTTTGTTGGGTCTCACTCTTGCACTTGAAGAAATAAACCCAAGTGTATCTTGAGTAATCATCGACAATCACCAAGCAATACTTCTTGCCGCCAAGACTTGCCTCGGGCACGGCACCAAAGAGATCAACATGGAGAAGCTCCAAGATCGTCTTTGATGAAATAATAGTCTTGGCCTTGTGCACAATGTCATGCATCTTCCCTTCAACACACGACCTACAAACACGATCCTTTGCAAAGGAAACATTTTCTTTTAGTCCAACAATAAGGCCACTTTTGTGAAGACTTTGCAAAGATCTCATGTTGACATGGGATAGGCGGCGATGCCACAACCATCCCAAGTCCGCCTTCCCGAAAAGACACATTGCTTGAGTGTTGGTTGACTTCGAAAAGTCCACCACATACAACTCATTTTCAACATGTCCCACGTGAACGACATCAAGAGTCTTGCTTCTCAAAAGGACCACAATATCACCATCAAAGAAGAAGGAAAGACCCATCTTACTAAGAGAGCGGACGGAAAGTAAATTGTAACCAAGGGATTCGACAAGCATGACGTTCACGATAGTGATATCGGGAGCCACCACAACCTTGCCAAATCCGGATACCTTAGACTTGGACGAGTCCCCATAGGTGACGGTTGCTTGGATGTCATTTGGTTGCAACTCCGTCACAAGTTCTTTGCTTCCGGTCATATGATTAGTGCATCCACTATCAAGAATCCATTTAGTCCCACCGGAAGCATAGTCCTGCAAGAGATCATTGACTAGAGTTAGGACCCAAGTTGGGTCCCTTTATGTTAGTAACAAGGGTCTTTGGAACCCATATAGTGTAGTCAATAAACCCCTCAATTGGACCAACATATTTAGCTTGCACAACACCATAATAATCAACATATAAGAAATGGTGTGGGTTGTTAGTTCCCGCGGAGGTGCTACGAGTAGTGTTGTCCCTCATGACATTACTACTTGAGGCACCATTGCTCGCTTGTGCGGGTGTGCTACGAGTAGGATTGTCCCTAATGACAATACCACCCGAAGCACCATGCTTGTTCTTCTTCTTGTTCTTCTTCTTCTTGTTCTTTTTCTTGGCTACATAGCCAAGACCTTGCTTGCCCACTTGTTGCCTTGGAGCACTCAATTGTGATCTAGAAATGACCACATTAGAGCTTGGGGCAACCACTTGTGGGGTGGCAAGCACCACCTTTTCAACTTGAGTGCTTTTGCCTTTGAGCCTTGCTAGCTCATCCTTCAACCTAGCATTTTCTTCAATAATATTTGCATGATCACAAGAAGAAGTAGAAGTGCTAGGATGGTTAGATTGAGTAAGTTGAGTTTGAAGTTGTTCATGCAACTCTTTGAGGGATTAATGTTGGCTTTCCAAAGCTTTGTGAGCAATGGTTAGCTTTTCAAACTCCTCGGTTAGTTTATCATGACCAACCCCAAACTCTACTTTATCCTTTTTAGCCTTTTTATATTTAGCAATAGCAAGATCACGTTCCTTAATGATTTTAGAGACAAGTTCGTTATGTGTAGTTTCAATAGTTTCAAGTTCATCCTCTAGAGAAACTCCACCATCATGCTCTTCTTCAAGAGTCATTGAGAGGGATGCAATTTCATCCGCATCCCTTCTCTCAATCTCACCTTTCTTCTCAAGGGCCTCTTGGGCCTCTCCCAATTGCCTGATGAGATGCTCAAAGTACTTCTTGGTCTCCCCTTGCATGTTAGACATAAATCGGTCCAAAGAGGCCATTTCCTCTTCTTCTCTAAGACTGGCAATATGTTCTAGTTCACTAGGGGTTTTAGAGTTAGGAGAAGATGATACCTCCGTGGCCTTAGCCATGAAGCACTTGGCATTGCGTTGAGGAAGATTTTCATTGGGGGACTCAAAGAGAGATGACGAAGATGGAGTGGAAGCAATAGCTAGAGCGGCCACTTCACTTGTGGTTTCTTCTTCTTCATCACTCCCGGAATCATACTCCTCTTGAGTCAAGAGCACAAACTTGGTGGGGGTCTTCTTGTTGAAAGGTTTCTTCTTGAAGTGAGGTTTCTTGTATTCAACCTTGGACTTGTCCTTGCGGATGAGCTTCCCGCTATGGTTCTCTCTATTCTCATAGGGGCACTCCGCAATGAAATGGTACTTGTCTTGGCAATTGAAGCAAGATCTCACTTTTTGAGCCCCATCATTACCATAACGAGACTTGGTCTTCTCCTCAACAAATTTCTTGCCTTTTGGGGGATTGTTCCAAAACTTTTGCACGGTGAGAGCTATTAGATCCTTTAGAACGGGATCATATTCTTGTTCCTTCAATGGAGGCAATGCTTCTTCACCATCTTCATCATTCTCAACTTCTCTTGCCAACACCTTGGCCTTCAAGGCAACGGAAGCTCCTTGATGCATCCCAATGGCCCTAGCACGGTTGTCAAGAGCATTCTTGGTTTGCACTTTGTAGGAGCTCAATTCTTGCATGACTTGGGTAGAGGTCATGGTGGAGAAATCATGTCTCCCTTGAATGCTCTTCATATCCGTGCCCTCAAAAGGCATCACGGCAATTATGAACTTCCTCTTGATCCAAGCATCATCAATATGTGTTGCACCCGCATTAGAGAAAGCGGTGGCAAGATATTTGAGTCTTCGATACATGTCAACATGATCTTCTCCATCACGCATGAAAAATCCTTCGGCCTCATTGGTCAAGGTGTCATAGCGATTTCTTTGCATGCTCTCATTCCCAACAAACATGATGACAAGTGCATCCCATGTTTCTTTGGCGGTGGAGAAGTGTTGAAGATGCGGCATGTGATTGGGGCCCACGGCTTGATGAAGGATGGATAAAGCGGTGTAATTGAGTTGGCAATCTACAACCTCTCTTCTTGTGAGATTCTTGGGATCATATGGCTTGTATCCATCACGAGTGATTCTCCAGATCTATACAAGAAGAGTTCAAGTGAGTCTCCATGTAGTATTGCCATTCACGAAAAGAATATGCATCAATTTTAGGTGGATCTCCCCTAGGAATAATATGAGGAAAAGGGATGGGAGGATCGGGAGAATATAGGCCTTCAACGGCATGATATCCTTCCTTTCCACTCGCACCCTTCTTAGCGGATTGTTCGGCGGAAGCAGTTTTAAGTGGTTCACCATCAACCCCTTCCTTGGCACCCTCCGTTTCCGGAGGGGATGAGTCGACCACCTCTGGTTCCTTGGCTTTGAGGAGAGTTGTCATGAGTAGACGCAACTCCTCAAATTTAGTGTCTATGGATGAGGTCAATGATTCTCTCAAAGCATTGAGATCATTCATGGACACATTTCCTTCGGACGGAGCGTCATCCTCATCACCCATACTTAAACTCTTAGGCGGTTAAGCCCGATAGAAGAGCCGAGGCTCTGATACCAATTGAAAGTAAAGTATAGGCACCTAGAGGGGGGGGTGAATAGGTGCTACGACCAATTTTAATTTTTCTTAAGATTTAGGCTTGACAAGAAGGTAAATTCTCTAGATTATGCAACTAGGGGTGAATTTACTTATATGACAAGGCAAGTAATTAAGGCAACTAGAACAACACTTAATACAACTAGTACAACAATAAATGTAACAAGTACTAGTAAGTAAATAGGGAGGAACGAGATAACCGATGGAAGCACACGGAGACACGATGTATTCCCGAGTTCCTCCTTGTTAAGGGAGTACGTCTCGTTGGAGGGGTGTGAGCTCGCCACGAAGGCCTACTCAACGCCACGAAGGCCTCACCCTATTCTCCGATGAACTCCGCCACAAAGGCCTAGTTCACCTTCCACTATAGAACCCCTTTGAGGCGGGGATCGAATCCTTTACAAACACGTTTGGGGCACACACCCACAACTTAATTGGGGGCTCCCAACACTCACAAATCACCAAGAGTAGCAAGAAGCCTAGGTTCTCCACATGAGGAAACCCTAGGCCAAGAATCCTCAAGCAAAGGAGAGGGGAAATGAAATCCGGTTGGTGAAGACGTAGATCGGGGCCTTCTCCTTCAATCCTCCAAAGATCTAGGCTTTTGGGTGGAGGGATTGGGAGATCTAGCAAGGTGGTTGAGCTCCAACAATGGTGTCTTTAAGTCTGGTCGAGCTAGCTGGAGGTAGGTGGAGGGGAGGGGGTATTTATACCCCCCATAAATGCAAAGAGCCGTTGGAGCAATCCTGGCGAAAATCACACCGGATACTCCGGTGTAAAGACCGGAGACTCCGGTCTGGGCCGGAGACTCCGGCCTGGAGAAAATTCCAGAGAACAGAGAATTTGACAACAGCTCCTTTTTGTACCTCAGCACCACTAATGATAATACGTTGAAGTAAACCCCTGAAATACATCAACACCTATTAGATTACATGTGTTGTTAACAAACACCAAAACAAGATGATTTAAGCGCGTTTGCACTTTCAATAAACCCTCTCTAAGTGATGATGCATAACTCTCAAAGAGCTGTAAGGCAGGTTGGCAACATGCCTTAATGTGTTTATGTTGGCTATTTATAGCAAAGATGTTGTCCTACAGAGCATTCTTGAAAGAACAAACCTATGTGAGTCCGACTGTAAACGTTGCAGTCTATGAGATTTGGGTGATCTCTAGTAAACTCATGAAGAGACCACGGAGTATGACGCATATGCTCCACCCGCGGGGTAGCCTACTGGCAGCCAAGTACTAGTTATGACTTTGAGTAAAGTCTATTGGCACAAAACTTGCAATTCAAGGCATAGTCCATTGTTCAAGTTGCTGATAGATGTAGCTTAAGGCTCTAGGCGGAAGTTCAACTTAACAGTCTCTGCTGAAACACTGGTATATAAACAAGTAGCGAGTATTGGCAAATCTTCAAATGGACATTTGAGATCTGGTGGGGGATTGTTGGAATATTTGGCCCATATGAGTGTGCTAAAATATAGGGCCCATATGTGGGTATCCCAATAGACAAATCCTGAAATCTCAAAATGGCCCATGTGTACAAGTGAGTGGTGGGAGTGGGAAGTTTAGTCCCATATTGGAAGTTTGAGGAGCTGCACACCACCTTATAAGGTGGAGTGTTGTAGGTATTGTATGTGAGTGAGAACAAGAGAGCCTCTCGCGCACTCCTCCTCCTCCTCTGCCGCCGCTCGCTCGTCTCGACACGCCGCGATCGCGTTTCATGAATCGAGTCTCGAGCCGAGACAATACTTATGTTTATTTTTTGTTTTGGAAAACCGATTTCGTAGTCGTGATGGACGCGTCACAACTGAGACGGTTCCGGTCGCTCCCGTATCGCGTGCTGCAACCGACTCGGACGTGTGGCGTGGGCCTCCCACGTCACACGCGTTAGGGTTTTCCGAACCACATTATAAAAGACGCGCACCGTGGGCGCTGTACACACACCGAAACCAATCTAGGTTTTGCCACACCTCGTTCCTTGCGCCGCCACCGTAGTCTACTCCATCCCGAGCGCCGGCGTCCACGGGCAAACGGGAGAGCAGGTCTCCGGAACCAATCGCCTTTGTGATCCTGTACGGGAGAGGGCGAATTAGGTTTTTGGGAAGCGCTTCGCGCGACTGCTCGCTGCTTCCACGACGGCTCGTCTGCCTAACAAGTCAGGCGGTGCTGCGTACCGTCGCCTCAAGCGTCGTCTACTCCGACCCGTCATCGCCAACGTTGTCATCAACAACGTTACTACAAACGATCGGTACAGAATCTGTGTCCTGATCTGTCTGTTTAACATGTCTACTGTTTGCATGTTTAGAGAGATCGTGTTGCTATTATTCATGTTGTCTGCTGCATCTAGTATGTTCGAGTTTCACATGTTAATAGCTGCTGTCATCATGATTTATATTCTGAAATTAATCGTGGAAATTATGCCTAATTATTCAACATAGGCAACTACATTCTTCTTTTAAAAATCTGCAAACAAACATACGAGGCCTTAAAAATAGAATGGAAACAATACAGTAAAAATGAAATACCCTCAAGGTTTTCAAACCAATACAATAAAAATATTGTGTGCAAATGAGAATTTAAAAAATGACAATATCATCGAGGTTTCTAGTGTTACTCTAGAAAGTTGGATTACTTCTAAAAACATGTATGGTATATGTGAGACTTTGAAAATTAGAACCAAATTCGAGTGCTTGATAAACACAAATATCGAAACTACCGTTACCCTAGCAGAGCTCAGACTGAGGACTCAAGGCCATCCGCACCAAGATAAACACAGATCCTTGAAAAAGGAACAAATAGAAAATTCTGTTCATAGCAGTCAGGCAAGGTGCCATGATACCACTTTCATCGGAACACAAGTGCTGAGTTAGTTGTACACCTGCATTTGTAGCATGGACACTTGTAGCATAGACAGTAGGTCAGGCTTAGAAAAAGCCGCACCTAGCAAGTTTCCTATATGGATCCCCTCAAATTTAGAACAGGGAAGAGCGAACTCATATGACCCCTGTAAAAACCAAATTGCATGAAACACACGCTGCTCATAGAAAGAACTTGATCCGACATACATAAAACCCTAGATGACTAACAATAAAAATAAATCTACCCAAATTTATGGCTAACACCACTGAAACGGGTGCATAATTCTCGGTTTCAAGTTTTACCAACCGTATGTA
This sequence comes from Alopecurus myosuroides, assembly GCA_028641055.1. Taxonomy (NCBI): domain Eukaryota; kingdom Viridiplantae; phylum Streptophyta; class Magnoliopsida; order Poales; family Poaceae; genus Alopecurus; species Alopecurus myosuroides. Next base: position 309,939,526 of record CM054062.1, on the reverse strand, counting down.
AACAATCATCGACATATATTTGGTGTGCCTCTCAAACTTATACATTGGTCGAAAATTAACTAATATGGAGGACATTAATGACTCTCTTCCTATATGTGCACACAACCAATTAACCAGTTCTACTGAAAATCAGAGCACATGATTAAGTGTAGTGTTTAACACAATTTAGAATAGTTGAGTAAACAGCCATATCTTTGGATACATGGAACATCAGACTAAACAATTCAGGATTTTTTTTGCAGACTTGAGATAAAAAAAAGGGAATCTATTAGCTATGCAAGGCAATCAATATCTCATTCTACAAAGAACTAATGTCGTTAGTACGAACATAACAATTAGCTACAGCTTAGGAGATACATACCAAAAACTGGAGGGCGTCCTAGAGCAATTGAAGTTGAGGCATGAGGTTGTGCACGCTTTTTTCTTACAGGAAAATGAGGTGGTTGTAGATTATTGCAACAAGACGTTCAAGTTACCATGGTGAAACCTATTTGGACTGGAAACAGCATAAGGCTCCTCCCATTGAACCTGTCAGAGGTGGCCATATGATTGATATCTTAAAAAAATAGACAAGAAGGCGACAATACAACTGTAACTCTGTAGTGGTATATGTTTAAAAAACAGTGTCAGGTGCAAATGAAAAACCCAATTAATCCAGAAATCTTGAGCACCTTCCGTGATCTCTAGCCAGAATCTTCCCATGGAGATGTTGGCATGCTCTCCATAGTCCGTACCGATAATTGTCCCACTGAACCTGCAACCCATGAACAAAACATGTATCACATGTGCCCTCCCAAAGTCCCAATCAAGTTAATGACGTGTATGGAAAATAAATATGTAATTACCTTCCTTCGGGAGCTTGATCACACTCAAATTTCATCTTATTTCTCATTTCAACAGATCTTGTTATTCTTAGCTTCAAGGCACTTGTTAACATTGAAACTCAAAGCTACTTGTTCTGAAAACCTAATTACACGAGTAATGTAAATTTTTATGCATATTTTGTAATGATGTATATTACATACTAACAAGGAAACCATGTGTTTCCGCGAATAAGAAAATCAGGCTACTTGCAAGTACTTTATTGAATTGAGATGTTGTTCTGTACATTCATAAAATACATGGTTGTCTTGAAAAAAAAATTAACTGGTTGGTGAACAATCCTATCACAGACGTTAATCACAAACAATTTCAATATCCTGGAGTCGTCAAGCTTCATCATATTCTATATTCTCCGAATATGCAACACTCTTGTGTACTCTACCACATAACATAACATCAAAAGAGAGTAAAAAATAACCTTGTTCTTCTTATTCTCCGCAATATTCTTCTCCGTTATCTCATCTTTTCCTGATATAAATTCATAGAATGATCCCATCAATCATATGATATGTTAATTCAACATGATCATCACAAAGATTCGGACTAAATACACTTGTAGAGCATGTATCACAAGCACTATAACTGCAGGACACTCTAGCTATACCTGCTGAATTACAAAAAAAACTATTTAAATAATAATCTACACAAACCTTGTAGTACCCTGTCCACAACTGAAACACCCCTTTGAGAAGAAAAAAAGGAAAGAGGAGGCCTTTATCTTGGTACTGGACGAAACTGCATCAGCCGCCGGCCTACCACGAGCGCCGCGACGGTGACAATCAACCTGCTCCTCGTCACATTGACTCTATGGTCTAGGTGTCGTGCCCCTCTCTGCCTCATCCTTTTCCTCCCGGGTCTCATTGGCGGCAACCATGGTCGTCCGGCAGCTGAGAGCCATGGAGAGGGGTGAGCCGCATGGAAAACCATGGGTAAGAGGATGGGAGTGGAGAGGGTTCACCTTGTCTCAACTTCATCATTTGTCTCCATGACAGAGGCCTGGGCATCACCCTCAAACCTCCTACCGAGCGCCGTGGTGGGGGGAGCGGCAGGCTGAAAAAGACGACGAGGAGGGGCGTGAAATCACCGGCTCCAATGTGCCCCCTCCCTGCCCAACCGATGTTCAGGTACCTCCTCATCTTCAACTGCACCGGCGCCGGTGTGGTCCTGTGGAAACATCAAACAACGAGAAACAAAACAACGTCCTTCGTTGAACTCCAGGAAAATCAAATGACACCAATACTAATATACTCTTCTAGGATACTTCTGCAGGATATACCCAAACACAAAATTATGGAAGGGGATGGGTTCTTTTCTTACAGAGAGGAGAAGATCCTCAAATGGGAAATTGGTACCTTCATTTTAGACCGGATCTCCACCTTTCCCGGTATGCCGTCCGGCCGAAGTCGACGACTGAAAAAGACGACATGGAGGGGCGCGAAATCGCCGGCGCCGATGTGCCCCTGCCCTGCCCAGCCGCTGTTTAGGTACCTCCTTATCTTCAACTGCACTGGCGCCGGTGTGGTCCAAAGATTCAAGGGAACAAGGGGGCAGGTACAGAAGAGTAGAGGCGAGTTGGGCACGAGGGGAGGGATTTTGCGAGAGAGAGAGCGACCGGGAGCGGAGGAGGCGACGACAGCTGAAGGAGCGGACGCGGGAGGGAGCGAATGTCTGCTAGGGTTTCACCACCACAACGAGCCAGCCGCCGCCGCGGTCCTTGCTGAGGTCGAGCCGCCGAGGAGGAGGTTGCGTGCGCGCGTGGGAGACCTAACGGGAAGACTTCGGCCCGTACTTTTTTTTACCGAGCAAAGCGAACATCGACCATCCCGCATGCGCCACGTGGACAGGTGCAGTAGGCCGACAGGGCGGTCGCGATTACTTGTTTTAGATGTCCACAAGCTAGGATGGTGGTCATTCCATCAAATCATCGGGGTCCTCTTGTTGTCCACTGTTCTCAGTTCGCCGTGATTCCCAACTCACCGAAAAGTCGCACTTTTGTTCGTGCTGTTCCGATGATGATTCCGTGGATCCATCTTCAAAGTCATCATCTTCTTCTTCTATAGCTTCACCTGTCGACTCATTGGTTGACAACAAGAACAAGTTGATCAAACCATATGGTCCGGAGAATTGTTTGAGGTCCCTAGACTTTCAAGAGCCCTTTCTTAGGAATTTTTTTGGCACGCTTTTGAGGCACATGTGAGCTCAAGACTTGTTTTCTAGGCACTTGCGGCCTTCGGGAGGCGGGGTGTGTGTGGCAGGAGAGCAGAAAAAGGTCTGCTGGGCTGCGTACTTGTGATTTACAGGTGCCCGTTCTTGCCGCTATTTATAAGAGCATGACTAGTAGTGCCGTCAAATCCCTAAACCCTCAAATCAGTTTAAGGCTTGAAAATTGTTATTTTTTTGGCACTTTTAAGGGTTGAAAAACGGGGGCAAAGACTAGAAACCTCAAACTCAGTCCTTATAACGGAATATTCCCCACGAACGACGTCGTCGTTGTGGGCATACCATCGAGCCTCTCGTGCACGACGGGCGGAGTGTCGGCGATTGGGGGCGTGGGCGCGGTCTTCTTCCGGGTGATCGTCCTCTTCATGGCCGGGGTCCCTCCCACGGCGAGTTTGGCGGCCGGAGCACCCTTCGGCCCAACGACGACGTCGCCCGACGACGCTTGGTGCTGGGCGGTTGCAGCGGCGCGAGTTCGGGCGGGGCGAGGAGGCGAGGGCCAGGGCGACTGCGGGCTGGAGGGACGACGTGTTGGCCAGCACGCCGCCGCTTGGCGCCGACGTGGGTGGCGGCGACCACCGACGCCACCTGCGCCTGGCTCGGGACCGACAGCTGGGCCCGTGTGGGCATCGCGGAGGCGGCGACTGGGGGCGGGGCGAGGGCGGAGGCGGGCGGCGGCTACGAGTTTGGCCGGCGGAGGGAGGAAGGGGACGGAGCTGATTTTTTTCCTCCCGCCAATTCACGGTGGAGGAATAGGGGTTGGGGTTGTTTCTGCTCTCCAACCCTCATTTTTAGAGGTTGGGAGGGCAACCCTTGCTCCAATCCTTAAAAATATTTAGTGGTTAAGGGGTTTAGGGGTTCTATTCTTTGCCACTTTCTCATTTCAACCTGTAAAAAAACAGTTATTTTTTAGGGTTTAGGGATTTAAGGAGGACTCGACTACCCTGAGGGGATGCAACATCAAGGTCTCCATCGAGCGTTCCTTCACTGATCCTGCTGCGCGTGCCTCTCTTGTCCCGGTGTGGATTCGGATCCATGGGATTCCGCTGGAGGCAAAGACCATCCCGATCATCGAGCTGATCTCACAGGCGGTGGGTCGCTTGGTAGAGGTGGACGAGGCGTCTCTTCCGGGGCGTGGGCCGGCGCGCTTGCGCGTGATGGTCCCGGACGTCTCCAAGCTGGAAGGGCCACTTCCGCCATTCTACTTTGATGGGGTGGACAGGCCGCTTTCTGTGGAGGTGGAGGAGGAGGGGGATCAGACTCGGGCCGCGTCTCCTCTCCCTCGCCACGCACCAGCGCCTCAGCGCGACAGCTCTTCTGAGGAGGAGGAGGACTCTTCGGGGGACGACTCTCCGCCACCGTCTGGTGATGGGGCTCCGTCCTCTGTGGTGGTGGCGCCCAGGCAGGGGGACACGCCCTCGCTAGGTGGGGCAGCTCTGACAGGGCCCGTCGAGACTGCTGCGTTCCAGGTACCATCTCCTCGGCCGTCTCTACCAGCGCTGGCCGCTCCTCCTCGGAGTGCGCCTGCTAAGCTGGCCCTGGTGGACGTCTCTCGTCAGGTCGCGCAGTTATCTATGGGACCCTCGCTTTCTCAGTATGGGTCGAACCTGTCTGAGGGCCCGGGTTCCATAGACCTTGCGAGCCTGGTGACGGACGCCCTGCACGGTCCGCCCTCCCCTCAGTCTGGGTCGGAGGAGGCAGATTCTGGAGGAGTGAGTTTGGAGGTTGCCGCTCCGGATTCACCACGCTCTCCTGGGGTTGTGTGCTACCACCGCTCACCAGGGACCCCTCCTACTCCACCCCAGGGGTCCATAGTGCGGCTTCCAGCCACTCCCGCTCCGGATGCTCGTGGCCTGGGTACGGTCGTCACCGCCACTCCTGTGCCCGGGGTCACGACTCGCCGCAGCGCTCGCATAGCGCGAGCCAGGACAGGGACTGAGGTGGTGGAGCCGACTGTAGGCGAGTTGGCGTCTCGTCGCCAGGCGGCTCGATGCCTCGAGACAGCAGTGGCACCCGTTGTGTAGACAGCGGGCCAGGGCTCAGCTGGACGACATGCTGGATCGTTTGGTGCTGGTGGCGCGGCGCATCTCTTCTTCTTCTCCACCCTCGAGTTGAGCCCAGTTGGGGGGTGGGACTCTTCCACCCCGAGCGTCTCTCCGCCGTCATGTCGTTCCCTTCCTCTCCTAGTTGCTACATTCCGTACTATTTGGGCTTACTTGTGTTGTTGCCCCAGCGTGTTATCCTCTTTCTTCTCTCCTTTTCTAATAACTTGTATGGTTTGTTGAACTGGATTGGTGGTTGATTTATTTATAAAGCGGGGCGTAAAGCCTTTTTCGGATTTAAGGACACTACTAGTCATGCTCTGAGCCCAAAGTGCAAGCTCGATCCGGACTCAAACCGAAGAAACGTTTAGCTAGCCGCATACTCTGCACCTGAAACGGAGGGTCTTAGAACACGCCTCCCCCTCTCCTGAGAGCCCCCGTTGAGAGTCGACCTTCGCCGCGCGTTTCCGCCCCTCTCCCTCTCTGCTTCCGGCAGCGATGCTGCTCGGCGGCGAGATGGGTTAGGTGGTTGGTTCCCCCACCCCCTGTTTATACTTCGCTGTATTAATTTCTTGGTTTTGCCCTCTGTGGCGTGTAGGAGTAGGGCACTAGATCCTTGCGGCCGGATCTGGTGTGTGCCATGGCTGCTCCTCTTTGTTCTGCAGGTCTGGTGGCAAGATCTGCGGTTGCGGAGGGAGATGCGCATGGAGATCTCCGTCAATAAGGCTGCTCTTGTCTTCCTCTTGAGTCCTTTCATCTCGCCGGCGGGGTGCGGTGTGAGATGGAGGTGGGGGTGCTTCTCATCCAAGCTCCCATGGTGGAAGCTGGTTTTCGGAGGTACGGCCATCGGCTCTTTCTTCAATAAGCCCACTCTTCTAAGCTGGGGACTTGGATTCCTGCCCGCGATCTGGTTGTCATGGAGGCGACGAGGAGTGGGAGGGGACCAAAGGGCTACCTCAGTGGGATTGCTTGAAGCTTCACCTGCGGATTTCTCCAAGCATCTGCCATCCATGGTTGATGCTATTTGTGGCCAAGGGGGCCGCTCCGCCCCTCGGAGCTCATGCTTCGATGGATTCGTCCTCTGTGTGAGAGGATCTTCAGCTTCTGCTAGGCGTTCATCGCGATTGCGGCGTCAAGTGGTTCGTCCCCGGCTCTGCGACCTACGGCCATGGCATCGAAGCTCTCAGTCAACGCGGATGGAGAAGGACCTGATCGCGTTTCAAATCTTTTCGCAGGGACCTGTTTGTTTATTTTCAGGGACTTCCTTGTATTTGTTTGTTTCTTGGGGTCCCTTTTGTAACCTGTACCCACCGCTATAATGAAGCTTCTGGGTCCTTTTGGACCCATCCCCTTGTTCAAAAAAAAAACCGAAGAAACATTTCCGTCGCAGAAAAAAAAACGAATAAAAACCGCGCACAAGGCAACCAAGTTGGCGCGAACGGACGAGCGTAGCGCCACGCCTGAGCCCACCACCACCACATGCCGGAGCTTGCGAAAGAGCATTTTTTTCCTTTCCTTTTTTCCCCGCGCGTCCAGGCTCCGGCTCCACCGTGCTACTGTTTCGAGTTTCGACTGCAGCTCACATGGAGCTCGCGGTGAGAGCGGTGGCGGCGGCTTCCTGCTCCTCCTACCCGATGCGACGGCGCTCCGGCGATCCCCGCCGCCTCGGCCGCAGTTCCGGCCTGCCGGCTCGCCGGGTGGCCGTCGCCGCGGCCATCGCCGTCGACCCGGTACGTAGCCCTCCTGCAGTCTTAGCTGCTTCCTAAATCGGTTGCTCCACACAAAGTATTTGTTGTTATGCCGAGGTGGGAGAGACTGGCAGAAAACCAGGATTAGTATATTTAGTCAAGTAATCAGTCGACTAGAGCTTGTAAAAGTTTAGTTAATTTCAGATTTGGGAGATGTTCCGGGTCATGATTTAGCTGTTTATTTCTGAATTTCTGTTGCCTGACATGTATAGGATGCCTGAAAACTGAGAGCCAGCTTGTACTAGCACTCAAAAGCTAAACGGTCTAACAAGGTGCTCATGGTTTAGCTGCTGATTTCTGAATTTCTAAATTGCCTTATATCTATGGATGCCTGCAACCTATAGCTTGTACCGAAACATGGGAGCTAATCTTTATAACGTAGCTACTGCAACCTATAGCCTAGGATGCTCATGCAGGCTTCAGAAAAGCAGCAGTTTGTTTAATACTAGCATAGTTACTGAAAGGGTTCCGTTAAGCGCAAGGGAATGTTTTGCATACTGGCTGCTTGATGTTATGTTATCTTGAGGTGGTACTTTATACCCTTTTTCTAAAACTGACACTAGTTTTGTAAAATGTTTCAGGATATCAAAACCGAGCAGAATGACGTTTCAAAAACTGAGGTGTTCGCATGCCCTGTTTGCTATGAACCACTGATAAGGAAAGGGCCGCCAGGCATGAACTTGTATGTCTAAATCTATGACCTTCATCTCTAGTGCGTATGTTTTGGCTGAATTACAACTTATGTTGTTTTGGATTTATGCGTGTCCTAGGTCCGCAATTTATAGATCCGGATTCAAGTGTTCAAAATGCAACAAATCATTCACCAGCAAAGATATCTTCTTGGATCTTACTGTCACTTCTGGAACAAAAGAATACAGTGAGCTGAAGCCTGCTAGAACTGAGCTGTTCAGGAGTCCGCTCGTCTCGTTTCTTTACGAGAGAGGTTGGCGTCAAAACTTCAATCGGAGTGGCTTCCCTGGTCGTGATGAAGAGGTACATTTCTAAGCCGTCTCATTCTTTGATCACATAGCCTTAAGTTGCTACTGCTCTCTGAGCTCTTACTTACCTGGCCTGTAGATTAACACATCTATTGCAGGCAAGTATCTGGTGCTTCAGTTTTTCATGTTGCAATAATAAATGATCACCATTCTTTCTTACCAAGAAATTTTCATATTCTTATGTATATAGTTTTGATCTTCTGTTGGCTTTATCAGTTCCAAATGGCTCAAGATTATTTCCAACCAGTCGCTGGTGGTATACTCGTTGATGTCAGCTGTGGCAGTGGCTTGTTTTCAAGGAAGTTTGCAAACTCTGGTACATACTCAGCCGTGATTGCCTTGGACTTTTCTGAGAATATGCTCCGTCAATGCTATGAATACATCAAGGAAGATGATACCCCCCTAAACACGTGAGCTTTTGTGCTTGTTTCTTTTGAGATTTTTCTGAAATACATAAATGTTTTGCATGTTGCAACATCCACTAAAATGTTTGTGGAAGCTAGTGGTTTGTTTGAGTTCAGTACCAAAATCGACTATGATCTATGTGTCCCACGTCTAATTGAACAATATTTGATAATCTACTTAATTATATCCATCTGGCACAAGTTCAAAACGTTATTCTTTTCTAAGTACAGGACAATAATGTTGAACATTGAACAGCATCATTCTCTGATGCCTCGAGTAAAAACTTGATTTTTTCTTCTTTTGGTTCTGCAGGAACCTCGCACTCGTAAGGGCTGATATTTCGAGGCTCCCTTTTGCTTCATGTTCAATTGATGCCATTCACGCCGGAGCTGCTATCCACTGTTGGCCATCCCCTTCAAATGCGGTACAAATCGTTTCTCGTTTCCGCTTTTACATCAAGTGTCTATGGTTATGTACTTTCATAACTTCATGATTGAATTCCCTGCAAAATAAAAAGATGCAAAACTGATGCCTTCATAGTTGTGCTTTAATTCATCAAGTCCACTGAACAATAAATCAATCCGTGGTATTTAAACCACTTTTGGCATTATGTGGAAGTACTGTTGCGTACTTCTCTAAATTATAGACTTTTTAATGTGTTTATAAAGTTAACCGCGATAGTTAGACTTAGTTAGTATGCTTTGGACAGCTGTGGGCAGATTGTGCTGAATATAACTCAGTTTCAAGATTGGTACATGGAAAGTTGGAGCTTATCACATGATAACCTGTTCATCTGGAAAGTAGTTTAGCCATTAGAATTCTTTGTATTTGTTGAATAGTGATAATGTAGCTTTCTACACGTTTTCTTATAATGTTTTTGAGGCATTAAGGATGTAGTCCCTTGTGAAAAACATCACCAGCACCAAATTACTATTCTTTTGCCAACTCAACAAACGAATCATTTAAATCACCGCCCGCTATCAGCATCCTGTTCGTTATTCTTTTTGTCACTATAAACTCATTCATCGTCATCACATCTTCTGCTGCTGCGGTCTACAAATCAGGTAGCCGAAATCAGCCGGGTGCTGAAGCCTGGCGGTGTCTTCGTGGGGACGACCTTCTTATCCTCCCCCACGAACAGCGGCCCGTTCTCTGCCGGCGCATTGAGGCCACTAAGACAGGTAAAAGAAAGAAGGCGATTGCGTAGTGCTACTCGATTTATTTTGTGCCTAGCTGAGATTAGCCCCTAGCCTGATGCGCGGTCTCTGGTTTGTGCTGCAGATTGTTGGACCGGTGAACAGCAGCTACAATTTCTTCACGGAAGGCGAGCTGGAAGACCTGTGCAGGTCCTGCGGCCTGGTGAACTACAGCAGCAAGGTGCAGCAGTCGTTCATCATGTTCTCCGGGCAGAAGCCGTAGCACAGGAATCGCATTGAAACTTGCCCTGTATATAGCCACAATATACAAATGTGTATATATAGTTCTTACTTGGTAAAGTTCAGTTGATAATCTTTTTTTTTCGAGAATTACGGGGGGGGGGGGGGGGGGGGGGGGGGAATGGTCCCCACCGCTTATTATATTACTAAACGGGTGTTACAGGCATGGCACATCCGACACGGATGAGAAATGTACAGGGGGACAGGGGAGAGAAAAAGTTAGTTACAACATGTAAGGAGAAAGGACCGGAGACGGTCGATACCGTCTCGATCGGGAAGGCGGTAACGAAACCGCCAGGATAGGAGGTCCTCGGCAGCACGCCGCAGGACCTCAGCCGGAGAGCAAGTCTGACAGTTGAAGACCAGGTCGTTCCTGGCCTTCCAAATGTGCCACATGAACGGACAACGACGTCGCCTAGAGGGGGGGGGGGGGGTGAATAGGCGATTAAAACTTTTCCGGTTAATGCTTGCTAAATGCGGAAATAAACTAGGTGTTTAAATTAACAAGCATACAACCTAAATATTCTATGGCCAACTAGATGCACCAACAACTTATGCTAAGCAAGACAAGTAACAAGGTGATAGCAAGATATATAACTTCAAGCTCGAAGGCTATCACAATGTAAATTGCATAAGTAAAAAGCTCGGGTATAGAAATAACCGAGGCACACGGAGACGATGATGTATTCCCGAGTTCCTCCCACAAAGGGGAGTACGTCTCGTTGGAGGGGTGTGAGCTCACCACGAAGGCCTACTCAACGCCACAAAGGCCTCACCCTATTCTCCGATGAACCCCGCCACAAAGGCCTAGTTCACCTTCCACTATTGGCAACCTTCAAACCCGAGGCACGCATCCACAACTTAATTGGAGGCTCTCGGTGTCACCACAATCTTGGGGCACACATCCACAACTCAATTGGAGGCTCCCAAGAACACCACAAGTCGTCTAGGGTCCAAGACCCAAGAGTAACAAGCTCACAAACTTTCAACTTCCACGAATCCTCGTGGAGAGAGCAAACCGATGCAACCGATGCAAATGGCAAGAGCACAAGTGCTCAAATCCTTCACTCTCAAATTCCAACAAAGCAACACATGCTTATGGGGGAATAAGAGAGGAAGAACAATGGAGGAGAAACACCAAGAACTCCAAGATCAAGATCTACTAAGTTTCCCTCACTAAGAAGGAAGATGGATTGGTGGAAATGTAGATCTAGATCTCCTCTACCTTCTCCCTCAAAGATATGCAAGAATCATAGGAGGGATTGGGAGAGGGGCAAGCTTTCCAAGGTCAACAATGGTGGGGGAGAGAGGATATTTCGTGCTTGGAAGACTTAGGGACCAATGGGGAAGAAAGCCCCCTTAAATAGGTCCCCACAAAAACTAGCCGTTTGTGCAGGAATCTGGGACCGGAATATCCGGTCCAAGTTTGGACCGGAATATCCGATCCGAAGATCTGCTCGAAACCTGTTGACTTTAACCGGAATATCCGGTCCCCTTGGAAAAATCCGGTACCAATAATCCGGTCCATGTCAGTGAGCAAATTGGTCTGAAAACTGCCCAAACCGGAATATCCGGTATGCCCCGAATAATCCGGTTCACTCCAGAAGGTTCAAGCTTCCAGTCCTTAGCCATTTTTCGCAGCAACCGGAATATCCGGTCCAGGATGAATAATCCGGACCAAATAATCCGGTTGACTCCAGTAGCTCCAGGCTTCCAGTCCTTAGCCATTTTTCGCAACAAACTCCACAACCGGAATATCCGGTTCCTCCGAATAATCCGGTTCCAAATAATCCGGCTCCTCTCTGTCCCGAATATGGACCAAAACTACCCTAACCGGAATATCCGGTTGCCCGGAATAATCCGGCTAGAATAATCCGGTTGAGTCCAGAACAGAGAGGCTGAACTAGAAACCCCATAACTTTTGCAAATGAACTCCGAACGAGGTAAATCCAATTGTAATGGAAAGATAACAGCAAGGAGTATCCAAACAAAAAGTATGGAGAAGTTACCACACATGGAAGGTGTGGGAACATTCTCAAAGACGAACGGAATATTTTCACCACCGAAAACGCAACAAGTTTTTCTTACGAAATCCGTTTTCGAGAAACCAAGGCTTGTCATGAAGATCACGACAAGCACTAAAACCCAAAGGAGACAAAAGCCAAATAAGAACCAAGAAAGATGATATGCAAAGTATGCAAAGGTTTGAGCTCTCCATAATGATTCGATCGAGTTACTCACTTGAGAGCCCCTCTTGATAGTACGACTATCTATCCTATAACCCGGTCTCCCAAAGACACGAGACCGGTAAAATAGAAAACCTATCAAGATTATACCTTTGCCTTGAGCATTCCACTTGAGCTAGATGATGACGATCTTGACTCTCTCAAGTTGGATCTTCTTTCTTGATTGCGCTTGCTAGCACAAACTCCGCTTGATGAAGACTTGCAAGTTGCTCCCCCATACACCATTATGGGAGAGACTAGCTCCCCCATACACCATTATGGGAGAGACCCTTCGACAAATCTTCACAAGGCCACAATCTCCAAAAGGGTGGCAAGCATCAAGCATAGGATATCTTCTAGATGCTTCACTTGAGCTTCTACGTCAAGCTAGATGACAAACACCGCTTGACGACGACATAGACCATGGGCTATATGAAATCTTCCTTTTGGTTCATGCCCATGGAAAGATACCTAACCACACATAGAGATGCGACACACACATATCATGGGTTAGTTCACAAAGCTATATTGACAATTGCTTACCATACCATGAGATACACAATCCCACTTGGTACAACTTGTAGCTTTGTGTGTTGATCGCTTGCTTGATCAACCTTGTATCTTTGCTTCTCACTTCTAAAGATGATGTCTTGAAGATGATAATGAAAGATCACCTAATCCTTTTCTTCAAGACATACTAGCAATAAGCTCAACTCAAACCATGACCATTCTTCATATAAATCCATGAGAATAACAAAGGCCATCAAGGAAGCTAATAGAGTTCAACACATGAACTCCATTATTTCCTATGAACAAGATCTACAAAGATAACTCAATGCAAACATTAGTCCATAAAGGATTGTCATTAATTACCAAAACCACATATGGGGGAACCATGCGCTTTCACCACATGATGGCCGCAATGGCCGAGTGCCATGCGTCGGTGACGGGGCCCGGAGCAGCGATGTCCCAAATCGTGGAGAGGCCGGTGGTATGGACGCCAAGGCTACGCCAGACCGCGGAGGCGAAGGGGCAATCGAAGAAGCGGTGGCGACCGTCCTCCTCGAGACCACACCGTTCGCAAGCTGTGGAGAGGGCGCAGTTCTTTGCAAACAGGTTCGCTCGAGTGCTAAGGCGGTCGATGTCGGCGAGGTAGGAGAAGATCTTCAGCTTCGTGGGCAGTTGGAGCTTCCACGCCGAGGAAGCGGAGGCGCTGAGCCTCTCATGGTAGGAGAGCATCCGGTACGCGGCGCGCGAGCTGAAGTGAGCGTCGGCGCCCCAAGAATGGGCGCAGGTGTCGGAGTCGGAGGAGAGCGCAAAGTCGGAGTAGAGCGCGAGGACCTCGGAGTGCTCCCGAGCTGCAGCAGCGGAAAGCGGGGGCTGGAGATGAAGCCCCTCGGCCAGCACTGCTGCAACCGAAGCATGAGGCCTGGTGGTGTGGGAGAAAAGCGCCTGGAATCTCCCGCAGAGGGGCCCATCGGGGAGCCAGTTGTGGAACCAGAACGACGTGAGCTCGCCATCCCCAACGGAGCAGCGGGTGATAGACCTGTAAACCTGTATGTAGTGAGCTATAATGCGCTCAATGAAAGAGGGGCATGATGAGATATCCCCAAGGTCCCTCGCGGAGTCACTCCTGAACCACGTCTTCCACGGCAGGACTTCCCGTTGATGGAGCTTGTGGACGAAGTTGAGAAGCAGCACCGTGTTTTGCAGACGGAGATCCCGGAGCCCGAAGCCACCTTTACTAGTCCCAGGCAATGAGGCAGCGCACGCCCGAGCAAGAATCTTTACTAGTCCAGAAAAAGGCACGACGCCGTCTAACAGTTATTACAACATGACGTGCTGTGATATGGCTGTGATATGGTTGTGATATGGATGTGATATGGAAAATGATACCGGTTCGTGTTTGAGAAAGGTTGCACACCTCTCCATGCATGGTATTTTCTATATACCTCATTCCAAGATATCCACTCGAGGTTAGGTAGCTCTCAGAGTGATCTTTCCAATAAAATTGGTTTCATCTCAATCCGAGTTTTCCTTCGAGAGTTATCACAGTTCACGAGGTCATATCTCGAGGAACGTGCAAGTCATGTATAATGGTTTTGTTAGCAAACTCTATCCTCCAATCTAGAAGAAAAAAATTATTTCCTGTGTACTACAAATAATGCCCATCCTAGTGTAAACATTGTATGTCTAACAATTATTACAACATGATGCGCTGTGATAAGACTGTGATATGGTTGTGATATTGTTGTGATATGGATGTGATATGGAAAATGATACTGGTTCATGTTTGAGAAAGGTTCCACACCTCTCCATGCGTGGTATTTTCTGTATTGCTCATTCCAAGATATCCAGTCGAGGTTGGTTAGCTCTCAGAGTGGTCTTTCCAATAAAATTGGTTTCTTCTCAATCATTGTTTTCCTTCGAAAGTTATCACAGTTCAGGAGGTCATATCTTAGGGAACGTGCAAGTAATGTATAATGGTCATGTTAGCAAACTCTATCCTCCAATCTAGGAGAACAAAATTATTTACCGTGTATTACAAATAATGCCCATCCTAATGTAAACATTGTATGTCTAACAGTTATTACAACATGACGCGCTGTGATATAGCTGTGATATGGCTGTGATATGGTTGTGATATGGATGTGATATGGAAAATGACACTGGTTCATATTTGAGAAATGTTCCACACCTCTCCATGCATGGTATTTTCTATATTCCTCATTCCAAGATATCCAGTAGAGGTTGGGTAGCTCTCAGAGTGATCTTTCCAATAAAATTGGTTTCATCTCAATCGGTGTTTTCCTTCGAAAGTTAAAACATTTCATGAGGTCATATCTCAGGGAACGTGCAAGTAATGTATAATGGTCTTGTTAGCAAACTCTATCCTCCAATCTAGAAGAACAAAATTCTTTCCCGTGTATTACAAATAATGCCCATCCTAATGTAAACATTGTATGTCTAACAATTATTACAACATGACGCGCTGTGATATGGCTGTGATATGGTTGGGATATGGTTGTGATATGGATGTGATATGGAAAATGATACTGGTTCATGTTTGAGAAAGGTTTCACACCTCTCCATTCATGGTATTTTCTATATAGCTCATTCCAAGATATCCAGTCGAGGTTGGGTAGCTCTCAGCGTGATCTTTCCAATAAAATTGGTTTCATCTCAATCCGAGTTTTCCTTCGAGAGTTATCACAGTTCACGTGGTCATATCTCAGGGAACGTGCAAGTCATGTATAATGGTCTTGTTAGCAAATTATATCCTCCAATCTAGAAGAACAAAATTATTTTCCGTGTATTACAAATAATGCCCATCCTAGTGTAAACAATGTATGTCTAACAGTTATTACAACATGACGCACTGTGATAAGGCTGTGATATGGTTGTGATATGGTTGTGATATGGATGTGATATGGAAAATGATACTGGTTCATGTTTGAGAAAGGTTCCACACCTCTCCATGCATGGTATTTTCTATATTCCTCATTCCAAGATATCCAGTGGAGGTTGGGTAGCTCTCAGAGTGATCTTTCCAATAAAATTGGTTTCATCTCAATCGGTGTTTTCCTTCGGAAGTTATCACAGTTCAGGAGGTCATATCTCAGGGAACGTGCAAGTCATGTATAATGGTCTTGGTAGCAAACTCTATCCTCCAATCTAGAAGGACAGAATTTTTTCCGGTGTATTACAAATAATGCCCATCCTAGTGTAAACAATGTATGTCTAACAGTTATTACAACATGACGCGTTGTGATAAGGATGTGATATGGTTGTGATATGGTTGTGATATGGAAAATGATACTGGTTCATGTTTGAGAAAGGTTCCACACCTCTCCATGCATGGTATTTTCTATATTCCTCATTCCAAGATATCCAGTAGAGGTTGGGTAGCTCTCAGAGTGATCTTTCCAATAAAATTGGTTTCATCTCAACCGGTGTTTTCCTTCGAAAGTTATCACAGTTCAGGAGGTCATATCTCAGGGAACGTGCAAGTCATATATAATGGTCTTGGTAGCAAACTCTATCATCCAATCTAGAAGGACAGAATTCTTTCCCGTGTATTACAAATAATGCCAATCCTAATGTAAACATTGTATGTCTAACAGTTATTACAACATGACGCGTTGTGATATGGCTATGATATGGTTGTGATATGGATGTGATATGAAAAATGATACTGGTTCATGTTTGAGAAAGGTTCCACACCTCTCCATGCATGGTATTTTCTATATACCTCATTCCAAGATATCCAGTAGAGGTTGGGTAGCTCTCAGAGTGATCTTTCCAATAAAATTGGTTTCATCTCAATCCGAGTTTTCCTTCGAGAGTTATCACAGTTCACGAGGTCATATCTCGAGGAACGTGCAAGTCATGTATAATGGTTTTGTTAGAAAACTCTATCCTCCAATCTAGAAGAAAAAAATTATTTCCTGTGTAGTACAAATAATGCCCATCCTAGTGTAAACATTGTATGTCTAACAATTATTACAACATGATGCGCTGTGATAAGACTGTGATATGGTTGTGATATTGTTGTGATATGGATGTGATATGGAAAATGATACTGGTTCATGTTTGAGAAAGGTTCCACACCTCTCCATGCGTGGTATTTTCTGTATTGCTCATTCCAAGATATCCAGTCGAGGTTGGTTAGCTCTCAGAGTGGTCTTTCCAATAAAATTGGTTTCTTCTCAATCATTGTTTTCCTTCGAAAGTTATCACAGTTCAGGAGGTCATATCTTAGGGAACGTGCAAGTAATGTATAATGGTCATGTTAGCAAACTCTATCCTCCAATCTAGGAGAACAAAATTATTTACCGTGTATTACAAATAATGCCCATCCTAATGTAAACATTGTATGTCTAACAGTTATTACAACATGACGCGCTGTGATATAGCTGTGATATGGTTGTGATATGGTTGTGATATGGATGTGATATGGAAAATGACACTGGTTCATATTTGAGAAATGTTCCACACCTCTCCATGCATGGTATTTTCTATATTCCTCATTCCAAGATATCCAGTAGAGGTTGGGTAGCTCTCAGAGTGATCTTTCCAATAAAATTGGTTTCATCTCAATCGGTGTTTTCCTTCGAAAGTTAAAACAGTTCATGAGGTCATATCTCAGGGAACGTGCAAGTAATGTATAATGGTCTTGTTAGCAAACTCTATCCTCCAATCTAGAAGAACAAAATTCTTTCCCGTGTATTACAAATAATGCCCATCCTAATGTAAACATTGTATGTCTAACAGTTATTACAACATGACGCGCTGTGATATGGCTGTGATATGGTTGGGATATGGTTGTGATATGGATGTGATATGGAAAATGATACTGGTTCATGTTTGAGAAAGGTTTCACACCTCTCCATTCATGGTATTTTCTATATAGCTCATTCCAAGATATCCAGTCGAGGTTGGGTAGCTCTCAGCGTGATCTTTCCAATAAAATTGGTTTCATCTCAATCCGAGTTTTCCTTCGAGAGTTATCACAGTTCACGAGGTCATATCTCAGGGAACGTGCAAGTCATGTATAATGGTCTTGTTAGCAAATTATATCCTCCAATCTAGAAGAACAAAATTATTTTCCGTGTATTACAAATAATGCCCATCCTAGTGTAAACAATGTATGTCTAACAGTTATTACAACATGACGCACTGTGATAAGGCTGTGATATGGTTGTGATATGGTTGTGATATGGATGTGATATGGAAAATGATACTGGTTCATGTTTGAGAAAGGTTCCACACCTCTCCATGCATGGTATTTTCTATATTCCTCATTCCAAGATATCCAGTGGAGGTTGGGTAGCTCTCAGAGTGATCTTTCCAATAAAATTGGTTTCATCTCAATCGGTGTTTTCCTTCGGAAGTTATCACAGTTCAGGAGGTCATATCTCAGGGAACGTGCAAGTCATGTATAATGGTCTTGGTAGCAAACTCTATCCTCCAATCTAGAAGGACAGAATTTTTTCCGGTGTATTACAAATAATGCCCATCCTAGTGTAAACAATGTATGTCTAACAGTTATTACAACATGACGCGTTGTGATAAGGATGTGATATGGTTGTGATATGGTTGTGATATGGATGTGATATGGAAAATGATACTGGTTCATGTTTGAGAAAGGTTCCACACCTCTCCATGCATGGTATTTTCTATATTCCTCATTCCAAGATATCCAGTAGAGGTTGGGTAGCTCTCAGAGTGATCTTTCCAATAAAATTGGTTTCATCTCAATCGGTGTTTTCCTTCGAAAGTTATCACAGTTCAGGAGGTCATATCTCAGGGAACGTGCAAGTCATATATAATGGTCTTGGTAGCAAACTCTATCATCCAATCTAGAAGGACAGAATTCTTTCCCGTGTATTACAAATAATGCCAATCCTAATGTAAACATTGTATGTCTAACAGTTATTACAACATGACGCGTTGTGATATGGCTATGATATGGTTGTGATATGGATGTGATATGAAAAATGATACTGGTTCATGTTTGAGAAAGGTTCCACACCTCTCCATGCATGGTATTTTCTATATACCTCATTCCAAGATATCTAGTCGAGGATGGGTCGCGCTCATAGTGATCTTTCCAATAAAATTGGTTTCATCTCAATCCGAGTTTTCCTTCGAGAGTTATCACAGTTCACGAGGTCATATCTCGGGGAACGTGCAAGTCATGTATAATGGTCTTGTTAGCAAACTCTATCCTCCAATCTAGAAGAACAAAATTCTTTCCCGTGTATTACAAATACTGCCCATCCTAGTATAAACATTGTATGTCTAACAGTTATTACAACATGATGCGCTGTGATAAGGCTGTGATATGGTTGTGATATGGAAAATGATACTGGTTCATGATTGAGAAAGGTTCCACACCTCTCCATGCATGGTATTTTCTATATTCCTCATTCCAAGATATCTAGTCGAGGTTGGGTAGCTCTCAGAATGATCTTTCCAATAAAATTGGTTTTATCTCAATCGGTGTGTTCCTTCGAAAGTTATCACAGTTCAAGAGGTCATATCTCAGGGAACGTGCAAGTAATGTATAATGGTCATGTTAGCAAAATCTATCCTCCAATCTAGAAGAACAAAATTCTTCCCGTGTATTACAAATAATGCCCATCCTAATGTAAACATTGTATGTCTAACAGTTATTACAACATGACGCGCTGTGATATGGCTGTGATATGTTTGTGATATGGATGTGATATGTAAAATGATACTGGTTCATGTTTGAGAAAGGTTCCACACCTCTCCATGCATGGTATTTTCTATATACCTCATTCTAAGATATCTAGTCGACGTTGGGTAGCTCTTAGAGTGATCTTTCCAATAAAATTGGTTTCATCTCAATCCGAGTTTTCCTTCGAGAGTTATCACAGTTCACGAGGTCATATCTCGGGGAACGTGCAAGTCATGTATAATGGTCTTGTTAGCAAACTCTATCCTCCAATCTAGAAGAACAAAATTCTTTTTCGTGTATTACAAATAATGTCCATCCTAGTGTAAACATTGTATGTCTAATAGTTATTACAACATGACGCACTGTGATAAGGTTGTGATATGGATGTGATATGGAAAATGATACTGGTTCATCTTTGAGAAATGTTGCACACCTCTCCATGCATGGTATTTTCTATATACCTCATTCCAAGATATTCAGTCGAGGTTAGGTAGCTCTCAGAGTGATCTTTCCAATAAAATTGGTTTCATCTCAATCTGAGTTTTCCTTCGAGAGTTATCACAGTTCACGGGGTCATATCTCAGGAACGTGCAAGTCATGTATAATGGTCTTGTTAGCAAACTCTATCCTCCAATCTAGAAGAACAAAATTATTTCTCGTGTATTACAAATAATGCCCATCCTAGTGTAAACATTGTATGTCAAACAGTTATTACAACATGACGCAGTGTGATATGGTTGTGATATGGATGTGATATGGAAAATGATACTGGTTCATGTTTGAGAAAGGTTCCACACCTCTCCATGCATGGTATTTTCTATATTCCTCATTCCAAGATATCCAGTCGAGGTTTGGTAGCTCTTAGAGTGATCTTTCCAATAAAATTGGTTTCATCTCAATCGGTGTTATTCTTCAAAAGTTATCACAGTTCAGGAGGTCATATCTCAGGGAACGTGCAAGTAATTGTAACATCCCAAGTATGAAAACAATCCCAAATTGTTTGCTTCTTTCTAAATTTTTGTTCTGCATCATGCATCATAAACTTTTACATTTGTCTTCTAGTGTTTTCAATTGTAATTCAAATTCAAATCCATTTCATACTTGGCATGTTCCAATTGTGACTTCAAATTAAAATTTTGCAAACATTTTCAATTCAAGAAGAAATTCATGATTGTTTGGAATTGTGGAATGATATTGATTAATTCAAAATTCCATTCTTTTGAAACCCTATTTGAAACTCAAATGACAAAATTTCAAATCAAATTGCAGTTTGAAATTTTGAAAACAAAGTTAACACTTTGGGCTTTGCTGTTTTGAAATTCAATAAAAATTATTGTTAAAGTGGAAGCCCCAAAAATTCCTATTCTTTTTCTCTTTTCTTTCCTACAAAAAAGAAAAGGTGAAAAAAAAAATAGAAACAGGAAAAAAAAGGGGGAGGGCAGGCCAGCCCAAGTGGGATGAGCCCACCACACCCCCACGAAGCCCAGGCGCCCACGACGTTGTCATCTTCCTACTTTGTACGGAGACAGAGGAGGGGAGGCTCCCCCACCGAGCAGCTTTCCATCCCTTTTCCTCCTCCTCCTATTTCTACCCCCCCGAGGCTCCAAACCCTAGCTCTCCATCCCTTTCCTCCTCCTCAAGCCGCCGTCGTTTCTCTCTTCCTCTCCCTTCCCCCTTCTCCTCTGTTCCCTGACGCCCGAACAGCAAAAACCACCGTCAGAACCCCACCTTTCGTCGCCTCCATGGCCTTCCTCACGACGAGCTGACGATGGGAATGGAAACCCCACGCCTCCGTCGTCTTCTACGCGGGAGAATCGGGCCGGAGCTGGCCTAGGAGCGCCGCGAGCTCCCTCTTATTCCCGCCGGCCACCCCGACGTCTCCTTCACGTTCGTCGCCAGCTCACAGAGCATTGCGCCTCCCCCGGTGAGAGCTCCTCCGTCTCCCCTCCTTCTTTTCCCCTACACGCTGCACGCACACGGACGCACCACCCCGGCGCACGCCAGCAGCCGCAGCGAGCAGCCGGTCGACGCCGTCGTCTCCCTCCCGATCGGGTTCATTTAACTGAACGTGGTTTCAGTTTCGTCAGTACACGGCTGGAGCTTCACCTCAAAAACCTGCGCATCCCCTAGCTATCACCAACCGAGCCGCAGCCCAGCTGGTTGCGCTACCGTGCGCGCGCGCAGGAGATCGCGGGATCGAATCCCCCCCGCGCAGATAAAACACATCTTTTTATCTTTTTTTTTTCACAGATCCAGAATCAATACGTTTTCGCAACCAAGTCCCTGTTAATTTTTTCCTAGTCCCTGTAATTTAATAAAATTGGCAGATTATCAAATAAACTTTGTAATTTATTAACTTTTGCTTGGAAACTCAAATTGCAAAACTTTCAACATGAAAACCACTCATTTTAAATGCTCTACACTAATATCAACTTTATTTCTGTTTTTGAATAATTGAAAATGCTGAAAACATTTATTACTTGTTAAATGCTTTAAATATTGCAAAATTCATAACTTGGGCATAAAAATTCCAAATTCAACAAATAAAATATGTTTTCCATACCAAATTAAATTATCTACATGTTAAAACCATTTGTATACTATTTTGAACATTTCAAATGGTTTAAAAAATTCAAATTCAAACAACTCTCTCAAATTTGGTCAAATTCATAACTAATTCAAATTTAATTCAAATGGCACATGTAAAATATGTTTTCCATGCAAAATTGAACAAGCTTAAAAAATATAAACTTTGTTTCCTGTTTGAAATAATTAAAATTGGTTCAGTAATTTAAATCTTGTTTAAATCATTTAAAATTGCTAAATTAATAACTTGGTCAAACTAAATTCTTTTTTAACATATAAAATATGTTTTCCATTCCATTTTTCATGAAATTTGCAAATATCAACTTTGTGTTCTGTTTTAAATAAATTAAATTGCTGAAAACAACTATTTCTTATTTAATGCATTTAAAATTGTAAAATTAATAACTTGCTCATTTTAATTCCTTTTTCAACAAATGAAACATGTATTCCATCTAAAATTTGGTGTTCTTTCCAAATATGAATTTTGTTATCTGTTTTGAACAATTAAAATGGGTGAAAACAATGAGTGTTTGTGTAACTCATTTAAGAAGCCAAATTTCATAACTTAATAAATAAAATTCCAAACTTGGTAAACAACATTTCAAATTGAAGCTATTGTTGTTTTCTTATTGTTTTCATCATCCATGCATCATTCTAATCAACTTTCACATGATGGTTATTTGTAGATCACCTAATTCAACTTTAATTCTTGGGCCTTTCTATATGCACCCAAATTGCATATGGGTCCATTTAATTATGTTACCATGTCAACTAGCTTATCCTTGATGCATCAATTAAATTGCCATGCATCATCCCATGTTTGTGCATTATGCCATGTTATTGATTGTTTGTCTCTCTGCGTTGTTTGTTTGCTTCTTCTCGAATAGACGACGACGTTGAGACAGACGAGGTTTACGACACTACTTCAGAGGAGTTAGCCCAGTACCAGGCTACTGAGTTTGCAGGCAAGTATTCACTCCCATGAACCATTGTGTCCTTTCCACACTGGATACCGATACTTTCCGTTGTCTATTCTGCTAGCCTTAAGATTCGTTGCTTGTGTTCCGATCCTATCACATGTTATCCTGTAACCCTGATATAGCCTATCCCCCACACCTATAACCCTGTTGCTTGTTGCCAGTGTCTTACTAGCATGCTTAGGGTTTTTTATGCTCGAGTCTATTGTCCGTTATTTCTGCTACCATATTTATTATGTTCTGGGGCTCGATGTTTAAACAAAAACCTGTTAATGTATGAGGTAATGCTAATTTGATGATAAGGCACCGGCAGGAGGCCGGGTATGGTTTTGAGGCCTGCTAGTGTCGAACTCAGGAAAAGTTCTTGTCCTCTGGATCCATGTTGAGTGCGCTAACCGCATGTGGGAAGCGTGTATGGGCGCCCCCCGCAACTCTGATTCGATTCGCATCTCGTCCAAATCGCCACACTTAGTTCGGGCTTTCCATTTGATGCACGCATATGCAGGTACGAACCCTCGGCGCCAGGGTGGAACTTTTGTAGTCGGCATTTAGGGCGGCGTGGTCTTCCAGTGCTATGAGGGTCCCCCTTTTCTTCGTGGGGGCTCGATTAGCCGCGCACGCACAGCACGTGGTTCTTTGGGCTTGATGCGAAGAAGAGTTGGGTTGTGTAGAGTGCCTCGCTTGGTGGGTTTGATCCCCGTCTGGCGGGATATTCTTACGTGTACGGCCAAATTGGTGCACCCCTGCAGGGTTAAATCTTCTCGAGAAGCCGTGTTGTCCGCGGTTATGGATGACTTGGTGATAGGGCTGGCTAACAAGGATTAGACAACTTACACCTAATTAATAATAATTTGACTAGTAATAGGCTTATTGACACAATAAATTGAACCTTCATTAATCCAACTGTGTGGGTTATCCTCGGATTGTTTCTTTGGATAAGGGGCGAGATCCAGGATGGGTTTGTTTGAGGTTAGTGGTAGTTGGTTCCGATGCGCTATCTTATCCCTTTCTTTTAGCCGGATGTTGTAGCTGTCTCTGTAGTTGGCTAGGGCAGCCGCTGCCGCACCTTTGTATCGCCTATCTTCCGTTGAACCCAAAGCATCTGTACTTGGTGTTGTCGGGTACCCTTTGGTATCTTGTGCGTCTTGCTTGCCAGTACTCGTCTGTACTGACCCCTTTGGGGCTGCGTGTTCTGCAGACTACGTTTCCGAGGATCCCCATGGTGGCTACTACGTGGAGTACGACGAGGCTGCTGACGAGTAGATAGCGGACCCGGGCAGGATCCGAGACTTCGTGGATGGGATCCGTACTTTTCGTTTCCGGCCTCTTAGGCCTATTTGGATCTTGTCTGTACTCAGACACTTTGGATGCTTCCGCTGTGATGTAATGATGACTTGTTGGGACATGTGTCCTCTGCATGACTGTATTTGCTATCTCTGCTCTAGTGAGAGCTTTTGCCACTTATTTCTATTTCTTTGTGTCTTAGAGATTTGTTGTGATATCACTTGTTCAAATGCCGTTGACGTACCATGTGTGTATGTTATGAAGTGCGTCAATGGAAGTATTCGGATTTCTATTGGATGGTTTCACAGACGATGAATAGTAGAGGATGGTTGTCACACGTTTACGTGTTGGCCTACTCATATTGAGATGCGGGTGCAGGTAGGCCCCGTAAGCCATTTATCTACTGTTTAGCAGGCTGTGAGTATCCTCTAAAAGTCCGGGTGCGACAAATGGTATCAGAGCCTGTCTGCCTGTAGGATCCCTTTTACTGGTCGCAGTTGAGTCTAGAATCTATTTTGTAGCTATATAGGAAAAATGAAACGTGAGAGTAGGAATTTTGTTCTTTTATTTCTTTCCCCACCCACCCTCCCTTTTTCTGGTAAGGAAGTGCAACGTTGTTTTCTCTTCTCATCTAAACTTTCAAGTTAGGATTTCACGTATCCTGGTTTCTCTAGGATAGTTATATCTACTAGACCATAGGAATGGAGGTGGTTGTGACATGATTTTCATGTTGCCTACTCACGATTGAGAACGGAGGCACATAAGCCCCGGAAGCAGATCCTCTATTCTTTAAGCAGTAGATATTGATCCTTTAGAAGCCTAGATGGGTTTTCCGTAGTACCTCAGGAGTGTTTTGGTCTCGTGTTTCCCAAATGTTGCTTCGATATCCTGTTCTTCTCAAGATCCTTTTCGTCCGTTGGAACCTTGTTGTTGCTTGCCACTTCAGTTTTTCTACCGGCGTCTAATCAAAGCTTCCCGATCATCTGCAGATGGATCTCAGGTTCTACCCGCAGGTGGTTCGTATGACTCGTTGCGAGAGCACTGCCAGTTATCCGGAGATGCTGAGAGACATGGTCACTTTTCTGGGGTTCCGTTGGGCACCAGAGTACCAGGTCTACGAGCAGCAGCGAGAGTTTGAGCAGACCTACTACCAGGCTATCGTCTACATTCTGTCAGATGATGGCATGATCGTAGTCCACTGCTACGAGGCAGTGGGTTCCACAGTGGATATGGCTGTGCAGCAGGCAGCTTATGTGAGCCTCACCGTCCTTCGTGCTGACTACTGGGGATTTGACGATTCTATCTATCGCCACATCCCCCGTGGTTACATCACTTCGGAGGGAGCTCACTTCACTCTCTACGACAACTTGGATGTTTACGAGCATGATAACTCCAGGCTGCACACCACCGCTCAGTTTGTGAGACATAGTGACGCAGTTGCCCGCACACTATCTCAGGAGTTGGCTTCAGTCAGAGAGCAGCTTTACCTTGCTTTGACTCGTCTGGCGACTTACACCACAGACTTTGTTGGAGACGAGCGCTTTGCACGTTTCGATCAGCCAGTTGGGCGTCGTCTGCCAGATGCTGGAGGTTACGAGCCGATCAGAGGTCCACTCCTTAACCTTGGTGCTGGTTACACTGGGATTCCACGCTTTGGAGCACAGGGAGTCGACGCTATGTACTTCACCACGCCTAGAGTCGGTCTCAGACCACGTCAGATCTACGTGGATCGTCGTTCCACCTACTTTCGTGGGCGTGCTCCTCACCGTACCTCTCGCCGTACTCCTCGCCGTCGTCCTGCGTGATGAGCATGGGAGTACCGATGTATCCATTCTTAGCTATGTTTAGTTATCCTTTGGCATTCGAACCATTTATGGTGTATTGGATATTCCGATGTATTTGAACATGTGATGATGTACCTGTTGGTTATCTATTCATGCGTCGGAATAATCTCTCTTTCGGTTGCCAAGTCTATCCTTTTCTATTGTTGTGCTAAAATGCATTTCCATTCAGGATGCCGCCAACAAGGAACAACACGCCTGAGCCACCGCCAATCGCGGAGCTGTTGACTCAGATGACCCAAGTCATGACGCAGATGGCCCAGTTTCAGGCTAATCAGCACATCAACCAGACAGCTCCACGAGTCAGCATCAAGGAGTTTCTCAGTCTGGGCCCAAGAGCTTTCGTGGCCACACGCGAGCCTCTGGACGCTGATGACTGGATCTGTGAGATAGCCAAGGCTCTGGAGATTGCACACGTAGCTGAAGAAGACAAGGTCAAGTATGCCTCCTATCTGCTGAAGGGTCAGGCAACTACTTGGTGGGAAAACTTCCAGGCCATGAGAACTGGGAGGCCAGTCATGTGGGATTGTTTCAAGGAAGCCTTCCTGAAGCACCACACTCCACATGGTCTCATGGAAAGGATGCGTGAAGAGTTTTGCTCTCTCAAGCAGGGCAAGTTGGACGTCATCGGGTATCAGAGTGAGTTCAATCGCCTCGCTCGATACGCTGGAGATGAGGTGTCCACTGAAGCTAAGAAGATTGACGGGGGGATACTAACCCGGTATGCCAGGCTCCGGGAAGTAACCCGGCCCAAAGGATGGTGTGCAGGATCCGATTAATGATAAAGATGTTTGTGGAGGCCCAAGTTCGTGGGCCTAGTGACCCGGATTAGGGGTGTTGTAAGGGAAAGTAGAGCTAGCACGCCGTGTCTGGGTAGGACCCGGGTGTGCCTTGTAGAAAAAGCTAGGGGGTACGGGTGTTATATAAACCGACCCCCGGGTATAGTTTGAGACAGAGATCTAAGAACCCTAGCCCTATCGTGTGGTATCGAGTATCCAGTGTAAACCCTAATCGAGTTATTGTATCGAGAATAGAGATCCGGCGACTTCGATTGCCGGCTGTCAGATCAAGTTGTATCATGTCTTCCTTTGAGCTAAACCCTCTCCCGAACGCCTGTGTCGACTTGCCCCAAGATCAGTTACCCCTGGTAACACCTGCCGTGATTATCCCACGACAAAGATGGCAAGGTTCCGTAGAGGCTTTAACCCGGAACTCAAGTATGCCCTCACCAATATCAAGGCCAACAGCTTCGAGGATCTCGTTAACACCGCGCTCAATGAAGAAAATGGGCGCAAGGCGTTTGAGGAGTCTCGCAAGCACTCGCGTGAGGGTGGTTCCTCCTCCAACATGACCACCCCTCCGCAGAAGCGCCGCATCTGGGTACCAAATGGTGCTGTCACTCGGGCTCCATACGCCCAAACTTCTCCAGGTTTCGCTCCCCGCCCACCCAACCCTGCTCAGCTACATGATCAAAGGGCTTCGATGGGGCAGCCAAGGCCAGGGCCTCCTCGTGTCGTCACATGCTACAAGTGCAAGCAGACGGGGCACTACGCTGACAAGTGCACACAGAGACAGCTACCTCTACCACCACCTCGTCCTAACACAAACCAGGCAATGGTGCGCGCTCCCCCGCCTAAGGCCTTCAACTCCAACAACAGGCCTGTCGGGAGGACCGCAAGGGTGAATCATGTCAAGATCGATAAAGCTGAGGAAGCTCCTAACGTCGTTCTCGGTACATTTCCGGTAAACTCTATTCCAGCTAAAGTGATGTTTGATACCGGAGCATCACATTCTTTCGTGTCAAAGATCTTTGCGACAGCAATTAAACTCCCTTTTGTTGGTTTGGGTTTCCCGCTAGTGGTCAACTCCCCTGGAGCAACTATGCAAACGTCCAAGATCAGTCACAAAAATCAAATTCTAATTGGAGGCCACATATTCCTTGCTTCTCTCATACTGCTTGGCAATTCTGACATTGATGTCATTCTTGGTATGGATTGGCTGAAGGCCAATAAAGCAAGAATTGACTGTGCTCAAAAGTCAATAACTCTGTCCCACCCTTCTGGCCAGATAATCTATTCTCCACATGAATCAAGTTCCATTCAGCCATGCAGCCTCAATGCAAAACCTCTACCTTCACTTGAAAATGTTCCGGTGGTTTGCGACTTCCCTAACGTATTTCCAGAAGAGTTGCCAGGAATGCCTCCGGACAGAGCTGTTGAGTTCGTGATCGAACTTGAACCAGGTACTGTTCCAATCTCTAAGCATCCCTACAAGATAGGAACTCCTGAGCTGAAGTTGTTGAAGGAACAAATTGATATGTACATGGAAAAAGGTTACATTCAACCTAGTTCCTCGGCTTGGGGTTGCCCAACTCTGTTCGTTGCGAAGAAGGATCAAACAAAGAGACTCGTTGTTGACTATCGTCCTCTTAACGAGAAAACCATCAAAAACAAGTATCCAATTCCTCGCATCGATGATCTTTTTGATCAACTTGCTGGAGCCTCTATATTCTCGAAGTTGGAGTTGAGGATGGGTTACCATCAAATAAAGATCAGAAAAGAGGATATTCCAAAGACATCCTTCACCACTCGCTACGGTCTATACGAATTCACCGTCATGTCCTTTGGTCTCATCAATGCACCGGCGACCTTCTCTCGACTCATGAATTCTGTCTTCCATGAATACCTCGACAAGTTCGTTGTGGTATATCTTGATGACATTCTTGTCTACTCCAAATCCGAAGAAGAGCATGAAGAACATCTTCGTCTCACTCTCATGAAGCTTCGCGAAAATCGTCTCTATGCCAAGTTCTCCAAATGTGAGTTTTGGATTTCCGAAGTCGTTTATCTTGGTCATGTCATCTCTGCCAAGGGCATAGCCATTGATCCAGAAAAGGTTAAAGCAATTGTTGATTGGAAACCTCCATAGACGGTGAAGCAAGTAAGAAGTTTTCTTGGCTTGGCTAGCTATTGCCGTCGCTTCGTCCAAAACTTCTCCAAAATTGCCAAACCTCTCACTGACCTCACAAAGAAGGACAAGAAGTTCGTCTGGTCTCCACAATGTGATGAAAGTTTCAATCTCCTGAAGACTAAACTCACTTCTACACCAGTTCTGGTTGGCCCAGATCCTTCCAAACCTTTCCAAATATTCTGTGATGCTTCTCTCCAAGGTCTAGGTGCAGTTCTTATGCAAGAACGTCAAGTTGTGGCTTATGCTTCACGTCAGTTGAACACACATGAGCTCAATTATCCCACTCATGACCTTGAACTTGCAGCAGTTGTGTTTGCCCTCAAGAAATGGAGACAATACTTGTTGGGTAATCGCACTGAAATCTTTTCCGATCACAAGAGTCTGAAGTACATCTTCACTCAACCAGATCTAAACCTCAGGCAAAGGAGATGGATTGAAAAGATTAAATACTTTGATCTTACCATTTCTTACACTCCAGGCAAGGCTAATGTAATGGCCGATGCTCTCAGTCGCAAGTCGTATTGCAATAATCTCATGATCATGGAAAGCCAACATCCTCTTCATGAAGAATTCCAGAAGCTCAACCTTGGTCTTGTTCCTCAAGGCTATCTTGCAAACTTGACAGCCAGTCCAACTCTCGAGGACAAGATTCGTTCTGAACAACTTCGTGATGCTGAAATCAAGAAGATGGTAGAGCACATCAAAGAAGGCAAGGAGAAATTTAAGTCCTTCTCAATTGATGACAAGGGAACTGTGTTCTTTGAAGGACGCATTGCAGTTCCTCCAATTCAAAGTCTCAAGGATGTCATTCTCAAGGAGGCTCATGAAACTCCTCTCTCCATACACCCTGGAAGTACAAAGATGTACCAGGATCTCAAGACACTGTATTGGTGGCCTAGCATGAAAAGTGAAATTGCTCAATACGTTTCTGAGTGCGACGTTTGTCAACGTGTTAAGGCAGTTCATCAGAAAACAACCGGTCTTCTCCAACCTCTGAAAATCCCTGAGTGAAAGTGGGACATGATTGAAATGGACTTCGTCACTGGTTTCCCAAAGTACAAGAGGGGCAACGATGCAATCTTCGTTGTCATTGATCGACTCACTAAAGTCGCGCACTTCTTTCCTGTCAAAGAGACAATCTCAGCTAGTCAGTTAGCAGAGCTCTACACAGCAAAGATTGTTCCTCTTCATGGTGTTCCATTGGAAATTAGCTCAGACCGTGGAAGCATCTTCACTTCTCATTTCTGGAAAAGCTTTCAAGAAGCCTTGGGCACCAAGCTTCTGTTCAGCACAGCCTACCATCCTCAGTCTCAAGGGAAAGTCGAAAGAGTCAATCAGATTCTCGAGGATATGCTCAGAGCATGTGGTCTCTCTTTTGGCATGAAATGGGAGGAATGTCTTCCATATGCTGAATTCTCTTACAACAAAAGCTTCCAGGCAAGCCTAGGCATGGCACCATTTGAGGCTCTCTATGGCCGCAGATGCAGGAGTCCAATCAATTGGTCTGGAGCTGGTGAACGTTCACTCTTGGGCCCTGACATTGTTAAGGAGGCCGAAGAGAAAGTTCGCATCATTCGTGACAATCTGAGGATTGCTCAATCTCGTCAGAAAAGCTACTATGACAGCAAACACAGGGATATGGTCTATGCAGCTGGAGACAAAGCATATCTCCGCGTAACTCCCCTCAGAGGCACTCATCGTTTTGGTGTCAAAGGAAAGCTTGCACCAAGATATATTGGTCCTTTCAACATTCTCTCAAGGCGTGCAGAAAATGCCTATCGTCTTGAACTTCCAGAAAAGCTATCCAAGGTGCACGATGTGTTTCACGTGTCACAGCTCAAGAGGTGTTTCAAAGATCCAGGTCGTGCAGTTGATCATGATTCCATTGAACTGCAAGAAGATCTCTCTTATGAGGAGCACCCTATCCGCATTCTCGATGAGACCGAACGCAAAACTCGCAATAAGAGCACCAAGTTCTTAAAAGTGCAGTGGTCTCATCATTCCGATAAAGAGGCAACGTGGGAGACCGAAGAGGATCTTCGCAAGAAGTATCCGGACCTTTTCTCTTCTCAGTAGGAATCTCGGGGCGCGATTCCTTCAAGGGGGGGCGTTTTGTAACATCCCAAGTATGAAAACAATCCCAAATTGTTTGCTTCTTGCTAAATTTTTGTTCTGCATCATGCATCATAAACTTTTGCATTTGTCTTCTAGTGTTTTCAATTGTAATTCAAATTCAAATCCATTTCATACTTGGCATGTTCCAATTGTGAATTAAAATTAAAATTTTGCAAACATTTTCAATTCAAGAAGAAATTCATGATTGTTTGGAATTGTGGAATGATATTGATTAATTCAAAATTCCATTCTTTTGAAACCCTATTTGAAACTCAAATGACAAAATTTCAAATCAAATTGCAGTTTGAAATTTTGAAAACAAAGTTAACACTTTGGGCTTTGCTGTTTTGAAATTCAATAAAAATTATTGTTAAAGTGGAAGCCCCCAAAATTCCTATTCTTTTTCTCTTTTCTTTCCTACAAAAAAGAAAAGGTGAACAAAAATAAAATAATAGAAACAGAAAAAAAGGGGGAGGGCAGGCCAGCCCAAGTGGGCTGAGCCCACCACACCCCCACGAAGCCCAGGCGCCCACGACGTTGTCGTCTTCTCTACGGAGACAGAGGAGGGGAGGCTCCCCCACCGAGCAGCTTTCCATCCCTTTTCCTCCTCCTCCTCCTATTTCTACCCCCCGAGGCTCCAAACCCTAGCTCTCCATCCCTTTCCTCCTCCTCAAGCCGCCGTCGTTTCTCTCTTCCTCTCCCTTCCCCCTTCTCCTCTGTTCCCTGACGCCCGAACAGCAAAAACCACCGTCAGAACCCCACCTTTCGTCGCCTCCATGGCCCTCCTCACGACGAGCTGACGGTGGGAATGGAAACCCCACGCCTCCGTCGTCTTCTATGCGGGAGAATCGGGCCGGAGCTAGCCTAGGAGCACCGCGAGCTCCCTCTTCTTCCCGCCGGCCACCCCGACGTCTCCTTCACATTCGTCGCCAGCTCACAGAGCATCGCGCCTCCCCCGGTGAGAGCTCCTCCGTCTCCCCTCCTTCTTTTCCCCTCCACGCTGCACGCACACGGACGCACCACCCCGGCGCACGCCAGCAGCCGCAGCGAGCAGCTGGTCGACGCCGTCGTCTCCCTCCCGATCGGGTTCAGTTAACTGAACGTGGTTTCAGTTTCGTCAGTACACGGCTGGAGCTTCACCTCAAAAACCTGCGCATCCCCTAGCTATCACCAACCGAGCCGCAGCCCAGCTGGTTGCGCTACCGTGCGCGCGCGCTGGAGATCGCGGGATCGAATCCCCCCCGCGCAGATAAAACACATCTTTTTATCTTTTTTTTTCACAGATCCAGAATCAATACGTTTTCGCAACCAAGTCCCTGTTAATTTTTTCCTATTCCCTGTAATTTAACAAAATTGGCAGATTATCAAATAAACTTTGTAATTTATTAACTTTTGCTTGGAAACTCAAATTGCAAAACTTTCAACATGAAAAACACTCCATTTTAAATGCTCTACACTAATATCAACTTTATTTCTGTTTTTGAATAATTGAAAATGCTGAAAACATTTATTACTTGTTAAATGCTTTAAATATTGCAAAATTCATAACTTGGGCATAAAAATTCCAAATTCAACAAATAAAATATGTTTTCCATACCAAATTAAATTCTCTACATGTTAAAACCATTTGTATACTGTTTTGAACATTTAAAATGGTTTAAAACATTCAAATTCAAACAACTCTCTCAAATTTGGTCAAATTCATAACTAATTCAAATTTAATTCAAATGGCACATGTAAAATATGTTTTCCATGCAAAATTGAACAAGATTTCCAAATATAAACTTTGTTTCCTGTTTTGAATAATTAAAATTGGTTCAATAATTTAAATATTGTTTAAATCATTTAAAATTGCTAAATTAATAACTTGGTCAAACTAAATTCTTTTTGAACATATAAAATATGTTTTCCATTCCATTTTTCATGAACTTTGCAAATATCAACTTTGTGTTCTGTTTTAAATAAATTAAATTGCTGAAAACAACTGTTTCTTATTTAATGCATTTAAAATTGTCAAATTAATAACTTGCTCATTTTAATTCCTTTTTCAACAAATGAAACATGTATTCCATCTAAAATTTGGTGTTCTTTCCAAATATGAATTATGTTATCTGTTTTGAACAATTAAAATGGGTGAAAACAATGAGTGTTAGTGTAACTCATTTAAGAAGCCAAATTTCATAACTTAATAAATAAAATTCCAAACTTGGTAAACAACATTTCAAATTGAAGCTATTGTTGTTTTCTTATTGTTTTCATCATCCATGCATCATTCTAATCAACTTTCACATGATGGTTATTTGTAGATCACCTAATTCAACTTTAATTCTTGGGCCTTTCTATATGCACCCAAATTGCATATGGGCCCATTTAATTATGTTACCATGTCAACTAGCTTATCCTTGATGCATCAATTAAGTTGCCATGCATCATCCCATGTTTGTGCATTATGCCATGTTATTGATTGTTTGTCTCTCTGCGTTGTTTGTTTGCTTCTTCTCGAATAGACGACGACGTTGAGACAGACGAGGTTTACGACACTACTTCAGAGGAGTTAGCCCAGTACCAGGCTACTGAGTTTGCAGGCAAGTATTCACTCCCATGAACCATTGTGTCCTTTTCACACTGGATGCCGATACTTTCCGTTGTCTATTCTGCTAGCCTTAAGATTCGTTTCTTGTGTTCCGATCCTATCACATGTTATCCTGTAACCCTGATATAGCATATCCCCCACACCTATAACCCTGTTGCTTGTTGCCTGTGTCTTACTAGCATGCTTAGGGTTGTTTATGCTCGAGTCTGTTGTCCGTTATTTCTGCTACCATATTTATTATGTTCTGGGGGATCGATGTTTAAACAACAACCTGTTAATGTATGAGGTAATGCTAATTTGATGATAAGGCACCGGCAGGAGGCCGAGTATGGTTTTGAGGCCTGCTAGTGTCGAACTCAGGAAAAGTTCTTGTCCTCTGGATCCATGTTGAGCGCGCTAACCGCATGCGGGAAGCGTGTATGGGCGCCCCCCACAACTCTGATTCGATTCACATCTCGTCCAAATCGCCACACTTAGTTCGGGCTTTCCATTTGATGCACGCATATGCAGGTACGAACCCTCGGCGCCAGGGTGGAACTTTTGTAGTCGGCATTTAGGGCGGCGTGGTCTTCCAGTGCTACGAGGGTCCCCCTTTTCTTCGTGGGGGCTCGATTAGCCGCGCACGCACATCACGTGGTTCTTTGGGCTTGATGCGAAGAAGAGTTGGGTTGTGTAGAGTGCCTCGCTTGGTGGGTTTGATCCCCGTCTGGCGGGATATTCTTACGTGTACGGCCAAATTGGTGCACCCCTGCAGGGTTAAATCTTCTCGAGAAGCCGTGTTGTCCGCGGTTATGGATGACTTGGTGATAGGGCTGGCTAACAAGTATTAGACAACTTACACCTAATTAATAATAATTTGATTAGTAATAGGCTTATTGACACAATAACTTGAACCTTCATTAATCCAACTGTGTGGGTTATCCTCGGATTGTTTCTTTGGAAATGGGGCGAGATCCAGGATGGGTTTGTTTGAGGTTAGTGGTAGTTGGTTCCGATGCGCTATCTTATCCCTTTCTTTTAGCCGGATGTTGTAGCGTGTCTCTGTAGTTGGTTAGGGCAGCCGCTGCCGCACCTTTGTATCGCCTATCTTCCGTTGAACCCAAAGCATCTGTACTTGGTGTTGTCGGGTACCCTTTGGTATCTTGTGCGTCTTGCTTGCCAGTACTCGTCTGTACTGACCCCTTTGGGGCTGCGTGTTCTGCAGACTACGTTTCCAAGGATCCCCATGGTGGCTACTATGTGGAGTACGACGAGGCTGCTGACGAGTAGATAGCGGACCTGGGCAGGATCCGAGACTTCGTGGATGGGCTCCGTACTTTTCGTTTCCGGCCTCTTAGGCCTATTTGGATCTTGTCTGTACTCAGACACTTTGGATGCTTCCGCTGTGATGTAATGATGACTTGTTGGGACATGTGTCCTCTGCATGACTGTATTTGCTATCTCTGCTCTAGTGAGAGCTTTTGCCACTTATTTCTATTTCTTTGTGTCTTAGAGATTTGTTGTGATATCACTTGTTCAAATGCCGTTGACGTACCATGTGTGTATGTTATGAAGTACGTCAATGGAAGTATTCGGATTTCTATTGGATGGTTTCACAGACGATGAATAGTAGAGGATGGTTGTCACACGTTTACGTGTTGGCCTACTCATATTGAGATGCGGGTGCAGGTAGGCCCCGTAAGCCATTTATCTACTGTTTAGCGGGCTGTGAGTATCCTCTGAAAGTCCGGGTGCGACAGTAATGTATAATGGTCATGTTAGCAAACTCTACCTCCAATCTAGAAGAACAAAATTATTTCCCGTGTATTACAAATAATGCCTATCCTAATGTAAACATTGTATGTCTAACAGTTATTACAACATGACGCGGGGTGATATGGCTGTGATATGGATGTGATATGGAAAATGATACTGGTTCATGTTTGAGAAAGGTTGCACACCTCTCCATGCATGGTATTTTCTATATACCTCATTCCAAGATATCTAGTCGAGGTTACGTAGCTCTCAGAGTGATCTTTCCAATAAAATTGGTTTCATCTCAATCCGAGTTTTCCTTCGAGAGTTATCACAGTTCACGAGGTCATATCTCGAGGAACGTGCAAGTCATGTATAATGGTGTTGTTAGCAAACTCTATCCTCCAATCTAGACGAACAAAATTCTTTCCCGTGTATTACAAATAATGCCCATCTTAGTGTAAACTTTGTATGTCTAACAGTTATTACAACATGATGCGCTGTGATAAGGCTATGATATTGTTGTGATATGGTTTTGATATGGATGTGATATGGAAAATGATACAGGTTCATGTTTGAGAAAGGTTCCACACCTCTCCATGCATGGTATTTTCTATATTCCTCATTCCAAGATATCCAGTCGAGGTTGGGTAGCTCTCAGAGTGATCTTTCCAATAAAATAGGTTTCATCTCAATCGGTGTTTTCCTTCGAAAGTTATCACAGTTCAAGAGTTCATATCTCAAAGAACGTGCAAGTAATGTATAATGGTCATGTTAGCAAACTCTATCCTCCAATCTAGAAGAACAAAATTCTTTCCCGTGTATTAAAAATAATGCCAATCCTAATGTAAACATTGTATGTCTAACAGTTATTACAACATGACGCGTTGTGATATGGCTGTGATATGGTTGTGATATGGATGTGATATGAAAAATGATACTGGTTCATGTTTGAGAAAGGTTCCACACCTCTCCATGCATGGTAATTTCTATATACCTCATTCCAAGATATCTAGTCGAGGATGGGTTGCTCTCATAGTGATCTTTCCAATAAAATTGGTTTCATCTCAATCCGAGTTTTCCTTCGAGAGTTATCACAGTTCACGAGGTCATATCTCGGGGAACGTGCAAGTCATGTATAATGGTCTTGTAGCAAACTCTATCCTCCAATCTAGAAGAACAAAAAAATTTCCCGTGTATTACAAATACTGCCCATCCTAGTATAAACATTGTATGTCTAACAGTTATTACAACATGATGCGCTGTGATAAGGCTGTTATATGGTTGTGATATGGAAAATGATACTGGTTCATGATTGAGAAAGGTTCCACACCTCTCCATGCATGGTATTTTCTATATTCCCCATTCCAAGATATCCAGTCGAGGTTCGGTAGCTCTCAGAGTGATCTTTCCAATAAAATTGGTTTTATCTCAATCAGTGTGTTCCTTCGAAAGTTATCACAGTTCAGGAGGTCATATCTCAGGGAACGTGCAAGTAATGTATAATGGTCATGTTAGCAAAATCTATCCTCCAATCTAGAAGAACAAAATTCTTTCCCGTGTATTACAAATAATGCCCATCCTAATGTAAACATTGTATGTCTAACAGTTATTACAACATGACGCGCTGTGATATGGCTGTGATATGGTTGTGATATGGATGTGATATGAAAAACGATACTGGTTCATGTTTGAGAAAGGTTCCACACGTCTCCATGCATGGTATTTTCTATATACCTCATTCTAAGATATCTAGTCGACGTTGGGTAGCTCTCAGAGTGATCTTTCCAATAAAATTGGTTTCATGTCAATCCAAGTTTTCCTTCGAGAGTTATCACAGTTCACGAGGTCATATCTCGGGGAACGTGCAAGTCATGTATAATGGTCTTGTTAGCAAACTCTATCCTCCAATCTAGAAGAACAAAATTCTTTCAAGGGTATTACAAATAATGCCCATCCTAGTGTAAACATTGTATGTCTAATAGTTATTACAACATGACGCACTGTGATAAGGTTGTGATATGGTTGTGATATGGATGTGATATGGAAAATGATACTGGTTCATGTTTGAGAAATGTTGCACACCTCTCCATGCATGGTATTTTCTATATACCTCATTCCAAGATATCCAGTCGAGGTTAGGTAGCTCTCAGAGTGATCTTTCCAATAAAATTGGTTTCATCTCAATCCGAGTTTTCCTTCGAGAGTTATCACAGTTCACGAGGTCATATCTCAGGGAACGTGCAAGTCATGTATAATGGTCTTGTTAGCAAACTCTATCCTCCAATCTAGAAGAACAAAATTATTTCTCGTGTATTACAAATAATGCCCATCCTAGTGTAAACATTGTATGTCAAACAGTTATTACAACATGACGCACTGTGATAAGGCTGTGATATGGTTGTGATATGGTTGTGATATGGATGTGATATGGAAAATGATACTGGTTCATGTTTGAGAAAGGTTCCACACCTCTCCATGCATGGTATTTTCTATATTCCTCATTCCAAGATATACAGTCGAGGTTTGGTAGCTCTCAGAGTGATCTTTCCAATAAAATTGGTTTCATCTCAATCGGTGTTATTCTTCAAAAGTTATCACAGATCAGGAGGTCATATCTCAGGGAACGTGCAAGTAATGTATAATGGTCATGTTAGCAAACTCTACCTCCAATCTAGAAGAACAAAATTATTTCCCGTGTATTACAAATAATGCCTATCCTAATGTAAACATTGTATGTCTAACAGTTATTACAACATGACGCGCGGTGATATGGCTGTGATATGGTTGTGATATTGTTGTGATATGGATGTGATATGGAAAATGATACTGGTTCATGTTTGAGAAATGTTCCACACCTCTCCATGCATGGTATTTTCTATATTCCTCATTCCAAGATATCCAGTCGAGCTTGGGTAGCTCTTAGAGTGATCTTTTCAATAAAATTGGTTTCATCTCAATCGTTGTTTTCCTTCGAAAGTTATCACAGTTCAGGAGGTCATATCTTAGGGAACATGCAAGTAATGTATAATGTTCATGTTAGCAAACTCTATCCTCCAATCTAGGAGAACAAAATTATTTCCCGTGTATTACAAATAATGCCCATCCTAATGTAAACATTGTATGTCTAACAGTTATTACAACATGACGCGCTGTGATATAGCTGTGATATGGTTGTGATATGGATGTGATATGGAAAATGACACTGGTTCCTATTTGAGAAAGGTTCCACACCTCTCCATGCATGGTATTTTCTATATTCCTCATTCCAAGATATCCAGTAGAGGTTGGGTAGCACTCAGAGTGATCTTTCCAATAAAATTGGTTTCATCTCAATCGGTGTTTTCCTTCGAAAGTTAAAACAGTTCATGAGGTCATATCTGATGGAACGTGCAAGTAATGTATAATGGTCTTGTTAGCAAACTCTATCCTCCAATCTAGAAGAACAAAATTCTTTCCCGTGTATTACAAATAATGCCCATCCTAATGTAAACATTGTATGTCTAACAGTTATTACAACATGACGCGATGTGATATGGCTGTGATATGGTTCTGATATGGTTGTGATATGGATGTGATATGGAAAATGATACTGGTTCATGTTTGAGAAAGGTTTCACACCTCTCCATTCATGGTATTATCTATATACCTCATTCTAAGATATCCAGTCGAGGTTGGGTAGCTCTCAGCGTGATCTTTCCAATAAAATTGGTTTCATCTCAATCCGGGTTTTCCTTCGAGAGTTATCACAGTTCACGAGGTCATATATCAGGGAACATGCAAGTCATGTATAATGGTCTTGTTAGCAAACTCTATCCTCCAATCTAGAATAACAAAATTATTTCCCGTGTACTACAAATAATGCCCATCCTAGTGTAAACATTGTATGTCTAACATTTATTACAACATGACGCGCTGTGATAAGGCTGTGATATGGTTGTGATATGGTTGTGATATGGAAAATGATACCGATTCATGTTTGAGAAAGGTTCCACACCTCTCCATGCATGGTATTTTCTATATTCCTCATTCCAAGATATCCAGTCGAGGTTGGGTAGCTCTCAGAGTGATCTTTCCAACTAAATAGGTTTCATGTCAATCGGTGTTTTCCTTCGAAAGTTATCACAGTTTAGGAGGTCATACCTCAGGGAACATGCAAGTAATTTATAATGGTCATGTTAGCAAACTCTATCCTCCAATCTAGAAGAACAAAATTATTTCCCATATATTACTAATAATGCCATCCTAATGTAAACATTGTATGTCTAACAGTTATTACAACATGACGCGCTGTGATATGGCTGTGATATGGTTGTGATATGGATGTGATATGGAAAATGATACTGGTTCATGTTTGAGAAAGGTTCCACACCTCTCCATGCATGGTATTTTCTATATACCTCATTCCAAGATATCCAGTCGAGTTTGGGTAGCTCTCAGAGTGATCTTTTTAATAAAATTGATTTCATCTCAATCCGAGTTTTCCTTCGAGAGTTATCA
The DNA here is from genome assembly GCA_028641055.1 of Alopecurus myosuroides. Classification (NCBI taxonomy): domain Eukaryota; kingdom Viridiplantae; phylum Streptophyta; class Magnoliopsida; order Poales; family Poaceae; genus Alopecurus; species Alopecurus myosuroides. Next base: position 309,899,766 of record CM054062.1, on the reverse strand, counting down.
CAGTTCACGAGGTCATATCTCGGTGAACGTGCAATTCATGTATAATTGTCTTGTTAGGAAACTCTATCCTCCAATCTAGAAGAAAAAATTCTTTCCCGTGTATTACATATAATGCACATCTAGTGTAAACATTGTATGTCTAACAGTTATTACAACATGATGCGCTGTAATAAGGCTGTGATATGGTTGTGATATGGTTGTGATATGGATGTGATATGGAAAATGATACTGGTTCATGTTTGAGAAAGGTTCCACACCTCTCCATGCATGGTATTTTCTATATTCCTCATTCCAAGATATCCAGTCAAGGATGGGTAGCTCTCAGAGTGATCTTTCCAATAAAATTTGTTTCATCTCAATCGGTGTTTTCCTTCGAAAGTTATCACAATTCAGGAGGTCATATCTTAGGGAACATGCAAGTCATGTATAATGGTCATGTGAGCAAACTCTATACTCCAATCTAGAAGAACAAAATAATTTCCCGTGTATTACAAATAATGCCCATCGTAATGTAAACATTGTATGTCTAATAGTTATTACAACATGACGCGCTGTGATATGGTTGTGATATGGATGTGATATGGAAAATGATACTGGTTCATGTTTGAGAAAGGTTCCACACCTCTCAATGCATGGTATTTTCTATATACCTCATTCCAAGATATCCAGTCGAGGTTGGGTAGCTCTGAGCGTGATCTTTCCAATAATATTGGTTTCACTCAATCCGAGTTTTCCTTTGAGAGTTATCACAGTTCACGAGGTCATATCTCAGGGAACGTGCAAGTCATGTATAATGGTCTTGTTAGCAAACTCTATCCTCCAATCTAGAAGAACATAATTATTTCCCGTGTATTACAAATAATGCCCATCCTAATGTAAACATTGTATGTCTAGCAATTATTACAACATGACGCGCTGTGATATGGTTGTGATATGGATGTGATATGGAAAATGATACTGGTTCATATTTTAGAAAGGTTCCACACCTCTCCATGCATGGTATTTTCTATATTCCTCATTCCAAGATATCCAGTAGAGGTTGGGGAGCTCTCAGAGTGATCTTTCAAATACAATTGGGTTCATCTCAATCGGTGTTTTCCTTTGAAAGTTATCACAGTTCAGGAGGTCATATCTCAGGGAACGTGCAAGTAATGTATAATGGTCATGTTAGCAAACTCTATCCTCCAATCTAGAAGAACAAAATTATTTCCCGTGTATTACAAATAATGCCCATCCTAATGTAAACATTGTATGTCTAACAGTTATTACAACATGATGCGCTGTAATAAGGCTGTGATATGGTTGTGATATGGTTGTGATATGGATGTGATATGGAAAGTGATACTGGTTCATGTTTGAGAAAGGTTCCACACCTCTCCATGCATGGTATTTTCTATATTCCTCATTCCAAGATATCCAGTCAAGGATGGGTAGCTCTCAGAGTGATCTTTCCAATAAAATTTGTTTCATCTCAATCGGTGTTTTCCTTCGAAAGTTATCACAATTCAGGAGGTCATATCTTAGGGAACATGCAAGTCATGTATAATGGTCATGTGAGCAAACTCTATCCTCCAATCTAGAAGAACAAAATAATTTCCCGTGTATTACAAATAATGCCCATCGTAATGTAAACATTGTATGTCTAATAGTTATTACAACATGACGCGCTGTGATATGGTTGTGATATGGATGTGATATGGAAAATGATACTGGTTCATGTTTGAGAAAGGTTCCACACCTCTCAATGCATGGTATTTTCTATATACCTCATTCCAAGATATCCAGTCGAGGTTGGGTAGCTCTGAGCGTGATCTTTCCAATAATATTGGTTTCACTCAATCCGAGTTTTCCTTTGAGAGTTATCACAGTTCAAGAGGTCATATCTCAGGGAACGTGCAAGTCATGTATAATGGTCTTGTTAGCAAACTCTATCCTCCAATCTAGAAGAACATAATTATTTCCCGTGTATTACAAATAATGCCCATCCTAATGTAAACATTGTATGTCTAGCAATTATTACAACATGACGCGCTGTGATATGGTTGTGATATGGATGTGATATGGAAAATGATACTGGTTCATATTTTAGAAAGGTTCCACACCTCTCCATGCATGGTATTTTCTATATTCCTCATTCCAAGATATCCAGTAGAGGTTGGGGAGCTCTCAGAGTGATCTTTCAAATACAATTGGGTTCATCTCAATCGGTGTTTTCCTTTGAAAGTTATCACAGTTCAGGAGGTCATATCTCAGGGAACGTGCAAGTAATGTATAATGGTCATGTTAGCAAACTCTATCCTCCAATCTAGAAGAACAAAATTATTTCCCGTGTATTACAAATAATGCCCATCCTAATGTAAACATTGTATGTCTAACAGTTATTACAACATGACGCGCTGTGATATGGCTGTGATATCGTTGTGATATGGTTGTGATATGGAAAGTGATACTGGTTCATATTTGAGAAAGGTTCCACACCTCTCCATGCCTGGTATTTTCTATATTCCTCATTCCAAGATATCCAGTAGAGGTTGGGTAGCTCTCAGAGTGATCTTTCCAATAAAATTGGTTTCATCTCAATCGGTGTTTCCTTCGAAAGTTCAAACAGTTCAGGAGGTCATATCTCAGGGAACGTGCAAGTAATGTATAATGGTCTTGTTAGCAAACTCTATCCTCCAATCTAGAAGGACAAAAGTATTTCCCGTGTATTACAAATAATGCCCATCGTAATGTAAACATTGTATGTCTAATAGTTATTACAACATGACGCGCTGTGATATGGTTGTGATATGGAAAATGATACTGGTTCATGTTTGAGAAAGGTTCCACACCTCTCAATGCATGGTATTTTCTATATACCTCATTCCAAGATATCCAGTCGAGGTTGGGTAGCTCTGAGCGTGATCTTTCCAATAATATTGGTTTCACTCAATCCGAGTTTTCCTTTGAGAGTTATCACAGTTCACGAGGTCATATCTCAGGGAACGTGCAAGTCATGTATAATGGTCTTGTTAGCAAACTCTATCCTCCAATCTAGAAGAACATAATTATTTCCCGTGTATTACAAATAATGCCCATCCTAATGTAAACATTGTATGTCTAGCAATTATTACAACATGACGCGCTGTGATATGGTTGTGATATGGATGTGATATGGAAAATGATACTGGTTCATATTTTAGAAAGGTTCCACACCTCTCCATGCATGGTATTTTCTATATTCCTCATTCCAAGATATCCAGTAGAGGTTGGGGAGCTCTCAGAGTGATCTTTCAAATACAATTGGGTTCATCTCAATCGGTGTTTTCCTTTGAAAGTTATCACAGTTCAGGAGGTCATATCTCAGGGAACGTGCAAGTAATGTATAATGGTCATGTTAGCAAACTCTATCCTCCAATCTAGAAGAACAAAATTATTTCCCGTGTATTACAAATAATGCCCATCCTAATGTAAACATTGTATGTCTAACAGTTATTACAACATGACGCGTTGTGATATGGCTGTGATATCGTTGTGATATGGTTGTGATATGGATGTGATATGGAAAGTGATACTGGTTCATATTTGAGAAAGGTTCCACACCTCTCCATGCCTGGTATTTTCTATATTCCTCATTCCAAGATATCCAGTAGAGGTTGGGTAGCTCTCAGAGTGATCTTTCCAATAAAATTGGTTTCATCTCAATCGGTGTTTCCTTCGAAAGTTCAAACAGTTCAGGAGGTCATATCTCAGGGAACGTGCAAGTAATGTATAATGGTCTTGTTAGCAAACTCTATCCTCCAATCTAGAAGAACAAAAGTATTTCCCGTGTATTACAAATAATGCCCATCGTAATGTAAACATTGTATGTCTAATAGTTATTACAACATGACGCGCTGTGATATGGTTGTGATATGGATGTGATATGGAAAATGATACTGGTTCATGTTTGAGAAAGGTTCCACACCTCTCAATGCATGGTATTTTCTATATACCTCATTCCAAGATATCCAGTCGAGGTTGGGTAGCTCTGAGCGTGATCTTTCCAATAATATTGGTTTCACTCAATCCGAGTTTTCCTTTGAGAGTTATCACAGTTCACGAGGTCATATCTCAGGGAACGTGCAAGTCATGTATAATGGTCTTGTTAGCAAACTCTATCCTCCAATCTAGAAGAACATAATTATTTCCCGTGTATTACAAATAATGCCCATCCTAATGTAAACATTGTATGTCTAGCAATTATTACAACATGACGCGCTGTGATATGGTTGTGATATGGATGTGATATGGAAAATGATACTGGTTCATATTTTAGAAAGGTTCCACACCTCTCCATGCATGGTATTTTCTATATTCCTCATTCCAAGATATCCAGTAGAGGTTGGGGAGCTCTCAGAGTGATCTTTCAAATACAATTGGGTTCATCTCAATCGGTGTTTTCCTTTGAAAGTTATCACAGTTCAGGAGGTCATATCTCAGGGAACGTGCAAGTAATGTATAATGGTCATGTTAGCAAACTCTATCCTCCAATCTAGAAGAACAAAATTATTTCCCGTGTATTACAAATAATGCCCATCCTAATGTAAACATTGTATGTCTAACAGTTATTACAACATGACGCGTTGTGATATGGCTGTGATATCGTTGTGATATGGTTGTGATATGGATGTGATATGGAAAGTGATACTGGTTCATATTTGAGAAAGGTTCCACACCTCTCCATGCCTGGTATTTTCTATATTCCTCATTCCAAGATATCCAGTAGAGGTTGGGTAGCTCTCAGAGTGATCTTTCCAATAAAATTGGTTTCATCTCAATCGGTGTTTCCTTCGAAAGTTCAAACAGTTCAGGAGGTCATATCTCAGGGAACGTGCAAGTAATGTATAATGGTCTTGTTAGCAAACTCTATCCTCCAATCTAGAAGAACAAAAGTATTTCCCGTGTATTACAAATAATGCCCATCCTAATGTAAACATTGTATGTCTAACAGTTATTACAACATGACGCGCTGTGATATGTGTAAGGTCCGCCCCATAACCACTGTTCAAGGACACCTTCGATATGCATACATTCACGATCCCAGATCATACTAGTCGTGAACAACATATCAAGTTGGTACACAGATACAATATCCATTGCACGGTTACGCAAACACTTACAATAGAGACGTGGTCACCTGACCAAGCCCACACAACTGCCACGCAGGGCAAACACACAACACATACATCGGAAGACTAAACAGACAAAACGTGGTAGAGCCCAAGTCACGCCTTAACCTATAGGCTGCTGATTGGGAGACGATCCTAGTTCGCAAGTCCATCAGCGCAGTACTTCTCCTTGTTGATCTCCTCCTGAGATTCCTTCTCGATGTCTGGCAAGTTGATACCAGGGGCGAAACCAATATGAGTACATTTGAATGTACTCAGCAAGACATCCATCATGTAACTTACCAAATGCAAGTATGCTTGTATGGGGTAATAGGTAGGCTATAAATAGGGTTCACTATCAATTATATATGAAAGATATATCATAGTTGATTTTTAAAAATCTCTGTATGTTTGTTGAAGAAGATACTTCAAAAGAAAATAATATAGTCTTCTTTCTCTTGTAGATATCACATGTACAAGAGGTTTTGTAAAAACTTTGTTAAAAGAAAGTTTTCTCTTTGCAAAACTTCTTGGAATCAACTTCCAGATTTTTGCTTAGAGAAGAAAGATTTTCTTTGCAAAACTTTTTCGTAAAACAACTTCTTGGTTTCCATCATCGGTACCTCCACGGTACAAGGTTACTTCCTTTCCGAACTTCACAAGTTCAACTCCTTTTTGAAAATTCCTTTTTGAAAACATCCTTTTGAAAACATTGACACAATGCTAGCTACATGGCCATTCAACTGTCCATATTCGAGGACGCGGCTTCTTCGAAAAAGTTTTACTCTAGAGAGGTGTACACATCCACCAGATCCAGTACACCTGCCGTGAACAACCACACACTGTAACAACAGTATATAAACATCAGGTATCTGATCCTAACTTTCCACTATGTTCGAGCTAGAATATGCCTATCTCTTCAGTTGAGTTTAATCTTGTAACATCCCAAGTATGAAAAATAGCCATTAGAATGTTTTGCTCTCTGTTATTTTATGTTTTGCATCATGGCATCATGTTCATTGCATTTGTTTTGCTTGTTTTCCATTTGTTTTCCTCTGTTTTTCCTTGTTTTCCAACTGTTTTCATTTGTTTTCCTTTGTTTTCTATTTGAATTTCAAACCAAATTTCAAACCTTTCTTTTCATACTTGTGATGTTACAATTTCCAAAATGATATTTCAAATCAAAACAATCATTTGTTTCCATCAAACCATAAGGTTCAAACTATTTAAAATTGGCTTTTAATAATTCAATCAATTCAAATTGCTTCCAAATTCAAATCACATTCACAAACAGCACCCAAATTTGAAATTATGAACATTACCAAAACAATTATAATCTTTTGCTTCCAATTAAAATTATATGATCACCCTATTTAAAACCTTGTTTTCATTAATCAACTTAATCTCAAAAATTCATCCAAATTCAATTAAATTACAAACAGTTTTATTTTTGAACTTTTATGGAAAACAAAAAGTGTCAAATGGGTACTAACACAATAACTAGCTCACACAAAATTTTCCTAAATTTTTACTAACCCGAAACTCACCTTTTCCTTCCTATTTCTATTCAGCAAAAAAAAAAAAAACAGAAACAAATAATAAAAGAGGCAAAAGAGAGAGAGTGAGAGCAGCAGCAAGCCCAGCCCAACTTACCTCCCTGGCCCGATACCCCCTCGTATCTTCTTCTTCCTCGTACGGCAGGAGATCCCTGCATCCACGTAGCAATGGCAGAGAAAGAACGGCTGATGCTCCTCCCCCTCCTCCTATATCTAACCCTAGGGTTCCCCTAGCCCCTGCCTAGCCATCTTCTCCCTCTTCCCCGCCTCCATCTCTCCTTCCTCCTCCATCTCGTTCTCTCTGTATCTTTTTTCTGTACTGAACCCTCACCACCGAAACCATCCTTTTGCCCCGGCGATCACCGGCGTTGGAGGCCCTCCTCCGGCCATGCGAGAGCGGGAATGGAAAGCCCCCACCGCGGGCTTCCCCCTCCACTCCTCGGCGAGGGCCGGGATGCCTCACACCGTCGCCGCCATCCCCACTAAGTCGCCGTCGCCCCTGCTCGAGCTCTGCTCCGCCCCATCGCTGATCCCTCTGTCCGCTCGAAGGTGACCGAATCCTTCCCCTCGATCCCCTTCTCCCCTTCCTCCCCTCCCTCCTTCCTCTAGCAGGCCGCGACCGCCACGCCCCTATCCCGCGCTCGCCGCACCGCCGCAGCGGCAGGTCGCCATGGTCGAACTGCTCTGTGCGCGTGCAGATGGCTGAACATCCGTTCAGTTTCGGCAGAGGCCGAAACCACCCCTCAAAAGGACGTGTTCCCGTTATATTCCAAAAGCACCGCAGCACCGCACTGGTCAACACCCCTTGCGCACAGCCTCAGGTCTAGGGTTCGAACCCCCAAGGCCACACCTTTATTACTGCTTTTTTTTCTTTTCTGCCCAAATTTTCAGAAACTCAGATCTGGCCCATTACTTCAAAAATCCATATAAAATTGAATATCACTCCAATTTGAATGATTCAAAATCCTGTGGATTCATAATTTTGTGCTCCTTCTATTATTGTCAAGTTTGCAACATGTTTCTGTAACAATTTTTGCACTAAATAATTAATTACTGAAAATGCAATAAAAATTGGAAACTTTGGAATTTCATAACTTGAGGCTGGTTCATCCAATTTAAGCAAACTTGGGCTCTAAAAATTTGTCTTAACAAACTCTACACATTGGTATTTTATTTGGTCACAATTGAATTAATTTTGAGCATGTTTCCCTCTGTTTACTAAAAATGGCAGAATAAGAATGATTATGGAAAATTGCATAATAAATTCAATAATCACCCTAAAATTATGTTTAATAGCTCAAAATGTTCAGTGAAACATTTGCTACATGTTTTCAACCTTTTCAATGCATTTTGTTTACTGTTTTGAATATTTTGAATTGGTGAAATATTTAAAAACTTGTTTAATTCACTTAATTTTGCAAAAATCATAACTTGGGCATAAAAATTCCAATTTCCACAAACTAAATATGTTTTCCAATCAACTTTTCATGTACTTTCCAAATATCAATTTTGTTTGCTGTTTTGAATAATTTAAATTGCTGAAAACAACTGTTTCTTATTTATTGCATTTAAAATTGCCAAAATAATAACTTGCTCATTTTAAATCCAATTTCAACAAATGAAATATGTTTTCCATGCAAAATTAAACCACCTTTCCAAATATAAAATTTGTTTCATGTTTTGAATAATTAAAATTGGTTAAATGATTTAAACCTTGTTTAAATCATTTAAAACTGTTAAATTCATAACTTGGTCAAACTAATTTCTTTTGGGACATATCAAATATGTTTTCCAACCCTAAAAGTATAAACTTTTCAAATATGAACTTCATCTAATGTTGTGCACAAATAAAAATTCAAATAAGTTCATGTTTGAATTAAATTCATTTAATTCTGGCTTAAACTTGTTTAATTCATAAATAATTTATTTGAAATCCTTTTTCAACAAGTGAAACATGTAATCCACCTAAAATTTGGTGTTCTTTCTAAATATGAACTTTGTTATTTATTTTGAACAATTTAAATTGGTGAAAACAACAAATGCTTGTGTGACACCTTTAAGAAACCAAAATTCCAAAACTTAATAAATAAATCCCAAACTTGGTAAACCTTATTTCTAATTGCTTCTATTGTTGTTATTTTGCTGTTTTCCTCATCCATGCATCATGCTAATTCACTTTCACATGTTGGTTAACTGTAAAACAATTAATTCAACCATAATTCATGGGCTTTCCATATGCAATCCAATTGCATATGGGTCCATTTAAACATGTTATCTTGTCAACTAGTTTATTTTGGTGCATCAATTAAATTGTCATGCATCATCCCATGTTTGTGCACTATGCCATGTTATTGATTGTTTATCTCTCTGTGTTGTTTGTTTGCTTCTTCTCGGATAAACGACGACGTTGAGACCGACGATACTTACGACACCCCTTCTGTAGATCTAGCTCAGTACCAGGCTGCTGAGTTTGCAGGCAAGTATTCACTCACATGAACCACTGTGTTCCTTTCAACATTGGATACCGATACTTTCCGTTGTCTATTCTGCTAGCCCTATGAATTGTTGCTTCTGTTACGAACCTATCACATGATATCCTGAACCCTGATATTGCCTCACCTCCACTCCAATAACCCCTTTGCTTGTTGCCCGTGTCTTACTAGTATGCTTAGGGTTGTTTTTGCTCGAGTCTGTTACCCGTTACTTTCTGTTACTATCATTATGTTCTGGGGCTCGATGTTAAACAACACCCTGTTAATTTTGAGGTAATAATAATTTGCTGATAAGGCACCGGCAGGAGGCCCGGCGTGGTTTTGAGGCCTGCTAGTGTCGACCCTAATTAGGAAAAGGGTCTTGTCTACTGATCCATGATGAGCGCACTAACCGAATGTGGGAAGCGAGTATGGGCGCCCCCCTCAATTTGATTCGATTCGCATCTCATCCAAATCGCCACACTTAGTTCGGGCTTTCCATTTGATGCATGCATGTGCAGGTGCGAACCCTTGGCGCCAGGGTGGAACTTTTGTAGTCGGCATTTAGGGCGGCGTGGTCTTAGAGTGCTATGAGGGTCCCCTTTTCTTCGTGGGGCTCGATTAGCCGCGCACGCACAGCATGTGGTTCTTTGGGCTTGATGCGAAGAAGAGTTGAGTTGTGTTGAGTGCCTCGCTTGGTGGGTTAGCTCCCCGCCTGGCGGGTCATTCTTACGTGTACGGCTAAATTGGTGCATCCCTGCAGGGTTAAATCTTCTCGAGAAGCCGTGTTTTCCGCGGTTATGGATTACTTGGTGAAAGTACTGGCTAACAAGTACTCAGAACAACTTACACCTAACTAATGATAACTTGACTAGTAATAGGCTTATTGACACAACAATCTGAACCATCACTAATCCAACGGTGTGAGTTATCCTCGGATTGCTTCTTTGGATAAGGGGCGAGATCCAGGATGGGTTTTGTTTGGAGTTAGTTGTTAGTTGGTTACGATACGCTATCTTATCTTCTTTCTGTTGGCCGGAAGTGGTAGTAACTCTGTAGTTGGTTAGAGCAGCCAGTTGCAGCATCTTTTATATCCCCTTCCTTTCCGTTGAACCCAAAGCATCTGTGTTTGGTGTTGACGGGTTACACTTTGGTGAATTGTGAGTCTTGCTTGCCAGTACGTTTATGTACTGACCCCTTTGGGGCTGTGGTTTCCGCAGACTACGTTTCTGAGGATCCCCATGGTCGCTACTACGTGGAGTATGACGAGGCTGCTGACGAGTAGATAGCGGACCCGGGCAGGATCCGAGACTTCGTGGATGGGCTCCGTCTTTTCGTTTCCGGCCTCTTAGGCCTAGTTGGATCTTGTCTGTACTCAGACATTTTGAATGCTTCCGCTGTGATGTAATGATGATATGTTGGGACATGTGTCCTCTGGATGATTGTATTTGCTATCTCTGCTCTAATGAGAGCTATTTGCAACTTATTTCCATCTTTTGTGTCGTAGAGATCTGTTGTGATATCACTTGTTCCAATGCCGTTGACGTACCATGTGTGTATGTTCTGAAGTACGTCAACGGAAGTATCTGGATTTCTACGGGATGGTTTGCGCAGACGATGAATAGTAAGATAATGGTTGTCACACGTTTACGTGTTGGCCTGCTCATATTGAGATGCGGGTGCCGGTATGCCCCGTAAGCCATGTATCTACTGTTTAACGGACTGTGAGTATCCCCTAGAAGTCCGGGTGCGACAAATGGTATCAGAGCCTGTCTGCCTGTAGGATCCCTTTTTACTGGTCGCAGTTGAGTCTAGAAACTATTTTGTAGCTATATAGGAAAAATGAAACGTGAGAGTAGGAATTCTGCCATTTTATTTCTTTCCCCACCCACCCTCCCTTTTCTGGTAAGGAAGTGCAACGTTGTTTTCTCTTCTCATCTAAAATTTCAAGTTAGGATTTCACGAATCCTGGTTTCTCTGGGACAGTTATATCTACTAGACCATAGGAATGGAGGTGGTTGTGACATGATTTATCATGTTGCCTACTCACGATTGAGAACGGAGGCGTGTAAGCCCCGGAAGCAGATCCTCTATTCCTTAAGCAGTAGATATTGATCCTTTAGAAGCCCGTATGGGTTTTCCGTAGTACCTCAGGAGTGTTTTGGTCAAGTGTTTCCCGAATGTTGCTTCGATATCCTGTTCTTCTCAACATCCTTTTCGTCCGTTCAAAACTTGTTGTTGCTTCCCACTTCAGTTATTCTACCGGCGTCTAATCAATAACTCTGTTCCACCCTTCTGGCCAGATATTCTATTCTCCAAATGAATCAAATTCTATTCAGCTATACACCCTCAATACAAAACCTCTACCTCTACTCAAAATTTTTCCGGTGGTTTCCAAATTCCCTGACATCTTTCCAGAAGAGTTGCCAGGAATGGCTATCGTCTTGAACTTCCAGAAAAACTATCCAAGGTGCACGATGTGTTTCACGTGTCACAGCTCAAGAGGATCCTCCCAAGAAGTATCCGGACCTTTTCTTTTCTCAGTAGGAATCTCGGGGCGCGATTCCTTCAAGGGGGGGCGTTTTGTAACATCCCAAGTATGAAAAATAGCCATTAGAATGTTTTGCTCTCTGTTATTTTATGTTTTGCATCATGGCATCATGTTCATTGCATTTGTTTTGCTTGTTTTCCATTTGTTTTCCTCTGTTTTTCCTTGTTTTCCAACTGTTTTCATTTGTTTTCCTTTGTTTTCTATTTGAATTTCAAACCAAATTTCAAACCTTTTGTTTCATACTTGTGATGTTACAGTTTCCAAAATGATATTTCAAATCAAAACAATCATTTGTTTCCATCAAACCATAAGGTTCAAACTATTTAAAATTGGCTTTTAATAATTCAATCAATTCAAATTGCTTCCAAATTCATATCACATTCACAAACAGCACCCAAATTTGAAATTATGAACATTACCAAAACAATTATAATCTTTTGCTTCCAATTAAAATTATATGATCACCTTATTTAAAACCTTGTTTTCATTGATCAACTTAATCTCAAAAATTCATCCAAATTCAATTAAATTACAAACAGTTTTATTTTTGAACTTTTATGGAAAACAAAAAGTGTCAAATGGGTACTAACACAATAACTAGCTCACACAAAATTTTCCTAAATTTTTACTAACCTGAAACTCACCTTTTCCTTCCTATTTCTATTCAGCAAAAAAAAAAAAACAGAAACAAATAATAAAAGAGGCAAAAGAGAGAGAGAGAGAGCAGCAGCAAGCCCAGCCCAACTTACCTCCCTGGCCCGATACCCCCTCGTATCTTCTTCTTCCTCAGACGGCAGGAGATCCCTGCATCCACGTAGCAATGGCAGAGAAAGAACGGCTGATGCTCCTCCCCCTCCTCCTATATCTAACCCTAGGGTTCCCCTAGCCCCTGCCTAGCCATCTTCTCCCTCTTCCCCGCCTCCATCTCTCCTTCCTCCTCCATCTCGTTCTCTCTGTATCTTTTTTCTGTACTGAACCCTCACCACTGAAACCATCCTTTTGCCCCGGCGATTACCGGCGTTGGAGGCCCTCCTCCGGCCATGCGAGGGCGGGAATGGAAAGCCCCCACCACGGGCTTCCCCCTCCACTCCTCGGCGAGGGCCGGGATGCCTCACACCGTCGCCGCCATCCCCACCAAGTCGCCGTCGCCCCTGCTCGAGCTCTGCTCCGCCCCATCGCTGCTTCCCTCTGTCCGCTCGAAGGTGACCGAATCCTTCCCCTCGATCCCCTTCTCCCCTTCCTCCCCTCCCTCCTTCCTCTAGCAGACCGCGACCGCCACGCCCCTATCCCGCGCTCGCCGCACCGCCGCAGCGGCAGGTCGCCATGGTCGAACTGCTCTATGCGCGTGCAGATGGCTGAACATCCGTTCAGTTTCGGCAGAGGCCGAAACCACCCCTCAAAAGGACGTGTTCCCGTTATATTCCAAAAGCACCGCAGCACCGCACTGGTCAACACCCCTTGCGCACAGCCTCAGGTCTAGGGTTCGAACCCCCAAGGCCACACCTTTATTACTGCTTTTTTTTCTTTTCTGCCCAAATTTTCAGAAACTCAGATCTGGCCCATTACTTCAAAAATCCATATAAAATTGAATATCACTCCAATTTGAATGATTCAAAATCCTGTGGATTCATAATTTTGTGCTCCTTCTATTATTGTCAAGTTTGCAACATGTTTCTGTAACAATTTTTGCACTAAATAATTAATTACTGAAAATGCAATAAAAATTGGAAACTTTGGAATTTCATAACTTGAGGCTGGTTCATCCAATTTAAGCAAACTTGGGCTCTAAAAATTTTTCTTAACAAACTCTACACATTGGTATTTTATTTGGTCACAATTGAATTAATTTTGAGCATGTTTCCCTCTGTTTACTAAAAATGGCAGAATACAAATGATTATGGAAAATTGCATAATAAATTCAATAATCACCCTAAAATTATGTTTAATAGCTCAAAATGTTCAGTGAAACATTTGCTACATGTTTTCAACCTTTTCAATGCATTTTGTTTACTATTTTGAATATTTTGAATTGGTGAAATATTTAAAAACTCGTTTAATTCACTTAATTTTGCAAAAATCATAACTTGGGCATAAAAATTCCAATTTCCACAAACTAAATATGTTTTCCAATCAACTTTTCATGTACTTTCCAAATATCAATTTTGTTTGCTGTTTTGAATAATTTAAATTGCTGAAAACAACTGTTTCTTATTTATTGCATTTAAAATTGCCAAAATAATAACTTGCTCATTTTAAATCCAATTTCAACAAATGAAATATGTTTTCCATGCAAATTTAAACCACCTTTCCAAATATAAAATTTGTTTCATGTTTTGAATAATTAAAATTGGTTAAATGATTTAAACCTTGTTTAAATCATTTAAAACTGTTAAATTCATAACTTGGTCAAACTAATTTCTTTTGGGACATATCAAATATGTTTTCCAACCCTAAAAGTATAAAATTTTCAAATATGAACTTCATCTAATGTTGTGCACAAATAAAAATTCAAATAAGTTCATGTTTGAATTAAATTCATTTAATTCTGGCTTAAACTTGTTTAATTCATAAATAATTTATTTGAAATCCTTTTTCAACAAGTGAAACATGTAATCCACCTAAAATTTGGTGTTCTTTCTAAATATGAACTTTGTTATTTATTTTGAACAATTTAAATTGGTGAAAACAACAAATGCTTGTGTGACACCTTTAAGAAACCAAAATTCCAAAACTTAATAAATAAATCCCAAACTTGGTAAACCTTATTTCTAATTGCTTCTATTGTTGTTATTTTGCTGTTTTCCTCATCCATGCATCATGCTAATTCACTTTCACATGTTGGTTAACTGTAAAACAATTAATTCAACCATAATTCATGGGCTTTCCATATGCAATCCAATTGCATATGGGTCCATTTAAACATGTTATCTTGTCAACTAGTTTATTTTGGTGCATGAATTAAATTGTCATGCATCATCCCATGTTTGTGCACTATGCCATGTTATTGATTGTTTATCTCTCTGCGTTGTTTGTTTGCTTCTTCTCGGATAAACGACGACGTTGAGACCGACGATACTTACGACACCCCTTCTGTAGATCTAGCTCAGTACCAGGCTGCTGAGTTTGCAGGCAAGTATTCACTCACATGAACCACTGTGTTCCTTTCAACATTGGATACCGATACTTTCCGTTGTCTATTCTGCTAGCCCTATGAATCGTTGCTTCTGTTACGAACCTATCACATGATATCCTGAACCCTGATATTGCCTCACCTCCACACCTATAACCCCTTTGCTTGTTGCCCGTGTCTTACTAGTATGCTTAGGGTTGTTTTTGCTCGAGTCTGTTACCCGTTACTTTCTGTTACTATCATTATGTTCTGGGGCTCGATGTTAAACAACACCCTGTTAATTTTGAGGTAATAATAATTTGCTGATAAGGCACCGGCAGGAGGCCCGGCGTGGTTTTGAGGCCTGCTAGTGTCGACCCTAATTAGGAAAAGGGTCTTGTCTACTGATCCATGATGAGCGCACTAACCGAATGTGGGAAGCGAGTATGGGCGCCCCCTCAATTTGATTCGATTCGCATCTCGTCCAAATCGCCACACTTAGTTCGGGCTTTCCATTTGATGCATGCATGTGCAGGTGCGAACCCTTGGCGCCAGGGTGGAACTTTTGTAGTCGGCATTTAGGGCGGCGTGGTCTTAGAGTGCTATGAGGGTCCCCTTTTCTTCGTGGGGCTCGATTAGCCGCGCACGCACATCATGTGGTTCTTTGGGCTTGATGCGAAGAAGAGTTGAGTTGTGTTGAGTGCCTCGCTTGGTGGGTTAGCTCCCCGCCTGGCGGGTCATTCTTACGTGTACGGCCAAATTGGTGCATCCCTGCAGGGTTAAATCTTCTCGAGAAGCCGTGTTTTCCGCGGTTATGGATTACTTGGTGAAAGTACTGGCTAACAAGTACTCAGAAAAACTTACACCTAACTAATGATAACTTGACTAGTAATAGGATTATTGACACAACAATCTGAACCATCACTAATCCAACGGTGTGAGTTATCCTCGGATTGCTTCTTTGGATAAGGGGCGAGATCCAGGATGGGTTTTGTTTGGAGTTAGTTGTTAGTTGGTTACGATACGCTATCTTATCTTCTTTCTGTTGGCCGGAAGTGGTAGTAACTCTGTAGTTGGTTAGAGCAGCCAGTTGCAGCATCTTTTATATCCCCTTCCTTTCCGTTGAACCCGAAGCATCTGTGTTTGGTGTTGACGGGTTACACTTTGGTGAATTGTGAGTCTTGCTTGCCAGTACGTTTATGTACTGACCCCTTTGGGGCTGTGGTTTCCGCAGACTATGTTTCCGAGGATCCCCATGGTGGCTACTACGTGGAGTATGACGAGGCTGCTGACGAGTAGATAGCGGACCCGGGCAGGATCCGAGACTTCGTGGATGGGCTCCGTCTTTTCGTTTCCGGCCTCTTAGGCCTAGTTGGATCTTGTCTGTACTCAGACATTTTGAATGCTTCCGCTGTGATGTAATGATGATATGTTGGGACATGTGTCCTCTGGATGATTGTATTTGCTATCTCTGCTCTAATGAGAGCTATTTGCAACTTATTTCCATCTTTTGTGTCGTAGAGATCTGTTGTGATATCACTTGTTCCAATGCCGTTGACGTACCATGTGTGTATGTTCTGAAGTACGTCAACGGAAGTATCTGGATTTCTACGGGATGGTTTGCGCAGACGATGAATAGTAAGATAATGGTTGTCACACGTTTACGTGTTGGCCTGCTCATATTGAGATGCGGGTGCCGGTATGCCCCGTAAGCCATGTATCTACTGTTTAACGGACTGTGAGTATCCCCTAGAAGTCTTGGTGCGACAAATCTCCCCGACACCATGTCACACATCGCCATGACAGGAGACTCATCCGATGCGACGGGGGGTAACTTAATCCCTCACTTTTTATGTCTCAACATTGGGAGTTTTGACGACATTCGGTTCGAGGGTACGACGTCCCTTATAGCAATTGAGATAGAACACACACTAACAAGAACAAACTTCCAGTTAAGCCCCATGCCCATTTTGGGTAGGGTGGCATTACGGTAAAGGTTGTCTGGCGAAGACTAGGTTATGTGTCATTTTTTAAAACACCATTTTCCCAAAAATGACCTCTTCCACATTCCTCCGGTGAATAAGGCTCAGCCTTTTCTCCGGGTTTTCCATAAAGCCTTTGTTTTGCCAAAACATATTTTGGGTGTCCACTTAGGGACTAGTATTTGTGATGGTAATAAATACCATATGGTGGCTTATGGGCTTGGTAACACCAAGTATCAACTACTGGCATAATAATAGTATATAAATAGTAGTAGGAGTATTCACTCAAAAATAGTTTTTGGAAAATCAAAGTTTGTAAAAAATTTCAGAAGTAAAACATGCATGATAGATAATGATAAGTGTAGTATAACAGCAAGCATCAGGATGGCTTGCCTTAAATCTCTTTGTGTCCCTGGCCTTGAAGTAGCTTGATTTGACACACATCTCTACGACTCCGTCTTCTTCTTCCTCGTTATTCTAACACCGTAAAATAATAAAATACACACACTCAGAACTAGAAGGACAATCGGGTAATTAAAACCACACATACAGCAAGCAAACTCATACTAATGTAATCACCCAATAAGTTATCGAGATAACTACCTCACACACTCTTAGGGTACAAGACTATCGTCAGGAAAACATATGGTTGAAAAACCATATCCCACATCCCCAATATCATAGGTTGGGTGGGTGTACCCCTATCATACCAAGATATTAAGGAAGCTAAAAATATAGCTTGTGGTAACAAGAGTGAGGCTACTAAGGTGCTAACAAAACAATCAATGTAATACCGATCATCAAAGCAACACCCATGGCAGTGGGTATTAACAACAACACAAGCAATCAATCCAAACAAGTTTACCACTAGACTTAAGCATATACAACAAGGTACTACTAAATATAATAATAACACTAGAACCAAACTTATGCTAAGGTAAATACTCAGACAATTCCAAACAACAAAGAAAACAAAACACTGATGAATGAACTAGTTATTTAATAAGCTTATGTCTACACAAAAGCTAAGAAATCACTCAATCATGAAAGTAACCAAACAAACCAGTGGCTCAATAAATTGTAAAAAGTCAATAAAACACACTCTAAAACACAATAACAACAAGATACATTACTCTTAGCAAAATATCATAATAACATGAGTCAACTATTAGCATACTCAAATTCTACACAAGCATGCCCTAAGACATAATGGCATTCTACAACTCACCAACACACAACAACAAAAATACATATGCCATAATAACAGAAAGGAAAACATTCTAAACATGCTAGGAAACATCATACACTCCTAAAAATAAAAGGACAATAATAATAGAGCAACTGAACATCTAGTGGGACACTAATGCAACACTAGAGGAGCAGCCAATACTATAAGCATGATTTTTTTCTAGGCCATAACTTCATGAATAAAAACACCTACTAACAGTACATATACCTTACACATGCTAGTAATCAAATATACTTAAAATAATGCTATGAAAACCACTACTCATACTAGTGAAAACACTATAGTTAAATAAGACAAGCAATTGTTATACATGCTCTCTTATAAACTAATGTGCAAGATAACATAGGTGATACCATCACCACATAAGTACCAAAATGGTACTGGACTCAACAAAACTATAACAAAAACTTAGGTACTAATCATAACAATACTAGTTCACAAAATCTATTCCACAAAAATACTAGAAAACAATAAGAGACTAATTCTATTTCTATTTGTTTTCCAATCATGCACAAACTTATTAACATACTAGTAATGAAAGAAAACACTTAATAACAGTGACCAACACATATAATCATGCTTGGAAACAAGTTTATAACAAACAATCATTTATTTACAAACAAACACACAAGATTTAAAATAAACAGAAAAGTGTTGTTTCTAGAAATACACACCAAAAATAATCCAGAGCCCTACAAATCATGACAAGATAGTCTTACATAGATCTAATCACACACAAGCTCATCCAATTTGACTCACATCAAAAATCATTTTTGAACTCTCTCTAAAAATCCTAGAAATGCATACTGGACTTTTACCAAAATGGATGGCATTTCCAAATGGTAGTTCACCTTGATGCAAGGTCAAGTCTCACTGATAGATCTATCCAAGGGCTACCCAAAACAGTTTGGTTTGCAAGATTTGATCACTTAAAACTCAAGTTATGTTCAAAATGGTAAAACAGAGTGCTTCTGCCATTTTTATTAGTTCTCTTAAAATATAGCACAAAACATATTTCTTTAAGTTTGAGGTGGTTAAGAATTTGTAGATCCATCTCTGTGATTTTTGGTTTGGCAAATTTTACTCGTTTACATTTTCATTGTGAGTTAAAGCAACATGCCTGAAACAGATCTGCAAAAAAAAAAACATAGCAACCTGCAGGGTTTAGGGGTTATCGGGCCAGATCTGTCGCGGTTGCTGCGCCGAGGCCGGGTTCGAGGAGCTGGGCCGGCTCGCGAGCGTTTCCTGCATCGGGGACGGAGTCAAACCGCTGACAAGCGGGGCCAGCGGGCCCAGCCGCCAGTGGGCCGCGGATCGAAGGGGTACGCCCCCGTCCGATCCAGATCGGACGGCCAGGAGGCGTCCACGCAGGAGGGGGGTCGACGGTGACCGAAGCAGATGGCGGAATCCTCTCCGGCCGCTGCTGCGAAGGCCCGTACTCGCCGCCGGTGCCTCCCGTGGTTCCCTGGAAACGAGAGGAGCACCAGGAGGACCAGGGAGACAAGGCGCATCGGATGCCCACCTCGATTTCAGCAGGAGGGGTTTAGAACAGGGAGGTTGTCGGGCGCGTCGGCCACGGACGAAGGACGACGGTGGCGAGATGATTTCGAGGAGTAGAACTCAAAATTGGAGGGGGCAGGAGCATCTAGGGAGATCAAGGATGGTAGGGAGGAGACGGGACTCCCAGAAACGGCCCGTACCAGAGGATTGCCGCGGAGCTCGCCGGCGGGTTGGGGAGCCCGATTCCGGTGGTGGGTGGATAAACAGAGAGGGGTTTTGGGCCAGGGGTTCGATTGGAATGCAGAGGAGGGGGATTGGCCAGCTGAAACGCAAGTAGGAGGCTCGGGACGGATCTAGCCGCAGAGCTCGGCCACACGGCGTCCATGGCGGTCACCGCGGCGTGGGCGAACATGCCAGAGGGGAAGCCTTCGGGCAAAACCTTGCCAGGGAGGCTTGCGGTGGTGTGGAGGTGCAAATGCCACAAGGGCTTGGGCAGAGGAGGTCTAGGGAGGTGGGGGAGGTGTGCGCTCTCCCTCAGTCCGCAGGTGTTTGATATGAAAACGAGGGGGAGGAGAGGGACCAGGGAGGTGGGGAAACGGCTCTTCGAGCTAGTGGAAGTCAATGCTTCTAGAATGTGGGTCCTGGAGGCAGCAAGGTATGGGGAGGGGTATGGGCATGTCATCCCATGCCAATGCTTAGAGCCTAAGCCAAGTGGGGTGATGTGGAAGGGGATGGGCAGTGCCATTTTTGTCCAGGAAGTCAAGGGGGTGGGGTCCAGGTGACTAGGCAGCTAAGGGATCCAAGGTGAGTGAAAGAGGAGGAAAAATATCACCTAAAGGTCTGTTTTAAAAATAGAGCAGAAAGGGTTTGTGCTGGTTTTCATTAAAAACTTTAACACAACATAAGCAAGAAAATAAGTCTATGAGGTAGGAAATGAAATTTGGAGTAGGGTAGTGGTGGTCTCCCACTTTTCTTAAATTGCTTTCTTTGAAAACTTTCAATTTTCCAAAAACTGCTGTTTCAATTTTTATATGATTTCTCCAAAATTTTGTATAGAAGATATGTTTTAAAACATGTTTAATGGATAGGGAATCAAAAATTGAGTCTAGGGGTGGTGGTCCCCAAATTTTCTGAAAATGTTTGTTTCACAAAATTTTGGAAATTCAAAAAGTGCTGAAACTATTTTTGGATGTTTTCTTCAAAAATTTGAAAATGAGAAGCAAATGTTTTTGGATTAATAGGTCACATATGACCCTAGAAATGTTGGGGAATTTTCCCAATTTTTTTAGAAATACTTTATTAACAAAAACATTAAAAGTCCATTTATGTGCTTTTGGAAAATAGCATTTAATAAATAGGAAAATGTTTATAAAACAAGTACTTTTGAGTTGGGGTGGAAGGGTATATAATATATGTCACAAAGGTGATTTTTGTTAATCAACTTCTTTAGAAAATATATGAGATGCCAAGTGTAAAAGGATAATAACAGGAATTTATTTAATATGCCAAAACCCCGAGAGAGGAATAATCACATGGTCATGGAAAGAAAAATGGATCACATGAATATGATGCATAAGTCATGAAGATAACAAGGGAAGGTTGATTTAGCTCAAAAAGGATAGGAGTGATTTTTAGTAAGTCTTAACAAAAGCATCATGATAATAGGGACATGTTCCTATTTGTTGGAAAGACCTCAAGAGGGCTTTGAAAGAAAAGTGAATGGGTTTAATAATCAAATACAAACATAAGGTTAGGGCTCATAGATAGGTACCATTATATCCATGATGGCACACTGGTCAAAGATCAAGATTTCTCTTTATAGCAGGAGGCCAAACTAGAGAAGTTAAAAGGGAACATAAGATGTGATAGAAAAAGGATATAACATGCTACTGATGTATGGGCTTTGTTATTTGTAGATTTTATTCAATTAAAACACTGACAATCATCCACAACAGTTTTAAATACTTTGAGGCAAAGAAAAGATAAGGTCACCTCATGAGCAGACACTAACATGACTTAACAAGTTCACTCAGGCAAAAGAGTTCTGCAATATAAATTCTTGGAGTTTTCCCTCAAGTGTTTTAAAGAAAGTTAGTGATCAAGACAAACCATTTCAGGAGGGTTTTTACAAAACAGGTTCATCTCAATTCTTGTTATTCATGTAACCATTTTGTTTTGGTTGGTTCCAACACCAACACTCAAGGTCAAACAACGCAGTGAGAGGTGAACCAAGATTAATAGTTAAGCATTTTACAAAGTTTTTGCCGGCCCTAATTTTTGACTCTCCAACAACTGCATTTTGTTGGTTTCCAAAAAGTAGGGTGTGACAGATCTCCCCCCCTTAAAATGAATCTCGTCCCCGAGATTGGTAAGGGAAGAAAGGGAGTGGGTTTTCTCAACACACATCAATACAAAACAGTCAGGAGCTAAAATTTTCTTTACCCTAGAAAAACAAAACAATTTTTCATAACCAGGGTTAGCAAGCCAACTTGTTCCAGAAAAGTTTCTTTTCTCTGGTACTTCAAAATAAAAATTCCACTTTTAAAATTTATAGGAAAATTCTGGCCACCCATAAGTGGTCATAGAAGCCTAGTTTTGCAGGGGTAGAGGCTATAAACAGCTAGTGGTCTTTCCATGATTTGAAATAAAAACCAGGAGCTAGGTTCACCCAGAGTTTTCCTGAGTGTTCTGCTGACGTGTGGGACCAGGCCCACTTGGCAGTCGGTGCCCTTCTCTCTTCTTCTTCTCCTTCTTGCCTTTCCTTCTCATCTGGTGCGCACACCATCTGCATCAGGGTGTCCCGCCCATTGTGAGTCCACGGTGGGCTGACACCTTGCTGTGGGACTGCTGCGAGTGTGACATGTTGATTCATTGGCCACTTGGGAAGAGGTGCATCGGTGGTTTCGTGCCATTTGTGAGCACTGCAGCTGGATTCTTCGGCCTTTCCCGCGTAGTGCTCGATGAAGGAGAGGGCTCTGCTCTCGCTGCTATAAGAAGGGTAGCCGAGGTTCTCTAAATCGCACCACATGATGAGCTTCATTTCCTAGTTAATCGATGACTTTTTCAAGGAGTATGTCACCCTGCTGGAGCGAGAAACTCCCTTGGAGCACTTCCTCATCGTGCTCTTCAGCTACTGCCTGGTGGGAGGGGTCACAGTGATCCTGGTGGCCATGGTCTACGCTTTCTGGTGCATCCATGACTGGTGGTATGGTACCAGGAACAAGACCGTGGTGGAAGAAGGACGAGCGGTGGCGCCGGTGGTTGCACCAGTGGCGACTCACGCTGGTGGCACTAGGTCTGGAGGACTGGAGGGGCTTCGTCGTCGACTGACTCGGGGTTCTGCATCAGGTGAGGGTGGCTCACCTTCAAACTAGGCTCCCACTAGTGAGAGCTAGGCAATGTTAGGGTCTGCACCAGAGTAGGTGTAGTGGTCTGTGTTGGAAAACAGACTTGTATCTTATTTTTCTGAAACTTTTATCTGTTAGGTGTAATGTAATTTCCTAAATAATGTATCCTTTTGAAGTTCCTGCGAGATTTGTAGTTCTTGAAGATCATTCTTCTTCTTGTGGGGTTTTGTGGCAAAGCAAAGTGCAGAGTGTGGTCACACCAGGGCAGGCATGGAAGGGTTTTACTTCGAGTAGTATTTTTAGAGGATTTTTCTTTTGGGAAGGTTAATCATAGGTAGCTCAAAGTCTCCTAGGTTTCTTTGGGCAACAAAATGATGTGGTTGTACTAGTTTTGTTAAGATGAGGAAACACTAGTGTAACAAGTTTTAAAAAGGAAAGTTTTTCACACTGTTAAGCAGAGAAAGGAAAACTTCTCCACCAAAACAGAGCAAGGAAAATCATCACACACAATTCCTAACAATCAGCACTCAAAAACAAGCAAAACAGGTACTTTAAACACCAACAGACGTCTAAACAAAAACGCGGAGGAAAAGGGGTAGCTCAGGTGAAACAACCGAGCAAAGCCTATGCATCCTATGGGTCTGAGTCAACCAGGGCTGTTTGAAAATTCCTTCCACTCCTCCTGATCTCGAGGACTTTCTTCACCTTGTTCAGGTTGGAGAGAGACTTGGTTGGTAAAATTACTTTAGTGTAAGAGGTTGTGGCAGATCTTCATTCTTTGCATCGAAATCACCTGGGTGATGAGGTTTTCTAGAAGGAAAAACTTTGGCTTCTTCAAGTTGCAAATCACTAAGGTCTTCTTGGGAATCGTCAAGCAGTTAATTTTTGAAAGTTGACAGAAGAAAAACCTTTTGGAAAACCTTTACATAAAAACCAAAGTGTGTACTATTTTGTTTTCAAAAAGTTTGTTTGAAAAAGTTTTGAGCCATAAGTTTTGTTTGAAACAGAGGTTATAAATTTTGTTTGAAAAAGTTTGTTTGCAAAAGAGGCTATAAATTTTGTTTTCAAAAAATTTTGAGCCAGAAAACAAAGGAGAAAAAGGACATGTGTACTATTTTCTCTGGTTCCCAACTCTCGGGTTTGTAAATTTGGCAATAATTTTGGGAGTAAGGGAGAGTAGGAGCTATGCTTAGGATTTCTTTGGATAAAACAATTTAGGTAGTAATATAGTTTTCACCAAAAATATTTTTGTTTCCTATCTGACGTCCATGCTAACTAAGGTCTCCTAAAGTCAGGATAGCTCTGATACCAACTCTGTGAGGTCCGCCCCAGAACCACTGTTCAAGGGTACCTTCGATATGCATACATTCACGATCCCAGATCATACCAGTCGTGAACAACATATCAAGTTTGTACACAGATACAATATCCATTACACGGTTACGCAAACACTTACAAAAGAGACGTGGTCACCTGACCAAGCCCACACGACTGCCACGCAGGGCAAACACACAACACACACAGCGGAAGACTAAACAGACAAAACATGGTAGAGCCCAAGTCACGCCTTAGCCTACAGGCTGCTGACTGGGAGACGATCCTAGTTCGCAAGTCCATCAGCGTAGTACTTCTCCTTGTTGATCTCCTCCTGAGATTCCTTCTTGATGTCTGGCAAGTTGATACCAGGGACGAAACCAATATGAGTACATTTGAATGTACTCAGCAAGACATCCATCATGTAACTTACCAAATGCAAGTATGCTTGTATGGGGTAATAGGTAGGCTATAAATAGGGTTCACTATCAATGATATATGAAAGATATATCATAGTTGATTTTTAAAAATCTCTGTATCTTTGTTGAAGAAGATACTTCAAAAGAAAATAATATAGTCTTCTTTCTCTTGTAGATATCACATGTACAAGAGGTTTTGTAAAAACTTTGTTAAAAGAAAGTTTTCTCTTTGCAAAACTTCTTGGAATCAACTTCCAGATTTTTGCTTAGAGAAGAAAGATTTTCTTTGCAAAACTTTTTGGCAAAACAACTTCTGGCTTTCCATCGTCGGTACCTCCACGGTACAAGGTTACTTCCTTTCCGAACTTCACAAGTTCAACTCCTTTTTGAAAATTCCTTTTTGAAAACATCCTTTTGAAAACATTGACACAATGCTAGCTACATGGCCATTCAACTGTCCATATCTGAGGACGTGGCTTCTTCGAAAAAGTTGTACTCTAGAGAGGTGTACACATCCACCAGATCCAGTACACATGCCGTGAACAACCACGGACTGTAACAACAATATGTAAACATCAGGTATCTGATCCTAACTTTCCACTATGTTCGAGCTAGAATATGCCTCTCTCTTCAGTTGAGTTTAATCTCCCCGACACCATGTCACACATCGCCATGACAGGAGACTCATCCGATGCGAACGGGGGGTAACTTAATCCCTCACTTTTTATGCCTCAACATTGGGAGTTTTGACGACATTCGGTTCGAGGGTACGACGTCCCTTATAGCAATTGATATAGAACACACACTAACAAGAACAAACTTCCAGTTAAGCCCCGTGCCCATGTTGGGGTAGGGTGGCAGTACGGTAAAGGTTGTCCGGTGAAGACTAGGTTATGTGTCATTTTTGAAAACACCATTTTCCCAAAAATGACATCTTCCACATTCCTACGGTGAATAAGGCTCAGCCTTTTCTCCGGGTTTTCCATAAAGCCTTTGTTTTGCAAAAACATATTTTGGGTGTCCACTTAGGGACTAGTATTTTTGATGGTCATAAATACCATATGGTGGCTTATGGGCTTGGTAACTCCAAGTATAAACTACTGGCATAATAATAGTATATAAATAGTAGTAGGAGTATTTACTCAAAAATAGTTTTTGGAAAATCAAAGTTTGTAAAACTTTTCAGAAGTACAACATGCATGATAGATAACGATAAGTGTAGTATAACAGCAAGCATCAGGATGGCTTGCCTTAAATCTCCTTGTGTCCCTGGCCTTGAAGTAGCTTGATTTGACACACATCTCTACGACTCCATCTTCTTCTTCCTCGTTATTCTAACGCCGTAAAATAATAAAAGACACACACTCAGAACCAGAAGGACAATCGGGTAATCAAAACCACACATACATCAAGAAAACTCATACTAATGTAATCACCCAATAAGTTATCAAGAGAACTACCTCACACACTCTCAGGGTACAAGACTATCGTCAGGAAAACATATGGTTGAAAAACCATATCCCACATCCCCAATATCATAGGTTGGGTGGGTGTACCCCTATCATACCAAGATATTAAGGAAGCTAAAAATATAGCTTGTGGTAACAAGAGTGAGGCTACTAAGCTGCTCACAAAACAATCAATGTAATACCAATCATCAAAGCAACACCCATGGCAGTGGGTATTAACAACAACACAAGCAATCAATTCAAACAAGTTTACCACTAGACTTAAGCATATACAACAAGGTACTACTAAATATAATAATAACACTAGCACCAAACTTATGGTAAGGTAAATACTCAGACAATTCCAAACAGCAAAGCAAACAAAACACTGATGAATCAGCTAGTTATTTAATAAGCTTATGTCTACACAAAAGCTAAGGAATCACTCAATCATGAAAGTAACGAAACAAACCAGTGGCTCAATAAATTGTAACAAGTCAATAAAACACACTCTAAAACACAATAACAACAAGATACATTACTCTTAGCAAAATATCATAATAACAGGAGTCAACTATTAGCATACTAGTATGGAAATTCTACACAAGCATGCCCTAAGACATAATGGCATTATACAACTCACCAACACACAACAACCAAAATACATATGCCATAATAACAGAAAGGAAAACATTCTAAACATGCTAGGAAACATCATACACTCCTAAAAATAAAAGGACAATAATAATGGAGCAACTCAACATCTAGTGGGACACTAATGCAACACTAGAGGAGCATCCAATACTATAAGCATGAATTTTTCCTAGACCATAACTTCATGAATAAAAACACCTACTAACAGTACATATACCTTACACATGCTAGTAATCAAATATACTTAAAATAATGCTATGAAAACCACTACTCATACTAGTGAAAACACTATAGTTAAATAAGACAAGCAATTGGTATACATGCTCTCTTATAAACTAATGTGTAAGCTAACAGAGGTGATACCATCACCACATCAGTACCAAAATGGTACTGGACTCAACAAAACTATAACAAAAACTTAGGTACTAATCATAGCAATACTTGTTCACAAAATCTATTCCACAAAAATACTAGAAAACAATAAGAGACTAATTCTATTTCTATTTGTTTACCAATCATGCACAAACTTATTAAAATACTAGTAATGAAAGAAAACACTTAATAATAGTGACCAACACATCTACTCATGCTTGGAAACAAGTTTCTAACAAACAATCATTTATTTACAAACAAACACACAAGATTTAAAATAAACAGAAACGTGATGTTTCTAGAAATGCACACCAAAAATAATCTAGAGCCCTAAAAATCATGACAAGATAGTAGTACATAGATCTAATCACACACAAGCTCATCCAATTTTACTCACATCAAAAATCATTTTTGAACTCTCTCTAAAAGTCCTAGAAATGCATACTGGTCTTTTACCAAAATGGATGGCATTTCCATATGGTAGTTCACCTTGATGCAAGGTCAAGTCTGTAGCGTTCCCACATTTAAGTAATGTAAGACACCTTTGTTATTTTGCTAGTCCCTGGATCAAATGCTAGCACCACAGTACAAAATGAAATATCATGCAAATTCATCAAATTCTATTACATCACATGATCCAGTATTTACAACATAGGATTACAACTTGCATAGTCTTAGAAGACTAACAGAAAACAGAATTACAGCGGAAAACATAGTACAACATTGAGCCCATGTACTTCATGTGCCACAGGCAAAAACATGTTGGCGATAGACTCGAGATCCTGAACGAAACCTCACTCGTCTTCACATTCATCTGCAATATGGAATATGCAGCCACAAGGGAGTCAATACAATTTAATGTATTGGCAAGTAACACTATGGTGGATATAAATGGCAAGACCAATACTACATGCATATTTCGCTGAGTGGAGTTTTGGCTAAGTTTGCATAAATCCAGTTTTGTCCTATATTTGATAAATCATTGAAAAATCTTTGAAAACCAACATGGGTAGACACACATGTAGTTTGGTAAAGGTATCTTTGGTAGACACACCATGAAGTTTGAAAATCATCATGGGTAGAGACACCATGAAGTTTGAAAATCATCATGGGTAGACACATCATGAGTTTGAAAAGGTAGCACAGAGGGGTAGACACACCATGTGCTCTAGGAAAAGGTTTCTACCATGTTTTAATTCATTCAGAAAAGATGAGGAGATCCTTCTACCCATCCTTGTCCAGCTGCTCGAAGTCGTCCATTACCGGGAACACGGCTATGATCATAGTTTCTAACTCTGCAGAGGTTGTGCACTTTCACCCTTTGTCTTCAATTAGCCCAAACATCCTATACACGCTGAGTGCATCATGGAAAGGAGAGAATTGAGACGAGATCTTTCAGAAGCAAGAATTCAACCCATCAAGCAAGACCCGTTCCACCTATAATTATGCTACATCTTCATGTCAAGCAAGGGCTGAACTCTCACAATTAGTTGATCAAGACAGAGCCCATATGTCAAAGGGCTGCACGGGAAGCTACTAAACTTAGGGGGACTTAAGAATCTCTTTGTTCCTGGGTGGCAATCCACAAGTGTACCCTCAGGTGACAACCACCACATCCATGGACCTGGGAGTGACCCAGGTGACAACCACCATGGACATGGCCCTGAGTAGCCACTCAACATAATCCAAGCAATTACCAATCCACCCAGGTGTTTCATTGATTTTTATACTTAGAATTTTTGCACAACATTAAGTAAAACAAATTTGTAGCAAGGCTAAGCATCTACTAAGTACTAAGTCTCCATAATAACAAGTCTAAGGGATTGCTACACACTACTTGGGATTTTGCATAGCATAATAATAACTTAGTAAAAATTCCCTATCATGCATACTACTCAAAAACACTAGTAATGCATAGTGAAAATATGGGAGATTTGATGGTGTGTTACTTTCCTTTGAAGTTGGTGAAGAACAATCACCTCTCTTCACAAAAGAATATTGCTCTCCGTACAATCTAAACATTGAAAACACAACAACAGAATAAACAAGCATGCTAACAATCATACAAACAAATGAGGAAAACATACAAAGCAATAAACATAGCAAATGAAAACATGTGAAAACATTTATTTTCAATGCACAAAATAAACTAAGTTATTGTAGTTAGAGTTTGCCATTTTGGGACTAAGGGTTGGTCTTTGATCAAGAAGATCACACAAAGGTCAAATCTATTTTTGTCTTGTTTTCTTCAAGTCCTCTCTTGCCTCCTTGAGTTGCTTCTGATGATAAGTCTTCAATGGCCTTGCTTGTAGTCTTCCTTAGTGAGTCTAGGGACTTGGTCGTATGAAAATAGAAATAGATGGGATTGCTAGAGTTTCCCTAAAAAAATAAATTGTAAATTCTTCCTCTTCTTCTTGATCTTCTGGGAGAGTATTCTTCTTATGTTGAAGTTGGCTTCTTTTTGAAATTATTCTTCCTTATGATAAACTACTTGTTGGAGTCTTGGTCAAAACTCTCATATCACTTGGAACATAAATTCTAAGTCTTGGACAAAACACTAATCACCTTGAAATCAAATTCTAAGTATTGGAAAACAAATAGTAAGTCTTCACAGCCTTGGTCTTAGAAAATCTTCAGGATCCTTTGTATCATCCTCCTTGGTGTGAGGACTTCATTGAATCTTCTAACACTTGATGGTTTTGATACAAACTAGTGGCTAGTCAAATCTAACTTAGCCATAGCACAAAGTCTAAGAGAACAGAAAAGAAAGGGGAGAAAAGACTTAGAGAAAATGAGAGAGATGTGGTTTGGTCCTCTTGAAGTTTCTCTTGATATTTTCTTCTAAGTGCTTCCACTTCTTGGAGATGCTTCTGAAGTTGCTAAGTCCTTCATTGGTCTTCATTCTTCAAGTTGAAAATCTTCAAGTTGAAAACAGTAGCATCATCTCCATGGCTTTTCACTAATCCAGACTTAGTGGTTTTCAACTAGGAGGGTCAACTAGGAAAAATAACTTAGAAATATTCTAAGGGCTTTGGTTTTGTTCTCTCTGGTCTAAGGTTATTCCTTAGCACAATTTTGCTAGAGAAAACATATTGAAAATAATTACAGAAAATAAACTAAGGAAAAAATAGTCATATGAGCATATAACAACCAAAACCATTTTAACTTAGCCAAAAATTATTTTGGGCGCAAGGGACTGTTAGTACACATCCTAAGGTCTCCAAAAATATTTTATTTGCAATTTTAAGATTTGTATAATTTAAACTATGCCAAAAATCATCAAACAAGAATATTTAAATTTGAACCAGTTTAAGTTTGTCAAATTTGAATTTGGACAGTGCTAAAAGATTCTACATGTTGTGCTGATTTCAAAAAGTCCAAGTTTTCTTAATTTGGATCTACGGTTAAAAAGTTATGATGGTTCTAAGTTTGGGGGGCTTTTCTGCAAAACTGCCAGATTAAATCTAATTCCTAAATAAATAGAAAAGTGCTGGTTGACGTGGCCGTCCCTGGTTGGTTGATACCTGTTCGTGTAAGTGATCCGCTAGAGACCGCACGATCTAGATCTAAAGGCTAGGATTCCCTGGCTCGCGGCTCGGCTAGTGGCTTAACCTGGCCTGCTGGCTCGGCTCTCGGGATCGGCTCGATCTAAACGAGGCAGTCCGATGCAGATCAGACGGTGGGGAATAGATCTTACCGGCGATGGCCTGTTTTCTCGCCGGAGACGTTGAAGAAGATGACGGTGGCACACGGCAGCGGATGGCGGCGACGGTGGAGTGGCTCCCTCGAAGTTCTGAGGATGGTGGAAGATGCCCCTCGTCGCGGAGATGCTCAACGTGGTCACCGTTCTCCTTCTCCTCGCTCCAATCGTCGCCATTGAGGGCTTCCCGAGCTCGGCTGGTGGCGGATCTCGGCGACGAAATCGTGGCGGCGGGGCAGGTTCTTGGAGCTAAGGTTCGAGAAGAGGGCGCGAACGTCGAGAATCCCGGGGTTATATGGACAAGGATGCGTGCGGGAGGGGGCAAGAGATGGCGGCGCGGAGCAGATCGGGCCGGACACGGACGTCGAGAGGCTGAGGTCACACGCGCGTCACGCTGGCGTCAAGGATGACGCCAGAGGTGGGACCCGCTGGTCAGTGTGAGGGAGAAAGAAAAAAAACGGGCCGCGTGCGTTGCTCTTCTCCTGGTTGCTCTGTGGGCCTCTGCTGGGCTGTTTGGCGCTGCACCCGCGTGGTGGACAGAAGGGCAGATGATGGGCTTTGGCCCAGAGGGGCTGGCTGCGCGCATTTTTTTCTCTCTCTCTTTGTTTCCCTGTTTTATTCAACTAATCATAACTTGAGCTTTATAATTCCAAATAGCCTCAAACAAATTTCTGTAGTTTTGTAAAAACAAATACTTTCAAATGAAATCCATTTTGTGTTGTTTCCATCATAACTAAAATTTTGGATTTTCAAAATGGTTTAAATTCAAGGAGGACACTTTATGACTATTTAGAAATAGAGTTTAATTGAATCTTTCTTCGGCTAAAATATTGTTTTGGGAAACATCATAATTCATAATATTTGATTTCCAAAAACACTTGAGAAATAATTTATACAAAAACTTGTTGAAACCATTTAAGGTATTTAAAGTATTGATAAAGCACTTAAAATTCATTATAAATACTCTTTGGTTTAAACACAATTTTGGAAAGTACTATATGTTGTAATATTTAACTTTAAACCATGATATTTACTTACACTATCTTGTGAAAAACATTTTGAAACAAAGTTTTGAAAGGAGACATATTAATGCAATAGACCTAGTTCTTAAATAATTTAAGGTACTTAGCAAAATGATTACTTCAAAGCAACTTTTAGGGTTTAATAGATAGAGGCTAAAATGGATTTAGCAATTCCAATACTTTGGTAAAGCTCTAATATTTCTGTTTGTGTTGTGTTTCAGTTGTTTTTGGTGGCTTGCATTAGTGGAAAACAAAAGTTTTAAATTTTTGTGATTTTTGAATGTCTCAAAAAAACCAGGGATGTTACAAAGTCTCACTGATAGATCTATCCAAGGGCTACTCAAAACAGTTTGGTTTGCAAGATTTGACCACTTACAACTCAAGTTATGATCAAAATGGTAAAACAGAGTGCTTCTGCCATTTTTATTAGTTCTCTTAAAATATAGCACAAAACACATTTCTTTAAGTTGGAGGTGGTTAAGAATTTGTAGATCCATCTCTGTGATTTTTGGTTTGGCAAATTTTACTCGTTTACATTTTCAATTTGAGTTAAAGCAACATGCCTGAAACAGATCTGCAGAAAAAAAATAAACATAGCAACCTACAGGGTTTGGGGGTTATCGGGCCAGATCTGCCGCGGTTGCCGCGCCGAGGCCGGGTTCGAGGAGCTAGGCCGGCCCGCGAGCGTTTCCTGCGCCGGGGACGGAGTCAAACCGCTGACATGTGGGTCCAGCGGGCCGCAGATCGAAGGGGTACGCCCCCGTCCGATCCAGATCGGACGGCCAGGAGGCGTCCACGCAGGAGGGGGGCTCGACGGTGACCGAAGCAGATGGCGGAGTCCTCTCCGGCCGCTGCTGCGAAGGCCCGTCCTCGCCGCCGGTGCCTCCCGTGGTTCCCTGGAAACGAGAGGAGCACCATGAGGACCAGGGAGACGAGGCGCTTCGTATGCCCACCTTGATTTCAGCAGGCGGGGTTCGGAACAGGGAGGTCGTCGGGCGCGTCGGCCACGGACGAAGGACGACGGTGGCGAGATGATTTCGAGGAGTAGAACTCAAAATTGGAGGGGGCAGGAGCATCTAGGGAGCTCAAGGATGGTAGGGAGGAGACGGGACTCCCGGAAACGGCCCGTACCAGAGGATTGCCGCGGAGCTCGTCGTCGGGTTGGGGAGCCTGATTCCGGCGGTGGGTGGATAAACAAAGAAGGGTTTTGGGCCAGGGGTTCGATTGGAATGCAGAGGAGGGGGATTGGCCTGCTGAAACGCAAGGAGGAGGCTCGGGTTGGATCTAGCCGCAGAGCTCGGCCACACAGCGTCCATGGCGGTCACCGCGGCGTGGGCGAACAGGCCAGAGGGGAATTCTTCGGGCAAAACCTTGCCAGGGAGGCTTGCGGTGGTGAGGAGGTGCAAATGCCACAAGGGCTCTAGCAGAGGACGTCTTGGGAGGTGGGGGAGGTGTGCGCTCTCCCTCAGCCCGCAGGTGTTTGATATGAAAACGAGGGGGAGGAGAGGGACCAGGGAGGTGGGTTAACGGCTCTTCGAGCTAGTGGAAGTCAATGCTTCTAGAATGTGGGTCCTGGAGGCAGCAAGGTATGGGGGAGGGGTATGGGCATGTCATCCCATGCCAATTCTTAGATCCTATGCCAAGTGGGGTGATGTGGAAGGGGATGGGCAGTGCCATTTTCGTCCAGGAAGTCAAGGGGATGGGGTCCAGGTGACTAGGCAGCTAAGGGATCCAATGTGAGTGAAAGAGGAGGAAAAATATCACCTAAAGTTTTTTTTTAAAATAGAGCAGAAAGGGTTTGTGCTGGTTTTCTTGAAAAACTTGAACACACCATAAGAAAGAAAATAAGTCTATGAGGTAGGAAATAAAATTTGGAGTAGGGTAGTGGTGGTCTCCCACTTTTCTTAAATTGTTTTGTTTGAAAATTTAAATTTTCCAAAAAAAGATGTTTCAATTTTTTAATGTTTTCTCCAAAATTTTGTATAGAAGATATGTTTGAAAACATGTTTAATGGATAGGGAATCAAAAATTGAGTCTAGGGGTGGTGGTCCCCAAATTTTCTGAAAATGTTTATTTCACAATATTTTGGAAATTCAAAAAGTGTTGAAACTGTTTTTGGATGTTTTCTTCAAAAATTTGAAAATGAGAAGCAAATGTTTTTGGATAAAGAGGTCACATATGACCCTAGGAATGTTGGGGAATTTTCCCAAAAAATTTAGAAATACTTTTATTAACAAAAACATTAAAAGTCCATTCGTGTCCTTTTGGAAAATAGCATTTAATAAATAGGAAAATGTTTATAAAACAAGTACTTTTGAGTTGGGGTGGAAGGGTATATAATATATGTCACAAAGGTTATTTTTTTAAACAACTTCTTTAGAAAATATATGAGATGCCAAGTGTAAAAGGATAATAACAGGAATTTATTTAATATGCCAAAACCCTGAGAGAGGAATAATCACATGGTAATGGAAAGCAAAATGGATCACATGAATATGATGCATAAGTTATGAAGATGACAAGGGAAGGTTGATTTAGCTCAAAAAGGATAGGAGTGATTTTTAGTAAGTCTTAACAAAAGCATCATGATAACAGGGACATGTTCCTATTTGTTGGAAAGACCTCAAGAGGGCTTTGTAAGAAAAGTGAATGGGTTTAATAATCAAATACAAACATAAGGATAGGGATCATAGATAGGTACCATTATATCCATGATGGCACACTGGTCAAAGATCAAGATTTCTCCTTATGGCAGGAGGCCAAACTAGAGAAGTTAAAAGGGAACATAAGATGAGATAGAAAAAGGATATAACATGCTACTGATGTATGGGATTTGTTATTTGTACATTTTATTCAATTAAAACACTCACAATCATCCACAACGGTTTTAAATACTTTGAGGAAAAGAAAAGATAAGGTCACCTCATGAGCAGACACTAACTGGTTCATGTTTGAGAAAGGTTGCACACCTCTCCATGCATGGTATTTTCTATATTCCTCATTCCTAGATATCTAGTGGAGGTTGGGCAGCTCTCAGAGTGATCTTTCCAATAAAATTGGTTTCAACTCAATCGGTGTTTTCCTTCGAAAGTTATAACAGTTCAGGAGGTCATATCTCAGGGAACGTGCAAGTCATGTATAATGGTCTTGGTAGCAAACTCTATCCTCCAATCTAGAAGGACAGAATTCTTTCCCGTGTATTACAAATAATGCCCATCCTAGTGTAAACATTGTATGTCTAACAGTTATTACAACATGACGCGATGTGATAAGGCTGTGATATGGTTGTGATATAGATGTGATATAGAAAATGATACTGGTTCATGTTTGAGAAAGGTTCCACACCTCTCCATGCATGGTATTTTCTATATTCCTCATTCCAATATATCCAGTGGAGGTTGGGTAGCTCTCAGAGTGATCTTTCCAATAAAATTGGTTTCATCTCAATCGGTGTTCCTTCGGAAGTTATCACAGTTCAGGAGGTCATATCTTAGGGAACGTGCAAGTCATGTATAATGGTGTGGTTAGCAAACTCTATCCTCCAATCTAGAAGGACATAATTCTTTCCCCTGTATTACAAATAATGCCCATCCTAGTGTAAACATTGTATGTCTAACATTTATTACAACATGACGCGCTGTGATAAGGCTGTGATATGGTTGTGATATGGTTGTATACGGATGTGATATGGAAAATGATACTGGTTCATGTTTGAAAAAGGTTCCACACCTCTCCATGCATGGTATTTTCTATATTCCTCATTCCAAGATATCCACTGGAGGTTGGGTAGCTCTCAGAGTGATCTTTCCAATAAAATTGGTTTCATCTCAATCGGTGTTTTCCTTCGAAAGTTATCACAGTTCAGGAGGTCATATCTCAGGGAACGTGCAAGTCATGTATAATGGTCTTGGTAGCAAACTCTATCCTCCAATCTAGAAGGACAAAATTCTTTCCCGTGTATTACAAATAATGCCCATCCTAGTGTAAACATTGCATGTCTAACAGTTATTACAACATGACGCGCTGTGATAAGGCTGTGATATGGTTGTGATATGGTTGTGATATGGATGTGATATGGAAAATGATACTGGTTCATGTTTGAGAAAGGTTCGACACCTCTCCATGCATGGTATTTTCTATATTCCTCATTCCAAGATATCTAGTGGAGGTTGGGTAGCTCTCAGAGTGATCTTTCCAATAAAATTGGTTTCATCTCAATCGGTGTTTTCCTTCGAAAGTTATCACAGTTCAGGAGGTCCTATCTCAGGGAACGTGCAAGTCATGTATAATGGTCTTGTTAGCAAACTCTATCCTCCAATCTAGAAGGACAAAATTCTTTCCCGTGTATTACAAATAATGCCCATCCTAGTGTAAACATTGCTTGTCTAACAGTTATTACAACATGACGCGCTGTGATAAGGCTGTGATATGGTTGTGATATGGTTGTGATATGGATGTGATATGGAAAATGATACTGGTTCATGTTTGAGAAAGGTTCCACACCTCTCCATGCATGGTATTTTCTATATTCCTCATTCCAAGATATCCAGTGGAGGTTGGGTAGCTCTCAGAGTGATCTTTCCAATAAAATTGGTTTCATCTCAATCGGTGTTTTCCTTCGAAAGTTATCACAGTTCAGGAGGTCCTATCTCAGGGAACGTGCAAGTCATGTATAATGGTCTTGTTAGCAAACTCTATCCTCCAATCTAGAAGGACAAAATTCTTTCCCGTGTATTACAAATAATGCCCATCCTAGTGTAAACATTGCTTGTCTAACAGTTATTACAACATGACGCGCTGTGATAAGGCTGTGATATGGTTGTGATATGGTTGTGATATGGATGTGATATGGAAAATGATACTGGTTCATGTTTGAGAAAGGTTCCACACCTCTCCATGCATGGTATTTTCTATATTCCTCATTCCAAGATATCCAGTGGAGGTTGGGTAGCTCTCAGAGTGATCTTTCCAATAAAATTGGTTTCATCTCAATCGGTGTTTTCCTTCGAAAGTTATCACAGTTCAGGAGGTCCTATCTCAGGGAACGTGCAAGTCATGTATAATGGTCTTGTTAGCAAACTCTATCCTCCAATCTAGAAGGACAAAATTCTTTCCCGTGTATTACAAATAATGCCCATCCTAGTGTAAACATTGCATGTCTAACAGTTATTACAACATGACGCGCTGTGATAAGGCTGTGATATGGTTGTGATATGGTTGTGATATGGATGTGATATGGAAAATGATACTGGTTCATGTTTGAGAAAGGTTCCACACCTCTCCATGCATGGTATTTTCTATATTCCTCATTCCAAGATATCCAGTGGAGGTTGGGTAGCTCTCAGAGTGATCTTTCCAATAAAATTGGTTTCATCTCAATCGGTGTTTTCCTTCGAAAGTTATCACAGTTCAGGAGGTCCTATCTCAGGGAACGTGCAAGTCATGTATAATGGTCTTGTTAGCAAACTCTATCCTCCAATCTAGAAGGACAAAATTCTTTCCCGTGTATTACAAATAATGCCCATCCTAGTGTAAACATTGCATGTCTAACAGTTATTACAACATGACGCGCTGTGATAAGGCTGTGATATGGTTGTGATATGGTTGTGATATGGATGTGATATGGAAAATGATACTGGTTCATGTTTGAGAAAGGTTCCACACCTCTCCATGCATGGTATTTTCTATATTCCTCATTCCAAGATATCCAGTGGAGGTTGGGTAGCTCTCAGAGTGATCTTTCCAATAAAATTGGTTTCATCTCAATCGGTGTTTTCCTTCGAAAGTTATCACAGTTCAGGAGGTCCTATCTCAGGGAACGTGCAAGTCATGTATAATGGTCTTGTTAGCAAACTCTATCCTCCAATCTAGAAGGACAAAATTCTTTCCCGTGTATTACAAATAATGCCCATCCTAGTGTAAACATTGCATGTCTAACAGTTATTACAACATGACGCGCTGTGATAAGGCTGTGATATGGTTGTGATATGGTTGTGATATGGATGTGATATGGAAAATGATACTGGTTCATGTTTGAGAAAGGTTCCACACCTCTCCATGCATGGTATTTTCTATATTCCTCATTCCAAGATATCCAGTGGAGGTTGGGTAGCTCTCAGAGTGATCTTTCCAATAAAATTGGTTTCATCTCAATCGGTGTTTTCCTTCGAAAGTTATCACAGTTCAGGAGGTCCTATCTCAGGGAACGTGCAAGTCATGTATAATGGTCTTGTTAGCAAACTCTATCCTCCAATCTAGAAGGACAAAATTCTTTCCCGTGTATTACAAATAATGCCCATCCTAGTGTAAACA
This sequence comes from Alopecurus myosuroides, assembly GCA_028641055.1. Taxonomy (NCBI): domain Eukaryota; kingdom Viridiplantae; phylum Streptophyta; class Magnoliopsida; order Poales; family Poaceae; genus Alopecurus; species Alopecurus myosuroides. The sequence goes on along the minus strand of CM054062.1, from coordinate 309,861,631 downwards.
TTGCATGTCTAACAGTTATTACAACATGACGCGCTGTGATAAGGCTGTGATATGGTTGTGATATGGTTGTGATATGGATGTGATATGGAAAATGATACTGGTTCATGTTTGAGAAAGGTTCCACACCTCTCCATGCATGGTATTTTCTATATTCCTCATTCCAAGATATCCAGTGGAGGTTGGGTAGCTCTCAGAGTGATCTTTCCAATAAAATTGGTTTCATCTCAATCGGTGTTTTCCTTCGAAAGTTATCACAGTTCAGGAGGTCCTATCTCAGGGAACGTGCAAGTCATGTATAATGGTCTTGTTAGCAAACTCTATCCTCCAATCTAGAAGGACAAAATTCTTTCCCGTGTATTACAAATAATGCCCATCCTAGTGTAAACATTGCATGTCTAACAGTTATTACAACATGACGCGCTGTGATAAGGCTGTGATATGGTTGTGATATGGTTGTGATATGGATGTGATATGGAAAATGATACTGGTTCATGTTTGAGAAAGGTTCCACACCTCTCCATGCATGGTATTTTCTATATTCCTCATTCCAAGATATCCAGTGGAGGTTGGGTAGCTCTCAGAGTGATCTTTCCAATAAAATTGGTTTCATCTCAATCGGTGTTTTCCTTCGAAAGTTATCACAGTTCAGGAGGTCCTATCTCAGGGAACGTGCAAGTCATGTATAATGGTCTTGTTAGCAAACTCTATCCTCCAATCTAGAAGGACAAAATTCTTTCCCGTGTATTACAAATAATGCCCATCCTAGTGTAAACATTGCATGTCTAACAGTTATTACAACATGACGCGCTGTGATAAGGCTGTGATATGGTTGTGATATGGTTGTGATATGGATGTGATATGGAAAATGATACTGGTTCATGTTTGAGAAAGGTTCCACACCTCTCCATGCATGGTATTTTCTATATTCCTCATTCCAAGATATCCAGTGGAGGTTGGGTAGCTCTCAGAGTGATCTTTCCAATAAAATTGGTTTCATCTCAATCGGTGTTTTCCTTCGAAAGTTATCACAGTTCAGGAGGTCCTATCTCAGGGAACGTGCAAGTCATGTATAATGGTCTTGTTAGCAAACTCTATCCTCCAATCTAGAAGGACAAAATTCTTTCCCGTGTATTACAAATAATGCCCATCCTAGTGTAAACATTGCATGTCTAACAGTTATTACAACATGACGCGCTGTGATAAGGCTGTGATATGGTTGTGATATGGTTGTGATATGGATGTGATATGGAAAATGATACTGGTTCATGTTTGAGAAAGGTTCCACACCTCTCCATGCATGGTATTTTCTATATTCCTCATTCCAAGATATCCAGTGGAGGTTGGGTAGCTCTCAGAGTGATCTTTCCAATAAAATTGGTTTCATCTCAATCGGTGTTTTCCTTCGAAAGTTATCACAGTTCAGGAGGTCCTATCTCAGGGAACGTGCAAGTCATGTATAATGGTCTTGTTAGCAAACTCTATCCTCCAATCTAGAAGGACAAAATTCTTTCCCGTGTATTACAAATAATGCCCATCCTAGTGTAAACATTGCATGTCTAACAGTTATTACAACATGACGCGCTGTGATAAGGCTGTGATATGGTTGTGATATGGTTGTGATATGGATGTGATATGGAAAATGATACTGGTTCATGTTTGAGAAAGGTTCCACACCTCTCCATGCATGGTATTTTCTATATTCCTCATTCCAAGATATCCAGTGGAGGTTGGGTAGCTCTCAGAGTGATCTTTCCAATAAAATTGGTTTCATCTCAATCGGTGTTTTCCTTCGAAAGTTATCACAGTTCAGGAGGTCCTATCTCAGGGAACGTGCAAGTCATGTATAATGGTCTTGTTAGCAAACTCTATCCTCCAATCTAGAGGACAAAATTCTTTCCCGTGTATTACAAATAATGCCCATCCTAGTGTAAACATTGCATGTCTAACAGTTATTACAACATGACGCGCTGTGATAAGGCTGTGATATGGTTGTGATATGGTTGTGATATGGATGTGATATGGAAAATGATACTGGTTCATGTTTGAGAAAGGTTCCACACCTCTCCATGCATGGTATTTTCTATATTCCTCATTCCAAGATATCCAGTGGAGGTTGGGTAGCTCTCAGAGTGATCTTTCCAATAAAATTGGTTTCATCTCAATCGGTGTTTTCCTTCGAAAGTTATCACAGTTCAGGAGGTCCTATCTCAGGGAACGTGCAAGTCATGTATAATGGTCTTGTTAGCAAACTCTATCCTCCAATCTAGGAGGACAAAATTCTTTCCCGTGTATTACAAATAATGCCCATCCTAGTGTAAACATTGCATGTCTAACAGTTATTACAACATGACGCGCTGTGATAAGGTTGTGATATGGTTGTGATATGGTTGTGATATGGATGTGATATGGAAAATGATACTGGTTCATGTTTGAGAAAGGTTCCACACCTCTCCATGCATGGTATTTTCTATATTCCTCATTCCAAGATATCCAGTGGAGGTTGGGTAGCTCTCAGAGTGATCTTTCCAATAAAATTGGTTTCATCTCAATCGGTGTTTTCCTTCGAAAGTTATCACAGTTCAGGAGGTCCTATCTCAGGGAACGTGCAAGTCATGTATAATGGTCTTGTTAGCAAACTCTATCCTCCAATCTAGAAGGACAAAATTCTTTCCCGTGTATTACAAATAATGCCCATCCTAGTGTAAACATTGCGTGTCTAACAGTTATTACAACATGACGCGCTGTGATAAGGCTGTGATATGGTTGTGATATGGTTGTGATATGGATGTGATATGGAAAATGATACTGGTTCATGTTTGAGAAAGGTTCCACACCTCTCCATGCATGGTATTTTCTATATTCCTCATTCCAAGATATCCAGTGGAGGTTGGGTAGCTCTCAGAGTGATCTTTCCAATAAAATTGGTTTCATCTCAATCGGTGTTTTCCTTCGAAAGTTATCACAGTTCAGGAGGTCCTATCTCAGGGAACGTGCAAGTCATGTATAATGGTCTTGTTAGCAAACTCTATCCTCCAATCTAGAAGGACAAAATTCTTTCCCGTGTATTACAAATAATGCCCATCCTAGTGTAAACATTGCATGTCTAACAGTTATTACAACATGACGCGCTGTGATAAGGCTGTGATATGGTTGTGATATGGTTGTGATATGGATGTGATATGGAAAATGATACTGGTTCATGTTTGAGAAAGGTTCCACACCTCTCCATGCATGGTATTTTCTATATTCCTCATTCCAAGATATCCAGTGGAGGTTGGGTAGCTCTCAGAGTGATCTTTCCAATAAAATTGGTTTCATCTCAATCGGTGTTTTCCTTCGAAAGTTATCACAGTTCAGGAGGTCCTATCTCAGGGAACGTGCAAGTCATGTATAATGGTCTTGTTAGCAAACTCTATCCTCCAATCTAGAAGGACAAAATTCTTTCCCGTGTATTACAAATAATGCCCATCCTAGTGTAAACATTGCATGTCTAACAGTTATTACAACATGACGCGCTGTGATAAGGCTGTGATATGGTTGTGATATGGTTGTGATATGGATGTGATATGGAAAATGATACTGGTTCATGTTTGAGAAAGGTTCCACACCTCTCCATGCATGGTATTTTCTATATTCCTCATTCCAAGATATCCAGTGGAGGTTGGGTAGCTCTCAGAGTGATCTTTCCAATAAAATTGGTTTCATCTCAATCGGTGTTTTCCTTCGAAAGTTATCACAGTTCAGGAGGTCCTATCTCAGGGAACGTGCAAGTCATGTATAATGGTCTTGTTAGCAAACTCTATCCTCCAATCTAGAAGGACAAAATTCTTTCCCGTGTATTAAAAATAATGCCCATCCTAGTGTAAACATTGCATGTCTAACAGTTATTACAACATGACGCGCTGTGATAAGGCTGTGATATGGTTGTGATATGGTTGTGATATGGATGTGATATGGAAAATGATACTGGTTCATGTTTGAGAAAGGTTCCACACCTCTCCATGCATGGTATTTTCTATATTCCTCATTCCAAGATATCCAGTGGAGGTTGGGTAGCTCTCAGAGTGATCTTTCCAATAAAATTGGTTTCATCTCAATCGGTGTTTTCCTTCGAAAGTTATCACAGTTCAGGAGGTCCTATCTCAGGGAACGTGCAAGTCATGTATAATGGTCTTGTTAGCAAACTCTATCCTCCAATCTAGGAGGACAAAATTCTTTCCCGTGTATTACAAATAATGCCCATCCTAGTGTAAACATTGCGTGTCTAACAGTTATTACAACATGACGCGCTGTGATAAGGCTGTGATATGGTTGTGATATGGTTGTGATATGGATGTGATATGGAAAATGATACTGGTTCATGTTTGAGAAAGGTTCCACACCTCTCCATGCATGGTATTTTCTATATTCCTCATTCCAAGATATCCAGTGGAGGTTGGGTAGCTCTCAGAGTGATCTTTCCAATAAAATTGGTTTCATCTCAATCGGTGTTTTCCTTCGAAAGTTATCACAGTTCAGGAGGTCCTATCTCAGGGAACGTGCAAGTCATGTATAATGGTCTTGTTAGCAAACTCTATCCTCCAATCTAGAAGGACAAAATTCTTTCCCGTGTATTACAAATAATGCCCATCCTAGTGTAAACATTGCATGTCTAACAGTTATTACAACATGACGCGCTGTGATAAGGCTGTGATATGGTTGTGATATGGTTGTGATATGGATGTGATATGGAAAATGATACTGGTTCATGTTTGAGAAAGGTTCCACACCTCTCCATGCATGGTATTTTCTATATTCCTCATTCCAAGATATCCAGTGGAGGTTGGGTAGCTCTCAGAGTGATCTTTCCAATAAAATTGGTTTCATCTCAATCGGTGTTTTCCTTCGAAAGTTATCACAGTTCAGGAGGTCCTATCTCAGGGAACGTGCAAGTCATGTATAATGGTCTTGTTAGCAAACTCTATCCTCCAATCTAGGAGGACAAAATTCTTTCCCGTGTATTACAAATAATGCCCATCCTAGTGTAAACATTGCTTGTCTAACAGTTATTACAACATGACGCGCTGTGATAAGGCTGTGATATGGTTGTGATATGGTTGTGATATGGATGTGATATGGAAAATGATACTGGTTCATGTTTGAGAAAGGTTCCACACCTCTCCATGCATGGTATTTTCTATATTCCTCATTCCAAGATATCCAGTGGAGGTTGGGTAGCTCTCAGAGTGATCTTTCCAATAAAATTGGTTTCATCTCAATCGGTGTTTTCCTTCGAAAGTTATCACAGTTCAGGAGGTCCTATCTCAGGGAACGTGCAAGTCATGTATAATGGTCTTGTTAGCAAACTCTATCCTCCAATCTAGAAGGACAAAATTCTTTCCCGTGTATTAAAAATAATGCCCATCCTAGTGTAAACATTGCTTGTCTAACAGTTATTACAACATGACGCGCTGTGATAAGGCTGTGATATGGTTGTGATATGGTTGTGATATGGATGTGATATGGAAAATGATACTGGTTCATGTTTGAGAAAGGTTCCACACCTCTCCATGCATGGTATTTTCTATATTCCTCATTCCAAGATATCCAGTGGAGGTTGGGTAGCTCTCAGAGTGATCTTTCCAATAAAATTGGTTTCATCTCAATCGGTGTTTTCCTTCGAAAGTTATCACAGTTCAGGAGGTCCTATCTCAGGGAACGTGCAAGTCATGTATAATGGTCTTGTTAGCAAACTCTATCCTCCAATCTAGAAGGACAAAATTCTTTCCCGTGTATTAAAAATAATGCCCATCCTAGTGTAAACATTGCATGTCTAACAGTTATTACAACATGACGCGCTGTGATAAGGCTGTGATATGGTTGTGATATGGTTGTGATATGGATGTGATATGGAAAATGATACTGGTTCATGTTTGAGAAAGGTTCCACACCTCTCCATGCATGGTATTTTCTATATTCCTCATTCCAAGATATCCAGTGGAGGTTGGGTAGCTCTCAGAGTGATCTTTCCAATAAAATTGGTTTCATCTCAATCGGTGTTTTCCTTCGAAAGTTATCACAGTTCAGGAGGTCCTATCTCAGGGAACGTGCAAGTCATGTATAATGGTCTTGTTAGCAAACTCTATCCTCCAATCTAGAGGACAAAATTCTTTCCCGTGTATTACAAATAATGCCCATCCTAGTGTAAACATTGCTTGTCTAACAGTTATTACAACATGACGCGCTGTGATAAGGCTGTGATATGGTTGTGATATGGTTGTGATATGGATGTGATATGGAAAATGATACTGGTTCATGTTTGAGAAAGGTTCCACACCTCTCCATGCATGGTATTTTCTATATTCCTCATTCCAAGATATCCAGTGGAGGTTGGGTAGCTCTCAGAGTGATCTTTCCAATAAAATTGGTTTCATCTCAATCGGTGTTTTCCTTCGAAAGTTATCACAGTTCAGGAGGTCCTATCTCAGGGAACGTGCAAGTCATGTATAATGGTCTTGTTAGCAAACTCTATCCTCCAATCTAGAAGGACAAAATTCTTTCCCGTGTATTAAAAATAATGCCCATCCTAGTGTAAACATTGCATGTCTAACAGTTATTACAACATGACGCGCTGTGATAAGGCTGTGATATGGTTGTGATATGGTTGTGATATGGATGTGATATGGAAAATGATACTGGTTCATGTTTGAGAAAGGTTCCACACCTCTCCATGCATGGTATTTTCTATATTCCTCATTCCAAGATATCCAGTGGAGGTTGGGTAGCTCTCAGAGTGATCTTTCCAATAAAATTGGTTTCATCTCAATCGGTGTTTTCCTTCGAAAGTTATCACAGTTCAGGAGGTCCTATCTCAGGGAACGTGCAAGTCATGTATAATGGTCTTGTTAGCAAACTCTATCCTCCAATCTAGAGGACAAAATTCTTTCCCGTGTATTACAAATAATGCCCATCCTAGTGTAAACATTGCGTGTCTAACAGTTATTACAACATGACGCGCTGTGATAAGGCTGTGATATGGTTGTGATATGGTTGTGATATGGATGTGATATGGAAAATGATACTGGTTCATGTTTGAGAAAGGTTCCACACCTCTCCATGCATGGTATTTTCTATATTCCTCATTCCAAGATATCCAGTGGAGGTTGGGTAGCTCTCAGAGTGATCTTTCCAATAAAATTGGTTTCATCTCAATCGGTGTTTTCCTTCGAAAGTTATCACAGTTCAGGAGGTCCTATCTCAGGGAACGTGCAAGTCATGTATAATGGTCTTGTTAGCAAACTCTATCCTCCAATCTAGAAGGACAAAATTCTTTCCCGTGTATTACAAATAATGCCCATCCTAGTGTAAACATTGCATGTCTAACAGTTATTACAACATGACGCGCTGTGATAAGGCTGTGATATGGTTGTGATATGGTTGTGATATGGATGTGATATGGAAAATGATACTGGTTCATGTTTGAGAAAGGTTCCACACCTCTCCATGCATGGTATTTTCTATATTCCTCATTCCAAGATATCCAGTGGAGGTTGGGTAGCTCTCAGAGTGATCTTTCCAATAAAATTGGTTTCATCTCAATCGGTGTTTTCCTTCGAAAGTTATCACAGTTCAGGAGGTCCTATCTCAGGGAACGTGCAAGTCATGTATAATGGTCTTGTTAGCAAACTCTATCCTCCAATCTAGAAGGACAAAATTCTTTCCCGTGTATTAAAAATAATGCCCATCCTAGTGTAAACATTGCATGTCTAACAGTTATTACAACATGACGCGCTGTGATAAGGCTGTGATATGGTTGTGATATGGTTGTGATATGGATGTGATATGGAAAATGATACTGGTTCATGTTTGAGAAAGGTTCCACACCTCTCCATGCATGGTATTTTCTATATTCCTCATTCCAAGATATCCAGTGGAGGTTGGGTAGCTCTCAGAGTGATCTTTCCAATAAAATTGGTTTCATCTCAATCGGTGTTTTCCTTCGAAAGTTATCACAGTTCAGGAGGTCCTATCTCAGGGAACGTGCAAGTCATGTATAATGGTCTTGTTAGCAAACTCTATCCTCCAATCTAGAGGACAAAATTCTTTCCCGTGTATTACAAATAATGCCCATCCTAGTGTAAACATTGCATGTCTAACAGTTATTACAACATGACGCGCTGTGATAAGGCTGTGATATGGTTGTGATATGGTTGTGATATGGATGTGATATGGAAAATGATACTGGTTCATGTTTGAGAAAGGTTCCACACCTCTCCATGCATGGTATTTTCTATATTCCTCATTCCAAGATATCCAGTGGAGGTTGGGTAGCTCTCAGAGTGATCTTTCCAATAAAATTGGTTTCATCTCAATCGGTGTTTTCCTTCGAAAGTTATCACAGTTCAGGAGGTCCTATCTCAGGGAACGTGCAAGTCATGTATAATGGTCTTGTTAGCAAACTCTATCCTCCAATCTAGAAGGACAAAATTCTTTCCCGTGTATTAAAAATAATGCCCATCCTAGTGTAAACATTGCTTGTCTAACAGTTATTACAACATGACGCGCTGTGATAAGGCTGTGATATGGTTGTGATATGGTTGTGATATGGATGTGATATGGAAAATGATACTGGTTCATGTTTGAGAAAGGTTCCACACCTCTCCATGCATGGTATTTTCTATATTCCTCATTCCAAGATATCCAGTGGAGGTTGGGTAGCTCTCAGAGTGATCTTTCCAATAAAATTGGTTTCATCTCAATCGGTGTTTTCCTTCGAAAGTTATCACAGTTCAGGAGGTCCTATCTCAGGGAACGTGCAAGTCATGTATAATGGTCTTGTTAGCAAACTCTATCCTCCAATCTAGAGGACAAAATTCTTTCCCGTGTATTACAAATAATGCCCATCCTAGTGTAAACATTGCATGTCTAACAGTTATTACAACATGACGCGCTGTGATAAGGCTGTGATATGGTTGTGATATGGTTGTGATATGGATGTGATATGGAAAATGATACTGGTTCATGTTTGAGAAAGGTTCCACACCTCTCCATGCATGGTATTTTCTATATTCCTCATTCCAAGATATCCAGTGGAGGTTGGGTAGCTCTCAGAGTGATCTTTCCAATAAAATTGGTTTCATCTCAATCGGTGTTTTCCTTCGAAAGTTATCACAGTTCAGGAGGTCCTATCTCAGGGAACGTGCAAGTCATGTATAATGGTCTTGTTAGCAAACTCTATCCTCCAATCTAGAGGACAAAATTCTTTCCCGTGTATTAAAAATAATGCCCATCCTAGTGTAAACATTGCGTGTCTAACAGTTATTACAACATGACGCGCTGTGATAAGGCTGTGATATGGTTGTGATATGGTTGTGATATGGATGTGATATGGAAAATGATACTGGTTCATGTTTGAGAAAGGTTCCACACCTCTCCATGCATGGTATTTTCTATATTCCTCATTCCAAGATATCCAGTGGAGGTTGGGTAGCTCTCAGAGTGATCTTTCCAATAAAATTGGTTTCATCTCAATCGGTGTTTTCCTTCGAAAGTTATCACAGTTCAGGAGGTCCTATCTCAGGGAACGTGCAAGTCATGTATAATGGTCTTGTTAGCAAACTCTATCCTCCAATCTAGAAGGACAAAATTCTTTCCCGTGTATTACAAATAATGCCCATCCTAGTGTAAACATTGCATGTCTAACAGTTATTACAACATGACGCGCTGTGATAAGGCTGTGATATGGTTGTGATATGGTTGTGATATGGATGTGATATGGAAAATGATACTGGTTCATGTTTGAGAAAGGTTCCACACCTCTCCATGCATGGTATTTTCTATATTCCTCATTCCAAGATATCCAGTGGAGGTTGGGTAGCTCTCAGAGTGATCTTTCCAATAAAATTGGTTTCATCTCAATCGGTGTTTTCCTTCGAAAGTTATCACAGTTCAGGAGGTCCTATCTCAGGGAACGTGCAAGTCATGTATAATGGTCTTGTTAGCAAACTCTATCCTCCAATCTAGAAGGACAAAATTCTTTCCCGTGTATTACAAATAATGCCCATCCTAGTGTAAACATTGCATGTCTAACAGTTATTACAACATGACGCGCTGTGATAAGGCTGTGATATGGTTGTGATATGGTTGTGATATGGATGTGATATGGAAAATGATACTGGTTCATGTTTGAGAAAGGTTCCACACCTCTCCATGCATGGTATTTTCTATATTCCTCATTCCAAGATATCCAGTGGAGGTTGGGTAGCTCTCAGAGTGATCTTTCCAATAAAATTGGTTTCATCTCAATCGGTGTTTTCCTTCGAAAGTTATCACAGTTCAGGAGGTCCTATCTCAGGGAACGTGCAAGTCATGTATAATGGTCTTGTTAGCAAACTCTATCCTCCAATCTAGGAGGACAAAATTATTTCCCGTGTATTACAAATAATGCCCATCCTAGTGTAAACATTGCGTGTCTAACAGTTATTACAACATGACGCGCTGTGATAAGGCTGTGATATGGTTGTGATATGGTTGTGATATGGATGTGATATGGAAAATGATACTGGTTCATGTTTGAGAAAGGTTCCACACCTCTCCATGCATGGTATTTTCTATATTCCTCATTCCAAGATATCCAGTGGAGGTTGGGTAGCTCTCAGAGTGATCTTTCCAATAAAATTGGTTTCATCTCAATCGGTGTTTTCCTTCGAAAGTTATCACAGTTCAGGAGGTCCTATCTCAGGGAACGTGCAAGTCATGTATAATGGTCTTGTTAGCAAACTCTATCCTCCAATCTAGAAGGACAAAATTCTTTCCCGTGTATTAAAAATAATGCCCATCCTAGTGTAAACATTGCATGTCTAACAGTTATTACAACATGACGCGCTGTGATAAGGCTGTGATATGGTTGTGATATGGTTGTGATATGGATGTGATATGGAAAATGATACTGGTTCATGTTTGAGAAAGGTTCCACACCTCTCCATGCATGGTATTTTCTATATTCCTCATTCCAAGATATCCAGTGGAGGTTGGGTAGCTCTCAGAGTGATCTTTCCAATAAAATTGGTTTCATCTCAATCGGTGTTTTCCTTCGAAAGTTATCACAGTTCAGGAGGTCCTATCTCAGGGAACGTGCAAGTCATGTATAATGGTCTTGTTAGCAAACTCTATCCTCCAATCTAGAAGGACAAAATTATTTCCCGTGTATTACAAATAATGCCCATCCTAGTGTAAACATTGCATGTCTAACAGTTATTACAACATGACGCGCTGTGATAAGGCTGTGATATGGTTGTGATATGGTTGTGATATGGATGTGATATGGAAAATGATACTGGTTCATGTTTGAGAAAGGTTCCACACCTCTCCATGCATGGTATTTTCTATATTCCTCATTCCAAGATATCCAGTGGAGGTTGGGTAGCTCTCAGAGTGATCTTTCCAATAAAATTGGTTTCATCTCAATCGGTGTTTTCCTTCGAAAGTTATCACAGTTCAGGAGGTCCTATCTCAGGGAACGTGCAAGTCATGTATAATGGTCTTGTTAGCAAACTCTATCCTCCAATCTAGAAGGACAAAATTCTTTCCCGTGTATTAAAAATAATGCCCATCCTAGTGTAAACATTGCATGTCTAACAGTTATTACAACATGACGCGCTGTGATAAGGCTGTGATATGGTTGTGATATGGTTGTGATATGGATGTGATATGGAAAATGATACTGGTTCATGTTTGAGAAAGGTTCCACACCTCTCCATGCATGGTATTTTCTATATTCCTCATTCCAAGATATCCAGTGGAGGTTGGGTAGCTCTCAGAGTGATCTTTCCAATAAAATTGGTTTCATCTCAATCGGTGTTTTCCTTCGAAAGTTATCACAGTTCAGGAGGTCCTATCTCAGGGAACGTGCAAGTCATGTATAATGGTCTTGTTAGCAAACTCTATCCTCCAATCTAGAGGACAAAATTATTTCCCGTGTATTACAAATAATGCCCATCCTAGTGTAAACATTGCATGTCTAACAGTTATTACAACATGACGCGCTGTGATAAGGCTGTGATATGGTTGTGATATGGTTGTGATATGGATGTGATATGGAAAATGATACTGGTTCATGTTTGAGAAAGGTTCCACACCTCTCCATGCATGGTATTTTCTATATTCCTCATTCCAAGATATCCAGTGGAGGTTGGGTAGCTCTCAGAGTGATCTTTCCAATAAAATTGGTTTCATCTCAATCGGTGTTTTCCTTCGAAAGTTATCACAGTTCAGGAGGTCCTATCTCAGGGAACGTGCAAGTCATGTATAATGGTCTTGTTAGCAAACTCTATCCTCCAATCTAGAAGGACAAAATTCTTTCCCGTGTATTACAAATAATGCCCATCCTAGTGTAAACATTGCATGTCTAACAGTTATTACAACATGACGCGCTGTGATAAGGCTGTGATATGGTTGTGATATGGTTGTGATATGGATGTGATATGGAAAATGATACTGGTTCATGTTTGAGAAAGGTTCCACACCTCTCCATGCATGGTATTTTCTATATTCCTCATTCCAAGATATCCAGTGGAGGTTGGGTAGCTCTCAGAGTGATCTTTCCAATAAAATTGGTTTCATCTCAATCGGTGTTTTCCTTCGAAAGTTATCACAGTTCAGGAGGTCCTATCTCAGGGAACGTGCAAGTCATGTATAATGGTCTTGTTAGCAAACTCTATCCTCCAATCTAGAAGGACAAAATTCTTTCCCGTGTATTACAAATAATGCCCATCCTAGTGTAAACATTGCATGTCTAACAGTTATTACAACATGACGCGCTGTGATAAGGCTGTGATATGGTTGTGATATGGTTGTGATATGGATGTGATATGGAAAATGATACTGGTTCATGTTTGAGAAAGGTTCCACACCTCTCCATGCATGGTATTTTCTATATTCCTCATTCCAAGATATCCAGTGGAGGTTGGGTAGCTCTCAGAGTGATCTTTCCAATAAAATTGGTTTCATCTCAATCGGTGTTTTCCTTCGAAAGTTATCACAGTTCAGGAGGTCCTATCTCAGGGAACGTGCAAGTCATGTATAATGGTCTTGTTAGCAAACTCTATCCTCCAATCTAGAGGACAAAATTCTTTCCCGTGTATTACAAATAATGCCCATCCTAGTGTAAACATTGCATGTCTAACAGTTATTACAACATGACGCGCTGTGATAAGGCTGTGATATGGTTGTGATATGGTTGTGATATGGATGTGATATGGAAAATGATACTGGTTCATGTTTGAGAAAGGTTCCACACCTCTCCATGCATGGTATTTTCTATATTCCTCATTCCAAGATATCCAGTGGAGGTTGGGTAGCTCTCAGAGTGATCTTTCCAATAAAATTGGTTTCATCTCAATCGGTGTTTTCCTTCGAAAGTTATCACAGTTCAGGAGGTCCTATCTCAGGGAACGTGCAAGTCATGTATAATGGTCTTGTTAGCAAACTCTATCCTCCAATCTAGAGGACAAAATTCTTTCCCGTGTATTACAAATAATGCCCATCCTAGTGTAAACATTGCTTGTCTAACAGTTATTACAACATGACGCGCTGTGATAAGGCTGTGATATGGTTGTGATATGGTTGTGATATGGATGTGATATGGAAAATGATACTGGTTCATGTTTGAGAAAGGTTCCACACCTCTCCATGCATGGTATTTTCTATATTCCTCATTCCAAGATATCCAGTGGAGGTTGGGTAGCTCTCAGAGTGATCTTTCCAATAAAATTGGTTTCATCTCAATCGGTGTTTTCCTTCGAAAGTTATCACAGTTCAGGAGGTCCTATCTCAGGGAACGTGCAAGTCATGTATAATGGTCTTGTTAGCAAACTCTATCCTCCAATCTAGAAGGACAAAATTCTTTCCCGTGTATTAAAAATAATGCCCATCCTAGTGTAAACATTGCGTGTCTAACAGTTATTACAACATGACGCGCTGTGATAAGGCTGTGATATGGTTGTGATATGGTTGTGATATGGATGTGATATGGAAAATGATACTGGTTCATGTTTGAGAAAGGTTCCACACCTCTCCATGCATGGTATTTTCTATATTCCTCATTCCAAGATATCCAGTGGAGGTTGGGTAGCTCTCAGAGTGATCTTTCCAATAAAATTGGTTTCATCTCAATCGGTGTTTTCCTTCGAAAGTTATCACAGTTCAGGAGGTCCTATCTCAGGGAACGTGCAAGTCATGTATAATGGTCTTGTTAGCAAACTCTATCCTCCAATCTAGAAGGACAAAATTCTTTCCCGTGTATTACAAATAATGCCCATCCTAGTGTAAACATTGCATGTCTAACAGTTATTACAACATGACGCGCTGTGATAAGGCTGTGATATGGTTGTGATATGGTTGTGATATGGATGTGATATGGAAAATGATACTGGTTCATGTTTGAGAAAGGTTCCACACCTCTCCATGCATGGTATTTTCTATATTCCTCATTCCAAGATATCCAGTGGAGGTTGGGTAGCTCTCAGAGTGATCTTTCCAATAAAATTGGTTTCATCTCAATCGGTGTTTTCCTTCGAAAGTTATCACAGTTCAGGAGGTCCTATCTCAGGGAACGTGCAAGTCATGTATAATGGTCTTGTTAGCAAACTCTATCCTCCAATCTAGAAGGACAAAATTCTTTCCCGTGTATTACAAATAATGCCCATCCTAGTGTAAACATTGCATGTCTAACAGTTATTACAACATGACGCGCTGTGATAAGGCTGTGATATGGTTGTGATATGGTTGTGATATGGATGTGATATGGAAAATGATACTGGTTCATGTTTGAGAAAGGTTCCACACCTCTCCATGCATGGTATTTTCTATATTCCTCATTCCAAGATATCCAGTGGAGGTTGGGTAGCTCTCAGAGTGATCTTTCCAATAAAATTGGTTTCATCTCAATCGGTGTTTTCCTTCGAAAGTTATCACAGTTCAGGAGGTCCTATCTCAGGGAACGTGCAAGTCATGTATAATGGTCTTGTTAGCAAACTCTATCCTCCAATCTAGAAGGACAAAATTCTTTCCCGTGTATTACAAATAATGCCCATCCTAGTGTAAACATTGCATGTCTAACAGTTATTACAACATGACGCGCTGTGATAAGGCTGTGATATGGTTGTGATATGGTTGTGATATGGATGTGATATGGAAAATGATACTGGTTCATGTTTGAGAAAGGTTCCACACCTCTCCATGCATGGTATTTTCTATATTCCTCATTCCAAGATATCCAGTGGAGGTTGGGTAGCTCTCAGAGTGATCTTTCCAATAAAATTGGTTTCATCTCAATCGGTGTTTTCCTTCGAAAGTTATCACAGTTCAGGAGGTCCTATCTCAGGGAACGTGCAAGTCATGTATAATGGTCTTGTTAGCAAACTCTATCCTCCAATCTAGAAGGACAAAATTCTTTCCCGTGTATTAAAAATAATGCCCATCCTAGTGTAAACATTGCATGTCTAACAGTTATTACAACATGACGCGCTGTGATAAGGCTGTGATATGGTTGTGATATGGTTGTGATATGGATGTGATATGGAAAATGATACTGGTTCATGTTTGAGAAAGGTTCCACACCTCTCCATGCATGGTATTTTCTATATTCCTCATTCCAAGATATCCAGTGGAGGTTGGGTAGCTCTCAGAGTGATCTTTCCAATAAAATTGGTTTCATCTCAATCGGTGTTTTCCTTCGAAAGTTATCACAGTTCAGGAGGTCCTATCTCAGGGAACGTGCAAGTCATGTATAATGGTCTTGTTAGCAAACTCTATCCTCCAATCTAGAGGACAAAATTATTTCCCGTGTATTAAAAATAATGCCCATCCTAGTGTAAACATTGCTTGTCTAACAGTTATTACAACATGACGCGCTGTGATAAGGCTGTGATATGGTTGTGATATGGTTGTGATATGGATGTGATATGGAAAATGATACTGGTTCATGTTTGAGAAAGGTTCCACACCTCTCCATGCATGGTATTTTCTATATTCCTCATTCCAAGATATCCAGTGGAGGTTGGGTAGCTCTCAGAGTGATCTTTCCAATAAAATTGGTTTCATCTCAATCGGTGTTTTCCTTCGAAAGTTATCACAGTTCAGGAGGTCCTATCTCAGGGAACGTGCAAGTCATGTATAATGGTCTTGTTAGCAAACTCTATCCTCCAATCTAGAAGGACAAAATTCTTTCCCGTGTATTAAAAATAATGCCCATCCTAGTGTAAACATTGCATGTCTAACAGTTATTACAACATGACGCGCTGTGATAAGGCTGTGATATGGTTGTGATATGGTTGTGATATGGATGTGATATGGAAAATGATACTGGTTCATGTTTGAGAAAGGTTCCACACCTCTCCATGCATGGTATTTTCTATATTCCTCATTCCAAGATATCCAGTGGAGGTTGGGTAGCTCTCAGAGTGATCTTTCCAATAAAATTGGTTTCATCTCAATCGGTGTTTTCCTTCGAAAGTTATCACAGTTCAGGAGGTCCTATCTCAGGGAACGTGCAAGTCATGTATAATGGTCTTGTTAGCAAACTCTATCCTCCAATCTAGAAGGACAAAATTCTTTCCCGTGTATTACAAATAATGCCCATCCTAGTGTAAACATTGCATGTCTAACAGTTATTACAACATGACGCGCTGTGATAAGGCTGTGATATGGTTGTGATATGGTTGTGATATGGATGTGATATGGAAAATGATACTGGTTCATGTTTGAGAAAGGTTCCACACCTCTCCATGCATGGTATTTTCTATATTCCTCATTCCAAGATATCCAGTGGAGGTTGGGTAGCTCTCAGAGTGATCTTTCCAATAAAATTGGTTTCATCTCAATCGGTGTTTTCCTTCGAAAGTTATCACAGTTCAGGAGGTCCTATCTCAGGGAACGTGCAAGTCATGTATAATGGTCTTGTTAGCAAACTCTATCCTCCAATCTAGAAGGACAAAATTCTTTCCCGTGTATTAAAAATAATGCCCATCCTAGTGTAAACATTGCATGTCTAACAGTTATTACAACATGACGCGCTGTGATAAGGCTGTGATATGGTTGTGATATGGTTGTGATATGGATGTGATATGGAAAATGATACTGGTTCATGTTTGAGAAAGGTTCCACACCTCTCCATGCATGGTATTTTCTATATTCCTCATTCCAAGATATCCAGTGGAGGTTGGGTAGCTCTCAGAGTGATCTTTCCAATAAAATTGGTTTCATCTCAATCGGTGTTTTCCTTCGAAAGTTATCACAGTTCAGGAGGTCCTATCTCAGGGAACGTGCAAGTCATGTATAATGGTCTTGTTAGCAAACTCTATCCTCCAATCTAGAAGGACAAAATTCTTTCCCGTGTATTAAAAATAATGCCCATCCTAGTGTAAACATTGCATGTCTAACAGTTATTACAACATGACGCGCTGTGATAAGGCTGTGATATGGTTGTGATATGGTTGTGATATGGATGTGATATGGAAAATGATACTGGTTCATGTTTGAGAAAGGTTCCACACCTCTCCATGCATGGTATTTTCTATATTCCTCATTCCAAGATATCCAGTGGAGGTTGGGTAGCTCTCAGAGTGATCTTTCCAATAAAATTGGTTTCATCTCAATCGGTGTTTTCCTTCGAAAGTTATCACAGTTCAGGAGGTCCTATCTCAGGGAACGTGCAAGTCATGTATAATGGTCTTGTTAGCAAACTCTATCCTCCAATCTAGAAGGACAAAATTCTTTCCCGTGTATTAAAAATAATGCCCATCCTAGTGTAAACATTGCATGTCTAACAGTTATTACAACATGACGCGCTGTGATAAGGCTGTGATATGGTTGTGATATGGTTGTGATATGGATGTGATATGGAAAATGATACTGGTTCATGTTTGAGAAAGGTTCCACACCTCTCCATGCATGGTATTTTCTATATTCCTCATTCCAAGATATCCAGTGGAGGTTGGGTAGCTCTCAGAGTGATCTTTCCAATAAAATTGGTTTCATCTCAATCGGTGTTTTCCTTCGAAAGTTATCACAGTTCAGGAGGTCCTATCTCAGGGAACGTGCAAGTCATGTATAATGGTCTTGTTAGCAAACTCTATCCTCCAATCTAGAAGGACAAAATTCTTTCCCGTGTATTACAAATAATGCCCATCCTAGTGTAAACATTGCATGTCTAACAGTTATTACAACATGACGCGCTGTGATAAGGCTGTGATATGGTTGTGATATGGTTGTGATATGGATGTGATATGGAAAATGATACTGGTTCATGTTTGAGAAAGGTTCCACACCTCTCCATGCATGGTATTTTCTATATTCCTCATTCCAAGATATCCAGTGGAGGTTGGGTAGCTCTCAGAGTGATCTTTCCAATAAAATTGGTTTCATCTCAATCGGTGTTTTCCTTCGAAAGTTATCACAGTTCAGGAGGTCCTATCTCAGGGAACGTGCAAGTCATGTATAATGGTCTTGTTAGCAAACTCTATCCTCCAATCTAGAAGGACAAAATTCTTTCCCGTGTATTAAAAATAATGCCCATCCTAGTGTAAACATTGCATGTCTAACAGTTATTACAACATGACGCGCTGTGATAAGGCTGTGATATGGTTGTGATATGGTTGTGATATGGATGTGATATGGAAAATGATACTGGTTCATGTTTGAGAAAGGTTCCACACCTCTCCATGCATGGTATTTTCTATATTCCTCATTCCAAGATATCCAGTGGAGGTTGGGTAGCTCTCAGAGTGATCTTTCCAATAAAATTGGTTTCATCTCAATCGGTGTTTTCCTTCGAAAGTTATCACAGTTCAGGAGGTCCTATCTCAGGGAACGTGCAAGTCATGTATAATGGTCTTGTTAGCAAACTCTATCCTCCAATCTAGAAGGACAAAATTCTTTCCCGTGTATTAAAAATAATGCCCATCCTAGTGTAAACATTGCATGTCTAACAGTTATTACAACATGACGCGCTGTGATAAGGCTGTGATATGGTTGTGATATGGTTGTGATATGGATGTGATATGGAAAATGATACTGGTTCATGTTTGAGAAAGGTTCCACACCTCTCCATGCATGGTATTTTCTATATTCCTCATTCCAAGATATCCAGTGGAGGTTGGGTAGCTCTCAGAGTGATCTTTCCAATAAAATTGGTTTCATCTCAATCGGTGTTTTCCTTCGAAAGTTATCACAGTTCAGGAGGTCCTATCTCAGGGAACGTGCAAGTCATGTATAATGGTCTTGTTAGCAAACTCTATCCTCCAATCTAGAAGGACAAAATTCTTTCCCGTGTATTAAAAATAATGCCCATCCTAGTGTAAACATTGCGTGTCTAACAGTTATTACAACATGACGCGCTGTGATAAGGCTGTGATATGGTTGTGATATGGTTGTGATATGGATGTGATATGGAAAATGATACTGGTTCATGTTTGAGAAAGGTTCCACACCTCTCCATGCATGGTATTTTCTATATTCCTCATTCCAAGATATCCAGTGGAGGTTGGGTAGCTCTCAGAGTGATCTTTCCAATAAAATTGGTTTCATCTCAATCGGTGTTTTCCTTCGAAAGTTATCACAGTTCAGGAGGTCCTATCTCAGGGAACGTGCAAGTCATGTATAATGGTCTTGTTAGCAAACTCTATCCTCCAATCTAGAAGGACAAAATTCTTTCCCGTGTATTAAAAATAATGCCCATCCTAGTGTAAACATTGCATGTCTAACAGTTATTACAACATGACGCGCTGTGATAAGGCTGTGATATGGTTGTGATATGGTTGTGATATGGATGTGATATGGAAAATGATACTGGTTCATGTTTGAGAAAGGTTCCACACCTCTCCATGCATGGTATTTTCTATATTCCTCATTCCAAGATATCCAGTGGAGGTTGGGTAGCTCTCAGAGTGATCTTTCCAATAAAATTGGTTTCATCTCAATCGGTGTTTTCCTTCGAAAGTTATCACAGTTCAGGAGGTCCTATCTCAGGGAACGTGCAAGTCATGTATAATGGTCTTGTTAGCAAACTCTATCCTCCAATCTAGAAGGACAAAATTCTTTCCCGTGTATTACAAATAATGCCCATCCTAGTGTAAACATTGCATGTCTAACAGTTATTACAACATGACGCGCTGTGATAAGGCTGTGATATGGTTGTGATATGGTTGTGATATGGATGTGATATGGAAAATGATACTGGTTCATGTTTGAGAAAGGTTCCACACCTCTCCATGCATGGTATTTTCTATATTCCTCATTCCAAGATATCCAGTGGAGGTTGGGTAGCTCTCAGAGTGATCTTTCCAATAAAATTGGTTTCATCTCAATCGGTGTTTTCCTTCGAAAGTTATCACAGTTCAGGAGGTCCTATCTCAGGGAACGTGCAAGTCATGTATAATGGTCTTGTTAGCAAACTCTATCCTCCAATCTAGAAGGACAAAATTCTTTCCCGTGTATTAAAAATAATGCCCATCCTAGTGTAAACATTGCATGTCTAACAGTTATTACAACATGACGCGCTGTGATAAGGCTGTGATATGGTTGTGATATGGTTGTGATATGGATGTGATATGGAAAATGATACTGGTTCATGTTTGAGAAAGGTTCCACACCTCTCCATGCATGGTATTTTCTATATTCCTCATTCCAAGATATCCAGTGGAGGTTGGGTAGCTCTCAGAGTGATCTTTCCAATAAAATTGGTTTCATCTCAATCGGTGTTTTCCTTCGAAAGTTATCACAGTTCAGGAGGTCCTATCTCAGGGAACGTGCAAGTCATGTATAATGGTCTTGTTAGCAAACTCTATCCTCCAATCTAGAAGGACAAAATTCTTTCCCGTGTATTAAAAATAATGCCCATCCTAGTGTAAACATTGCATGTCTAACAGTTATTACAACATGACGCGCTGTGATAAGGCTGTGATATGGTTGTGATATGGTTGTGATATGGATGTGATATGGAAAATGATACTGGTTCATGTTTGAGAAAGGTTCCACACCTCTCCATGCATGGTATTTTCTATATTCCTCATTCCAAGATATCCAGTGGAGGTTGGGTAGCTCTCAGAGTGATCTTTCCAATAAAATTGGTTTCATCTCAATCGGTGTTTTCCTTCGAAAGTTATCACAGTTCAGGAGGTCCTATCTCAGGGAACGTGCAAGTCATGTATAATGGTCTTGTTAGCAAACTCTATCCTCCAATCTAGAAGGACAAAATTCTTTCCCGTGTATTAAAAATAATGCCCATCCTAGTGTAAACATTGCATGTCTAACAGTTATTACAACATGACGCGCTGTGATAAGGCTGTGATATGGTTGTGATATGGTTGTGATATGGATGTGATATGGAAAATGATACTGGTTCATGTTTGAGAAAGGTTCCACACCTCTCCATGCATGGTATTTTCTATATTCCTCATTCCAAGATATCCAGTGGAGGTTGGGTAGCTCTCAGAGTGATCTTTCCAATAAAATTGGTTTCATCTCAATCGGTGTTTTCCTTCGAAAGTTATCACAGTTCAGGAGGTCCTATCTCAGGGAACGTGCAAGTCATGTATAATGGTCTTGTTAGCAAACTCTATCCTCCAATCTAGGATCCCGAGCCGTCAGCGCAGTAGTTGTCGTGGAACGCAAAGAAGATGGGAAAGGTCACCCGGTCCAGAGGCCGGTTTACTATGTCAGTGAGGTGTTATCGGAAGCGAAGCAGCGTTACCCGCATTGGCAAAAATTGGTGTTCGGGGTCTTTATGGCCAGCCGGAAGTTGAAGCCATATTTCCAAGAACATCCCATAACAGTGGTTAGTTCAATACCAATGTCGGATATCATCAGAAACTCGGATGCGACGGGCAGAATAGCCAAATGGGCAATAGAAATGGGAGATTATCATATCAGCTACGAGCCCAGATCGGCAATCAAGTCCCAGGCCTTGGTTGATTTCGTTAACGACTGGACGCACACTGGAATGGTTACCGCAGTTCCAAGTTCCGAGTCATGGACCATGCACTTCGATGGATCAAAGCAGTACGAGGGGTCAGGAGCCGGAGTGGTGCTGACATCGCCAAAGGGGGATAAACTAAGTTACGTGCTACAGATTCATTTTGATTGCTCAAACAACGTGGCCGAGTATGAGGCTCTGTTGCATGGCTTGAAGGTAGCCAAGGAGATGAACATTAGAAGGATACGATGCTTTGGAGACTCGGATCTCGTGGTGCAGCAGGTATCAGGAACCTGGGACAGGAAGGACGCCACTATGGCAGCGTACCGCAGGGAGGTTGATAGGGTTGCCGGGTGTTTCTCCGGGTATGAAGTGGAGCATATAGACAGAAGAAAGAACGAGGCGGCGGACGCACTCGCCAGACTCGGCTCACGCAGGGAGCCAGTTCCACCTAATGTTTTCGTGGACGAGCTATGGCGACCGTCAGTTAAATCCGAGTCTGAAGAAGAATTAGCAAATCAAGACCCGGACGTGGAGCTCGTGGCTACAATACACGGCGTTCCCGAGTGGACGGAGCCATATCTGGCATACTTATCACGGGGCGAACTGCCGGAACAGGAGGTACTAGCAAGACAAATCATGAGGCGGGCAAAAGGATACGCTATTATCAATGGAGAGTTGTACAAGAGAAGTGCGGCAGGAGTCTTTTTGCGCTGTGTGACACCAGAAGAAGGCCGACAGATTCTTAAGGAGATCCATGAAGGTGATTGCGGGCATCATGCGTCCACAAGGTCTCTTGTGGCCAAGGCCTATCGACATGGGTTCTTCTGGCTCACAGCTCTAGCAGACGCGGAACGGATAGTGGCAAGGTGCGACGGATGTCAAAGGTACGCTCGCCAAACTCATGTGCCGGCTATGGAGTTACGGACCATTCCATTAACTTGGCCATTCGCTGTTTGGGGTATGGACATGGTTGGCCCCTTCCATATGTCACCTTGCAAGAAGACGCACCTCTTAGTTGCTGTTGATAAGTTTACCAAATGGGTGGAGGTTATGCCGGTCACCAATTGCGAAGCGGCCACAGCAGTCAAGTTCCTGAAAAGAATTATATACCGGTTCGGGTACCCCCACAGCATAATTACCGACAATGGAACCAACATGTCCCTTGGAGAGATGGAAAAATTTTGTGGCAGCAATGGAATCAGGCTCGATGTAGCATCAGTAGCACATCCGCAAGCCAACGGGCAAGTGGAGAGGGCGAACCAAGAACTACTTCGTGGATTAAAGCCAAGACTGAGGGTTCCCTGTGTCAGGGCCGTTGGGGCATGGGTTGAAGAACTTCCTTCCGTGGTCTGGGGTATTAACACTACACCCAACCGATCCACCCAGATGACACCTTTCTTCATGGTCTACGGCGCAGAAGCGGTATTACCAAGCGACATCATTCATGATTCACCAAGAGTGACAGCTTATGTGGAAGTAGAGAACGAGAAAACCCGGCAAGACGCCGTGGATATGTTAGAAGAACAAAGGGAGCAAGCCTTGGAAAGATCAGCCATATATCAGCAGGACTTGCGAAGATATCATAGCCGGCGGGTGAAAAGCCGGGTCTTCCAGGAGGGAGACTTGGTCCTGCGCTTGGTTCAGACAAACGAGGGAAAGCACAAACTATCGCCACCATGGGAAGGACCTTTCATCGTAAGCCGGAGTCTGCATAATGGGTCATATTACTTGATAGATGCAAGAGAAGAATCGGCCACAATCAACGACACTGCTCACACTACTGCACCTATGCAAGAGAGAGATAGACCATGGAACGTGGCTCAGCTACGTCCGTACTACACTTAGCAGAAAACGATGTAACAGGCAGCAGGTTTCAGACGCACTCTTTTCCTATCCGGGGCACCCTTGGGGACTGGATGGGTTTTTAATGAGGCGGCTTGCTGACTCAATTTTCTCATATCAAATAAAAAGGAGGTTATCAGGAAAAGAAGCAATTATCATTTATACGGTGTGCATATTTTAGGTCTTGAGGGCTGGTTGCTCCTATAAGCACAGCTGCAAACTCAAAAAAGACCCGGCCTTGATGCCAATGAGTTATAGGGGCCGTCATTCGAAAAAACGAGTGCGGCTACAATCTTATAACCGGACAAAGAAGTCCAAATTTCTCGGCTATTCTTACTTAAGCTCGATGTGACTCGCAACGAAGTGGCATGATTCGTTCGCTTACGATTAATGTCGGGCATGAGACCCAAACGGGACTTGCTTGACCCCGTTTTCGTATTGATGTAACAACATGGTATCCACGCGAAAGCCGGCTTATAGTACAAGATAGTCGAAAGGGTCATCTAAACCACAAGTTGTGCAGAGTATAAGGCCGACAGCCGGAAACTCAACGATTATCAAGCATAACTTCAAACCTCATAAAAAGCTGCCCTGAAGTCTTGGGCATTCAGCGACAGGCGATTCGTTTCCTAGACGCAGAAACCCGGACTGGGGACTTATGAGCTCTAAGAAAGAAACAGCATCATCCAGCCGATAAAATTACAACGAGCCACGCATCCGGGTCTCAGGAGCTTAGGGATTCAGGTGTAAAACCGTTCCCTAGACGCCAACGACACCCGGAGGACGGGTCTTGCTAAGGAAAGTATAAAAAAAAAAAGTATAAGGTATCGAGAATAAAGCAAGTGGATATCAAGAACAAGCAAATGCAAAGACACATTCATCAAAAGCCCAAAGGGGCGCAAAGTGCATCGGGAGTTTAAATAAAAGTATTACAAAAACCATAAAGTATCAAAAGAGCACAGGCGCTCTGCTTAAACGAATAGTAAAGCTGTTTTAACGATGCTTTGCCGGCTGACGTATGTGGAATGATAGGTATTACTTCAAGCTGCAGGGTCCATCTTGGCCTTGCCCTTGTCGCCACCGGTAGTTGCGGCGCCACTCGGGTCAGCAGCAGTCCCGGGTTGTGCAGCAGAAGTTGCAGGAGCAGAGTCGGCCTCGGTCTTCTTGGCGGCTTCTTCCTTCATCTTGATCGCCTCCTCCCTCCAACGGGTAAGCATATCGAACGGCTGGGGGCGGTTCGCCTTGACAACCTTGTCATTAGCATCATAAGCCGGGAGAATCACATCAATTTCTAGGGCATCAGCGATAACACTAGCCGGATGACGGACTTCTTTCTGAATAGCCTTGAAGTCCTTTGGCAAAAACTTGGACCCATCCAAGTTGAACTCTGGGAATCCGCTCATAAGTTTGGCCAGCTCTAGCTTGGGAGCGTAGGCCTTAGCCAACGCGAGTCCCCGGGTTACCCCAAATCGGCAGGAGGACCGTTTCCAGTGCCAAATCCACTCGGGGATTGTAGAGCAGCATTCCAGTAATCTCTACATGTTATCTGGCCTGACACCCGGCAGTCGCAACTCGTCAAGTATCCAACTGACTCCGCTGCAAAGTTGGCGAAGAGTATTCTTGATGGTTTTAAGCTTGGCAGCATCATCTTCTTCGGGGGCAGCATCACGTGGGCCTGCTAAAAAAGGCAAAAGGAGCAAAGATAGTAGGCAAGCAAGTGCAGTTGTTCAATCCGAGTCATAAAAAGGTGAAATTTAAAAATCTTACCAGTCGCAGTACGGTGAACATCAGCAATCTGAGCAGAAAGAGTTGTAAGTTTGTCCTTAGCCCTGTGAGCTCTCTTCCTGTACTTTTTCGTCATCTTTTGGCACCTGCGAGCCTCAGTCTCAGCAGCTTCACGAAGGGCCGTTTCTTTTTCAATACGCTTGGTGGACTTGGCCAGCTTCTTCTCCAACTGTGAAACATAGTCCTGTAAAGAAGCATGAAGAATGATCAGCCAGAAACATTATACAAAGTTCCAAGCAAGTTACCTAGTAATTTACTCGGAACTTGGGGACTATGTATGGAAACAATTGATGATTAGTCGGGATTACCTCGTGCTTGGTTATTAAGGCATCTAGTATGTTTTCTTCGTCGCCCTTCAAGGTATGGAGGGCATCTAGCATTTGAGCAAAGGTCATGTCTTCAGGGCGAAGTTGAGAAGGGCCGGAGGATTGGCCCTCTTGTGGAGGAGTTGTTCCGGGTTTGGGGGTCGAAACCCGGATTGTTTGAACGTCCGGGATAGGAGAGCCCGACTTGGTCTCCACAATGATGTCTTCGTCCACTTCTTCAGAGGGCTGGGGTGATGCAGTCTTTGGTGGAATTGGGTCCTTAAAAGGATCTTCTCCATTTCCGTCCTCGGCCTCGTCCTCAACCTCAACGTCCATGTCATCACTCGGCTTTTCTTCTCCCTGCTCTTCTGATTCAGGGATATCCGGGTCGCTCAGCGTAACTGTGGCGCTGAAGAAAAGAAGGGAGACATTGATCAATGGAATATACGGAAAAAAGAAAGGTAACCGGTACGAGAAAATGCAAGTAAAGGTAGTTTACCCGGTGTTCACGGCATAATCCGGGGGAAGCTCGCCGCTGGAGGTGGATGACGTTGGTAAGAGCACTGGCCGCGGTACGCGAAATTGCCCGGCAAGTGGATGATTAGGAGACGGATGACGTTGAGGAGATTGGGAAGGTTGAGCTGGAGGGGTACTGGCTCGATGAGTGGGTGAAGTGGAGATACCCGGGTTAAGGGGATCATCCCCCGGAGAATTCCGGGTCACCCTACGTTTAGTCGGGAGAGGGTCCTTCAAGAAGGGTGAATGTGATAATCGCTCGTTAAGTTCATGCATAGCAGCAAAGGAGTAAGGCGCACGAGACATAGAAGAGAAGGGAACCTTTTCAACTACCCCTCTAGCCTTCCTTTTGTTCCAACTGGGGGCTCCTGGTCAGACTCGGTGGCTTCCGGGTCATTTTCTTCTTCCTCTTCATCTCCCGACCCTGAAAGCCGAGTAAGTATCAGATAAGAGAAATAACACAGATGAAGGGCAGGTGTAAAGGGTATGGGAGAGTACCCTCATCATCATCAACAGATTCGGTTTCCTCTTCGGGGTCTTGAGAAGGAGGAGGGTTTTCGACTTTCCAGAAGGGATCGTCAGCCTGTGAACAAATAAACACAAGTGGTGGTTAGAGACTATAACGGACGAAAGTACTGAAATAAGAAAAAGGAGTCAGGTCTTACCGCTGGGGCGGGATTTTCCCGAGTAAACGGGGGTAACCCGGCAGTGTTCTTTATAACATCTAGTCTCTCCATCAGGAAGCCCTTGATGGTCTTGTTGGTGTTACCGGCAGGGAAGTTCTTGGTGGAGTAGCGGAGGGAATCTGTGACGTGACCCGAATATTCGTGTAACAGCTTCGGGCGAATCGAGTTGGGCTGAACCCGGAAGTCTACCCAAGTCTTTATTAGATTGAGCCCAAGAAGGCCGTGGGCTGAGAGAGCTGCTAGTTTGGCCAGAAGGGGCTGAATCGCTTCCCTATCAAGGTCAGATGCAAAAGCACTGAAAGACTCGGAGGGCTCGAGAAGGCTCTCCGAATAACCCGGTAGTTTCCTCTCACCACCCGGAGAAGTGTCGTGGCAATAAAAGAAGGATAATTGCCAGTTTTTGGCGTTGGAGTTCAGGTTAAGAGGTGGCATCAATGAGTGTTTGCGGCGCTGGATGGATACCCCGCCGCAGGTAAGAAGCGTTCTGTCACCGCTCTCATAACATGGTTCGCATTGGAATAATTCGGTAAAAAGAGCAAGGTTTGGTGGAGTGCATAAGTACGACTCGGACAAAACTATGAAGTGGGTGATGTTCAGCATAGAGTTAGGCCCTATGTCGAACACCCGGAGGCCGTAGTGGCTCAAGACTTCCCGGAAAAAAGGGTGACCCGGAGGACGGAATCCCCGGGTCACATGCTCGGTAAAACAAATTACCTCGTTCTCGATGGGAGTGGGACGGGTCTCATCGCCAGGAGCCCTCCAGTGTATTTCCTTTTGAGAAGGAAGGATTCCTAACTCGGCCATCCCATCTAGCTTGGCCTTTGTCGTTGAAGACCGACCCCAGTTGGCAGAAGTGGTTTGAGAGGCCTTTGCAGAAGCCGGGTGTTTTCCTTGTCTTTTAGGAGCCATGGAGTTGACCTGCAAGGGACAGGAAATGTATGGAGTAAGATTCGGAACATCAAATCATTCGAGTCCGGAGACGTCAAGACGTTGAAGGCTAAAATGAGACCCGGATAACGCACTACGATGTTAAATGCGGAAGATTTTCCGGGTGTCAGATGAGGTTGAGTAAATTGTTAATTACTTACGCGTTGAGGTGAATTGGGTGAACATGGATGGTTGCCCATACCTTTATTGTGGAGGGATTAGCTGGAAAAAGAGGATTTTCCGGGTGTTAATGCGACAGGCGGAAAGAACAAGGAGGAATGGATCTAGATCGAAAAGCTTGCAAGCGATCTTATGCAAAGTTGGATGGCCAATAAAGGCGCGGGGACGAGCTGCGACTACGCATCAGGTGATTAAAGGAACCAAGGTCTATCGAAGCGGTTCAATTTGATGATATCAGAAAATTAGCTTACGGGTTGACCCAGATCCAATCTTGGTCAGATTGAAAAGGTTGTGAGTTTCGATTGAATGGGTGAGAAAGGCTTACCAAAGGAGTTGAGGTCCGAAGTGAGGGTGGTGCGTGGCGCGGCTTGAGTGTCACGTCACGGCCCTCGATGAGGGAGCGCGGGTGTGACAGCGATGCTTAATGGCGGTGCTGGATAGCTCGAGGATGAGTGCGGCCGGTGGTGGCCTTATCTTTCTTGGAGCGTGCGAGCCCGGTGGCAGAAATTGCGAGGGAGCGTGGAGGAAAGGGATGATGAAACGAGATGAATGGCTTAGGGTTACCATCGGTTGATATTTATAAGGGAGGTGGTGAGCTCACCTACGGCCCGAAAGCCGGAAATTACGGAACAGTAATTATCCGTGCGGATCTGGCGGCATATGCATTCGGAATTAGGCAAAATATCCCGTTGATGGGGGAAGTGCAGCTTGCCCCGAGATATCAGGGATCTTTATCGAGTAGGGCCCTGACAGTTTAGGGTTTAAAATTGGAAAGGCCAGTTAAGCATTCAAGGAAGGATCGAGCTATCACATGACAGACATGGAGCTGTGCCTGGTCATCTGTTAAAGCAACTTAACCCGGTTCCCATAGGCTTGGGCATTTCACATCTTTTTCAGGGAATAGCGAGCGCTCCGAGGATGAATCCGTGAAGCCCGCGCTATCCTGGGGACTACTGATGAGGGGATAGTAACCCGGTAGACTAACTCCCGGGTGTGATCCGGCCCAAACGGCGGCTGGACCAAATCCGGCTAAAGACAAAGAAACTTCTGGAAGGCCCAGGGCATGTAACGTTCGTGACCCGGATTGTGGGTTGCGGTAAGGAAAGTTAGGGTTTGTGTATAGAGTCCGAGTAGGACTCAGGAAGCGCTTTGTAAAGGCAAGTCAAGGGGGGTATGAGTGCTATATAAACCAACCCCTAGGCTTAGCCTCAGAGAGATTCGAGTCATAGTTGTAACACCTGTTATCGAGTATCCAGTATAATCATATCGAGAGCCGGCGAGTTGCTTTCCGGTTCTTAGATTGCTTTCGCCATGTTCTCCTTCGAGCTAAACCCTCTCCCAAATACCTGTGTCGACTTGCCCCAAGATCAGTTACCCCAGGTAACATCTGCCGTGATTATCCCACGACAATAAGGCTGTGATATGGTTGTGATATGGTTGTGATATGGATGTGATATGGAAAATGATACTGGTTCATGTTTGAGAAAGGTTCCACACCTCTCCATGCATGGTATTTTCTATATTCCTCATTCCAAGATATCCAGTGGAGGTTGGGTAGCTCTCAGAGTGATCTTTCCAATAAAATTGGTTTCATCTCAATCGGTGTTTTCCTTCGAAAGTTATCCCAGTTCAGGAGGTCATATCTCAGGGAACGTGCAAGTCATGTATAATGGTCTTGGTAGCAAACTCTATCCTCCAATCTAGAAGGACAGAATTCTTTCCCGTGTATTACAAATAATGCCCATCCTAATGTAAACAATGTATGTCTAACAATTATTACAACATGACGCGATGTTATAAGGTTGTGATATGGTTGTGATATGGTTGTGATATGGATGTGATATGGAAAATGATGCTGGTTCATGTTTGAGAAAGGTTCCACACCTCTCCATCCATGGTATTTTCTATATTCCTCATTCCAATATATCCAGTGGAGGTTGGGTAGCTCTCAGAGTGATCTTTCCAATAAAATTGGTTTCATCTCAATCGGTGTTTTCCTTCGAAAGTTATCACAGTTCAGGAGGTCATATCTCAGGGAACGTGCAAGTCATGTATAATGGTATTGTTAGCAAACTCTATCCTCCAATCTAGAAGGACGGAATTCTTTCCCGTGTATTACAAATAATGCCCATCCTAGTGTAAACATTGTATGTCTAACAGTTATTACAACATGACGCGCTGTGATAAGGCTGTGATATGGTTGTGATATGGATGTGATATGGAAAATGATACTGGTTCATGTTTGAGAAAGGTTCCACACCTCTCCATGCATGGTATTTTCTATATTCCTCATTCCAAGATATCCAGTGGAGGTTGGGCAGCTCTCAGAGTGATCTTTCCAATAAAATTGGTTTCATCTCAATCGGTGTTTTCCTTCGGAAGTTATCATAGTTCAGGAGGTCATATCTTAGGGAACGTGCAAGTGATGTATAATGGTCTTGTTAGCAAACTCTATCCTCCAATCTAGAAGTAAAGAATTAATTCCCGTGTATTACAAATAATGCCCATCCTAGTGTAAACATTGTATGTCTAACATTTATTACAACATGACGCGCTGTGATAAGGCTGTGATATGGTTGTGATATGGTTGTGATATGGATGTGATATGGAAAATGATACTGGTTCATGTTTGAAAAAGGTTCCACACCTCTCCATGCATGGTATTTTCTATATTCCTCATTCCAAGATATTCAGTGGAGGTTGGGTAGCTCTCAGAGTGATCTTTCCAATAAAATTGGTTTCATCTCAATCGGTGTTTTCCTTCGAAAGTTATCACAGTTCAGGAGGTCATATCTCAGGGAACGTGCAAGTCATGTATAATGGTCTTGTTAGCAAACTCTATCCTCCAATCTAGAAGGACAGAATTCTTTCCCGTGTATTACAAATAATGCCCATCCTAGTGTAAACATTGTATGTCTAACAGTTATTACAACATGACGCGCTGTGATAAGGTTGTGATATGGTTGTGATATGGATGTGATATGGAAAATGATACTGGTTCATGTTTGAGAAAGGTTCCACACCTCTCCATGCATGGTATTTTCTATATTCCTCATTCCAAGATATCCAGTGGAGGTTGGGTAGCTCTCAGAGTGATCTTTCCAATAAAATTGGTTTCATCTCAATTGGTGTTTTCCTTCGAAAGTTATCACAGTTCAGGAGGTCATATCTCAGGGAACGTGCAAGTCATGTATAATTTTCTTGTTAGCAAACTCTATCCTCCAATCTAGAAGGACGGAATTCTTTCCCGCGTATTACAAATAATGCCCATCCTAGTGTAAACATTGTATGTCTTACAGTTATTACAACATGACGCGCTGTGATAAGGCTGTGATATGGTTGTGATATGGTTGTGATATGGATGTGATATGGAAAATGATACTGGTGCATGTTTGAGAAAGGTTCCACACCTCTCCATGCATGGTATTTTCTATATTCCTCATTCCAAGATATCCAGTGGAGGTTGGGTAGCTCTCAGAGTGATCTTTCCAATAAAATTGGTTTCATCTCAATCGGTGTTTTCCTTCGAAAGTTATCCCAGTTCAGGAGGTCATATCTCAGGGAACGTGCAAGTCATGTATAATGGTCTTGGTAGCAAACTCTATCCTCCAATCTAGAAGGACAGAATTCTTTCCCGTGTATTACAAACAATGCCCATCCTAATGTAAACAATGTATGTCTAACAATTATTACAACATGACGCGATGTTATAAGGTTGTGATATGGTTGTGATATGGTTGTGATATGGATGTGATATGGAAAATGATGCTGGTTCATGTTTGAGAAAGGTTCCACACCTCTCCATCCATGGTATTTTCTATATTCCTCATTCCAATATATCCAGTGGAGGTTGGGCAGCTCTCAGAGTGATCTTTCCAATAAAATTGGTTTCATCTCAATCGGTGTTTTCCTTCGGAAGTTATCATAGTTCAGGAGGTCATATCTTAGGGAACGTGCAAGTGATGTATAATGGTCTTGTTAGCAAACTCTATCCTCCAATCTAGAAGTAAAGAATTAATTCCCGTGTATTACAAATAATGCCCATCCTAGTGTAAACATTGTATGTCTAACATTTATTACAACATGACGCGCTGTGATAAGGCTGTGATATGGTTGTGATATGGTTGTGATATGGATGTGATATGGAAAATGATACTGGTTCATGTTTGAGAAAGGTTCCACACCTCTCCATGCATGGTATTTTCTATATTCCTCGTTCCAAGATATCCAGTGGAGGTTGGGTAGCTCTCAGAGTGATCTTTCCAATAAAATTGGTTTCATCTCAATCGGTGTTTTCCTTCGAAAGTTATCCCAGTTCAGGAGGTCATATCTCAGGGAACGTGCAAGTCATGTATAATGGTCTTGGTAGCAAACTCTATCCTCCAATCTAGAAGGACAGAATTCTTTCCCGTGTATTACAAATAATGCCCATCCTAATGTAAACAATGTATGTCTAACAATTATTACAACATGACGCGATGTTATAAGGTTGTGATATGGTTGTGATATGGTTGTGATATGGATGTGATATGGAAAATGATGTTGGTTCATGTTTGAGAAAGGTTCCACACCTCTCCATCCATGGTATTTTCTATATTCCTCATTCCAATATATCCAGTGGAGGTTGGGTAGCTCTCAGAGTGATCTTTCCAATAAAATTGGTTTCATCTCAATCGGTGTTTTCCTTCGAAAGTTATCACAGTTCAG
This sequence comes from Alopecurus myosuroides, assembly GCA_028641055.1. NCBI lineage: Eukaryota > Viridiplantae > Streptophyta > Magnoliopsida > Poales > Poaceae > Alopecurus > Alopecurus myosuroides. The sequence goes on along the minus strand of CM054062.1, from coordinate 309,828,731 downwards.
GAGGTCATATCTCAGGGAACGTGCAAGTCATGTATAATGGTCTTGTTAGCAAACTCTATCCTCCAATCTAGAAGGACGGAATTCTTTCCCGTGTATTACAAATAATGCCCATCCTAGTGTAAACATTGTATGTCTAACAGTTATTACAACATGACGCGCTGTGATAAGGCTGTGATATGGTTGTGATATGGATGTGATATGGAAAATGATACTGGTTCATGTTTGAGAAAGGTTCCACACCTCTCCATGCATGGTATTTTCTATATTCCTCATTCCAAGATATCCAGTGGAGGTTGGGTAGCTCTCAGAGTGATCTTTCCAATAAAATTGGTTTCATCTCAATCGGTGTTTTCCTTCGAAAGTTATCACAGTTCAGGAGGTCATATCTCAGGGAACGTGCAAGTCATGTATAATGGTCTTGGTAGCAAACTCTATCCTCCAATCTAGAAGGACAGAATTCTTTCCCGTGTATTACAAATAATTCCCATCCTAGTGTAAACAATGTATGTCTAACAATTATTACAACATGACGCTATGTGATAAGGTTGTGATATGGTTGTGATATGGTTGTGATATGGATGTGATATGGAAAATGATGCTGGTTCATGTTTGAGAAAGGTTCCACACCTCTCCATGCATGGTATTTTCTATATTCCTCATTCCAAGATATCCAGTGGAGGTTGGGTAGCTCTCAGAGTGATCTTTCCAATAAAATTGGTTTCATCTCAATTGGTGTTTTCCTTCGAAAGTTATCACAGTTCAGGAGGTCATATCTCAGGGAACGTGCAAGTCATGTATAATGTTCTTGTTAGCAAACTCTATCCTCCAATCTAGAAGGACGGAATTCTTTCCCGCGTATTACAAATAATGCCCATCCTAGTGTAAACATTGTATGTCTTACAGTTATTACAACATGACGCGCTGTGATAAGGCTGTGATATGGTTGTGATATGGTTGTGATATGGATGTGATATGGAAAATGATACTGGTTCATGTTGGAGAAAGGTTCCACACCTCTCCATGCATGGTATTTTCTATATTCCTCATTCCAAGATATCCAGTGGAGGTTGGGTAGCTCTCAGAGTGATCTTTCCAATAAAATTGGTTTCATCTGAATCGGTGTTTTCCTTCGAAAGTTATCACAGTTCAGGAGGTCATATCTCAGGGAACGTGCAAGTCATGTATAATGGTCTTGTTAGCAAACTCTATCCTCCAATCTAGAAGGACGGAATTCTTTCCCGTGTATTACAAATAATGCCCATCCTAGTGTAAACATTGTATGTCTAACAGTTATTACAACATGACGCGCTGTGATAAGGCTGTGATATGGTTGTGATATGGATGTGATATGGAAAATGATACTGGTTCATGTTTGAGAAAGGTTCCACACCTCTCCATGCATGGTATTTTCTATATTCCTCATTCCAAGATATCCAGTGGAGGTTGGGCAGCTCTCAGAGTGATCTTTCCAATAAAATTGGTTTCATCTCAATCGGTGTTTTCCTTCGGAAGTTATCATAGTTCAGGAGGTCATATCTTAGGGAACGTGCAAGTGATGTATAATGGTCTTGTTAGCAAACTCTATCCTCCAATCTAGAAGTAAAGAATTAATTCCCGTGTATTACAAATAATGCCCATCCTAGTGTAAACATTGTATGTCTAACATTTATTACAACATGACGCGCTGTGATAAGGCTGTGATATGGTTGTGATATGGTTGTGATATGGATGTGATATGGAAAATGATACTGGTTCATGTTTGAAAAAGGTTCCACACCTCTCCCTGCATGGTATTTTCTATATTCCTCATTCCAAGATATTCAGTGGAGGTTGGGTAGCTCTCAGAGTGATCTTTCCAATAAAATTGGTTTCATCTCAATCGGTGTTTTCCTTCGAAAGTTATCACAGTTCAGGAGGTCATATCTCAGGGAACGTGCAAGTCATGTATAATGGTCTTGTTAGCAAACTCTATCCTCCAATCTAGAAGGACGGAATTCTTTCCCGTGTATTACAAATAATGCCCATCCTAGTGTAAACATTGTATGTCTAACAGTTATTACAACATGACGCGCTGTGATAAGGCTGTGATATGGTTGTGATATGGATGTGATATGGAAAATGATACTGGTTCATGTTTGAGAAAGGTTCCACACCTCTCCATGCATGGTATTTTCTATATTCCTCATTCCAAGATATCCAGTGGAGGTTGGGTAGCTCTCAGAGTGATCTTTCCAATAAAATTGGTTTCATCTCAATTGGTGTTTTCCTTCGAAAGTTATCACAGTTCAGGAGGTCATATCTCAGGGAACGTGCAAGTCATGTATAATTTTCTTGTTAGCAAACTCTATCCTCCAATCTAGAAGGACGGAATTCTTTCCCGCGTATTACAAATAATGCCCATCCTAGTGTAAACATTGTATGTCTTACAGTTATTACAACATGACGCGCTGTGATAAGGCTGTGATATGGTTGTGATATGGTTGTGATATGGATGTGATATGGAAAATGATACTGGTTCATGTTTGAGAAAGGTTCCACACCTCTCCATGCATGGTATTTTCTATATTCCTCATTCCAAGATATCCAGTGGAGGTTGGGTAGCTCTCAGAGTGATCTTTCCAATAAAATTGGTTTCATCTCAATCGGTGTTTTCCTTCGAAAGTTATCCCAGTTCAGGAGGTCATATCTCAGGGAACGTGCAAGTCATGTATAATGGTCTTGGTAGCAAACTCTATCCTCCAATCTAGAAGGACAGAATTCTTTCCCGTGTATTACAAATAATGCCCATCCTAATGTAAACAATGTATGTCTAACAATTATTACAACATGACGCGATGTTATAAGGTTGTGATATGGTTGTGATATGGTTGTGATATGGATGTGATATGGAAAATGATGCTGGTTCATGTTTGAGAAAGGTTCCACACCTCTCCATCCATGGTATTTTCTATATTCCTCATTCCAATATATCCAGTGGAGGTTGGGCAGCTCTCAGAGTGATCTTTCCAATAAAATTGGTTTCATCTCAATCGGTGTTTTCCTTCGGAAGTTATCATAGTTCAGGAGGTCATATCTTAGGGAACGTGCAAGTGATGTATAATGGTCTTGTTAGCAAACTCTATCCTCCAATCTAGAAGTAAAGAATTAATTCCCGTGTATTACAAATAATGCCCATCCTAGTGTAAACATTGTATGTCTAACATTTATTACAACATGACGCGCTGTGATAAGGCTGTGATATGGTTGTGATATGGTTGTGATATGGATGTGATATGGAAAATGATACTGGTTCATGTTTGAGAAAGGTTCCACACCTCTCCATGCATGGTATTTTCTATATTCCTCATTCCAAGATATCCAGTGGAGGTTGGGTAGCTCTCAGAGTGATCTTTCCAATAAAATTGGTTTCATCTCAATCGGTGTTTTCCTTCGAAAGTTATCACAGTTCAGGAGGTCATATCTCAGGGAACGTGCAAGTCATGTATAATGGTCTTGGTAGCAAACTCTATCCTCCAATCTAGAAGGACAGAATTCTTTCCCGTGTATTACAAATAATGCCCATCCTAGTGTAAACAATGTATGTCTAACAATTATTACAACATGACGCGATGTTATAAGGTTGTGATATGGTTGTGATATGGTTGTGATATGGATGTGATATGGAAAATGATGCTGGTTCATGTTTGAGAAAAGTTCCACACCTCTCCATGCATGGTATTTTCTATATTCCTCATTCTAAGATATCCAGTGGAGGTTGGGTAGCTCTCAGAGTGATCTTTCCAATAAAATTGGTTTCATCTCAATCGGTGTTTTCCTTCGAAAGTTATCACAGTTCAGGAGGTCATATCTCAGGGAACGTGCAAGTCATGTATAATGGTCTTGTTAGCAAACTCTATCCTCCAATCTAGAAGGACGGAATTCTTTCCCGTGTATTACAAATAATGCCCATCCTAGTGTAAACATTGTATGTCTAACAGTTATTACAACATGACGCGCTGTGATAAGGCTGTGATATGGTTGTGATATGGATGTGATATGGAAAATGATACTGGTTCATGTTTGAGAAAGGTTCCACACCTCTCCATGCATGGTATTTTCTATATTCCTCATTCCAAGATATCCAGTGGAGGTTGGGTAGCTCTCAGAGTGATCTTTCCAATAAAATTGGTTTCATCTCAATCGGTGTTTTCCTTCGAAAGTTATCACAGTTCAGGAGGTCATATCTCAGGGAACGTGCAAGTCATGTATAATGGTCTTGGTAGCAAACTCTATCCTCCAATCTAGAAGGACAGAATTCTTTCCCGTGTATTACAAATAATTCCCATCCTAGTGTAAACAATGTATGTCTAACAATTATTACAACATGACGCTATGTGATAAGGTTGTGATATGGTTGTGATATGGTTGTGATATGGATGTGATATGGAAAATGATGCTGGTTCATGTTTGAGAAAGGTTCCACACCTCTCCATGCATGGTATTTTCTATATTCCTCATTCCAAGATATCCAGTGGAGGTTGGGTAGCTCTCAGAGTGATCTTTCCAATAAAATTGGTTTCATCTCAATTGGTGTTTTCCTTCGAAAGTTATCACAGTTCAGGAGGTCATATCTCAGGGAACGTGCAAGTCATGTATAATGTTCTTGTTAGCAAACTCTATCCTCCAATCTAGAAGGACGGAATTCTTTCCCGCGTATTACAAATAATGCCCATCCTAGTGTAAACATTGTATGTCTTACAGTTATTACAACATGACGCGCTGTGATAAGGCTGTGATATGGTTGTGATATGGTTGTGATATGGATGTGATATGGAAAATGATACTGGTTCATGTTGGAGAAAGGTTCCACACCTCTCCATGCATGGTATTTTCTATATTCCTCATTCCAAGATATCCAGTGGAGGTTGGGTAGCTCTCAGAGTGATCTTTCCAATAAAATTGGTTTCATCTGAATTGGTGTTTTCTCCCAGTTCAGGAGGTCATATCTCAGGGAACGTGCAAGTCATGTATAATGGTCTTGGTAGCAAACTCCATCCTCCAATCTAGAAGGACAGATTTCTTTCCCGTGTATTACAAATAATGCCCGTCCTAGTGTAAACATTGTATGTCTAACAGTTATTACAACATGACGCGCTGTGATAAGGCTGTGATATGGTTGTGATATGGATGTGATATGGAAAATGATACTGGTTCATGTTTGAGAAAGGTTCCACACCTCTCCATGCATGGTATTTTCTATATTCCTCATTCCAAGATATCCAGTGGAGGTTGGGCAGCTCTCAGAGTGATCTTTCCAATAAAATTGGTTTCATCTCAATCGGTGTTTTCCTTCGGAAGTTATCATAGTTCAGGAGGTCATATCTTAGGGAACGTGCAAGTGATGTATAATGGTCTTGTTAGCAAACTCTATCCTCCAATCTAGAAGTAAAGAATTAATTCCCGTGTATTACAAATAATGCCCATCCTAGTGTAAACATTGTATGTCTAACATTTATTACAACATGACGCGCTGTGATAAGGCTGTGATATGGTTGTGATATGGTTGTGATATGGATGTGATATGGAAAATGATACTGGTTCATGTTTGAGAAAGGTTCCACA